>JBAMBM010000799.1:600000-1200000 GCA_037043425.1 Hirtodrosophila duncani
CTTATATCATTTCATCCACGGCTTCCAAAACCTACTTCCTTCAGTCATAGGCAGCAAAGCTTCTTCCTTCTAATTTCCTTCAAATACTTTCTGCTTGCATAAATACATTCTGATATACAAACTCGCAAGCTTTCATGTACATTCGCATTTAAGCAATTGCAGCAATCTGTTTGTGACTGATAGAGACAGAGCACTCTGCAGGTTAGAGCTCTATTTGCTTCTCTTTCTGGCCCATGGGACCATTAGACGCAGCATCGCTTGGCCTGCAAAAAGATTCCTGAATTCGTTAGCGCCATCTATGGCTCAGAGTTTTCTTCATTCATTTCATTTCAATAGCTATATGATATAGTGGTACGATCTGATCGATCTTGATATATGACCAGCTTACAGCAAAAATAAGTCTATGGCACAACTTTCACCATGATAGCTTTAAAACTAAGAGCGTAGTTTGCCTAGAAACAGACAAACAGAGGGACTCTACCAACTCGGCTTCTTTCTATGCCTTGCAAATACCCTTTGGAAGGGTATCAAAATAACATTTAAAGCCACGTTGTGCCTCTGCAGTCGAAATTTGTATCTCCTGAGTAAAATTTTCTTCTTTGTTCTTTCATATTTTCTCTTAGACATACCGAAGGGGAAGGGATAGTACCTGAGGTTATTTTGTTTTCAAATTTCCATCAAACTGTTTATAATTCATTATTTTTTTACTTTTAATTTCAACATTTAAGGTCTTTGGTCTACAGAGCTAAGTTGAGCCTGATTCACATAAGATATTTCAATCCGCTTATGATCCCCTTAAAAGTACAAGCAAAATAATAATAAGATATTTAAAAAAATAGAAAAATCTTTCAAAACACTAACAAATACATTTTCCATAAAAGAAATGCTCTAAAACAAAGTCCAAGCTGAAGAAATTTATACTGAAAAATTAAAAAGGCATTTTTCATATTCAGCTACAACAATTAGCTGGCCTAAGCCACGCCTCAAAAGCAACAAAAGCAAGAAAAACAAAGTGAAAAAGAAAGAAACGTTACTCTCTCAGTCACTGCCGCCTCTTTACTTGACTTCAAATTTATGTACTAATAAGTTTTGCCCGCAATGAAGCTTATAAATAAATAAATCAGAGCCGCAAGTTGAAGCTGGCAACGTCGAAGGCGGCGCCTTTGTAGCCGCGTGCTGTGGGTGTGACAAGTGCAACGGAACGCGCTGCTGCGGGGGCAGGTGTACAGTGCAGAGGTACGTGGGGGGTGGGGAGGGGGGCGCCATGCAAATTCACAACATGCGAGTTGCGGCCAAGCCTGAGTAAGTCAGTCCAGAACACAGAACAACACAAGGCCTAAATAGTAGGCAGACACTGACAGACATCTTCGCAGCTCAGCAGCAATCTGGCGCAGCGCCTCCCCCCTACAGAACCTACTACCAGGCGCCCCTGTTGTGGATGCAGTGGGCCTTAATTAGAAAATTGCTAATAACTCATGCACACGAACAAATTTCAATATTAATGAGTTTTAAGGCAGCTGTTGTTGTTGCTGTTACTGCTGCCGCTTGCATGCTCTTGCTGCCATTGAGAAGGGGAGGGTGGCCCAGAGGGGCTTAATTGAAAACTGTTTGTTTCATGCCGTCAAAGCCGAAAAGCCCTGCTGACCAACTGTGCACTGTGGGAGACCGAGAGCCATCAGCCAATTGTTGGCTGCTGCTGCTTGTCTTACGCTGTTGTTGCCGCTGTTGCATGTAGTTGTTACTGGTGGTGGTGCATGTTGCCGTTGTTGCCTGGCTCATTAAGTTGGCTGAAAACTCAATAGGTTTTTGTGCAATTAACAATCGACTGTCGCTGTTTTGACTGATTTAGTTGTCAGCTGGTCAGTAAGAGCAGCACCAGCAGCATCAACAGACACACATGTTGGTGCTACAGAAGCAGCAACACCAGCAACAGTTGCTGCTGCTGCTGCTTCATAATTAGCATTCAAGCGGCATAAATCGCAGCGGCAACAACAATTAACAGAGACCCAAATTGCAAAAAAAACGCGGCTTTCTCTGCACTTCTTTTGTCTAGTCTTAAAATGTTTGCCTATTTAGCATGCACAGCGGCAACAGCAGCACGTAGGCCTGCCATGCAACAGCAACAGCAGCCACAACAACAACAACTGTCAATTATATTAGTTACTCTTACACAGTACGCTAATTCAAAAATCATGCGTGGGCAGCAACAGCAACAGCTTTTGGCACGCCAGCAGCAGCAGCAGCAGCAGCAATCTCTGCAACAACATTGCCCTCTGCACAGCAGCAACTTCTCTTAATTAAGTGGCGACCTGCTGTTGTTGTTATTGTTGTTGTTGTTGCTGTGCCTAGTGCAGTGTTGTGCTTTGGCAGTTGCTCTTGCTGCATGCAAATTTAATTTGCGCCATGGCCAACGCGACCTCTGGCCATCGCGTGTTGTTGCTGTTGTTGGCCATAATTTTCAAAACATCAACAACAGCAGCAACAGCAGCAACAGCAGCAGCAACAGCAACAAGAACTGTGAACATTGTTCTAGAGTGTCGAAAGAAAGCTAAACCAAAAGCAGCTAGGCAAACGACAAGACACTATTTTTGTTTTGTTTATTGGTTTAACAACAGTGAAGACTAAATATGTGAGAAAGCAAGCTAAATATTAAAGTAAATTGTTGTTTTTTGATGAAATTATTCTAAATGAATATAAAATTTATAAAAACTTAAGATTTTCTGAGATATAAGTATGTAAATATGTAATATATCTATCTATTGTTTACTAATGAGTTCGCCTTATTGCTTGTTTACTGTGGTTAGAAAAAGTTTCGCACGACTTTCCAAGCCAAACAAATGCATGCGTAATTTACGCTTTACGATGCCCAAATGCTCGGCAATGCAATATACTTATCTGAAGTCTAAGATCACAGATCTTATATAGCATCTCCCAACTTCCTTCTGCTGCCACCTGACGTCTCCTGCTCCACGTCTCCTCTTGCTCACTATCGTATGGGGCACCGTTAATGTTTTTATTAGAAAACGACTGAGATCGAAAGATTGAGATTTCGCATGTGCGCGCATGCTGGGTTTATGTGTGTGCTTGTGTGTGTGTGTGTGTGTATAGTGTGTGCATGTGTGTATAGTGTGTGCGTGTGCGTAATGCAATAAATCAAAGTTTTATTTGTTGAAATAAATTCAGAGTTTATTGCTTCGTTATTATTTTGTGCCTGCCTGGTTTGGCCACGTCAAGACGAACGACTTTTGGTCTTGGCCACAGCTTTCCTGATCTTGTGCTACTCGTGGTCAAGCACTAACAACAACAACAACAACAACAACAACAACAACAACAAGAAGAAGAACCAATGCGACAGACAGCCATCAAAATAAGTCATATTATGCAGGAAATGTTATCGGCTTTAAGTTCAATTTAATTTGTGATCATTTCGTTGATTGCTTTTAAATGTCATACGGATTAGTTATCAAAATTGTATTTGATTTCGTTTCGTTCTAATCTAATCAAACCTGAAGTTAATTGTTAAGCTGTAAAAGAAAGCCCTCAGCAAATGTTTATGGGCAAAAAGAAGCGCGGCTAAAAGATCGTGTTCATTGTCGGAAGGCAGCAAGTTGAGGAACTAAGTTTAGGTTTGCCTTTGCCATTGATGTTCTGAGAGTTTTCTAAATTACCTCAGGCTCATTAATAGGTTTTTTAATACAAAGCTAAAAGCTGTCCTAGAAAACATTTTAGATTCGAAGAATCTTGAATTGAGAGCTAATTTGAGATTAAGAGTTTCTCTCTAGCTGCCTTGTAGATTCAAATTTGATTAGTTTTGGTTTTTAAAGCCTTTAAGGATTTAAAGCATTGTTCTCTCTGTATTCTACAGATTCTTGTTAAAGTAAATATAGGAAATTCTAAATTTTTGTTCAACTATATATTTCGGCCTTTGAAGCCCCCCCCCCTCCTGTTCACAATGCTTCCCAAGCGAGCGACTTTACCAGCAAGTAGTTCAGCTGCATAGCAATGACATTGCCTGCAGCCACAAAACACTTGACTGATGATGCCCAGGTTCCCCCCCTACAAACACACACACACACACACACACAGATACCCTGTATAAGAATTGAAGAAGAGCATCAGGAGCAGGCACCACAGTGCATAGAAGAGAAGTGGCTGCCACTCACAGACCAGGGCCAGGCAACAGTTGGTGTGCATCAGCCCACTTGTTGCTCTGAAGATGGACAAGGTGCATCGGAGGAGGAGGGAAAGCAACTGTGGCTGTGGACCTGACCTGGGGGGGTTTCTGCGTGTGAGTTGTGGAGTACGCCTACGTGCTAGAAAAATGTCGGCGGCACATTTTAAATCAAAAAGAAGGGCGCACGAGCAGCCGTTGCTGTTGCTGTTGCTGTTGTGGCAGCCGCGCCTTTTTCTTTAGCCACGTCGATTATTAATTGCAACATGTTACTGCCAAGGGGGCTGACGGAGGGGGGATGTAAGTGTAAGTGTAAGTGTAAGGGCAATGCAACTGCAAAACAGTTGCAATGTTTTCGTTTCAACATTGCCGACACATTTTTGCGATTATCATAATGCTGTTGCTGTTGCAGTTGCTGCTGTGATGCTGTTGTCGATGCGAGTGATGATTATTTTTTGAAAAGTTGCGCAACATGTTGCCAGCGACTGCCAGTCATAACTTGCTGTTACGGTTAATGTTTGGCATGTTAATTGTTGCTGTTGTTGTTGTTGTCGGCTGGCAACATTGTTGCCAAGGTGTTGCCACTGTCGTGCGGAAGTCGGCAACAACAACTGCAATAACTATGATTATAAATGCTTCTACTCTGCCTTGCTCTACTCTACTCTACTCTGCCTTGCTTTGCTTTGCTTTGCTCTGCTTTGCTTTTTTATTGATTTATTAAGCACGGTGTGAGCTGGTGAAAGGATTTCGCTTTAGGTGCTGCACATAAATTTCCAAGCATTTAAAAATAAAAATTGACCAGCTTCCTGTGAGACAGCTTTCTATTGTTGTTGTTGCTGCTGCTGCTGTTGTTGCTCCATTGCCATTGCAGCCATTGTTGCTGCCTGGCAAGTTCAAAGTTTTGGCCAGCTGTCTGGCCCACGCCCACGCACTCAACACTTGCACCCACACCGGCCCACGCCTCCTCCACAGACAGTTATAAATATGCAAAAAAAAAGGGCGCAACATGCGGCTGCGTATGCCCCGCTTGTTATGGCCAATTGTTGCGTAAAGAAAAGTCTCAGAAAAGTCTCAGAAAATATGCAAAATTATGACCCAGCATGATTAGGCAAAGTTGGTTTTAGTGTGATTGTGTGTGTGTGTGTGCTATTTTCCAAGTGGGGGCAGGGACCTCAGTTAGATTCTATTCTTTATTTGATTTCTAAATTTTATGATTTCAACAAATTCTTAACAATTTTTGTCGTTGCAGCCATGATTGCCACACTTATTTGTGTTAAAGTTGCTGCTGCTGTTGTTGTTGTTGTCTGCCTGCCTGCGCCTGCGCCTGTGCCTGTGCCTGCCACCTACAATATGTATGGCTTAGGTGTCGCCTTTGTGGCACGAACATGACTTTTGGCGGCGCATGCGTGTTGCCTGGCAGTTTGTTTGCCAGGCAACTGCTGTTGTTGCTGTTGCCGTTGCCGTTGCAGTTGCATTTACGCTGATTTAGTGGCCAGCGTCGTTTTAAGTTTTTGGCCAAGATAAGCCAAAGACAAACAATACAGTTTTGCCACAATTTGCAGTTATTTGTGGCTTTAACTAAACAGATAAGCAGCAAACAGCAACCAGCAGCAGCAGCAACAGCAACAGCAACAAGTGCATGTTGCTGGCATGCAAGAGCATTTGCAGTAGCTACAGCAGCAAACAACGGCAGCATTTTGGTTTGACATATAGCTGCCACGTCGGGTCAAAGCAATTGAAATGCAATTAAATTAGATGTCTAATGTAAAATTGAGAGCAAAACCGAAATCGAAACCAAAACTTTAGAGCAGGCCTTGATATGCGCACCAAAGACGTTTGCTGATTGTTGCTGCTGCTGCTGCTTGCTGTTTGCTGTTTGGTAGATGTTGCTGTTGTTGTTGCCGCAAAATTTATATTATTAGCCAATTGTGTGGCCTGTCTGCCTGCCTGCCTTCTTGCCTGGCAGCCAGCCTGCCTGCCATGATGAAATGGCATAAAAGTTGCTGATGCTTGTAGCAGTTGCTGCTGCTGTTGTTGTTGTTGTTGCTTTTTGCGTGTCGAATGCAAAGCATCGAAAAAACTTTGCTGCTGCTGTTGTTACTGCAGTTGTTGTTGTTGTCGCCGTGTGCCTTTGCGCAATGATTATTTTCAATTTTCATATATAAACATTTTTTTTGTTTTTTTTTTGTTTTTGGTTTTCTTATTGTCGTTGTTGTTACTGCGTTGCCTTCACCTGGTTGCCGCAAATCGTTGCACATTGCCGTTTGCAATTATTTTACTCTGCCATTGCGCAACAACAATAGCAGCAGCAGCAACAACAACAACAACAACTGTGACAGCTACGTGCCAAAGTCAGACCACCCCAAATAGTCATTAAAGTTTAATAAGTTAGGGCCACGTTTTGTTGCTGTTGCTGTTGCGATTGCTAGTAATGTTGCTGCTGTTTGACGTTTTTGACAAGGCAGCAGCACGCACCAGCAGCAGCAGCAGCAACAACACTTTGCTATTAAGCTTTAAATTAGCTAAAACTAAAGCCTTGTCACCGTTGACGCTTTGTCTATATTACTCGTAATCATAATGTGTTTTTAGAGCAGGACAGAGAAGAGAGAGGGAGAGGGAGAAGGAGAGAGTGTGTCAAAGTGTTTCATTGCCACATCAAAATATTCTCCATGCTTGCCTGCAAAAGCAGTCCAAAGAGCTTCTATAGTGTCTTTGGGTGTTGGCAAATTGGAACAGAAAAGTCAGGGCCATCAGGCGGAAGAAGCACTAAATGGCAGAGCACTACTTCTACTACTTCTTCCACAACGAACATTCTTTGACAATTTGACAGATTTCTGCTGTCGTTTGAAATCGTTATACCACTTTTTCATAATGGCTAAGCTGGGTGGTTCGATTATCTTCAAAGTATTTTTGCCTTGATAATCCATATACAGAATCGTAATTTTGTGCACGATCTAATTCTGTTTTTCTTCCCTCATTGAATTTTACAAGTTATTGTAAGCACTAAACAGTGTGACCGTATAACAACAAGTTCTATGAACGATGATGCCAGAAAATGTCATGCTTTGTAGTGGAAATGTCTAAAAGAGAATTAGGCTAGAAATACTTGTAAAAAAGGCAGCCCTTAAACTGAAAACTTTTAGCTATTGTCCTTTAGGCCGCTTTGTAGATCAGTCATAAGCGCAAGACTGACTTTCTGAGTTCACATCTTCCAATTTAACATTATGTTAACATTTCCAATGCTGGTCACACTTGGTTCAGACCAAATGAGTTTCATAATGGTTGAAAATGTGGTGCACAGGGCATTGCCAGACGAAGCCTCAAATGACCATGTTGAAAAGAGACCTAAGAATGTGATCTGAAGAATCCCCTGCATGTCTGCAAAGAACAGTTTGAGTAAGCTTGGTTCTGGCTTTTCAAATTTCTTTTTCAATTTTCAGCAAAACTTCTAAGGCCCATCATAAAGTCACATAATTAGCTCTGGCTTTTGAGCTAGTTTGAATCATTTGATGTAAGATTTAGTATATGTATGTTCAATTGTTTGTTTGTTGCTTTCATGTTGCTGTGTTGTTGCTTGTAGTTAATTGTATCTCATGCAATTGTTTTAAGTATTCTATATCAAATGTGGCTTCAACTGCGCAGCGCACACCCTCTGGCTGGCCTCAACTGGCTCTGGCAGCAGGCAACTAAAGATCAATCAAGTGCCTGACTAGTGGCAAGTTTTCTTTACAGTTTTGTGCCCAGTTCTATGTGGCTGCCACACAGACAGATAGACAGACAGACAGACAGACAGGCAGGCACGCCAGGAAGTCAATTTAATATTAAAAGAAAAAAAGAAGAAAAAAACTAAAGAAAATAAGAAAGAAAGCAAAAAAGATAAAGAAAAACGTGTGCAAAGTGCGTAAATGCAGCTCGTGGCATAAACAATTTCCGGGGCCAAGATACAACGTAGTACAGGCATAGTTACAAGCGCTGATCCGGGGCTGGAGCTGAGTTCGAGTGAGTGACTAGCATTTAATCAAGAGCAATCAGCAGCAGCAACAACAGCAACAGCAACAGCAACAATAATTGCTGTCATGTTGCTCTGGCCACGTGCTCCATTTGCAAATGTTGCTGGCAGCAAAAACTTATCAACTTTTTGAGCAACGATGACAACAGCAACTGCAACAACAACAACTGCACTGGCAGTATTGCATTGATATGGCACACGCAATGCACATTTGTCTGGCATCTGCCACACACACACACACACACATGCACATGCATATACATATTTGATAAATGTTGCCTTACAACATGTTGCTGTTGTTGTTGCCAGTGTGTGAGCCGCGCAAAAAAGATTTATGTTTATTGCTTTGTAATTTGTGTTTAAAATATTGTGCCGCCTGGGTAAAGCCTACTTGCTGTTGTTGCTGCTGCTGTTGTGTGCCTAAAAAATATCAATTAGCAAAGGCATCCCCTCTCCGCCCGCTCACACACACACTGTGTGTTGCAGGCAAAACACACAGAGTTGACCTTAAACGTTCAAGCTAAAGAAATACGCAAAATATGATTACAAATTTGAAAAAAAAATAATCTCCCCAAATCAACAGATTATTTAATATTAGATAAAGTTGATTCTCCTATTTGCTTTGCCAAATTCGTATAGATAAAATATAAAAAATCTAAAGAAAATCTAAGAAAAAATCTTAAATAAAAATCGAAGCATTTGCAACAGTTATAACAACAAATACTAAGCAACAACAACAACAGCAACAACAATCAAGCGGTAGGTTATGCGCTTGGGCCTTGTCAGGTAAACTCTAAGCAGCCAATTAATGTTGCTACTGCGACTTTACAGCAACAGCAACAGCAACAGTAACAGCAACAACACCAACATGTTGCCTGGCATTGCATGCCGAGCAATTTATTAATGAGATTGCTCAGTTGATTGCAACAACAGCAACAACAGCAACAACAACAGCAACAACAGCAACAACAACAGCAACTGCAACAGCAAAATAAAGCAAAAAAATTGTATGCCACATGCTTAGCATTTAGTTGCTGTTGTTGTCTCGCTGCACGCACAGCAGCAACATGTTGCCATTGCCAGCGGGTGTTGCACATTTATTGAGCGCTTGCTTATTAGCTGTGCGTGTGCGTATATGCCTCATGCAACGGCAACAACAACAACAACAACGTCTCTCGCCCCACAAATGAGGTGTCAGATGACAATAGGCCAAACAGTGTATGCGGTGGGGCATATGTGTGGGGGCGGGGAGGCGGTGTATGGCTGAATTGCAGCTGGCGCGTATTAAGGTCAAAGAGCGTATGAAATCGAAATCAAAATTGAAATCTGGCCCAAAACGCAAAATCGCAATCGGATCGTGTCGCCCAAACTGTCAAACTCAATTCAAAAAATGCAGTAGACAGGCAACAACAACAACAACAACAACTATAACAACAATAGCAGCAGCAGAAACAACGCATGCAAAGGTCAAACTGCAGCTGCCAACCGCCTGTTGCTGATTTCTTTGCCAGCTCAAAGCAGTCGTATTTGCGTTGTTGTTGCTGTTGTTGTTATTCACCCGCTTAGCATCATAAAAATGTCAAAGCTTTATTTGCCAGCCATTTTGTTGTTGCTGTTTTTGTTTTTGTTTGCCACAGCAGCTAATTGGCGTGTCATTGGCTGCAGCAGCCACAAAACATAAATCTGTTATTTTATACTCGCCGCATGTGCAGCATGGCGTATGAGTAATGTGACCAAAAAAACAACAACAACAACAACAACAACAAAATATACAACAATAAATAAATAATGCGGAAAAACTGTTGAAAGACAACAACAACAATCAACGTGAGGGTGTGTAAAAGCACAATAAAAGCTTCGCTTGCGCATGAACATCAGCTGGAGTTTCAGGCAATGCAACTGCATTGGTTAGCATGAGCAAGGAAAGTCTCATCGCCAGTTGATCCTCAGTTGATGTAATATAAGCTTCGTTGAAAGCTTTCCCATGAAAAGCTCATGCTAATAGCTGATTCTTAGAAAGTAACCAGTACAGCAGGCAGCCTAAGCGTAAGTTAAGCTAAGAATATCAATTGCTAATGCAAAATTCAGTGATATATTAAGATAATGCAACTGAAAAGATTACATTTTAGGTTTGATTGAAATAACTTAAGCTTTTCATCAACACACTGCGGCAGAAGTGATCCTTAACCTATTGGAAAAGATCTCTTTTGTCAAATCTGCATTAACACAGTTAGTAAAGTTTTGTGTAAGAAGGAATGGTTCCAACTCTTTAATAACTGATCACATTGATCGTAGATTTAGAGGTATATTTATCCGGCTCGAAGGACCATAATAGCTAGCAGACATAGTTGGAATTAGCCTTGAAAAAGGAATATATTTTAGGCTTTAAAACATGAGAGGAAGGCTAACTTCAGGTAGCCAAACTTTGTATAGCCTTGAAGAACTACAAAAAAGGAAAGAAAACTTAGTAGCAATAGGCAGCGAAGCAATCTTCTCTCTAAATACCTTCAAATACATACATACATCACATTTGCATTCCAGGAAATCTGTTTGTGAGCACAAATAATGATGCTTGGCTTGCAAATACAGTGTTGTTATTGTTATTGTACAAAGTTTTCATATGTATATCTTTATATGGCAGCTATATGATATAGTATTCCGATCTGGAGGATTTTTACATATGAGCAGCTTACAGCTGAAAGCAGCCTACTGCGAAAATTTTAAGTCAAAAGATTCCAAATTGAGAAACGATTCTTAAAAAACCAAGTAGTCTGCCTCGTATTCCTTCTCTGCGATTCTCAAAAATTGAAGTAATCTGCCTCGCATTCAAAGTCAGCATTGCCGCTTTGCGCTTTCTTTTAATTTTTTTTATTTTTTGGGATTTTTTTTTACTGAATTTGAATTTTGGAAGTTTTTTTTGGAAGTCTTCGTAATTTCGTTTTTTCTGCACTATGGAAGCTATTGATATTTTCGGCCGTGCAGATTTTGGTAGCATATTGAGGGAATCGTATAGACACAGACGTACGGACATGGCTATATGCTCATCAAGAACATATATACTTTATATAGATATTCTTTATACATAACAAAACTTGGAATTTTTTTATCGCACTCACACAGTTGAGGCAGCTAACCTAAACAGTTATAAGGAAAATGTTTTTGCTTTGAAAACATCAACTAAATAATTCACGAACACGCTCCTTCTAAGCTACGTATGCTGATGAAGAAAGTTAATACAGAAGCAATTCTGATTTAAGCTAATCCACGTATTATAATCCCGCTCGAAGGACCAATTTATAAAGCAAAGTAGAATAAATCTATCATAAACAAAAATCTTCAACCAGACTTTGTAGATTTATAGTCATTTATAGAAGCCTGAAACTGAAATATGTTTTCCATCCCTCCTTCCCCTCCGTCCTGTCCATCCGTTGAAAGTAAAAGTCATGGCTTTTCATGTCTTTTGCTTTAGTTTAGCGAATGTCAGTTATTAAATGTGATTTTTGGTTTAGCTAAAAATAGCCAACACCACAAGCTTACTCCAACGGCTCCAAAAATAACTCAACTGCAGTTTGATGGCCGCAACGAAACGCCAGTCCAAGTCAAACCGTAGAAAAATCACCTTTCAAGTCTCTGTCTACCTGTCTCCGTCTGTCGCTGTTCTCCATCTCTTTTGGAGCATAATGAAAAGCGCGTTGCCGTCTTTGTTATAATATTTACAGCTTTGAATTAACTAACGAGCTCAAAATATGAAGAAAAAAAATATATATAGTGCGGCGAACCGGTTCACATACTTTGTGCTAACAACAGGTGTGCATGGATTTGCAAATTGGGGCGAAGGAGGGGGCCCGCGAGCTTAGAAAAGGGTGTGAGGAGATGAAACCAACAATTGGAATTGCAAGGAGCAACGACTTTCACTTGAGTTACACCAAAATACATCAACCACCCCTACCCTCCCCTTTGCCGGATCATTCAGGCAAGGCAACAGCTTCAGCTGCCCACACGCTAATTGCTGCAAACAAATGCAGCAGCAGCAGCAGCAGCAGCAAGACGCAGGAATGCAATGGAGCTGCTTGGCTTGACTTGGTTTGGTTTGGCCCGGCTTCACTTAACTTGGATTGTCCAAGCAGCCTGGCAGAGGCAGAGGCAGAGGAGGCTGGAGGCTGCGAGACCACACACAAGAGGCAGCAAGCAAGCAATGCAGCCGCCCCATAAACAAATAAACACTTGACTTGATTGTGGCCCAAAAGTGCAATTTCTGCACTGCGTTTGTGGACAGTGGTGGGGGAGGGTAGGCAGGAAAGGCCACCAGTAATGATCGGAATATAACTAGGGTGTGGTGCGGGGGTATGACATGCGAAAGGAATGCTCTGTTGGTAGTGGGAGAACTCTAACTATTTCGAGATCAAATTATAAAGAAGCCCAAGTTTCTTGCCAAGAAGAGGGGAGATAGACAGAGAGAGAGAGGAGAGAGAGAGGGAGAGTGAAGGTGGGTATGGGTATGGGGGAGAGATGTGCTAACGTTATACATGGCTTGATCATATGCTGCTTTTCTTTTGGAACACATCTTCTTGGGAATCATATCGCCTGCTTAGGAAGTCAAGATCAACGAACCAAATCTCACAGCAAACATTTAGTTCTGACACTTTTAAGATTTGTCATTGCCAGCAACAGCAAGGAGGAGGATTTCCCAAATCAAACTTAGAGTAATTTATGTTAAATGTGGATCAGCCAAGAGCCAGGATACATACATATACACAGACACACACACACACACACAGACAGTCGGGCTGACAAACTGAAACAACTTTGTGTGCTGCGCGGCCTAAGCCTGCCCAGTAGCTGTAGAGGAAACCCACGCCACATTATTCATGGGCCGCCACAAGACGTCACCAGTTGGGCTGCGACCACCACATAGCAATTACGCCAAGTTACGGCTGGCGTTGCCGTTGCCGTTGCCATTGCCACTGTGGCAGTTGCTGCAGTTACTCTTTGGCAGCGGCGTGTTGCAATAATTTCTTTTTGCACCACAAATCTGCCAACATAATTTTGTTATTTCACTGCCACTTTGTTTGACGTGCAAATGTTTGGCTTAGCCAGACTCTCACAGGCCTCCTCCAGCGCCAAGCACCTGGGAACCCTAGCCAAGAGTTAGAGACACAGGCACACAGAACAGAGCTGAACAGAGCTGAACAGAGCTGAATAGTAGAGAAGAACGAACACACATCCTGGTTGGTTCGCTTGATGATTTTTCAATTTGTGCTCAGGCTAAGCTAAAGACAATCAGCTAGACCCGGTCCAGACCTGCGCTTGGGTCTGGGCAACCGCAGCAGCGGCATTGGCGGCAACTTCCACCAGTTCTCCCAACTCGGGCTGCGGTCGGTCATAAGTAACTTTAAATTATGATGAAAGTAATTTTCTGCTTCAGTAGCGAACGCCGCGCCAACTTAGAGAGCTACGGCTTGATTTACGCCGGCAGAAATACAAAAACAAAAAGCAAAGAAAATAACTACAAAAAACGTTGACAGGTGAAGCGGTTTGCGATCTACACTTAGACCAAAAGATATAACAATATCAGTTCTGGAAATCAAAATCAAATTCTTGAGAAACGAATTTCAGGTTCAAACTAAGTCAGGAAAATCTCTTGGAATTAGAGTTTCCCCAAGTTGAAACACAAAAAAACATGGTCTTTGACTCTGCATGGGTTTTATTTAATGTTCTGAGCTGCAGCATAGAGCAGTCTCAGCTTTAAGCTAGAGCCAGACAAATTATGCCATAATATCTTAAAGGTCCCAAAGAAAGCCATAGAAAATTGGCTTAAAATAAAGAAACTACTCCGATATCTAGCTTCAGAGCAGGTCTATAAGTGTTCCAATTCCACCATTCCACAATTTACTCTACAAATATATACGAAATTCATAAGCAGACCCTTATGAACACCCTCCAGTTGTGCCCCCTTCCTTAAATTTCTATCAATTAAAACTCAAATTTTTGATATTCATGTTTTTCATACATTAGTTTTTCTCTGAGTGTACTTATTGAATTGTAGCCGCTGCCATTGTGTGCAGCCAACATTTGGGCTTGCTGTTTTTCACAATGGAAATGATGACTGTTGGGTGTGCTGTTCAATAGGTGCATTTTAATGGTCTGAGGAGGGGTGGGGTGTCCGGCTGTATGAAATCTGAAAACAACAACAACAACAACAGCAGCAGCAGCAGTTAAGTGTAAATTAAGTAATTGCACAAGTACGGACAGGCACAAGTCTAGGGTGACGACGATGGCCCAGCTTCCAGTGACCAGATCCGGCTGCGCAGCCAGAAGCGGCTACTGTTGTCATTAAGCCAGAGCCAGAGCCAGAGTAAGAACAAGTGGAAGATGCAACTCCTAGTTGTTGTTGTTAATGTTAATGCTAATGTTATTGTTGTTGTTGTTGTTGTTGTCGACAAGCCATGAACTCTACTGCTTAATATGCCAAAAACATTGGGCCATAAATCTCTCAAAAGGCGAGACAAAAGGTTGCGGCAAAGCCACACAGTGATCAGACCAAGAGTCCACGCCGAGTCATTGCAGCTGTAAGATATTATTGGGTTCTTTTTTTTTTGCTCGTTCTTCTTAAATGTCTTATGGTTAAGAGGTGCTATACATGAATGATGGGCCACGCCAATGAGTATTACGGGTGGTCAAAACTCATAAAAAACAAAAACCAGAAGTGGAAACATGAGATGGCTCTAGATGGGCTTCTGGTAGTTGCTTGAAATGGAATTGGGAATGGGTGAACTAGGCTGCTCCAGTGGATATGCTTGGCACTTAATTGGAGCGACAATAGCTTTAAGGATATGCTTCAATGTGTACTTAAGGTATGGTTTTATGATGTTTTTATATTTTGTATTAGGGGAAAGGAAGGCAAATTAGGTTTATGTTGCAGATTTTTGGCTTAGATTTGGACTTGTAGGGAGATGAATAGAAGGTTTGCTTTGGATATAGTTTGTGAGTGTGAGAAATTATGGAAATTTGATAAAAATATATATTTATATATATGTATATATATATTCAATCACATTTATGGGTTGACTTTACCACATTTATGGGTTCTGGTAAGACAATCAAGTACAAGCGGAACACTGTTTTGAGTGTTCACTTTGCTGTGTATCAAAGCGTTCCAATTTCAGAGTTTCATTAATCATTAATTTTGCCCCAAACTGCAATTTGAAATTGCTCAAATTTGCTAAGATTGTAATATCTCAGATATCTCTCCATATATTTCCTTGATTTACAATTATTGCAGTTATGCTTGCACTTGAAATGAAAATTCAATTTAATTTTCTAGTTTTCTTTCGATTATAAAGTCGAAAAAAATTTAAAAAAAAAAATCAGAAAAATACCAGAAAAAAACATAGTATTCTATATATCTTCCAAATTACTGATTTATACATAAAGTGTATAAAAACGATATATAGGTGTGTTTATTGGCTGTCAGAAGGCATCAACCTTTTTGAAATCAGCTTTGACATTCTTGAGAAATTATCAAAACTGACCCTCTAAAAGAGAGCTTTAAAAAATACTAAAAAAATTTTAAAAAATTTTAAAAACAAGTTTAGACATTAGAAAATCTTTTCTATCCATCTGGGCCTTTATACCTAACCAAAAGCAGGGTGAGGTGGGTGAAAACACAGAAACAATCTGACTGTTATCTAAGGTAATTTACTCTAGACTTTTGACAATGGAAATCATTCACCTTTTTAATACCCTTGCAGAGTTTCTCCATGCATAATGCTTAAAAGGAAGCAACTCCTAACCCATAAAGTAAACATATTCTTGATCAGCATAACAAGCCGACCCAATATAGCCGCTGTTGTATGTTTCTACGCAAACTTGTCCTCTCAGTTTTAAAGCTATCGACTTGTATCGACTTCGCCTTACGTTTCTTTCTGCTGTAAACTGCTCATATGCAAAAATCGTAAAGAACGGACCACTATATCTCATGGCCCCCATATAAACGACCGATTTGTAATGAACTCTTAGTATAGACAACTTTTTTGGGTTTTCATCCAAATTGAACCAAATTTGATAGATGTCAGTTTTAGATGCTGATCACACTTGGTTCAGATCAGATGACTATTTCGTATAGCTCCCATATAAACGACCGATTTGGCATGAACTCAGTACAGCAAAATTTGTTGTTTTTAAATCCAGATTAAACCAAATTTGATAAATGTCAGATTTAGAGTTCCCTTCGTCTGCTCAACAAAGTTGATCCCGATCGCATTACTATTTCATGTAGCTCTCATATAAACAATCGGTTCAGAATAAACTCTTATACACCGGATCTGTTTTGTTTTTGATCCGAATTCAACCAAGCCTCCTGGCCAAATTTCACCCGAATCTGCAAGGTTATGTAAGCTTCGTTTACTCCGATCTCTGATTGGACTAATTGGCCAAAATTCTTGAAGATTTAAACAGCTCATAATTAGATGATCTTATATGCATATATATATATATATATATATACCTTTGTGTATTCACATTCTTAAATAGTTGACTGATTTGGCTAAAGCCTAGCACATTTGTGACTTGTTGCTGCTGCTGTTGCTGCTGTTGTTGTTGTGGTTTTCTGTTGCTATGGCCATAGAGAAAATGGCCACAAAATGTGCGCATAAATCAACACAATGGCCAAAATGTAGCCACACAAGCCACAAAAGGCAGCCGCAAGTGATGTGAATGTGTGTGTATGTGTGTGTGTGTGTGTGTGTGTTGAGACGGCAGCAACAGCAACATATGAAAATGCAAATTTTCTCAGGGAAAACAAGCCGCGGGGGATGACAATTTGTTGTTGTTGCTGCTGCTGCTGCTGCTTTTGCTGTTGCTGACTCAAAACAGTTGCTGCTGCGAAATGAATTAATAAACTTGCAACTGGCGGCGGCATCGGCATCGGCTTTTGTAAAAATGCCGCCAAATGTTTATAGCTGTTGCTGCTGTTGCTGCTGCTGCTGCTGCTGTTGCTTGCCTTAGAGCCACCAGCAACAGCAGCAACAACAACAGCAACAGCAACAGCAACAAAAGGCATTGCAAACGAAATTGAAATCTGACACCAAAAGAATTGACAACGCACACATTTCGAATCTGAGCCAAAAGCCAAAACAAAACAAAACAAAACCAAACCAAATCCAGAAAAAAACGAAATGAAAATAAATGCAAATTCAACAAGCCGAAGCCGAAGCTATAGTCATAGCCATAGCCATATAGCCTGAACCCCACCTCCCCCCTGGCTCCATTCAAATTGCTTTTAAATTGTTTTAGCCCCTTGCCAACAGCTAGAGAGGGAGCAACAATCAGAAAAAAATGGCTATTAGCCTTAGTTTTTTTTTTCTGATATCCCTGGCGTCGCCTGTTGGCAAGCCAGCTGCTCCATTTGCTCGCCATTTGCTCCCATTTGGGGCCACACAACCAATTGAATTGTCCAAATGTCCGTTGGGCACAACAAAATGTTGGACTTTTCATTTCGTTGTTGTTGTTGTTCTTCATGTGGCTTAAAAAAATTGAACTTTAATTTCCATAAAATGCCTCAACTCAATGTAGTTTTTGTTTCTTTTTTTTTAAAATAATTTTTTATATGGACTTTTTTTTCTTGGTTTTGGATTTGCATTTCCATTTGCATATCGCCATCAAATTTGTGAATAACTGTTAATTGTGCCATATGTAATTGAATGGCAAAAGAAAATATTTGCATAATGATGAATGGAAATATCAATTGTTTGCATAGAGACGAGATAGCATTTAAGGCTGCTCCTGTTTGCTGAGGATCTTGTCATACTATCAGAGGACTCAGTAAGGCTCCAGCAAAGGATTGACAGTATTGCTACGAGAGGGGAGTGGAAGTTAACCTGCAAAGATGGCGGAGTAATAGATGTGGTTGGTCTTTTATTAAGCATGTCATAGAAAGGACTAGCTCAAACCAAATCCATCAAAAGTTCTATTTGGACCAATTTCTGTAGAAGCGAAAATATAACGCAGAGGCTCATTTCAGCTGCTTGCAGATCGATAGAATCGTACGGGGGCAGAGGTATAGAGCTATTCTTGTTTTGAAGAGGGCAACTACAGAGGCTTTATACTTCTTAAGCTGACCACGACGACGCCAAAGTATGTCCTGGTCATGGAAACAAGAGCGGTAGACACAAACATCTACTGCAATTGCAATAGCTGTGCTGAGTTCTATTCAACTACAATCCATTTGGGGCTTAAAAAGACCATGTAGAAGTGATGGCGACATTAAAAGGCAAGAGAGAATGGGTTCATTTAGCTTTGTTTATGGAAGGGCCATTAGATGTAGATCCCTGAGTTTTCTGGGTAAATCACTGCTATCCGTTTCATGCAGAATGAACGATTGGGTATTCCTCTAAGAGCCTGACAGCCCAGTGTATATTTTTATAGTTTACGATTAGAGAGCAGTGCGATATGAAAACCAAGCATCAGTCTTTTAGAAAATTAGATAGGATTGCTGCTACAGTGAACTGCCCTTGTAAAGCTAACTTAAATTTTTCAATATTTCAGCAAAAACAATCATATAGACGTTGTTCTCAGAGTAGAACTGCCTGTCAAACTGCACTTACATACTCTAGCCTACAATGAAATGATAGCCTGCGTCCAAATTTTGACTGTACGAGGTCTTTCCATTACCAGACAAGGAGTACAGACAATTTTTAGTCCATCAGTTGCAGCCTTAATATCATTAGAATGTGTCCAAGCTTCTTAAACCAAAAGTGCAAAAAAGGACATAGGACCCCTTAAGGACCTTTTAGGACCTCTTAAGCACATGTTTTGGTATGACAAAGCTCTGATATTAAGTGATAAAAAGAAGTTTAAGTTAGTCGGCACAGACCGATACAAGAAATATTAGAGAGCTTTGCAACATCCCTGGCAGATTTGTTATAGGCGCAACCATAATGGTGGATGTCTCAAGGCATGGACTACTTTTATAGCTAGTGGGAAGCTTGAAAGTTTGCTTTATCCCAGGAAGTATGATAGCACTAATGTATGCAAAATATTTGTAAATTGAGCTCATACCATTTTAAGAAGGCTTCCATGGTGATAACAGGACATTTTCAGCAAGATAACGCTCATATATAGAAGTTGCGTCCCTTAGATCTAGATGGTAAACCTTATGGAGAAGTTGTGGAGCATAATTTCTGACAAAATGATCTTTGAAAGAGGCCTTGTAAAGCTGTGGGAACCAAACTCAACAAACTCATGGCAGAAGCGGTTGCAGCTACTCCAAAAAGGCAGGGCAACACAATTTTTTACTAAAGTTATTTTAACTCGACTTGTAGAATTCATTGAAAAACTTTTCCATTTTGCACAAATATCAATTTTCTTTGAAGCAATTTTAACTATATTTTTTACTAATATGAAATTGTTTTGTATTGAACAATTTTTATGATTTTTTAGATTTCAGTAAAACTTAACAAGAAAAACTATATCAACACTGACAACACAAAACGATTACAAGAAAATCGAGATAAAAGCAATGGACTGATATCAATTTCACTGAGGTACAAGGGCAATAAGCCATATAAATGGATTCATTTCACTTTGAAGGTGTTGTTATGGGTTAGCTATCGATTGATTCAAGCTATCGATATTTCAACATTCATCACAAATGTGAGATATAAACTTCTTTGCAGGGACTGTTAGGTTATGAATTTTCTCAATCTGTATCTTCTGCTCTAATTTAGATATTCACCGCTGAACTTTTCTTTCTCTGCAGCTCTAATAGCAAATTCTGCCCATATAAATATTTACAAATTGCTTACCAAATTTCATATCATAGGCAGCCAGATAATGAACAAACAAACAGATCATTTATTTAGATTTTGTCTCCGAATTCATGGCTACGTTTGAGGAAACTGCAAACGTTTTTTCATATCAAATTTATAAATAAATAATTCTGTTTGGTTTCAACTCTAAAGAAAGCCGCCTCAATTAGCTAGATATATTATGTGACTTCCTCTTTGATCAGTTCAGTTTGGAAGTTGAATTTGTGACTCACCTGCAAAGAAATTGTAAAGAAAAGAGCAAGTTAAATATTTGAAAGTAAATTTGTCAAGTAGAATTTGATATGGAAAAGTCTTTCAATCAACAATTTTGCCAATCAACATAATTTATGTGGCAATCGTCGTTTTGGCCTTTTTTTCTCTTTCTCATCTTCCTCTTGCTACTTTAACACCCTCTAAAGTTAGGTGAGTTTAATAAGCACTTGGCCGGGCCGAGATCATTAAAGTAAAAATTGATTTTCTAACTAGCAACGATTTTTGCATTAACAATTAGGCCCCAAGCAACTGCAGCATCTGCAGCATCGGCAGCATCTGCATCAGCATAGCCTCTCTATCAATTTGAAGTCTCTGTCTCTGTTGGTTCCATCGGCGTTTATTAATTAACAATGCCACACCAGGCCAGCGCATTTAAGGCATTAATTGCCTGGACAGGTTTCGTTGGCGTCGGCCACTCGAAGACTGTGGGACGCAGCAGCAGCAGCAGCAGCAGCTAGAGCCATAGGCATGGGCATAGGCTGGACGCCTAATCAATCTAGCAAATTGTCGCCCAGTTGCGATCAGCAATATTGAACACCAACCAGAGTGTCCCCCCACCCCCCTACCCGCCTCTCTTTCACTCTCTCTCTCTCTAATTATGACAACAACCCAGGCACAGGCAGGGGGCGTTGAAGGGGGTTCCAGGTATAGCAACGGCTTTAGTACGTGGCTGCTCTCTCTCTTGCTCTTTCTCACGTGTTTTTCTAATTAGCCACAGCCCGCAGATGACAATAAGCGATAAAGCCGTCGCCAGCATCGTCGCTTGGAGTCGGATCGGGATCGTCCCCATCATCATGCGCATCATCGTTGATGATCGTTCGCATCGATTGTCGCTATTTCTTTTGCAAATTGACAATCATAGTTCAATGGAAGAGGAAGACAAACAACTAGCAACCACTAGGCAGAAATGCGAGCAGTGTAGATGGTTAAAAGAGGCCTGCCAACTTGACAAGACTTTGCATATCAAATTGGTGGTCCAGTTCAGAAAAGCAATTGGATCTAGGTTATAACAAAGAGAGTAAACGATTGTGGTTTGTATATTGATTTAGCCATGTCACACTTAGGGGAATAAGGGACTGAAATATCGCATGGGATTTGGAGGAATAATAGACTAATGGACTGTTTTTTGACAACTTTGGATATAATGGACTAAGTTTAGGGATATATTTCAAGTCATAGCCTAAAATGTAGTCCACCAAAGTCCCTCTAAAAGTTTGGACACTCTCATTCTGCTATTTTTTAGGAAATGATTGTATTAAAACTTGTTTTTAGATTAAAATTTTGGAGAATTTTCTTTTCGATTTAAGAAAAGTTCGTTTCACCTCAAATTTCACATCATTTTTGGTCATTTTCGTTAAGATATTCTTCTAGGTAGAAGATGAAATTAACATTTTCCTATGAATATATACAAAAACTAAGCAAACCAGGAAGCTAATTGAACTATATAGATCTATTACGTTGACTATGATAACAAAGATTACTATGGGATATAGGAAATACCAAGTTCTCACTGATATAGAAGTCATTCTTCAGCTTTCATCAGTAAGATAAACTTTTCATTCATGATGAAAATAGTTCATCTGTAAGAGAAGATGAAGTTCTAAATTTGCCTGAGATGAAGCTGGGGAAATGATGTTGTTCAAGAATGGACATCAGCTTGTTTAGATCTGATCAGCTTGTGTATATCTGAAGTTTCAAACCTAGTGAAGTCTCAAACCCATAAAATATTGCTTCAGTGAAGTTTCAAACCTCTGAACTACAGTCAACTCAAGCGAAGATTTGCACTTACCTAAGCACATAAGCAAATTTAACTTTGTAGCATTTCAGCTCTCAAACTCAACTATTCTCTTCGAATATATCATAAAATATCTCCCTGTTATTGACATTCTTTTCATGCTGATGAATGTCTGTAGAAAAGTAGTTATTAACAAATTCTTATATCAGTTGAAAAAATATGAATTGAAATCACCAGAGAGCAGCTTAGGGAATTCGCATTTTTATGGCCAAGGAAGCAAATGTCAAAATTAAATGAAAAATTTATTATCGATGAAATAAACTAAGAGCACATAAAAACCGAACTGAGTTGGCAGCACGGCGACTGTCGTTGGCACACCCACTGCTGCAGCAGCTGCTGCTGTTGCCTTGCCGGATCCTGGCTATGGCCCAGGCTCGCCTAGCCTTGCCTCGCCTCTCTTGCCTCATCAAACGTGCAACGCCCACTTGCAATGCGCGCTGACTGAGCTTTAATGCGTTTTCATTTAACACAGAGGCCCCAACTTGGTCTTTGGCTTGTTAGCGTGTGTGTGTGTATATGTATATATATATATATATGTCAGTGTGTGTGTGCGTGAACACCTCCCACTTGGCAATCTAATATAGAGCCCCAACAACTTGCGTCTTGAGTGGCTAACAGCTACCAACTTCCAGCTACAGCTACAGCTCCAGCTCCAGCTTTATCAGCTGCAGAGCGTGTTGGCGTGCCTTTAGTTTTTTGTTGTAATACCCTACACAAGTGAGGTATATTAGCTTAAATGATAGCCTCAATGACATGACAACTGTTGATCCTTAAAAATGAGACGAGAGATTTCATGAGATGAAAATATTATGAAAGAGCTTATGGAGATGTGGTTGTATTGGAAGAGAGATTCTATGAGATCTAAACCTACTTGATATGGACATAACCAGAGATTTACTGAGATGTGATCATGCCAGAAGTAAGTGTGACCAGAGCTTTGATGAGATCTGGTCCCACCCGATAAATCTATGACGAGAGATTTCATGAGATTTCATGGGTCCCAAAAAGATGTTTATTTTGTTCAACGAAATTTTAAAGTAAACTTGGAAAATCTTCTTACAAGAACGAAAAAACCTTAGACATCTGAATCGAACTTTAAATATCGATATATTTCGAACTCTTCTTAGAATTCAAATAACATAATAAGAAAGAAATATTTTAAAATTTTTTAACATTTTCCAACCTCAACAATTTCAGGTGATAAATAACTGCTTGGCTTCGATTTCAAGGTCCCCCAAATCAGCTTAAAGCATCTGTAAAACCTCAACAAACTCAGCTAGTCTATAATGGCCATGGCAGGGTATATCGCCTGCCTCTAAGCTGTGTTAAAATTTTCACCTTTGAATTTATTTTTTCTAAATTTTTTCGCACTTTTCTGGCCTGGCTTTTGGCGTTTAATTTTTTATTTTACTTTTTACTTCTTTTTTGGCTTCCGCATGCCAAGGCCTTACTATATATATATATAGGCAGGCATCTCAGCTATATATAGCATATATATAACAGTCATATTTTGCAGCTCGTTTGCTCGCTCCACATTAATAACGCATCCACAGCCGGATCCTACGCTTTGGCCACATGCACATCCACCATCCGCATCCACCATCCCATCCACCCTCTAATTGCATTTTGCTTTCCCGGCTGCTGCTGCCTTAATCGAATTTTTAACCACATACCCGACTCTCCCCCCTCTTCTCCCCTACTCTCCCCTCCTTGTGCGTTGCCATCAAAACGATAGGCAATTTCGATTACAGCACAGTTTTAGCTATTTTCGGTGCTCCCGATAAGCAGAAACAGCAGCAGCAGCAGCAGAAGAGCAGGAGCAGGAGTTGGAGTAGGAACAGTGTGGCTGAAGAACGGGAACGGGAACGCGTGTGTCTTTTAGAAAGTTTCGCGAGCCTCGCGCCTGCGCTTCCGCATATTTTTGGGCCAAGATGCAGTGCAGCGCGCAGAGCAGTTTAAACTTTAGCTTCGGCTTTGGCTTTGGCTTAGTTATGTGGCTCAGATTAGCGGGTGTCTGCTAATGTCTTGGCCTAATGAAAACCATAATTTACTCTTGCCACAAAATGCAATTCACAGGCGAGCACAAGGCAGGCAACGCCTTTTTGGCAAACCGAAAGTTATCTGGCTTGGAAGCGGGCCACAAAGAGAAAAGACACAATTTGAGGGAAATGTTTAACAAATGGGAATGTTTATAACAGCAGTTTATAAGCCACTTGACCTAGAGCTTGCTAAAATAAATAACATTTAAAGCAAACCAATTAGTTCAATAATTTATAAATTATTTTTTTTTTAATTTTTTAGTTTGAATTTCCTAAAGTATTTCGATATCATTTAAACACTTTCATCTAGAATTTCATATTCAAACCAGGGTCAAGGTTTGTATGGAAATGCATTTGCTATCTAAACAGATATAGAAGGCTGCTTTAACAGCAGAAGAAGAAGAAGAAGCAGTCATAAGATGTGAGAATCGAATGCCGATGAAGCAGAGTCAGACTTGAGTCAAAACTAAACGAGATTGTTGTTGGTCCTTAAGATTCAGACTTAGCTCAAAACTAGATGAGAATTCTTGTTGGTCCTTAAAATACTTGTGAATAAAGCTGGTTTCTCAAAAGATATTGAACTTATTTAGTTTTTTATAGTATCGATTTGCTTCCTTAAAATGGGAAGCCTTTGTCATAGCTGGGCTGGAAATAGTGGACAAACCTTTGCCCTAGATGCGAGGTTACGATGTTTACTATTTATATTTCGGGAACTGGCCACACTAATGTCAAATCTGGCAACACCATAATGAAGTCCGACAATTTTTAGCATAGACGTACTCACAACGTTTTGATGTACAAGTGCCTTACAGTGAGTGTTTACAGTGAGTTAAGAAAATCAATCAATCAAAACATGAAAATTTCAAGAGAAGGTTTTCGGTGGATTATTTTTCACAACTTTCGACGTGGATTATTTCAACAAAAATGTGTCGATGAACTCAGTTCTTGGTAAGGCATGAAAGCACCATCAAAATCCAGAGTATATCGCTGGCATAGTCAATTCAATTGTGGTCTTAGTTCGCTGGCCGACGAATTCCTTGAAGGTCCTCCAAAATCAGTTGTTGTGCCAAAAAAACAGTGATGCAGTTCATGAACTGATAATACAAGATCGTCATCGTGTAACAGAGGCATACTTGCACATTAGTTCCACTTCCACGCATTCCATTTTTCATGAATACTTAGTTGTAATCAAAATTTGCTCTCGTTGGATACCCCATAATTTGCCAATCGCTCAAAGAAGGCCCGCGTCGATTGAAAAGTTCGACCGTGGTGCTTCAAAAGACAAGTATGAAATCGTTAAAGGTGACGAATCATGGATATATGCTTATGAGCCGATAAGGAAACACCAATTGTCTTTACAGCTGCTTCAAAACAAGTCAAATCGAACAACAGTTGTTCCCAGACAAAACACAAGAGGGAATGGTAAACTTTATGTCTCAAAAACTGGATATGAAACTTCTACTTCATTATGAAAACGTAGCATTGTCTATTCTGAATGGTAAACATTTACTTATTTGCTAGAAGTTTCTGGAAATGCAAGGAAAACAACCGCCAAAGGCAGATTGTCCTTCATTTAGGTAAATCGATCAGCTCACGCAACAGAGCAGAACAGAGCACTCAAATGATTTGGCAACTAATGTCTTCCCTCTGTTCCTGAGTAAGTCAAAGAAAAATGAAATTTTTCAATGTTTTGAGACACCAAAAACGCTGTGGAAGCGTTAACAGAAGCTCATTTTAGATGTACAACCTTTGGTACTTCAAGGTCCACATTCATTAGGTTAACCTCCTGGCATTATAAGATCTTTGCCACCTCTGAATTATGATTTCCATTCAGAGTTTACAATAAACTTCATCCGCATTCTGGGTTGCCTTGGATTGGATGCAAAAATGTTTCATTTCACGTTTTGGATGCATTCAGGCAAGGCTCTAAGAAGTTGTTATCTTTACCTCTTATTTCTAGTTGGATACAGAAGAGCTGCCTGGACCATTAATAGCTTGGACTTGGAAAATATATGATTGAAAAGGATCTTCGTAATGGCTTCCTAAGCAGAACTGTTTACCTTGAGGTCAAGGAATTAGAGCCTAAGAAATCAGAGAATCTGATTCACATAAAAATATTTTATACATTTTTTTAAGAATTTTTCATTTGTTGAATTTGTCTTTGACTTTATTTGTCCACTCTTTGGGCAGTCCAACATTATAAATCTATATATACCATATCAAGGCTAGGCAAAAATCTGCCCTAAGCCATTGCTGGCCCCGCCCCCAAAAACCAGAGATGCCACAAGAACGCCCCAGCCAAAGACAGCAGCCATAACACCACCGCAACACCGCAGGCCCCCCGAAAAAAAGAGTAAATACAAGAAAATGTGTGGTGTTTGTGTTGGGCGTGGCAAGTGCTGTTGCTGTTGTTGTTGCTGTTGCTGTTGTTTTTGTGGCAGCGGCGCCTGCCAATGTGTGGCTGAGGCCAAAGCACTATAATTAAGCCTTCAGACCAGAGGGCACACAGCCAGGCCACAAAGTCAAGGCTTTGGCGGCAGAAGGGGTAGGTGGCTGCCGGGGTGTGGCCAGTGGAGCCGGCGGTGGCAACTGACAGAGATTTAGGTGAAGAGATCTAAAACGTTGACTTCCTTTTAACCCAATTTGGAGAAAGAGAAAAAAACGTAGTTTTAGAGCTAAATATATGCAAAAATGTTAAACAATATCCGTTGAGACTGCGTTGTCAACAAATGACATGAAATTGGCAACAACGGCAACAACAACAGCAACAACAACAACAACAACAACCACAAACGTTTCCGTTTCAAGCAATTTCCGCGACGCTCTTACCCTTTCTCTCGCACTCGCTCGGCTCACTCTTTCTCAATGTCTAAGCAAAAGCAATTTACGCAGCAGCTCGCAGCTCGCATCTCGACCCTGACCTGCAGCAACATGTTGCATGTTGTGACTGCCGCGCACAGTGCAGCCAGTGTATGGCAAATACATGAACAAACAAAATGATGAACTTTTCTTGAACAATTCTGAAGAAAAAGCTTTTTCTTTAACGCTGAACTTTCGCTTGATAATATAGAAAGCTCATCTGAAGGGAAATAACTTCTTCAAGTTAAACGAAGTTTTATAAAATTTTGAATATATTTAAAATCCAGCTTCAAAATAAAGTTCAAAGCGATCTTCTAAATGAAAGAAACAAGAAGTTCCTCTAGTTGCAATCGAAATCCGAATCGGTTGCATTACAAATGCTCACAAATGGAAAAGGGAAAAGAAGGACAATTCATTGAAGAAGTGGACACTGCCATGGCCAAAGGAAATTCATTGAGATTGTTTAAGTTTCTTCTATATTGTCGCTTCACTGTGCTTTGTAATGCCGCCAGCCACATCTCTAGTTTATGTTGAGCCAAAGCCTAGCGCATCCGTTTTTAAGTTTTTGTAACTTTTTTTTTTTACTGATTTGTATATCTAATTTTCATAATCTTCTGTCGCATCGCAGGCAACACAAGCAACAAAAAAAAAGGCCGGCAAGCAACATTCGACACAGCTATGGCAGCAACATGTTGCAGGAAATCAAGTCTCAAAGTTTCTCGATCTCGACGTCTTGGCTCAAAGGCAGGCAGGCAGGCAGGCCTCATTTGAATGCGTGCAACAAAAACAACGAGCAACAGCAACAACAACAAGACGTACTTAACCGGCGGCGGCACGTTTAGCAACGCATGTCAACGCAACACAACAGCAACATCATAATCATCGGCAAATGCTTACAAAGCGGCGGCTGGCAGCGCCATCCAGAGCCATCCACAACGTTGTTGGCCAGGCCAACATTAGCCACCAGAAAGCATTCCTTGAATGTATAGAGTTAGTAGAAGAGTTGATGAACTTGGGGCATATCCTTGAAATGGGATGACGAATTTGTAGGTTAAGAAAATGTTGAAAATGTTTGGAAATGCAGCGGTGCTTTTGTATGGAGATCATATATTGCCCATAAATTGATCAGATTTGGCAAATCCATGAATATTTATGCTTATAAGTTTACCATTTTATCATGATTTAACTTATTCCAGAAACATTTTGGAAATCTTTCATTTTCATGTCGAGAATCATGGGGAATGAGTTGGGAATGATGAGGCTCAGTCTTGGATGAATGGTTTTGTCCGTAGGCAAAAGTGAAGAAGTGTCAAGAAGTGGATCTATGCAATCATCCTCACCGATTTATTAAGAATTTGAAGTGAAGATCATCTATCCAATCATCCTTAACTCCTCAAAAGCTCAATGTTTGATGTGTGTTTTAAGGGTAGACGGTGAGAACGGTGAGAATATTATATTATATCAAAGGCAACCGACCTCCTTAGAGTGTCTCTTGGCAAATATTTCCAGTGGCAATTAAATGGGATTGTTGATTTCATATGCCATAAGGCAACTTAGAATTTCAACTTACTCAAACAAAGATGGTGTTATTTCTTGAAGTGGACCTCCTTTGTCATTTGTCGTTTGAGGTTAAGTTGAAGTCTTAAGGTAATACCAGAGATGGGCAATTTTCAAAAGTCTACTCTGATGAATGGGAACAAAAAAACTGTAAGCAACGCAGCCAGCACACATATAGTCACATGAATATGCATTATAACGTGTTGTGCTGTAGTTGTTGTTGTTGTTGTAGCTGATCTGGGGTCGGGCACATACATATGTGCAGAGATGACATGTAAATAGAGGACAAGCACAATTGAAGGATAGAGAGAGAGAGAGAGAGAGACGCCTAAGTAACCACATCCAAGCCAATGCTGTGCTGTAGTTCGGTGCTTTGCCGTCATTCGAGGCTTCGCGGCGGCACAACTAAGCCTATGCTTTCATATGCAGTTTTGATTTTTGAGTCCATATCTGGTTTATATGAAAAATCCAAGAACTTTGAATGACCTTAAAGATTAGAATATGCCAACCATTCACTTAAGTCTCAAACTATTGCTCGAAGAAGTGGTGGAAACAGGATTGTCCAAACTGTTCAAATTCTGGCGTTCATATAGATTTGACTGTTCCCTTTACTTTTTGGAAATATCACATTGGATCTCCAGAAATTATAGACTTATGGACTATTTTCGGCAGTTTTTGATATTTTGTATCGCTGACTTCCTAGTTATAAATTCATCTTCATCTGACTTTCTCTACAACTTCTCTATTTAGCAGATCTCTGAAACTTCCAGCTAGTCGAATACTTGCCATAAGCCCAAAGCATAAGCGCATACCCTCTTAGAATGTTACACAGAGCGTATAATTAACACACAGAGTCACACAGCCAGGGCTTCCGGCAACAAGAAGAGCAACAAGTGCGTGCACCAGGCGAAGGCACGGCAGCAGCAGCAACAGCAACATGACATGTGACATGTGTTGGCTAGCGGGTGGCCGGCCAACAAAGGCAGCTATAAGACTGAAAGATGCGACAACTTCTAGCTAACTTTTGCCTGCAGGCAAAAGGGGTAACAGGCATGGAGAGGGGGGAAATGGCAGGAGCAGGCAGGAGCAGGCAGTCCACAAGAATGACGAATGACAAGACATGCAAACGAGGCAGAGTCAAAGTCGAAGCTGGAGTTGGAGTTGGAGTTGGCGTCGAGTCTATTGGTGCACAGAGTTGTCCCGGAGTCCGGTCTATGGCAAAATGTGGGCCCAAAGGCTTGGCTTTGGCATCATTGGCATGAGTTGACTTGCTTTGGGTTTTGGTTTTGGTTTAGCTTTTGTGAGCGCAGGCAGAGAGGCAACGTTGACAGTTTAGGCCTGGTCGTGGCCAAGATGTCACTTTTCATTAGGCAGCTGCCTTCTGCCTCTTGAGAATGATGCATGGGGCAGCGCACCTGTTTAGCTGATGTTGTTTTTGTTGCTGCTGTTGTTGTTGTTGTTGCGGTGTTTTAGATTAGTCGCCTGTAATTAGTTAATAACATGGCATGGCATGTCTAAATTGCAGTCGCGACATCAAATTGTAAGCGGCTGCATTTTGATGCTGCCGTTTTGATTGATGTTGCTCTGGGGCAGAAAAATATATAACTATAAAAATACAAAAAAGGAAGAGAAGAGAAGAAAAGGTAGACTGCATAAAATGTTATGCATATTTTTAATTGATAAGTTTTTAGCACATGATAAATTTTAATATTGTGTGGCGGCCAGCAGCAACCTGTTGCTGGATGCAACAGCAACAGCAGCTAACTGCAACGGCAGCAACGACAGCAACATCCACAGCAGTGGCAACATAAGCCGACATAAATCCATTAAAGCCGCACAAATTCCAAGTAAATTAAAAGCAGTTAAACTCAATTGATTTTGGTAGCAGAAAGCCACCATGGCAACAACAGCAACAACAGCAACAGCAACAGCAACAACAAAACACCTCAACAACAATAAAAATAAACAACAGCTACACAAGTTCAGCATCTCCACAAGCAAACAAACAAAAAAGAAACAAGAAGAGAAAGAAGAAGAGGAAGAGGAGAGAGAAGCACAGTTCGCATCAGCTGACGAAACTGGCAATACTCTTCCTTCAATATGGCATAAGTCTAAGATGAAATCGACAGACCAAAGTGGTAAGGACTCAATTCAGTAGGTCATTCCCTTTCCACTATAGAACAGAGACCTGCAAAATCCCACCTTATTCTTGAGTTGGCACTCGATCAGCGAGTGCGTAGTTTCCTTCAAACCAAAGAAGACCCGATTTCGTCTGGTCAAAATGCTCAATTTGGATGAATGCCTGGGAGAGGCAGCTGGGTGGTTAGAAGAGAAAATACTTACTTCTTCTTCTTCCATTATATGCTTTAGTTTAGTTTGAATCTGGCTTAAGAAGATCTTGCAAATATTCTCACAAATTTATAATACCCTCTGCTATAGAGTAAAGCAAAAAGCAACAGCAACAGCAGCAACAGCAGCAGCAACAGCAGAGGCAAGAAAGCATCAGGCCAACGGCTTAACAACAATAAATTCTTCTAAAGGAATGTCTGGCTTAGTGGCAATAACAACAACAACAACCACAGAATCCACAACAACAACAATAACAACAACATCAGGCAGCAGCAGCAGCAGCAACATGCAACAACAGCCACAGTAGCCGCATGTGAAGGCGTTGTGATACAAAACTCATACATAACAGGCAAATGTAGGAGATGAAAAAAAAGGGAATCTCCCATGAAATTTTTTTAGCTTGCAACCAACAACAACAACAACAACATGACTCATATATGTCTGTTATAAACAACAACAACACGAACAATCACAAGACCAGTAGAGGGGGTGTTCTGTGATCCTGTGTTGTATTGTGTCAGTGTGTAAATTTGAACGTGTTAAAACGTGGTCAGAAGTTTCAGTTTGAATCCGATTTGCTCCGTTGAAATGGAGGGCGACAGACAGGACCACAAGCTTGGCACAAGGATACGCAAATTGGTTTGATTAAGCTGTGGACATTTGAAGTTGATTTGAAGTTTAAGATTTACAAGGCTCCGATAGTCGATAGTAAATAAACACTAAGCTAAATATTTGGAAGAGCTTATTTGTGTCAGACATGACCATGATGAAGTTAGGTATGTCACCGAGATAACAACATTTCCCGGTCCTTGTTATAAAGAGTCAATTCATCCTGATTGTTGACATTAAACGCGAGGACCCATCTCTCGACTCCAAATGACACTTGAACACACATTAAGCTCTTTCGTATTGTGTCATATGGAATTGCAAATTAAAGAATTCATAGTATTGAAATCAAGTTCCGAAATATCATTGTAAGAGGTCCCGTTAGTTACCACAATGCTTGGATATTTAAGAATCACAAGCTTTTCAAGCATTTATTATATATTTGTTGCCTTAGCGTAAAGTAGTAAGTGTATATACATTAGATTTGGGCCTTGTCGACCAAAGCTAGGCATGTAATCATGCTGATATTGCAGTTCCCACGCCGAGAGTGCTTTGCCTGCTGCCGGTGTTTGGCAAGATGTTTGAGAAATATATGGTGCGCCTCATTCTCAACTCGAAAGCTGTCAAGTAAGCCATCCCAAGGTTTCAGTTCGGACTTAGGCTTGGCCATGACACACCGGAACAACTCTACAGTTTTCTAAACCATATTCTGGAGGGCTTTCCTCGATATCCAGCAAGCCTTTGGCAGGGTCTGGCTATGCAATATCCAATCTAACTTTCATCTACGATCAGTTCTTTACCAGGTAACAGTGGATTGACGGAGACCTTATCGAAATTATGAATCCCTTCAACAAAATTCTGATAGTATGGCCTCAAGGTCTCAGAAGAAATACTTTTAAGGGCTTTCAATTTTAACAAATCTGAATCAGAACTAAGTTTTCGAGGCACAACAAAAACATATCATCTACGTCAGAGATTTCACACTTCAAATGCCGCAAGGCTGTTTTTAACAAGGTTATTTAGACAGAGGTGAGCTTCATCAGACAACAAAAACTATGTATTTCATAGAACCTCATCTCTCGTGCCAAGCGAAACTGGACAAAAATCCGGCTTAGCACTTTGGTGAAGCGCTAAAATAGTTGACATTCAGACAAGCTGAATATGCGTTTTGAGTCAAACCATTTTTCCACTTTTCCAACAGCAGCAGCAGCTTACTCTGTGGCAAGTACTTACGGAGTCAATGATGCGTGGGTGCAGCAGCAACAGCAGCAGCAGCATGGATACTCGCGGTTGTGGGCAAGGCTGAGGCTTATGAAATGCCAAGCAGCCAGGCAGGCTATGAGCCAGGCCAGCCTTTGCCATTTTAACTGACCCAAACGGCAACGGCAACGGCAACGGCAACAGCAACAGCAACTGCTAACTGCAACTGCATATATGTACGGTGGCCTGCCACTTGTGCAACTGCAACTGCAATAGCAATGGCAACAACAACAAAAACTTTCTCTAAGCAAGAATGCGCACAGCTGCAGCAGCCTCTCCTCATGTGAAGGAAGAAAAAAAACAAAAAAAAAACACAACAACAAAATAATGCTTTGGGCCAAAAAGCAAAAAGATAGTCAAAGTCTTTAGACTACAGTTGCAGCAGCAGTTGCAGTTGCAGTCCAGTTTGGTTGTGCCTCAGTCATTCATGACACACACATATGTATGTATGTATTCAGTTAGTTAGAGCGGCAGAAGAAATACAGCACCCGCTGCAGCTGCTGCTGCTGCTGCTGCTGCAGCTCCTGCTGGCCGCCTCGTGTCGATTGAAAATTTATGATCACAATTTTGGTTAATGCATTTTCGTGTTTGTGCCATGATTACCAAATGTTATTCACGCTCCAGTGAGTGTACTCACACACACACACACACACACTCACACACATACACATATGAGTGAGTGTGCAACAGCAGTGGCAGTGGCAGCGGTGGCAATCAATGCCAAAATGGCGCGGGCGCATTGCGACTTTTTGGTATTTACGGTTAACTAAACATTCCAAACGAAACAACAACAACAACAACTACAGCAACAACAACAACAACATTGCCCAAACTTGTGCAGACTTAAAATTTTGACCAATGGCCAGCGGTGGCAACTATGACAATAGGGTTGTCAACATTTATACATATAAATATATAAATATATATATAAAATTTTTGTCAGCCCAAAGAGCAATGTCACAGCGCTCTCACAAGCTTTTCCTGAGAATTGTGTTAAAAATGTGTTCAAAATAGCAGGAAAATGCTAGCAAAGGCTTACAGAAATCTGGTTTACTAGCTTTTACATACAATAATTTCTGCATTTTTAAATTTGAAACTTTATAAAACTTTGTAAAACAGAAAAGTGATGATTTCATCAGCCAATTCACATGAAGATATTACAAATATCCCTAGATTATCTTATAACTTTTGAACCAGATTTGGACTTATTTAGTGTTAGAAACAAGCAAGAATGTATAAGAAAGTAACCCGATTCATATTGGATCTTATCGGGGAAAGTTGTATCAAAAATTTGCTCCAATTTCTGAAATAGTTCCATAACAGTTATATGATATAGGAGATTGATTCAAATCAAAATTGGTCAATGGAAGTGGAGGCTTCTTAGGTATATATGTATATGGTTATCATAGTGAGACAGAGAGAGAGAGAGAGAGAGAGCGTAATCTACATCATGGGTTCTGTCAACGTCAACATTTTTGCATTCATTTTTGTTATTGCCTAAAACTTCAACAAAATTCATTTCAGTCAGCGCTTTATATTTGAGAGATACATTCGAATCTTCGCTTTACTTTCCACTCAAACCACCCTCTCAGTTAGGATGAATGCATGAGAGAGACTTCTTATTATGTTCTGTCTATCTTTCTCTGTCTCTCTTTCTCCCTCTCTCTCTCTCTCTCTCTCTGTGCTTGGCAATACATTGCAGGTAAGTTTGTACTTCACTTCTGCCTTGAACTATTCGTTTGCTTCACACAACTACAATTAGTATGAACCTAAGCTTTCATTGAAATTTTGAGATCTGAACGTTGAATATGTATACACACAAATAACATTGATTGCAGTAACAAACATTTAACCTTGTTTTATATTTTTTGTAAATATTTTTATGTCAATTTCTAATTCATGGAGAAGATTTGAAAGTGTTCCTTGATATATCTCAAGTGTAAATTTAAGCGCATGGAATGAATCCACTGGGATTTTTTGAAGTTCCTTGTTCTATCCACTCTCGTCACACCATAAGTTCAAAAAACCCGAATTTATGTGGAATTGCAAACAGCTTTTCGAAGTGGAAGTGGAATGGAATTCGATCTACTTTTCAGGCCGCAGTGGAAACGGAAACAGGTCTGATTCTCACTTCCTAAAGTTTATATGATGAAAATTTGTTAGCTCGATGGTTGAGAGATTCGTTTGCCTAGTAAAAGACAGATAGATGGCTGTGTCACCATCAACTTGGTCTGGCATGCTGATCAGCAATACCTAAATGTTTTCTATACAATCGAAGATGTTTTGTTCTTTGACTTATAAAAAACTAAAATAAAAATAGAATTTTCTATTTTCTTATTCTAACAGCTTATGCTCCAGCACATTGGCAACCCTGGCAATCTACACTAGAAAAGAAAAACAAAAAGAAAAATGTATTTAACACACACAATATGGACAATTCCAATACACACGGTGCGGCATCGGCTGGCAGCTGCTGTAAACATATTTTGCTGCCATTTTCAACTATTTTCCTTCTGTTTTTTGTCTTTTTTTTGGCGTATTTCCGTTTTGTAAACTGCAGTCAGGCTTAAGGCTAATGCGGCTGTTGTTGTTGTTGTTACTGTTGATTCCATTTTGGGGGGCGTAGAATTGTTGCTGTTGTTGCTGTTGCTGTTGTTGCTGTTGTTGTTGAACTCTTGGCTAATGTGTCTTGTAATTTGCATGGCCATTTGTGAGAAAAGTGAAAAGCGCTCGCGCGCATTTGTGTTTTTCTTTTTTCGTAAATTATGCAAGGCATTTTTACCGTTAGAAGTGGCGACTTAGCGCGACTTAGAAAAAAAAGAAGATGAAAAAAGAAACAGTAGCACTTACAAGCGCCTTTTATGGTTCGATCTAACCAAAAGCGGCTGCCGACAGCCGGCGCTTTTATTCAAAAATACCAAAAAAAAAAACAACAAGAGCCACAAAAAATGCAAATGGAAAATGGGAAAACTGTTTATGGTTATGATTGCGTGCACTCAATGCTTTGTGCGAAGCCTAAATATGCCAGGGAAATGAAAATGGAAATTGGGCGAATGGAAATTTTTTTCGTAAAACTACACCAACTGGCAGCAGCACACGTGGGCGTATGAGCAATGTTGCTGCTACTGTGTTGTTGCTGTGGCAACTGTCTCTGCTGTTGCTGCTGCTGCTTTCACACACAATTAGCGTGTGTTGTTGTTGTTGGTGTTGCACATCATTTGCTGTGTATATGTGTGAGACTGTCTCTCTCTGTGTGGGTGAAGCAAAACTTGACCATAAATCATGCCAAAGAGTCCAGGTCTATTGTTGTTGCTGCTGTTGCTGCTGCTGTTGCTGCTGTTGCTGCTGCTGTTGTCAGCAATTGATTTGCTTAGCTGCTGATTGCCAAAAGCCGTTTCTTTCGTTTCGTTCTCTAACCAGGCACTGACTTGCTTACTTTTGACTAATGATACAAAAAGTTGCAAAAAAAGAAGAATATATATATATATATGTATATAGGGAAAAGAAAGCAAGCATCTAGCAACAGCAACAGCAACATGTTGCTGCTGTTGACACGCGCGCGCATCGTTAGTAGCGAAACAGCAGCAGCAACAACAACAATTGTTGTTGCTGCTGCTGTTGACTTGTAGGCGCGCGTAGGTGTTAGCCAAGTGTGAAGTGTTAGCGATACTTCAGCTGCTATTGAGCATGCTTTGCTTGATATTTTAGGCCTTTTTTTGGGTTTGTTTTGTTTTGTTTTGCTTTAGCCACGAATGCACTTCAAATGTCATGTGTTTGAACAGAGGTTGGTTGGTCCCAATGATATAGGCAGATTTTCACAAGGAAAATATAAAGAAATTTATATAGAAATTGTATTATTGTGTTTAGACAAGCTGAATTTACTGCAGACACAGTTTAGAAGGCATTGGTATAAAGCAGAAGTGACCTCATTTAGTCCAAGGTAATCAAGGGGAATGCTAAGAATTGAGAGCTCTCTCACTTAGTAGAAGGTTGACTGTGTTTTTTTCTCTGTTTTTCACATTTTCACTATGATCAAAACATTTCATTGAAACAATCTTTCGACTCTAACAGAAACAGATTAAGGAAAAGTTCCTTAAATACGATAAATGTGTAGATTTGTATAGCAGATTTCAGTTCAGGAAGAAATACAAATTTGTAGTTGACCCTGTAGCTGGACCTAGGAGACCTTTTTATGGTTACCACATGTACCACATGTAACTACAATCCACCTCTTAGTTTATAAGAACAGGAATTGTATAAAACTAGATGTTCTTTAAAGGTTAAAGAGAAAAAGTTGGTAAACTTTTTACATTAATAACAAAAAATTGTAATTTATTATATATTTCTGATTGAAAATATTCACACCAGATCTGAAAATTATCTGCAATCTGCAAAGAATTTCGTTTGCAATTCTTTCTCTTACTAAACCTATCCCAATCTCAAACGTAAGTTGAAATCTTTTGCATCTTTCATTTAATTTCATTGCATCTTTTTTTTGTTGCTGTGCCCCAAAGACCTACAAAAGGGTTAAAAAAAAAAACGAAGAAGAAGATAAATACACACAAAAAGCGGAAGCTGCAACACTGCTGAGGGGCCTCACACATAGCAGAGGGGTAAAAGGGCGCTATAAAGTCGGCAGGGCAACAGCAGGAACTGGTTAAGAGAAGAGCCCTCTCGTATGCTCAATTTCATTGTCAGCGTGTGCATATTTTTGTTGTTGCTGCTGTTGCTGCTGTTGTTGTTGTTGTTGTTATTGGACACCTGTTGTTGTTGCAGACTTGGCTGGCTGGCTGGCTAAAGGCCGCATGTTGCTGCTGTTGCATCGATTTATCTTCTCTTCTCTGTTTTCTGTGTGTGTTTTTGTTTGGCTGAGCTTAAAAATCGTGCCGTTTATGATGACTTCTCGTGTGTTGCTGCTCGCCTTTTATTGCCTTTTCATTTGCTGTGTGAATTATGATATTAAAAAGCATACGATGATCTTGCTGCATGTTGCTGCTCCTGCTGACCGCTAGCCTGCTGCAACATGATGTTGCTGTTGCTGTTGCTGTTGCCGTTGTTGCCCAGCGGTCACGTGCTCTTTGATATCAAGCGCCATTAGCAGGTGTCAGATTGCTTCTCACATACAAATATTGTTGCTCCTGTTGTTGTTGTTGTTCTTGTTGTTGTTGCCTGCCTTGGGGCACGTGTGGGTCTTTATAACTTTTGCATGAAAAACTGTTAAGCTAGTTAAAGGCAAAGTTTTGCGCCAATAAAAATAACTCACAAATGGCAGAGAAAAGTAGTTTGAGAAACTCGTTTAATTGTTCAAATCATTTGAAAATGTAAATTAAACTAAACAACAATTTCTAACAACACAGATTCTACAAATATTGCCAGCTCATCCATCCAATCCCATCCCATCCATCCATCAGTTAGAAAAGCATTAGAAATAGTTGCCATATCATGGCATCCATCTGTGGCGCAAATCTGAGGAGTTGAAGTAGCCGCTAAGAATTTCGATAAGAAAACCTTGGACTTGATTAAGTGTGTTTTCAAAACGAATATAGTGGAAGGGGGGTATGGGGTAAGGGAGGAGTCTGGCAGGAGTCACTCCTGGGTATATAGATCAAGCAGTTTGCTATGATATTAACTGAGATATTTCATATGAACATAGAATTACTTGCACAGCAAATCTGGCAGTAAGTCAGAGTGTCGAGGTCAAAACTCATATGGAATGAAATTTAGTTTTGAACGCGGTAAAGTAGGCTATATATTGTATATGTGGAAGCATAAGTAGTTTGAATATGCGGCGTGTGTGAATATATGTGAGAATTGTATTGAGTTTCTGTTAGTGCGTATTTGGGTATTTCACCAGAATCGCAGTTACATTGCGACATTGCATCAGCCTATTTATGTGTCTGTTTTGTTGCCTGCTTTACTATGTGTTTTAGGAAAGTCCCGTTTTAACGGGGCGACAGCGTTTGCAGCTGTCGCCGAGTGTGGTTCGGTATAAAAGCCCGAGAAAAGGGAGGACACCAGTTAGTTGTGTTACGGATCTTGGTGCGACCGAAACTCGACCTAAAACGATGGAAATGAATAGTGAAAATAATGACGCTCCAACATATATATTAACCTAATTCTATAATAAGCCAGCTGATATAAATGTTAAGCAGAAACTGTGGCATACTTTGATATACAACGAGGCAACAACAATGCAGCGCAGACATATTTACGCTGGAGAGAACAACAATATGTTTGTCTTGTTCATCTATTTTGATAGCTTAGCTAGAGTACAAGGGTATATTGAAGTTGTGACAATATCTGCAACAGAAGGAAGGCAGAAGGAAGTATATATATATTCTTGATCAGCATGACAAGCCACATTATTATTGTTAAGGCAATGCGAATTGAGGCAATTGTGTCGCTGAAGGCGATTGATGTCTATGCAATCTCGTGGGCCTTCGGTTGGTCACTGAAATAGACGTCCTTTACATTTCTTTGGTTTGAGTAGACAATTGCAGTTTCTTTTTATTGAAAAATAAAACAAATAAACAAAAATAAACAATTAAATTGTTTTCAAGCTACATTAAAAGCAAATATGATGGGTAAAGCTACTGTTATGAGCTTATTGGAACGTCAACAGGAGACTTCTTTCAACCGCAAGGTTTTTCCAATCGAGACACTGCCAAGTAGATAAAGTGCAGCTGCAGAACTGTTGATAGATATTTCAAGGATCCTGAGACATAGGGAAAACACTTCAATATGAAAAAGAAAAGCTTTATCTAAACAAGCAGTAAGTCTGCAGATAAGACTGAGGAATTAGACGGAGTAAGCAAGTCTTTTAAGTGTTCAACTTACAATCAGAAATCCAGAGAAGCGTCTGAAAATCAAGAAGAAAAAACCCCTCTAAGCCTTTCAACTGTTCAGCGTACAATCAGATATAAAGAATTCACAACTGAGAAGCGTCAAGAAGATAAAACCCCTCTGAATGCCAGAAAAACGGCCAGAGAATACATGTGGTGGCCTGTTCAGTCTGACTTTGGACCTAATGATTGGTTTTCAGTTGTCTTTTTTTGATGACAAACGTTTTAGTTTAGATGATCCTGATGGCTTTTCATACTATTATCAGGTTTTGCGAAAGATGAGCTAAATTCAAGGCGCCAGCACAGCCAAGAGAAGGTGGAGTCATGGTCAGGTTTTATGGAAGAATTGACTTGATTTAGATCGATCAAAAGTCCGAACTGCGTTTGCTTCAAAACATTGTTGGAGTCCATATTTCCATAATTGAATGATCTCTTTGGACCAATTTCTTGGATTTTTCAACAAGATGATGTTAGTAAAGTTGTTTATTTCGGGTGAAAACGTTAATATCATGACCTGGCCACCATATTCTCCAGATTTTGAAGTAATTGAAAATGTTTTGGAGTTGGCTTACTCGGAAGGTAAGCGAAGGGGGAAAGCCATAAGGAAAGCAAGATAAGGAAACCTTAACTGCAGCTATTAAACGTGCTTGGACCTAGATTTCCTTGACCTACATAGATTTCCTATATCATTCTATGAAGGAAAGGATATATCAAGTTGTTGCTAACAAAAGGAGGCAGTACTCACCACTGAAATTGTCCTATTTATTCCTAATAAATCAAATATTAAAATAGAAGTGAAAAACAAAACAGTTTTCTTAAAAAAAATGACTAAGCCAAAGTGCTTCTATTCTAATGACCAGGAAAAGGCGACTTTTTTTGAGTGGCTTTAAGAAAATGTTTGTTCAATTTGTATTATGATTTGAATATTATATTGAAAGCATCATTGATTAGCCAAAGATTTGGCATATCAACTTTATAATCATCATTGAAATCATAGATATTAAACCAAATTTTTGGTTAATAGAAATTTATTTTGAAATTTCTTTAGGAAAAGTATAAAATTTGTACTATAGCTAAGCAAAGCTATCAATTTCTGTTTGAAAACCTATGAAAATTCTTATTAAGCTACAAATTTCAAGAAAATGATGTTTCTTTAGTCTAAGTCATAACTTTTCCCTGCCACAAAAGAACATTTTAATTCATAATTTTTCTTTTGATGATGCTTCTACACAACTCTCTTAGATTTTATCAACAATTTCCTTTCCTTTAATGGAACTTCATACTTTATTTAACCATTTGATTTTCATCTTTTCACTTGTTTGTTCCTTTATTTTCTTTTGCTTAGCCGATTAGACTTGTGCATCATTCGCATTTGTGCTAGTGTTGTGTTTGTTCTCGACGATTAAATTATTTCAAGGTTACACGCGCGCTCTACATATACTTTTATACGCTTAACCCTAACACACCCCACACATCCCACACACCCCACACACCACACACCCAACACAACAGAACAGCTGCTGCTGCTGCTGCTGCTGCTGCAGTTTCGTCTTCTGCTCATGATTCTACTTTCACACCATGCTTACACTGCTGCTCTTTGATTTTCCCTTTCGAACACATTTTCACGTTGTTAGCAAGCATTTTTATGAGCCCATTTCCTTTACAAGTTTTCGGTCTCTCATTTTATTTCTTTTGAACTGAACAAAATAAGCTAAAAACACAGAGAACTACTAAAATGCCCGATAAAATAGTTTGCCAAGTATTTTAAGTGCCTTAAAGAAAACTAAGCTGGCTTAAAGAAAACCAAAAAAATAATATTAAATTTAATTGGATTTTTCAATTTTCCATTGTTGAAGTCCTTAGACAATCCCCCCCTGTGCAGCTGTATTAAGGCTTTCCTTGTAATCTCTTGTAAATTCTGATTCTGCTGGCTGCTTCAAAATGACAACAAAAACAAATTTGTCTTGTGCTTTATCGATACCGTTGGCTCTGGCTGTTGCTTCTTTACTTTATTATGATTATGATTATAATGTATTTGTTGCCAAGTTGTTGAGTTGAACTTTGCACAAGAACAGACAGACAGACAGCACGTTGGCAGCCTCCATAGAGCATCCAGGCAGCATCTTTCCCTCCGTCTCCGTCTGCGTCCGTTTCGCATTCGCAGCGTCAGCAAACACTGATAAATTATTTGACAGATTATATTTGCGTTGAACTTTGGGCCAAACAGTCGTCGGCGGCTACATTAATAAAAATGAGAACGAACAGAACACACGACTTATGGACACAGAGCCACAGAGCCACCAAATAGTATAACAAGGTGCACCACAACACAGCAAGTCCCCAAGCAGCCAGCAGCAGCAGCAGCAGCAGCCAGCAGTCATGCACAGTGTAGCCAAGGTATGGCAAACACAGGTAGCAAATTGCTAAAGAATATTTGTGGTATAAAAGGAATCTATTAGAAGTAGGAAATTAGGATAAATATCTTGGAGAGACTACGTGTTGATGAAAGAGCTGTCAGTTTTTCAACTATTTACAACTAAAAGCCTTTTTGTTAAGTGTATTTTGAGAAAGAACGCTTTATATTACTATGATCCTGAGCAGGAAGAAAGAAAACTGAAGTATTTCCTTCAGCTGTAGCAATAGGCAGCGAAACAATCTTCTATCTAACTAGGTTTTTATATTTTCTGCGTGTATTCTGATATTCAAACACAGAAAATTTCTTATACATATACATGTACATACATACAACACATTCGCATTCCAAGAAATCTCTTATTGAGTGAGAGAGACAGAGCACAAATAATGCTGCTTGACTTGCAAATACAATTTTGTTAGCGCCATCTATTGGACAAAGTCTTCTTTATATTGGAGGTCTATGTTATAGTGGTCAGATCTTACAAGAGCAGCTTACAGGCAAAGGAAGTCGATAGTTTTAAAACTGAGAGACTACTTCACATAGTAACAGACGAACAGACAGACAGACACACAGACGGACAGACAGACGGACAGACAGGCGGACAGACAGACGGGCGGACAGACGGACAGACAGACGGACAGACAGACGGACAGGTAGACGGACAGACAGACAGACGTACAGACAGACAGACGGACAGACAGACGGACAGACAGACGGGCGGACAGACAGACAGACGGACAGACAGACGGACAGACAGACGGACAGACAGACGGACAGACAGACGGACAGACAGACGGACAGACAGACGGACAGACAGACGGACAGACAGACGGACAGACAGACGGACAGACAGACGGACAGACAGACGGACAGACAGACGGACAGACAGACGGACATGGCTAGATCGACTCGGTTGGTCATGGTGATGCGATAGGAGATGCTTCCTTCATGACCAAGGTATAATACTCTGTAACTGTTTGGAAAGCTCTTTAAAAGCTCAGAGCAAATGCTTACTTTGAGCATTCACAAAAAGTGTCTCTTAGCTAGCTCGAGGTCGTAGTGATAATAGTTTGTTTTTGTCTCTCCAATTTCTTACATCTCCATCAAGTTTCATTTCAAAAGAATCTCACTGGAAAGCCAAGCCAAACACCATTACATAAGACAAGGACCTGCTTACAGCTCTAATTCATCCACAGCCAGATAGGGTCTTCACAACCCAATACTAACATCTCCAGCATTCACCAAGCATATCCATCCTCAGCAATGGGAATCTAGTAAGAATTCGAAGCTGTAGAAAATCATGAGAAAGTAATCTTCCCTTTTGACTGACTGATTTAGGGGCAACACACAGGTCAAATGGCATAGGTGGGAGGCTAAAAATGTTCACACATCGCCTAGTTCATGGTGTAGGTGCACACTAAGGATCTGTCTTTGGCAAATTTTAACTGCAAGGTCAAAGGTTTTATGCAATTTTTGAGACATTTGAAAGCAGCCTTTGCATTGCTTAAGCGCGTGTCTGGACAAGTAACAAAAACAGAACCCAGGCAATGCCGCGTAATGTTTATAGTTTCATATATTTAAAGTTTTTGTTAGAGAAGACAGCAGGACATTGTTGCACTGAAACAATTCCAAAAAGTTATGGAATAATTAGGAATTCCACCTACAAATGGTTCAAACTCAAGATCAAAAACTGATTTGGTTGCTGCAAATTTTGGCTTACTTTTATTATATCTGTGGCGTTTCAGTTTGGATCGCAGATGAACTTCACCCCTCATCGATAAATATATATATATATTTATATATATGTGAGTGTCTGTGTGTGTGCTTGAGGTACTTTGATCGTGTTTGAGCAAAATTTGTAGCTGTCTTGTAGCTGTGTTCCGCTTCGAGTCCCGGAGTCAGATTTTCTTCAACAATTTTAATATAATTTTAAGTAATATTTTTTATTACTTATATTACTTGTCTTAATTAAATAACATTAATTATTTAATTGCAATTTGGACTTAAGAGTTTTCACTTTGACTTATCGCCGCACTGTGCCTCGTTCAGGTGAAAGAAAGCGGTTGCACCAGCAGCAGCAGCGGCAGCAGCAACAGCGGCAGGAGAAGAGTCGCTCGCTCTACGCTTCGCTTCGCTGTTTTGCCGTTGCCTTAACAAATGAGCGTCATGTCTTTGCCGTCGCAAAACAAATCTGAGCAATTTTTTATGATAAATAACACCCGAGAAGCTAGCTGGGGAAGAACGACTGAGAGGGAGAGCTGGAGCATGAGGGGTGCAGCATGAATCTGCAGTAAAAGAAGAAAAAAAAAAAACTAAGACTTAGACTTAGACTGCAGCTAAGAGGCTGCTGCTGTTCATATTTAGAGTGTGGTGCGCAGCGCCGCCAGCGGCTAACGGGGCTCAGTTGTGGAGAGGCAACGCCAGCATCATTCTGAGATCTATGCGGTGACCAGAGGAGTAGTGGTGTTGCGGGGTGGCGGCAACTTGTGCAAACAAACAAATCGCTGTAGATTTATTTTAGTGCAAAGCTACACACACACACACACATACACACACGCACATACATAGCATAAATTGCTCAGGCATGCGTAGGCTAAGCCTGGGCTGAAGCAGGAGCAGGAGTTGAAGCTGGAGCTGAAGCTGGAGCTGGGCTGGCCATCGATGTGCTGTTGAAAAATCTACGCTTTCAACGCAGTAATTAAAAGATGAATCGTCTTGGCCTGATCTTGACTCTGGCCAAATGTGCAGCTGAGCAAAATCTAATACGAAAATGTATACGATTTAATAGCCGCCACACGATATACCCTACACTGTGCAAAAGAAGGGAAAATTTGTTATATAAGATATAGTTTTCTTTCACTCGCCAGATGAGAAAGGTAAAACGCTGAAATTTTGTTCTTGAATGTTTGAAAAGTTGTTTTTCTTTTAGAGGATCGCAAGTCAGTGCAAGATCATATGTATTAGAAGTCCATCGGTCTTTGAGTTAAAGAAGGATTCTCTTAACTGTGGAGGAGGAACTTAAGATAGAGTTTCAGATCTTTAGCCTTCAAGATTACATAGAATTTTCGTTCAGTTGAATTTTCTGGAACTAAAACTTGAAGTTCTTTGAGTTTCCTTTGAGTTTCCTATTAATATTTCATAAATTTAACAGATCTGGTCACATTATTATCTCATTTATCCCATTGTTCAGAATTATTTTGATATTGTTGAGTTAGTTTTGGGATTACTAAAGGACTCTAGGTTCATTTTACAGGCAGCACTGATAAGGCTAGTTTTTGGCTCAGTTTTTGTAAAGCCAAACGGTAGGACAATCCCTAAGGACTCAGTGTTTGGTGTGATTTAGAGATCAAAGGAATTGCTGATCTTTATTTTTTCACATATATAAGAACGGCGAGAACGTTACTGTGAATTGGCAAATGCTTTCGAGTCTTTCTTCATATCAAATGTTAAGTTCATCAATTGAATGAAAAATTGGCTTGAATATTTGAAGAATTTTCTAAATTCAAGTGAAAGAAAAGAACCTTTGCTTTGAGTATAAGACCTAATGGGCTCGAGGTCAGTTAAATATTTTTAAAATTTTGTATTTTTATGTACCATAAGTCGTATTCTACGAAACTCATCATAAAGGATCAATATCCTGAGCTGAAATTCAGTTAAAGTTCAAATATATTTTGAGAATGCTTAGGAAATTCGTTTTCAATTACAATTTCATCCTCATTTTCAAGTGCAAAAAGTAGTTTAAACAGAAAATATATATATATATATGTTCAATCAACTTGGGTTATTCACAGATTTGTAGAGTATTTGCCACTCAGGCTCAGGGCTCAGGCGGTATCGTTGACACAGGCGCGACGATCGTTGCAACTGTCCCAAAGACTGTGGACAAATTATGCGTCATTAAGAGAGATAACGCCCCATTTGCGCCATATGCATATAGCCTTTGGTAGCCACCCCCTCCTTTGCCCCACCCCCCTCCTTGTGCCCCACATTGCTGCTTTTTTAGATGATTGATTGATGCTTTTATGGCTTGCAAAATTAATGGAATTCGGAATGTGGTCCATGAAGGCAGCTGTTATTGCTTTGGCTTTGGCATAACGGAAACAACTTTCACTTGAATGACCTGGCCAGGATTCGATTATAAAGGGAAGTCAAGTTAACGGAATTTGCCATAGAACAGTTCCGTTTGCCAATTGGCAGGACAGCAGCTGCTGCGCACGCGCCAAAAATAACTAAAACTTTCACCAAAAATATGCTTAAGCAACGAACCCCTGTGCTGATAGAAATCTACCGAAATTGGGTCAACTGTATGGTCGGTCAGCAGCTGCCCTGCTCGGAAGGGTTAAGCAGCAGCAGCAGCAGCAGCGTCTACACAAGGGTCGCCAAGGGACACAAACAGAAGTCAGCAGGTAAATGTTTAAATTGGTTAACCAGCAGGGGCAAGATCCACATCCAGGACCCTCAAAGGTGATGTTACCCCTTCTGGTCTGCTCTGGCCTGGTCTGGCCTGGTCCTCAACGGCTGTTGCCAGTTTTTGTATATATTTTTGGCACGCTCCGCTTGCAGCTGTAAATGCTGTCAAGGATCTCCACAGAAATCATAAAATGTCAGCTGGATAAAAATAAGCTAAGCTTACCCCAGACTAAGTTCGCTTTTGCCGTTTTTCAATTAAGCCAACTCGAGACTCACCTGCAAAGAAATATAAATAAAACAGAAACACAGACAGGAAATTAGTTAAAGATTACAATTGATGGTTGCGGGGGGAGGGGGAGGGGAGTTAGTTTCACAGCTTAACAATAAAAGTCAACTATGCCGACAGCTCAAAATCTGCAAACTTCTGAGTCAGATAATCCATGGCAGCCCTGTCCCATTCTATCCCATCCTGGCCCTGTCAGTGTGCAATTAAGCGCAATTCAATTCGGAATCGAAATGGACATTGCCCCAAATGGCTGAATAGCTGCTCTCCAGGCCACGCGGTGCCTTGGTAAAGGTATGAATAGTCAGTGGAAAGGTAAAGTCAAGTGCTCTGTCAGCCAGTTGCCAAACACAATGGGCCAAAATATGGCACTCATTCATCAGGCTCCACCACACATCCACACACACATTCACCATTGTCATGTCCTCAATGGGCCGGCTGACTTTATGGCTAATGAAATAATAGCCTAGTCCAGGCTGCTATCTAAAAGTGTTTTTGAAATTGTTGATGTTGCACACTTGCAAGGCAAAAGCCCAAAGTTGTCCAAAGAATTTTTCAAAATCATCATAGAAAATCAATAAAATTAGTTTCTTTTCTCATGGAAAATGTAATGGTAGTCTCTTATACCCAAGCAGTGGATAGTGTAGCTTTGTCACGATATTAGCAATGCATAGAAGAAAGCCTCTATAATACCATAAGTTATATATATTCCTGATCAGCATGACAAGAAGAGTGGAAATAGCAATGTGCGTTTGTCTCTCCGTTTGTTTCAAATCGGGGGGCCTCCCACAAGCGGATACAAATCGAATTTGGTTTCTGATTTGGATGAAAAACAGACAAATTATGCTCCAAAGGGTTCATTTCGGAACAAATGGTTATATGGGAGCTATATGATATATGTGTCCGATCTGGATGAAACTCTTGCAGACAAAGTAAGCATCTGGTAAATTTCAGCTTTGAAGCTTTTAAGACTTATGAGATCCTTCTGTTGCTTCCTTCTGTTCTTCCTTTGTAGTTATAAAACTAAATAGCAATTGTTGTCCTTCATATTTTGAGCTAACTCTTTATAGATTATAAGTTTCTAATGCAATGCTGGGAAGGACAATCAGGAACAATACAGGATTAAGTATAACAGCTGATGCACTAGCTCCACTAGCAAGGCAAGGTGTCTGTCAATTGCCAGTGGATATAAGAGCTATATGTTCTGCAATCTGAATAATCTGATTACTACCCAATTTGGTCTGTCTATAAAATGTTTACCCTTCCACAGGGTATTATAATTTTGTCACGTTATTTGTTCCCTCATAGAAGGAAACATCTCTGACCCCCCACAAAGTATACATTCTTGATTCTTGATCAGCATGACAAGCCGAGTCTATATAGCCATGTCCGTACGTCTGTTTCTATACGATTTCCTCAATTAGCTACCAAAATTTGCACGGCCGAAGATATCAATAGCTTCCATAGTGCAGTAAAATTGTCGTTTTTTACCCGAATAAAACCAAATTTGGAACGAGTCCGCAATGGAAATAGCCACTTCATGACTGATATTTTTAAGAACAAAAAAGAAAATAAAACTAAATAAATCCCCAAGAAATAATGAATTAAAAGGAGGCGCAAAGCGGCAATGCTGACTATGAATGCGAGGCAGATTACTGAAATTTATGAGAATCGCATAGAAGGAATACGAGGCAGACTACTTGATTTGATAAGAATCGCAAAGAACAGATGTCTCACATCGCATAGAACAGATGTGACCAGATATATAGATATATAAATCTGAGTTTTCAATCTTTGCGGGTAAAGAGAATTTCAATAGCCATTTATCTATGTCTGAAGGATCCATGCCTTCCCTTATCTCACACTTCAGAGAGGTCAAACTTGAATTTTGGATTTAGTCAAATTTGACCCAAAAGCTAACCATATACTGTTAACCCCTTGCAGTCTTTTACAGCTTATACAGACTCAATCCTCCTTACAAGTCCACGCCTATGCAAATCTCTTCAATCCATCATCTGGAATAACTATTTATGATGCTGTTTCTTGACAAAATCTGTGGCTTTATACTGGATTTTATATAAACTATAGATTTTCGATTGTCTTGTGAAAGTTTTGGGATGAAATTTTTATGGGATAGAAATAAAATTTAAACTTGAATCTCATATTCACATCTTTATTATACCAGGAAGCTATCCAATTTCCGCCCATCTCATCTCATCTCTTGTATCCTTTCACTAACTCTCTATTACCATACCCAAATTGAGCTCCGCTTTGGGCCAACATCTGCAGTTTCCAAGCTGAAACAAAAATTCGTCAACTCAGTTGGCTTTGCCTGTGTACAAAGTTGCCTGAATTCAACCAGCTGAAGATTCGCTTCTGTTTCGCATTGTCGAGCTGAGCGGAACATCTTGATATCTTTTATTTCCCGATTTATTTTATTTTACTTTGATATTATTGTTTTATGTTGTTTCTGCTATTGCTGACTTTTCTTGGTATTAAAAACACAATTTCATAATTTGAATATGGTTTTTCATATATTTCATTCAATATCATTGCTTTAGTGTCTCTTACAGCTTATACAGAGTCAATCTTCAGTACAAGTCTAAGCCTCTACAAATCTCTTCAATCCATCATCTGGATTAAGCTGTTTATGGAGCTGTTTCTGGTCGAAAGTTGTCAAAGAGTCTTAGCATTTGATGTTTACAAGTTGAAAGCAAGAAAGGAAAAGTTTGGCTGTCGTCGTAATTGATATTATATTCCATTTATTATTTTCAAATATAAAAATAAAAAGAAATGGTAAAAAATAAATCAGAAAATAAGAGCAAAGAAAATGTTCAACGACAAATGTTTGCTTCTGCTTGAATTTGTTTTAGAAACACAGGCAAAGTTTTCTAACTGAGAGCATTTTCACTTCGATTAGCTTTGCTCAAATGAGGCAACTTCTGTTAAATCATTCACAAGGATATGCAGAAACTGTGCCTAAGTGCAGCTTATAGAGGCCCTGCTTTGGTTATGAGCATTCTGGACCAATCATGAATGTACAAGTTTAAGTATTTATAGACCTGAATACTTGGCCAAGTGGCATTGTAATCATGCAACATTCATAACCAATAAATGATCTCACTTGCCATTGATTACCAAATCTGATGTCTCTCCTACAACATTTACTCAATTAAAGCTCCCTTAGATGCTCTCATTGTGATATACGGGAGAGAGGGCTATAGATGTGTTGAGCCACGAACAGCAGCTGTCAAACACTGCGCTATATGCAACACTATTATCAGGGAAGGATAGTGAACGGTGACAAGAGATATGATGGGCACAAATAGAACCTTTTCGTGGTATAATATTAAAGGTCTCAAAGCCAGGCAAACAAATAAGAAATCTTTCTGTGTCAGACATTTATATGAACTTGCCATGAGAGACACCTTATACCTTATGAGACTTCTCACAGATCATTCATATTTATTCCTTCCAGCATTCACTTAGTAGTCATGGCAAGGCTATGAATGTTGTGTGAATACTTGTGTGCTTTGAGTGGTTTCTGCAGCCCAATGTTTCATTCAGTATTTTGAAACAATTTGGATATTTTAGACAATTAACTTCAGCTGTTTTTGGGCTACACTGACAAACACAATTTGGTTAAAATATTTAAAAAAAAAAAACAAAAAGAAAAATCTTCTTTATAAGCCAGCCCAGCCCCCACAGCAGCAACTTTCAAATGGCCACTTTTGGCCAAAAACTTGCTCGACGTCGGGAGAGAAAGGCTCCGCCGACTCAGGCGCAGGCAGGCACTGACACAATTTAGCAGCGCGAAGGCGTGGCCAAAACAAATTTCATATACACTAACACAAACAAACAACAGCAGAGCCAACTACAATGCGTAGGGGGTGTTCAGCATGCACTAGGGTGTACACAAGTAAAACAAATGAAATTAAAATATACACACACACACACACACACACACATACACATACATTGGCAAAAAAAAAGAAGATATAATCCAATTCAATTTGAGCGCGTGTCGCACGCAGATGTGGCCTTTGCGGCACCCTCACGCAGCCGGCTATTATGGCCAGCCCATGAGGCTTACAATTATGTGCATACTCCCCCCCAGGTAGGGTATATGAAACGGCGACTTTTTGTTGTTAAAACTACAACAAAACATTGAAATTTCTTTCATGTTTTGCTGTGGTTGTTGTTGCTCCAGTTGTTGTACAAATGCAATTACAACTTAACATGCACACACACACACGTAGCCAGAGACGGCCAAAGCAAAAGCGAACGGCAACAGTCACCACCAACACCACCACCGCCAACAACAACAACAACAATAACAACAACAGTCACATCCAACAGTTAGCAATCGGCGCTGTTGTTGTATTTTTTACTCCGCCCACTTTTCCCACACCCATATTTGCGAATGACGTGCCGCGTCACGTTCATAATGAGTGCGCAGGCCAGCACAAGAGGGAGGGGAAGGGGGAGAGGGCGGCCAAGAGGGAGACAGAGGCAGTTTGAAATGCAAAAAGTAAAACTTAACACTAAAATTAATGATATTGAAATATATCACGAAAATTTGAAACCAAAGCAAAAATATATTTAAGAAAAAGTTAAACATTTGTATGAGAGCTATGTGATATAGTGGTTCGATCCGGATCAACTTTGGTCAGCTGATGTGGAGGCTTTTAAAACTCACATTTACCAAATTTGGTTAGATTTGGATAAAAAACAACCAATTTTGCTGTACTAAGACTTCATTCTGAATTGGTCGGTTATATGGGAGCTATGTGATATAGTGGTCCGATCTAGATCAACTTTGGTCAGCTGACGTAGAGGCTTCTAAATCTGACATTCACCAAATTTGATTCCATTTGGATAAAAACAACCAATTTTGCTGTACTAAGAGTTTATTCCGAATTGGTCGGTTATATGGGAGCTATGTGATATAGTGGTTCGATCCGGATCAACTTTGGTCAGCTGACGTAAAGGCTTCTAAATCTGACATTCACCAAATTTGATTCCATTTGGATAAAAACAACCAATTTTGCTGTACTATGAGTTCATTCTGAATCGGTCGGTTATATGGAAACTATATAACATAGTGGTTCGATCTGGACGACTTTGATATATGAGCAACTCAAACCAGAAGCAAGAAGTCTCTGGTAAATATTTCAACTCAAAAGCTCTAAAACTGAGACAGAGACATAAAGACAGCCGGACATGGCTATATCGGCTTGTCATGCTGATCAAGAATATTTATACTTTATGTAGTTGGAGATGTTTCTTTCTATGCGTTACAAATAACGTGACAAAATTATAATTCCCTCAGCAAGGGTAAACATTTTATAGACAGACCAAATTGGGTAGTAATCAGGTTGTTCAGATTGCAGAACATATAGCTCTTATATCCACAGGCAATTGGCAAAGACGCAAACGCAGACACCTTGCCTTGCTTTGCATGGAGCTAGGGCACCCGCTGTTATACCTAATCCTGCATTGTTCTTCATAGTCCTTCCCAGCATTGCATTAGAAACTTATAATCTATTAAAAAGTCTTTTAGTTTCTTTAGTTTAGTTTAGTTTAGTTGGGCCCCCTCTAAATTAACACTGCCTACGCCTCTGGCATAGGTAATTGCTATGATTTTTCTTCTGATCCTGCTTGAAAATTAGTTTCTTCGTTTCTCTAACAAAATTTAGTTATGCCCTTTCTCTTTTTCTGTTTGTGTTCAACTCTTCCACTCTCAAATTGAAGCAGTCTGTGATTTCAATCCCGGCCCCACCCCCGCGTCAACATCTCAAAAATCATATCCTAAGCCTAGACTTTGCATTTTGAATGTCGCCAATCGTGGGAAAACTGTGTTTTTTTAGTGGCCCTGCTTTTACAACAATATATAGTTGTTGCTGTTGTTGTTGTTGTGGCTGCTGTTGGATGCCACGTTGGGCTGGCTGCGATCTGCGCCCGCGCCCGCTCCCGCTCCCGCTCCACTAGTAGGAGTGTGTGGGTGTGGGTCTGTACTGCTGAATGATGATGAAAAGCTTTTTGCGCTTTTGCCGCCTCGCCGCAATTCGTTGCGCTGCATTAAGCAGTGTGTTGTGAAAAAAAAACCCAAAAACAATAACAGAACAGAGCGACAAGCAACAGCAACAACAATTAAATTAGCTAATTTTTTTTGTTGCAGTTCGTTTGATGCTCTGTAGCTCAATGGAGGCTGGATGAGATGGGGTATATAAGGCTAGGCAAGCTGAGAAATGTAAGAAGGAGTTATATAAAGATGCTCTAAACCTCAACTGAAACAAGCAAAGTAAGCAGTGCTAAGGGATGGATCAGTATATTAATTCATATAGAAAATCAATCAATGATAATATTTGGGTACATTTTTTCATCTTCTCTATAAATAAAGATTGCAGGATTTGGTTGACAAGAGGATCAAGTTATTGGGTAGATTAGTAACGTTGCCTTTGGCTCATTTCCTTGACTTTAAACTACTAATTTTTGGCTTAATCTGGTCACACTGATACTGGTGATAAAAATACATATTTCTTCATTGAAACTATAGAAGGAAATTGCCAGAAATTAAAGTTCTTCAAATAAAAGTTGCCATATTTAAGGGCTAGATGAACTTCACTTCATATGTATAAAAAGCAAAGTCTACCTTGAACTTGAGAAAATGAAATTGAATGATAGGAGGAAGTCATCTCTAACAAAGAACAGATAAAAAAGGATCTAAGAAAAGCATTAAAGTAGGAGATTGAGAGGCTAAGTCACATCAGCGAAGTAATCAGTGGCTAAAAAGTGTCATTGGAAAAGGATCAGTGGGAAAAAGTAAGCTCTGAAAATCTGAAATTTAATCATATATTTATTATGAAAGCAATTTTGGAAGCAGTAAAAGAAGGATGACTTCATTTAAGAAAGCAGTGCCATATCAATTGTGATAATTTTGAAGCAAGTGAAATAATAATAAACAGTTCTAGATCATAGATTTCAAAGCAGTGCATGAAATTAAGAGAGAAAAGAGACAGCTAAAAGGCAACAGGAAAGGTAAAAAAATATATATAATACTCAAGAAAGTAAGAAATGCATAAATGAAAATTAAGAATGGAATAAGTAGTTAGATATTCTTTGATTTCTTTGAAAAACAAGAAGAAACAGAAGAAAATCATTTCAACACAAATGCCACCAAGCAGTGCAAGGAGATGAACAATTTGTATCAGAACTCTTTTACTACAAAATGTGGAACAAAATAATGTGAAACACATGAATTTTCAGGTCAGCAGATGTTTTGTAACTCAAATAGAGTGATTTAACTAGAGATATCTAATTACATAAGCCAAAAATGTAGTCCTGGAAAGGCAAAATGTGATCTTTTGGTCTTGCACAATGGAAGTATAAGGTACAGCAGTTCAAGGAAAACTTGTTATCAATGACATTGCATATTCATATGTATGTTCTTGCTTATGTGGGTCATTAGAAGAGCATTAAATATAATATATATATATAATTATAGTTCTCATATTTTATCAAATAAATATTTCTGAGAAATTAAATTATCGTTTTCAACTCACATGCAACATTTACATAATCTATTTACATATGAAAATTCCCAAAGAAAACCCTTGACAAACTATTGAAAATCGCTTTGCTCTCAGCTGTCAATGCTTTGAAATCAGACAATAACTACAAAAACAAACGCTATAGTCCAATTCCGACTATAAGATACTTGTACTCTGACCACTTTGTGGGGACAAAGTGAACTGTTAATATAATTTCACTAACTTAACATCAACTAACATCATAACGTAACTAAAAGTAAGCAGGGCTCCACAGAAAACTCTCCCCTAGTTTCTTCAAATGTTTCTTCTTTCGCAACAAATCTTGCTTGTAACATAGGCAGCATGTTTAAAAGCATCCTGCAACATGTTTGCCATTCAATTTGGCTGGCAGCAGCAATGCTAATGGCATGTTCTGGCAACAACTGGGTCCACACATGTTTACCACCCAGCAGATAACTGTCTCTCTCTCTCTTGCCCTCTCTCTAACATAGCAATGATAAAGCATGTATGCACGATATGTGTGTATGTATGTATATGTGTACGTCTCTGCATATGTATGTATGTTTTATTGCATATATTTATAAATACATTTTATGGAAAACGATTCTAACGATATTGTCTACAGTTCTTATCCAATCTTAATGAAATTTGGCTTATCAGAAGAGAATTTGCTTAAACATGCACAAACTTTTAACTAAATCTGTGAAAAATTGTGGGAGATATAGGGATTTGATCGATTTTCTGAGGCAGGAGGAGGCGCGGCTAAATTCTAAAACAAAACTAGGGAAATTTTGCATACCAAATTTAGTAACCCTAGCTCTTATAGTCTCCGAAATCTAATTATTCCTACAGACCTACAAACAGACATGGCTAGTTTGACTCAGCTGTTGATGCTGATCAAGAATACATATATAATTTATGTGATCGGACAGGCTTCCTTTTGCCTGTTACATACATTCTCAAGAATACAATATACTCGCTGGACTCTATATATAGAGTGCGAGTATAAGCATTATGTACATAATCAGAATTAAAACTTTATCAGGGCGAATTATCAACCAGCACAAAAAAGTCGACAAAAAATTCAATTAGAAACAAACCAAACACACAAAATCTAAGCCACATGAGAAATTAGAAATGCATATTAATAATGGGCAGCTGACAAGCGGAACGGGCAAGAGGAAGGGGGTGGGGGCCCTCACATACTCGTACTCTAGCTGATAAGCCAGCCAGAAAGTCAGTCAGCCCCCTCAGCCAAAGTGCGCTAGACGGATATGGGTGGGCGGGGCGGTCGTTTGGCAAAATGCAAAGGAGGGCGGTAGGCGGTGGACTGCGCGTGAGTTCAGGTGAGGTTATGCGTGTGTGATAAGCCATTGCCGGCGGTACCTCCCCCGCCCCGTGTCATACACAAACGAAGAAGTTGGACGATCAAATAGCCAATAAAAATGTGAGACGAAAATATACACATGTGTAGGTATGTACTAGAGAGGGAGAGGGGAGAGGGAGAGGGGAGTGAAATTGTGATGTGCTTGTAGCTTAACGATGCCCCAATGATGATTAAGACTGTTCCGGATTTCAATGGGAATTAACTAAACTAAACAGATCAAAATATATGCGGATGATAGAGGGCTTAAAGGCATGGGCCAAGTCAAGAAAGAAAATGTGAGTCAAAGTATATATATGAGGATGTAAATCTATTTGTTAGAAATTAACTTTAAATTGAGAAACAGAGCTTGGCATTGAGGGACAGTTGGCCCTGCTTCCTTTATGGTAAAAAACAGAACAAAATTCTTCACAATTTTGGGTTCTTAAAGCAATAATATGTGGTATATGAGAGGGGAAATTCATAGCTCATCTTTGGAATGTATCAAACTGAGAAGAAAATAGACAAATTGTTGATCTTTTGCTAACTTTTAAACTAACTTTTTAACTTTTAAAAAAGATCTCCTGCTGCTTTTACTGCACTGCTTCTTTGGTTGTCAAATGATCTGCTAATTGCACTGCTTAACGGACTTACATACATTTCTGTCTTCCAAATGCAGTCTAATTCTTGCTGCTGAACTATTTTATCAAAGAAAATCAAAGTTCTTATCAAGTGGCAACTGTTCTGCCTTGTATTTTCAAATTCTTGCAAGGTAAATGATCATTTAAATTTATCATTTTTTGCCTTAAATGATCATTTAAATGTAGTACTTAGCACTGCTTTGCCAAATATAGCACTGCTTGTGGCTTCAAAGCTTCTGTAGAAATGTTTTCTGTTTGTGAATTCAAATTTAATGCCTCGTTTTCTTGGCAAAGAACGAAGCCTTTATATAAAAGAGTATAAATCTCACATCAACTGATGTGGAATCTATATATATATATATATATATCTCATCCAGTGCCTTCAAATCAGACTAGACATATATCTATATTCATAAAACAAACTTCAAAGTTTCCCCTGACTTCCTTCACATTGAAATTCCAAAGAAATCAGCTCATCTCAAATAATTTCTCATATTCCTTGCTTAAAAATAAATATTTTAAATATTTAAAAAAATTAATTAAAGCCCTAATTTATTTACCTAAACAACCAAATTGTGTGCTCAAATATATTCCCAGTTGATTTAAGCTTTTTCTTTACATTTACATTGCCACACAGTGCGTATGCATAATATACTGCTGATATTGTGTATACGCCATGTCCAACATCTAAGTTTTTTATATCGCTTGACTCACCCTGTTTGCTGTATGCAGCAGGCAGCTAATGTTTTGAAGACAACAACAAATTTTAATGGCACAAAATGTGTAGAAAGAAATCATATAATAACACACTTTTTTTACAATTTTTTGTTTTTGCAATTTTTTAAGTCACTCTTTCTGTTGCACTGGCTGTGTGTGTGTGTGTGTGAGTGTGTGTAATGTGCGAAACGTGGCTTTCTATTTTCTATTAAAATTTTTAACAAAATTTTCATGTGGTGAGAAAAAAAAATATGGCAAAATAAATAAATTAATAAATTTTATAGAAAAATGTTTCGTTGAGCACGAACTTTTAAGGAATTTAGGCAGAAGAACACGTAGACGCGGTGGCGGGCAGGCGTTTTAAGGATGGACGCGTCGCGTTGGGGGGCGGTGGGGGGGACGCGTTGCGGCCGAGTGCACATTGTAACAGCAGCATTGGCAGCAGCAAGACCAGCAGGGTGGCGGGTTGGCGATGATGACGATGATGATGACGATGATGTTGTGGCAGTGGCAACAACCTTGACAGAAGAACCCTTGCCCCTTGAAGCTGCTCTTGCCGTGCCGAAAAAAAAAATACAAAAATAATAATTATAACTGACTATCTTTTCCTTGTTTTCTTTGCCTTCTTTTTTCCCCGTTTAGAAAAGCAAACCAACGCACTGAGACGCACAAGAACAAAAAAAAGAAAAAGAAAAACTTAACTAACAGCGGCTAAAGTAAAATGACAACTGAAACCGCCGCCGCAATACGAAATGGAAACGAGCGCAGCAGCAGCAGCAGCAGCCAGCTGCAGTCGACGCGTTTTTATTTTACGTTTATTTTTTTTTTTTCGCAATTCTACTTTTCACTTTTTTTTTGCATTGCATTAGAATGCTGCTTGCTGTGAGAGCGTGTGAGAGAGGGTGCGAGCAGCGAGCAGCGAGCAACGAAAGTCAACGAGACGCGTCGTCGTCGTCGTTGCTCTTGTCGTGGTGTCACCGTGGTCTGTTCGTGTATGTATGTGTGTGTGTGTGTGTGTGTGTTTCGCTGTGCGGAAGTGCAGCGCGCAACGCAACGCAAAAGCTACATACGTCGTGCTTGGACTTGGACTGCGTTGTGTTTGTTGTTCTTACTGTTATTGTTGTTGTCGTCGTCGTCGTCGTGCAAGGCCAAACGCGTGCGAAAGAGCGTATTGAGTGCATGAGTTTCAGTGTGTCTGTGTGTGCGTGTGTGTGTGTTTGGCAAGTGTAACTGATCGCGTTAGACGTGCGGAGAGCGCGTGTATAATATGCAATATGTATGTGGGCACATGTACACCGCCCTCAACTCTCTATCGCTCTAGCTCACCCTCATCTATCGCTGAAGCCCCCTCTCTCGCCAACCCCACCCCTGACCGACCACTCTTCTTGCTGTTAGTTTCTTCGCCCAGACCAATGCACGCGCGCTCGTGCCCTTGAAAACTTAACCCAAAGTGGACTGCACACACACACACACACCGCCACCGCCTCCCCTCCCTTCACGGTCATGCTGCCAGGCCGCGGTTTTCTAGGCAAACAAAAGAAAGTGCACAAATTGTTGAAATTCTCTGCTTTTAAAATATAAAAACAAAATCGAAAACGAAAACAAAACCAAAACCAAAACGAAAACAATACGTTTAAAGCAAAAAAAAAACCCAAAATCTCGCACGTAAAACCCACAAATTTTCATTGCCAAACAAACACAAAAAAATTTTAGACAAATGTGGTACGAAATTTTGTGTTCTTTTTGGTTGATTTTGTTTTTTTGTTGTTGTTGTTGTTGTTGTGCTATTTTTTGCCCAAGTTGCGCAAAACCCAACGAACGTACTCGTAGCATCGCCATCATCGCATCATCAACATCAACATGGCAAATCGAGCAACACCCACAGCACACACATGCGATAGTAATGCCTGACCAAAGGTAGATGACAACAACAACAACAATAACAATAGCAGCGGCAACAACATAAGGGCAAAGAAGTTTGCTATAGTTTTGCCCTAGGGTTTTAGCTAGGGTTATAGAAAGTCCTCATAGAAACATAGAAACCCGATGAAATTTTCAAAAACTCCTCTTTGATTCTTAGCCAGGCCATAAAATCCTGTTTGATTTGAAGACATTATATAAGCCAGAGCACGTCTAAGAGTACAAACATACAACTTAGCCTTTCTCAGCTGCTCAGTGTGAGCATCAACCCTCAAAGTAGGCAACACAATTGTTAACTTCAATTGCACTAGCTTGCGGCTTACAAGTCTCAACTAGTTCTTGAATGTTCTCAAGGTTATATTATTTTGAGAATTGGAATATGTTTTCTATTATTAGTGCTAAGGTGGATTTTGGGCAATCGTTCATTTCAAAACAATATCAAAAAACATATAGGTTACTTTTGCTTACTGAAGCTTAATCTGTATATCTTATATCTTATAAGGTATACATATATATAGATGTAGCAGTGAAAGGAAGCAAGAAGGACAGCATGCTTTCAAAGTGATCAACCTCCCAGGAAGATGAAGATAAACTACAATAGCAACTGATGCAGATAAGCCTTACTCCTCATAGACTTCCCTCCGGTTTTAAAAGCAAACTAAAGATGTTCAGCCTTTCCTTCAGGGAACAGCTATATATATATATATATTGAACAAACAGAACCACTGTCTATTCTTACTATATCATAGGAATGCTCACAAGCTACTACAGGTTTCTATATCTTCACACTTTCTAACATTTTTTTTAGTATTCCAGAAACTTCCATGGATTTTTATGAATTCTAGAAATTTCAAGAATATTCATAAACTTTTCTAAAAGAAATAGAACTAAAATTTCTCGGCTTAAGGTGATATTGTTATATGTCCAGTTATAATAGTAGAAAATATAATGATGTTGAGTGGGGGAGGAACCACTGGACCCCCCTTTCCCTGGTTACGCCCTTGTATAGCACCTGCTCAGCCCACCTAAGAGCCTTTTGAGAAACTTTAAAGAAACTTTACTTGAAATCTCCTAGTCTATCATAAAGAATTGATAAAAGGATAAAAGGCAAGTGATATATATCAGTAAGTAGTGTTGTATAAATGAGCCTGTTTTCAAACTCCTATCTAAAGTCATTTAGGAGAAATATCTGTTCGAAAACTCAGAAGGCTTTTGGTTGGCTAAAAATGGGTGAAATTTGACAAAATGAAAAAGTAAATATATGAAGAAATTTTGCATATTTTATGAAACTAATCAAATAAATAAGTTAAAGTGTAGTAAAATAGCTGTACTTTACGTGTGTATAAAAAGTTTTGAAGAAATTTTTGGTTTTCTATGTTGAAATTTCAAACGAAATTTTATCCGGCTCATAAAGATAAGATAAAACCAACTTTTCGGATGGCGTAAAAATGTTTGTTATTTATCGAAATTTGATCAAATTTGTATGTTCTTAGAGTCTGCTTGGGACTAACCTAAAGTTTATCTCATTTGGGCTACTATATTATATAGCAATTTGCTTGTCATCAGTCGAGCAAGCTCGGAGTCGTCCCTAGTAGTAAAGGTCGCCCATCTTAGGGTATAAAATTGTTAGATTTAAAATCTATGATCTTTATAATAGACAACCGATATAATAGCAAATTGATTATCCAACAAAAAGGTGTTGTTTCCATATAAAAGAAAGCCCTCTTCCCACTTAGTTCCTAGCGTGAGATCATATGATCACGGGCCATTACTCAGACTCCTGAGATGGGATAAGAAAAAAGACTCAACTTTCATACTAAGGAAGCCTTCTCGACTAAAGTAAATCACATTTTATGCAAAAACTAATACAAAAAACTAATTCGGGCACATTCAGGTTAAAATCCCACCTTCATTATTCTAAGCTAACTGCATCCCTAACCTAATCCCACTGATCCCATTTCAAATTGTGACTGATTTACTTTCCCAAACAAACTTTGACCCTCTTGCAGTTGAAATATTCCCTTGAGGCCAACAAAAGTTAGACTTATGTATAAAAGTTTCAGGCAACTTAGCTCATTTAGTTTATCCCAAGCGTTGATATGCAAGCAAAACAAATTGTTATCAAAATGTAAACAAAATATTTTAGAGAGTATCAAAAATTCTATGCAATTATCTGGGCTATCTTCGATGTGGATTTTGATCGTGCAACAAACCAAAAAAAACAAAGCCAAAAACTAAGAAACTTTCTACGTGTTTATATAAACAGCATACATATATACACACATACATACATACACACATACATACATACATACATACACACATACATACACATATCTCTATATATATATATAGATAAGTTTTGCCAAAGCTGCTGTCAATTGCAAACAAAACAAACAGAAAACTAAAAAAACCAACAAAAACAACAAAAACAACAACAAAAACAACAATAACAACAACAACGAGAAGAAAAATAAATAAATAAAATAATAATGTTCAAGGTCGGTCCACGAAATGCACCTAATACAGACGACAGCAACAGCAACAGCAACAACAACAAATACAGCCAACATACGCAAAAATGTTTGAATTGTTGCAAATAACAACCACAACAACAATAGCAACAACAACAACAGTGCAACATTTGTGCTCGTCAATTGCAAATGCAGCGCTGCCCACTGTGGCTGCCGCCGTTGCCTCCGCTTGCCGCCGCTGGCTCCGCTGGCAACGCCATGCATTTTCACTGTCAAGGTCGAGCATTGTTCTGATGCGCAACGCAATGCGATCGGTTTTGTCGCTACAGACCTACGTACGTATGTGTACGTGTACTTGTGTGTATGTGTGTTTGTTTGTGTATTTATCGTTCACTTCACTTCGTTACGTATCCGCCATGTATCGCAGCGTTTCGTTTTTGTTGTCGTGTGGGCGCGTTGGCGGAAACGAAACGATGCGATGCGATGCGATGCGACGCGGCGCTTATGTAAGCTCCAAAGCACAGTGCAGCGTGATGGGCGCGCGGTGTGAGGTGCTGCACCGGCTAAAATTGCATACGCACACGGCCCTCTCTCTCTATCCCGCTCTCTCTCTCTCTCTCTGTCTCTCTCTCTCTGGCTTGCTCTGTTTAGTCAGCGTCTGTTGTTTTCGTCGTCTGCATGATTTTCTAACGCTTTGCTGCAATTTATCAAATCGCCTCCCCTCGGCCCGCCCGACATCACCGAAATGCGTAATATTTCAAATTTTTGCGGTAAACAAAAACAAGCATAAATCTTTTGGGCAGACTGTAGGGCGCCCAAAAAAAAAAATGGCAGACATAATTTGACATAAGCGATGTTAAAGTTCACAAAACGCACAAACATCAAAGCCCGAAAACGCCAAAAGCCATTGATAATGACAACGCCTGAAAGTGCCCCTGCCGCACTGCCTCTGCGTTCTGTGGCTGATGATTGACTCGAGGCGGCGATAATGTCAAAGGCAGCGGCTCGCACTTGCGCTTAATCATGCGAACAAAAAAAGAACGTGGAGAGCGCGAGCAAAACAACAACAAAAACGACAAGCAACACAAATGCAACAGGCCACAGCGCAAATGCAAGCGCGCCTGTCAAAGCTGCGATTAATCTCACTCAAGAGAGCCCAGGCCTCGACCAGAGCCATGGCCAATAGCCAGAAGAGCTGTCCCAGGCAGCCAGCCAGCCGCAAGCCACACTGGGCTGACTTGCAGGGAAAACTGAAAAATTTTAACTAGAATTCTAGATTTTGTCTTTGTTGCAAAATTATTAAAAATATTACAAATTTGATTTCGATTTGCTTTTGCTCTTATTTTGTGGCCATCAAAGTTTTATAATGAAGAGGCTCTAGGTCAATTTGAATGAAAAAGTCATTGTGAAAAGGCAAATGCGAAAAATAAATCTTCTAATTTCACATTGGACGCGTGGGTGAGGCTGAGGGACGCGAAGGGGACAGTTCATCTTTGTAATTTCTTTGTAGTTATGGCATCATCATCTCAATCAGTAAGAACACATCTATCAGTATCAGAATTCACAATAGATTCTAGTGTTGGATAGCAGTTGTTGAGCAAAGGCATATGATGAAGCGAGCTTTAAAAGCTCCATTTGAATAATTAAGTTCAGAGAATAACTACAATGTTGCGTTCATTTTCGTCATTGCCAAAAACTTCAACGGTTGATTTGATAGATGCACAGTTAGAGCAATTCTCTCTTTACTATCGCCTTATCCTAGGTGTAGTCAATTAGAAGAGTTTGGCGGAGGCGAAGGGGACAGTTTCTTCTAATTCTAATTTCTTTACTTTCAAACAGTAAAAATTGTATATAAAAAATCCTTTGTAGGATAATTTCTTCTTTATAAACTTATCGAAAATCATAATCTTAGCCAAAACTCATCTACTTAAACTACAATTCTCTTCTACATATTCTTCGCCTCAATTTCATTGCCTCCCTAACCACTGTGCCTTCATAATTGAGATATGAACTTGGTAATATTTCATAAAAAAAAAAGCCAGAACTGTTGGTAAAGTGGCCAACTAGTATGTGCTGCCTTTTGACTAGGCTTGACCAGCCGCAGCCGCAGCAGCTCCAACTCCAACTCCATCTCCAATTCCAAGTCCGAGAGTCCAACTTTGGAACGCTGATCGTTGCCTTTTGCCGTTGCCGTCGCGCGTTCAGCTTGTTCGTCTAGAAATAACTTAATTGTCACTCAATTACTCAGTTTTCAGCTAAAAGCATTCATTGCTCTGGCTTAACGTCAAGCGAATGGCAGCAGAATGGCAGGAACGAAAGAGAGAGAGCGCTAGCGAGAGAGTGGGGCATGAAGAATGATAGACCGTAGAGTTGGGATGGGTATGAGTCCACTCTAATCGTTCCCGGCCCAGGCGTGAATAATAGACCATGGGGCCTGAATGAAAATTGATGAGTTGCGACAGTTTTTGGCCAAAGGGCAAAATCCAAGCTAAGAACGCGGCCCACGGCCGCAACGACTCCGCAGAAGACGAAGAAGACCAAGAAAAAAAGTACTTTGTCATGCGGAGTTTTTGGGATTGCCAACTCAATGCAGCTATCAATCAAATTTCTTCTGTGTGGGTGCTCAAAAATACATAAGGAAGAGCTCGTGCCGACTGAAGAACGCATTAATAAGGTTGAGGGTGCTTGAAACTGTTAAAAGTTTGATTTAGTGATTGAAGGCTTGATTGAAAATTTGTTAGAGAACGTGCTAATGAACGGTGGATGGATTGAAAGATTGATTTAGATGCAGATACATAACTAAGTTAGGGAAATTATTCACTTTTTCTTAATTTCTAAAGTCGAAATGATTGAGAGCATGAAAGATTGATTGAAGATTGTGCTAAAGGTGTTTATATATATATTCCTTTTTGATAACGGTGAGACTTTTTTGGAGAATTAACTAAAAAAAGACAATTTCTTATAGTTTGAGTAGGTTTTTCATATGATTGAAAGCTTGATTGAAGTCTGTTTTGATGGCGTGCAAATATATTTCCAATGAAATTAAGAGTTTTTCCAGGAGTTAACAGCTTATCAGTAAGTATTAGAGGTTCTTACACTTTTAATAAATCATTTGAATGATTGAAGGCTTGATTGAAGACTGTTTTACAGGCGTGCATATATATATCTAATGAGCAGACAGGTTTTCCAAGAGTTTACAGCTTATAAATATTAGTATGGGAGGTTTTCACATATTTGAGTTCTTTTTTCAAATAATTGAAAGCTTGATTGAAGTCTGTTTTGATGGCGTGCAAATATATTTCCAATGTAATTAATAGTTTTTGCCAAAGTGAACAGGTTATAAGTAAGTATTAGAGGTTCTTACACTTTTAATAAATCATTTGAATGATTGAAGGCTTGATTGATGACTGTTTTAAGGGCGTGCATATATATATCTAATGAGCAGACAGGTTTTCCAAGAGTTTACAGCTTATAAATATTAGTATGGGAGGTTTTCACATATTTGAGTTCTTTTTTCATATGATTGAAAGCTTGATTGAAGTCTGTTTTGATGGCGTGCAAATATATTTCCAATGAAACTAAGAGTTTTTTCAGGAGTTAACAGCTTATAAGTAAGTATTAGAATTTCTTACACTTTTAATAAATCATTTAAATGATTGAAGGCTTGATTGATGACTGTTATACAGGCGTGCATAAATATTTCTAATGAACAGAGGGGTTTTCCAAGAGATTACACCTTATAAATATTAATATGGGAGGTTTACACATTTTTGAGTTCTTTTTTCATATGATTGAAAGCTTGATTGAAGTCAGATTTGCAGGTGTGCATATATATTTTTAATGAGAATGCACTTTTTCAAAGAGCTCAAAGCTTACTCTTTTGAATATGGCAAATTATATGATCTGATTATGTATTTTTCTGAGACTGATCAAATGATTGAAGTAAAATATAGTTTGTACCAGCGATGGGCACTAAGCGTTTCTTGATTGTACCTAGAGTTGGCTTAGTAAGTACAGTATTATCTGCATATATTTGAGGTTTTTTTTTAATTTTTCACTTCACTCTTAATTTTATATGATTGATGACTTGATTGAAGTGCATTTGCACACAGAAAGCTATCTGTAGTAGCTGCTTAAGCTAATAAACTCTCAAAATTCATTATATATGTCTTATGTGTGTTATATTTTCCACTTGAATGATGGCTTGATTGAAGCTTTTTCTACTTGCTTTTATATTCCTTTGATTGAACACTTGATTGAAGTGACTTGCAGCAGAGTAGTCTTATAAAACATATATTTTCCAATACTCAACTTAAATTTTCTAAAATTTGATATAATTTTGTAATTTGCATATGGTTGACCCCTTGATTGAAGTGAATTATGCCAGCAATCAAACAATAATTTTGCCTGGCAACATAATTTTTTCATTAACCCAAACATATTCTGGACATATCTTAGCCTCATCAAGCTAAGGCCATTTGATTGACATGTTGATTGAAGCGTTGGCTTTAATGATATTTTAGTGCAGCACCATTCTCTGACTACCTCTACCTAGGCGAGACGACAAGCGGGTAGTTCACATTGTGGCAACCATAAATCCTAATCAAAAATTGTGCGCAAACAAGCTAAAGCCGACGCTGGAGTTGCGAACTTTTACCGATACTCCCCAAAGATCTCCAGAGGCCCAAAGCGTGCACATCTATAAATCCATTAATGCCATTTACCGCATAAACATAAAGAAAACGCCAAAAAGCCATAGACATAGACATAGGCACGGACATGGACATGGACATGGACACGGACATGGACACGGACATGGCCAATGGTTGGTGCTTCAACACCACCCGGTTGAGGTTGAACTGAAGTTGGAGTTGGAGTTTGAGCAAGGATCGGTACGTTGAGACTCACAGCAATTGCTCCATAAAGTAAAACTAAATTGCTCAATAATTTTGTCCACATTTGATTATGTCTTTTGGCCACTCCACCTCCACCTTCACCATGCAACACCACCGCCGCCATCCACCTCCAACTCTCAGCCCTGGAGAATTGCAGTCACGATTTTGTGTTGTTGTTGCTGTTGTTGTTGTGCATAGAAGAATCGCGCAGAGCCCACAAATCCGAAACCCATAAAGACATCAAAGCAAAAGGCAACGCGTGTAACAATTTGCCAAAGCCAACAACCGAAAACTTGCCCCAGCCTGCCAAACGCAACAAAACGCAAATTAACAACGGTGAAACATACACACAGAGGGTGGAGCGGGGAATGAACGCGGGTTACCAGAGGAAGTGGAATAGATGGGGGGAAAGGGGGCTGGGGAGGGTGCTCAGACAGAGAGACAGGCTGGGCCTGGGTCGCTAGCAAACGATCGAACAAATGAAGGAAGGAGCGTACGAACGACCTGGCCTGGCCCTGGCCTGGTGCTGTTGCTGTTGCTGTTGCCGTCATCCGCACCCGCACAACATAAGCCACAACAACAACAACAAAGAGTGGAGGATAACTACATGTTGCTTTGTATTTAGCTGACCTAAGCGAAATGTTGAATACTCTGTCTGACTTTCAAAGCGAAAGGAAAAACACATAATATTATCCGACTCGTATCCGATTATATAAGGAATACTTCGATTACCTAAATTGGTAGAAGAGGTGAGCGAGAAGGAGATGACAAATCCCGAAGAAAGGGAAATCGCTGAGAGAGCCGAATCAAAGTGCAAAACCGTATTAAAGTGAGAGATAGAAAGAGAGCAGCATTTTAGTTAGGGCTCTCTCCTGTCTTGTCACCACACAGGGGTTCACCAACGATGTGCACGACAAGAGAGCATGCAATTTATAAGTTCAGTATGTACGTAGAGAAAAAAGAAACAGAAACAGTGTTACAGTGTGTACAGTTGGTTATAATGTAATGAGATCAAAGCTGGTGGGAGAACAAATACTATTCCACTTATAAGCATTTGTATCCGTTGCACACCATATCCGAAATGCACCAAATACTGTTGGTCTAGTCGAAAGACAAGAACAACTCCTTTGTTTTGAAACGTCTAAAGTATAAACGACCATTTGATTTCTGATGAATGATTACTTTAGCATTTTGAATGTTATCAAGCAGGGTTCTAATGTGATTCATCGGGTACATAATGTGATACTCTTACCTTTTCTACTGAGCGATATGTTTACAATACAATTAATATAATCGATATCTTAATACAGAGATATCATTCATTTATATATGACTTACGATCTATGTCACAAGATGTAGAGTGATCTATGATAACAATAGGCACGATGAAGCTAAGTAGAATGACAGAATCCTGCTAATCCTACAACAATGAGGTTCGATGATTTCATAGTTCCTTTAAAATAATCAGTAAATTTGGGTCATCAGCATACAGAACCACACTGTTTGATCAACAAATGTCCAGCAAAACATTCTCCTATGAAAATGGTAATACCAATTTCTAAATTCTAAGATATAACTGTCCCGACAAGTGACTACAATAGGAACATCTTCCTAGAAGCAAGTCAACTACTGTCTAATTATATGATATAGGTCATTCAGAACTCATTTGCATCTCACATGTACTCGTATTTTTATGTATTTGTTCTCAACTGTATACACTGCATCACTTTGAGTCCTTTTTCGAGATTTTTAGAGATTTTCGAAAGATCTCAATATAACTTGCCAACTTTATATGAAAGGCAAACAAACCCACTAATAATTTTTGGCAAGTGTATAGAATTTGCATTAGTGAACGCTGGGCTGAAGTCAATTTTTAGTCCGTTTGAGGCGTCGTTCCATAATATTCTGTGATAACAGCAACAGCATAGACCCAAGCCGGCCACCCACACCCGAGCGAAAGATACACACAGACCCCGGCTATGGCGGCGCAGAAGGAGGAGGAGGCATAGGCTCTATGGCCGTGGCTGTACTGCTGTCGTCGTCATCGCCGTCGGGGCCACGATCGATGGCTCAGCTGAAATGCTCATTAAAAATGTAGAAAGCTTCAGCTTCATAGAGCTGCTGCTGCTGCTGCTGCTGCTGCTGAGTTGAGCTCCTATGTATATATAGCTTGCTGTCAGCGCTAATCGGACGATCTTAATTTACAGCAAACAACAGCAACAACAACAACAACAAATGTGTCTACGTCAAGGCAGGACGACTACCGAGTGGTAAAAGATCTATGCCTGCCGCTGATGCTGATGCTGCTGTTGCTGTAGCTGCCAGTTTTGGCCAATTTGGCGAACGCAACTTTCGCTTTTCCGTTCATGTTGTTGTTGCTGCTGACTCTCTGGATCGCTGATCGCTATTCACTGATCGCTAATCACATTGAACGCTGATCATTGTTGCGTTGCGCTAACGATCCTCAATCGACGCCAATTTATTATTATTCAGCGAGCGGGCTGGCTTTTTGAATTATTTTGTACTTATTTTGAATTCAATTTGAAAAGCGATTTGAAATTAAGTTAATTAGGTCTTCAAGGCAGAAAGAGAAGCAGAAAGAGAGCGAAAATGAAAGAAACAGAGAGAGAGAGAGAGAGAGAGAGAGAGAAGAGAGAAAAGGAGCCATAGAAAAGAATCGCGAGAGCCAAAATGTCAAATATTTGCATTGAGCAGTTGAATGAAGGCCCCGACATCAGCCACATAGATTTCTTCTAAGTGGGGCCCATAACCTGTTGTTCAACTTGTATTAAGCACAAATGGATATGTCCTTTAAGGCTAATCAAAATGATTCAGGCTAATCAAAGTCAACAATGGTCAACGATGGACAATTCTTGTCATAGTTGCTGGACAGCACAAGCTGAGGTCTGAGTCTCAGCCGCACTACAAAAGCTACTTTTCTTATAACTAAGATTTCAAAATGATTTCAAACTGCTGTGAATTTTCATAAATCTATTTTCAACAGATTTTTTTTCAATATTTTAATATTTTTTTTATCAACTTCAACTAACATTTTCCATCCTTCAAACTATGGCCTTGCTTTTATTTATAGCCAACCATGCTCATTCTTCTGCTTCAATTCATTAATCCTTCAATTCTTCAATTATTCTTACAAACTCTATCTCTCTCTCTCTCTCTCTCTCTGTCAGTCTTCAAAAAGTCAATCGTCGGTCTTCATAATTTATCAAAAAAAAAAAAATAATAGAAAAAAAAATCCGTAAGACATGACAAAACTGTCCACTGGAAGTAGCATAAAAATGTTCAACATTTTGAAGGCTGTGTGTGTGGGTGAGGAGTGTGGAGAGGGGGGATGGGGTCGAGGCTGGCAAACTGGCAAAAACGTTTGTAAAAACTCTTGACAAAAAAATGCGTGGGTGCCACAATAGAGTTGTTGTTGCTGTTGCAACGAATGTTGCGACTGACTTTTGTTGCGACTCTTGTTGCTGACTGCTGACTGCTCGGCTGGATTTTGACATTTTCTAACACGCGCCCTGCCAAGAGGCATAAAAATTGACATATTATAATGTCATGTGGCGTTCCCGATTTGAGCCACTGCGTTCAAAGAGACCAGTTTGAGGGTGCCGGGGCGCATTGCAGTGCAGGATCTCTCAGAATGTCAATAGCCGTCAGCAGTAAAACACACACAAAAACGTACACTGGGGCAAATGAAATTGAAGTAGAAAAAATCAAGCAGAAGTTCAGAAGAAGTTCAGCTGAGGGGGATAATTTTAGATGATATTCAAGGTATTATATAAGAGATTGGTTTTGGGATGATATATGTTTGTGAAGCATTTTGGCTTAGTTTATATAAATTTCTATAATTTTTTGGATCATTCAGTTTATGGTCTTATTGTGGAAAGATTTGGCCATCATTTGAAGAAGAGCTTGGAGTTATATTAAGAACGATTTGAGATTCATTTAGGCTCATTTTAGTAGGAGTTTGGAATCATCTTAGGAATGTTCTGAGATCATTTAATGTTAAGATTGGTTTGGAGTTGTCTAAAAACTACTCTAGGACAAAGTTGGGTTAATTTAAAGCATAGTTTGGAATCACTTTTAGTATGCTCTGAGGCTTCGAGTTATCATAAGAATGATCTAAGATCAATTTGGGTTTAGTTTAAGAAGAATTTGAAGTCATCTTAGGAATGATTTGAGCTGAATTTAAGCTCATTTAAGCAAGAGTTTGAAGTCATTTTAAGACTGATCTCAGATCAAGTTTGATTCCTTTGAAGAATGACATGAAATTTTCTTAGAAATTATCTAAGATCAATTAGGGTTCCTCTAAGAATGGTTTCAAATCATCCAAATTACACTTTGAGATCAATTAAGAATCATCTTAACAACACTCTAAGAGCAATTTGGGCTTATATATATATGGTTGCTAGCATTATCATCATGATCATCATCATCATCTTCATCTTCATCATCATCATCAGCGATCGTTTATCTTTTTTTCCAAGTGTAACATCACATGGGTGGGCGTTTAAATCTTGTTGTTGTTGTTGTTGTTGCTGTTGCTGTGGTTGTTGTCGTTTTGTTTTGACACAGTTGTCGTTTAGGTAAGAGTAGTGCCTGCCCCTACCTCTCTACCTACCTCCCTGCTCCCTGTACACCTCCTGTGGACCCCGTTTAAGCCAAAACTCACGCATGTCTTTGACAACAATTTTGTATGCAATTCTGTTGACTTCGTCTTCGAGTGACTTCGTTGTTTTTCTGTGGCCTTTATCAGATTTGTGGCAAGCATGTTGCATGTTGTTGTTGATGCATGTTTGTTTTTGTTGTTGTTGTTGTTGTTGTTGTTAGAGCCCGCACACTCTTCTAAGATCTTTATCAAGGCGCTTTTTTAGGTTTTGCGCTTTGGTAACATGGCAGAAAAAACATGTAATAGAAAATTATGACAGAGACAGCTGGAAAAAAAATTTCACAAAAAAAAAAAAAAGAACGAAAACTATTCATATATATCTCTGACAACAACAAAATTATAATTCAATGGAAATTTGCGCCCACACACACATGCGCGCCTCACCAGTTCAACTCAGGCCTTATCTGAAACGAAAGCATTGTTGTTGCTGTTGTTGTTGTTGTTGTTATTGTTGTTCCATGTTTTGTTGTTTGATTTCCCATTTATTTTATTTTTTATATTTTTTTCAAGGAGATTTATCTAAGCAGATCTATTTGAGTTGAACACGTGATCCTGATGCAAATGGAAATGTTTCAGATAAAAAAAAAGGGAAATGACATAAATTGTAGCGGCATCAGTCAGATGTCACAACTGAAATTAACTACTAATTATTGGCAGTGTAGGAAGTATTTTAGATCCTTGTCAGAGTTCAGTGTTGATTTGTTTCCAAGTGAAGTTGATCCATATTTTACCAGATGCAATAAACAGTTGATGATCATTGGAAGATCTGCCTGGAATATAGACTTAGCTTTACACAATTCTTAGATGTAATAAAGGAGTTCACCATGATGGCAGGACTAGCTTCAATAACCTGACAAAGTCTACCTAATGCGAATCCTAACCAGACCAGGAAACCAGAACCGAACAAGTTTGCAACTGTCAATCAAACAGAGTTCTGGCTTGGCTCCTTGACTCTACTTTCGTTACGAGGTTAGAACATCTATTTGAAAAGGACCGGACCTTCTTTAATGCAGTCTTTAATGATCCTGTACAATCGAGTTAAACATTTGTATACATCGATCGATTAATGCAAAACTGATACTTCTACATCATTTTCCATTGCCAAAAGTGACAATCTCATAATTTCAATCTTTATTTTTCTCAGCGGAAGCCTTCGCTATGATGCAAGCAGTGAAGTAAGCTCAAAACCAACACACAACCTCATGTTGTTCAATCTGATAGTCTTCCTGCGATTATGTCAATCAAGAACCCAAGTAAAAGCAACTTTATAGTATCCCAAAGAGTATCCCAATGAGGTCAAACAAACTTTTTAGTATCTCAAATCAGGGACTTTATCATTCTCAACAAACACATAAGACGAACGTGGATTTCTAGTCAGATTGGGATAGCCGACAAGGCTTGCTATCACAAGAGATGCCACAAAGATTGACACTATCGAAAAAGCAGATTTAGTTTGGAAAAGATATATAAGTGTGGCTCAATGTGATTTACAGCTACAAGCGCTACAAGGAACAAGTTCTTAATACCCCAGAGACCCAAACTTTCCGAATATTCGGATCTATACCCGCCTACAAATTGGACATACTGCTTAGAGGTGGGAAACAATCGATGGCACTATCGATATTATCGATGGTGGGCACTATCGACTCGGCCTACTATCAATGGTGGAACACTATCAACTCGGCCTGCTATCAATGGTGGAGCACTATCGACACTATCGACTCGGCCTGCTATCAATGGTGGAGCACTATCGACACTATCGACTCGGTCTACTATCAATGGTAGAGCACTATCGACTCGGCCTCCTATCGACGATGCCGCACTGAAGATAGTGTTATCGATGGTTCTGTTTACACATCACTGAAATAAATTGCGCGTTTTTCTTCATTTGTGGCGTCGCTTGGCTTAACAAGATGGATTTTCCTTCAATTAAAACACTAACGCTCAAATATTTGTGCATTCCGGCAACATTTGTGGAGTCAGAGCGAGTCTTTAGCAAGGCAGGACACTATCGATGTCACTATCGTTCACTATCGATGGCTTTGAAAACACTATTTTGAAGAGGTGAAAGTTTTCATTTGTAGATAATGAAATGAATCATTCACTTAAAGGCTTTCTAATAGATCTATATACGGAATATGTTTACTTCAACTTCTCTTAACTCCTTGAGGCATATGAAGTTGGCAAACCCAACTGGCAAGCTTGCTGGCTTCTTGTTAGTTTTGCTATACGAATTGGTCTTCATAAGCTTTTTGATAAGTTTGTTAATTAAACATCATATCATATATATAAACATTTCTAGGAAATTTATATTCCTATGCAATTTATTCGAAACGAAAACATATTTGGCAACGGTCATACCATGCGTATACGTATTACTTGTCGTCCCCCCTCCCCAATTGACCAGCCGGTATCTATTTTCTTCTTGCTTTGCTTTATCGTTTATTAAGCATCGCTGTCAAAGTGTCACTTTAGCTTTAACTTGGCGATATCAAAGAAAAGAGTTACCCACTCCCTCTCTCTCTCTCTTTCTCTCTCTCTCTCTATCTATCTACCTCTGGAGAGGAAACAAAAAACGCACGCGTAATAACGCATAATGCGCCAGCAACAACAACAACAGCTGCAAAATCACGTTAATGACAGCCAACAACACAGAGAAGACGTGCCTACAGACCCCAAAGAGCTCCCACTGCCTCAGCCTCGGCCTCTGCTTCAGTTTCAGCACCATCAGCTTCAGCCACAGCCTTAGCTTGTTGGAGGCCCCGCAGGCGTCACACCGGCTCTACAATGCGGCATCAACACGTTGCCATTGCAAAGACGTCCCCAGGCCAAGAGCCAAAGTCAACTGCTGTTTTGTCACATCATTATCAGAGAGTCTCAGTTTCAGTGTGCGCCGCCGCATTTTCGACATTATTGACATGACAGAGCGGCGGACTTGGACCTGGACCTGGATCTGGACCTGAGGCTTCAGCAGGTGTGAAGGAATTCGCCAAAGGCGATCGTCGTGCGACACTAAATCATGTATGTGTGACGAGAGGTGGTTGGTGGAGGGGGAGGTAGGTGAGGTAGGTGAGGTGGAGCACTGTATAGCGGTTAGAGGCTTTGATTGTACAAAGCGGCAAATGCGAGAGCGAATGCGTTGGGGGCCACCAAGTGTGGCATTGCGTTAATAAAGTCATCTAGCGGTTTTACACTAAGCAACAAAAGCAATGAATGAAACTATAAAATGAATGACACCTAAAATGGTCAATGGTCATATGCTGCATATGGTGATATAGTAGGGAACTTACTTAGGATTTTGCTAGGCTTAGAGAGGGAAAGGAGCTTCTTGGGTCGCCTGAGAGTGCGAAGGTAGAGAAGGAGTGTCCCAGTATAGCCAAAAACTTATCAAAAATTTAACGATAGTTTTGATATTTTTCATCATAACGAAGAAGAAACCTTTTAGATCTTGTGGGAAAGCTATCAAATTATGTATTTAAGTAGACCAAAACACGACAGGGAGGGTGAAATCTGTTGAATATGAGAAATTTAGACAAAGTCTACGTCTGAAATTGTTTGCTTAAAGACTGCACATAAGGTTAAATCCCATATGAGGGGACCTTTTATGGACTTCGTGGACAATCATGCTTCTTTAATAATGTCATTGATATAAATTAAGGATTCTTCTCTTCAAGTAATCAATGTAGAGCAATCAAATTGCCTTACAAAATCAAAGAAAGAAAAGACTGCTTCATCTACAACTTCATCCAGGGGCCATCTTCTCTATCAAACCATGGTTTCATCCAGTCAACTTCTCTCTATATCATCATAGATATAGAAATTTATCAAATCCCCAAACGTGCTGCCTAGTGTTCGCTTGTTTTTTCTGAACCAATATGATCTGCAATTGAAACGTTTAGTCAACCAAAGTTGAAGTTGATGAAGTCCCAATGCACATCTCATCGAAAGCAAACACAAAAAAAAAAGAAGAAAGAAAACAACAATAACAACACAGGCAGCGCAAAAAACTAAAGAAGACTACATTGTGGCAAGGAGTAGAGAGCGGCGGGCAGGCGATTGGTGTTTGTGCGCCTTGTGGTTGTTGCATGAATAATTCATAACCAGGCACTCTCTGGCCGGGCCACGCCGGGCAGAGGAGGCCAGTCTTAATAACTGAACAACGATGCACAAAAAGTGAAAGCTCATAAGGCAATCAGTCAAAACGTCATCAATAGAATTAAGTAATCAACTCAGCAGCAGGAGATACGAGGAGCAGATCGGAGCCCAAAAGTATAACACAAACTGACCACACACAACAAGTTGAGGCAGCGGCTCCACCAGACCGCCAGACAATGGGCAGATGGCCAAGCCGAGTTGAGTCCAAAAAAAATAATACCCACACACACACACACACACACAGACAGCGGCGCATTGATTGTGGTTAGCAAAAGGCAGCAGGAGTGGCAGGACCACCAAGTTTAAACAACAAACTCAAAAAAAAAAAAACTGTAAAAAAGCAACCCAAGGCGCACAAACAGCAGTTGGCACTTCTTTTGTGTTTTTTTTGCTGCCATTTTTTCTTCTTTTTTTTTGGGCCACAGCCCAGTTTGACCAGTTGAAGGCAGAGAAACAGTTGGATGCCCAAGCTGCAGTAGGACAAGGCAAACAAATGTCGATAAAGATAAAGCCAGGCAGAGACAGCAGCGGGCAAAGCATTGCCTTTACACGTTCAGAAAAATGTATGCGAAAGCTGAACGAGCAAGCCGATGCAAGGAAAGAGTTTCTAACTATAGAGATGGTTTGGGGATTCTAGCTATAGTTCAGTTGATACAGTTGCGTTTCACTTGGCAGAGAAGCTGGCAGGCATCTAACTGAACAGCCACACCTGATTGATGCGTCCAATGAATAATATGCTGACGCAAACATTGTAATGAAGTCACGATTTATTACAAAGTGAATTAATATTAACATAATTCTGACATCATTAACTCAGCACAAGGCACAGTTTAGGTCTCAATGTTTCTCAAATTTTCTCAGCTATCGATAGTTTATTAAAAAAAAACCTCAAAGATACTTGACAGGTTTTCATGAATTAAGTTGAAATATAAAAAAGGAAAAAAATCTATGAATATTACACTTAAAGCAAGAAGACTTACTCGCGCTCCCCTGCTCGCCCTCGCCCTCTGCCGCTGTCTCTTTCTCTCTATTTCAAACCTTTTCTAAAACTGTCTATTACCATCTATCTGCACATATCTGTTATCTAGATAGATAGATGCAGATGTAAACAGATAGAGGCAGATAGATAAAGTTAGATACAGATAGATACTCATAGATATATAAAGATGAAGATATATAATGATGTACAAACTTAGATTCAGATAGATAGATGCATATAGATGCAGATAGATGTAGATATATGCAGATAGACACAGGTAGGTATATCAATATAGATGCAGATAGATGCAAATATATATATTTGTATCCATCTGTATCTTTCTGTATCTATTTAACTGTATCTATTATTATCTATCTTTATATATCTGTACATTTCATTATTAATCTGTATCTATCCGATTCTATCTGTATTTATCTGTGTCTATCTGCATCTGTATGCATCTATCTATCTGTATCTACCCGTATCTATCTTTAGCTATCCTTATCTATCTGTATCTATCTGTATCTATCTGTATCTATCTGTATCTATCTGTATCTATCAGTATCTATCTGTATCTATCTGTATCTATCTGTATCTATCTGTATCTATCTGTATCAATCTGCATCTATATGCATCTATCTATCTGTATTTATCTTTATCTATCATCATCTATCTTTGTATATCTGTATCTATCTATCTGTATCTTTCTTTATCTATCATTATCTATATGTATCTATCTCTCTATATCTGTATCTATCTGTATCTATTGGAATATATCTGTACCTATCTGCATCTATATGCATTTATCTATCTGTATCTATCTTTATCTATCATTATCTATCTATATATTTCTTTATTTATCTGTATCTATCCGGTTCTATCTGTATCTATCTGTGTCTATATGCATCTATATGCATTTATCTATCTGTATCTATCTTTATCTATCATTATCTATCTATATATTTCTTTATTTATCTGTATCTATCCGATTCTATCTGTATCTATCTGTGTCTATATGCATCTATATGCATCTATATGCATTTATCTATCTGTATCTATGTGTATCTATCTGTATCTATCTGTATCTATCTGTATCTATCTGTATCTATCTGTATCTATCTGTATCTATCTGTATCTATCTGTATCTATCTGTATCTATCTGTATCTATCTGTATCTATCTGTATCTATCTGTATCTATCTGTATCTATCTGTATCTATCTGTATCTATCTGTATCTATCTGTATCTATCTTTATCTATCATTATCTATCTGTATCTAACTGTCTATATCTGTCTGTATCTGTATCTGTCTTTATCTATCATCATCTATTTTTATATATCTGTATCTATCTGTCTATATATGCATTTATCTGTATCTATCTGCAACTATAGGCATTTATTTATCTGTATCTATCATTATCTATCTTTTTACATCAGCATCTATCTGTATCCATCTTTATATATCTATATCTATCTGTATCTATCTGTCTTTATCTGAATCTATTTGTACTTACCTTTCGTTATCCCTTTTTCTTACATCGCTCTATCTCTTTGTACATATTTATCTCCCAATCAGTTCTTCTACTTCTACAACTACTACTGCAACTACTGCCACCAACTTTGAACACTCACAAAACCATACTGAAATACGTCTTCTTGATTGCTTTTCTTTCCCAAAGATCACCTCTGCTTGAATGGCTTTGTGCAAACGCTAACATTATCTACCTGAAAATGAAAAACTGCCACCAAAACAAACCAGATAGGTAGAGGTAGCATAAGTGCACCCTTTCCCATGTAGATCATTGAAAAATACTCCCAAACTCTCTAAATTATTTCAAGTTCATTATAAAATTTACTCATATAAAACATAAACGTAAAATTTGTTGCTTCAATTACCCCATTTCTTTCGCTCAGTGTGGCTCGAAAACATGTTAATTTGGCAATTGCTTCTTAAGGAGTCAAAGATCAAAAGGTACCAAAAAAACAAAAAGAAACAAACGATAGTTATATTTTGTTTTTTTTTTTATAACTTTATGGGAAGCAGCAGCGCGTGCCTCCTGAGTCTCTTTATCGCACACGAACGCTCATTGGCACGCCTCATTGGCACGTTCCAGCTGCAATTTGACATGTCCCAAGACACAACACATTATGTTAATTTTGAGCTCTGTCGGTCGCTCGGCTAATTATCGTTCTTTTGGCATCGAAAGTGGCCCACAATGGCCGTACGTCCTCGCCATATCTTGTTATGGCTCAACTCTCGCATGTTAAGAGTAGAAATGTAAAGGAGAACCCAGCATTTAAAACAAAAAGGTAAATAATAAAATAATGTGCAACTCGGCTGCAGCCAGTTTGTGTAGTTTGTGTGCGCTCCCGTATATATAATTATTGCAATTATTTTAATTGCAACTCATAAAAACAAGAGAAACAAAACCAAACGGAACGCAACGCAACGCAACGCTAAAAGCAGCCTGGCCGGCCACAGCTAGAGAAGGATGGGTATAAACAGTATCCCGCATATGTATGGATAGGTCTGCCAGTGAGAGGGAACATAAAAAAATTGTAATTAGGCAATCGCCGTTGTGGGTAATGATAAGGTCAATGGGTTTTGGATTTTCAATGTCGAGTTTCGAGTTTGGAGTTTGTGGGGCTCGAAAAGGAAGTAAGTTTTAGAGCAAATAGAAAACAAGGTCAAGCACAAACTCACCCAATAGAGAGGGTTCTTTGAGAAGCCTAGAATGAATAAAGAGAAAAACTTGGGAATGGCAAAATTATATGGAACTTCAATTGACAAAGAATGTTAAGATATGTTTACAAATTGCTATAAAATCAAATTTAAATGATTTAATAAAACAAAATGTATAAATTTAATGAATCACAGAAATATTTAACTTTTTACCTAGCGGGCTCTAGGTCTATTGTGAGGAAAATGTATTTAAAAGCTCCTTCTGAATGTTATGATCAACCTGAAGTCAGGTCAAAGAGATATAGCAACCTACAATATTCCAACGGGCTCAAGGTCGTGTGTGACCTGGGTTCTGTTTTCCAGCTGTCACTGAAATACCTTTAGCAGTCCGTCGGATTCCATTATTACGGCCGCTTCCCTCTGTATTTGAAAGCAGCAAAATGAAGCCTCCTCTGCGACCCCATAAAGTAGAAGAAGAATATATATCTGATCAGCTTTTATAGCCGAGTCGATCTTAGCCATGTCCATCTATCTGTCTGTTCCTCTGTCCGTCCATATGAACACCTGGATCTCGGACACTATAAGAGCTAGAGTTACCAAATTTGGTATGAAGACTTCCCTTGGCGATATTCTGGCTTCATTTGGATATCTTCAAAATTCATAGATTAAGAATAGACAGAGGGACATTTACCTATACCATGATCAATGCTTAGATAGCCTTAACGAAATGTATGATTACTTAGTATGAAAGTACTCAGAGCTCGCGATAGATGGCGCTAATGTTTGTGGGCATTTTATCAGGTTTCGGCAAGGGCATGTTAGCCTCGAGCCTACGAAGTTAGTCTTTCGCTTTTAACAAGTTTCTTCTTGGAATTTAAATTTAAAATAAGCTGTTAGCCATATGGCTCTACTATATCTATATATATATATATATATATATATATTTCTTTTTTTATTTGCCTAACATTTTCCGGGGCCAAACACTTCTTTTCCCATGCTCCACTTTGATTTGGTCTTATCATTTTGTGGCAATCTAAGGCAATTGCAAAAATACTACGAATACAAATTCCAACATAACATTATTTTTCAAACTACCCCCCTCCCCCCACCCCCGCTACGCCTAACAACAAACCGCTGCAGCGCCCTCTCAAACCAAACCAATCACCCACTTGCCACTGACTCAGACATAACTTGATTTTCGCGCCTCCTCACCACAGTGGAGAGGTAAGTCTAAGCGGAAGACGAAGAGCAAAAGCAATGTAGAAGCCAAACCAACAATAGATTTTGATGTGTCTTGGAAATTGTGGGCTATGTGCAATTTGCTTTGGCCTCGAAGTTCAACTAACATTAAAAAAGAAAAAAACAGAAAAAAAAACAAACGAATAACAAAAAACGAAGTAGAGGAAGAAGATCAGAAGACGTAGAAACGAAAAGTAGAAGCCAGCCGCCGCAGCACTCAAGATGGCAGCTTAAAAGGAATGCAACGGCACCGCACAGTGGTTACAATTTCAAATAAAAGTATGATTATCAATATGAATATGAGAATTATTCAATTAGTTTTCAAAAACATTTCATAAATTAAGAGAAAAACAAGGAAATAAAGGGCAAAATCAACACGAAGAAGTCATATGAACACAATACATTTCGGGCAACAAAAACCATTAGAATGACGTCACTTTGTTAAAAGATAATAATATTTTCGTATTCCTCTAAGCAAGCCCTTTTAATTGATATCCCTATATCATGGGGGTGCATAAAAAATAACTGATAGAGCGCCATATTGGATATAGAACTGAAAAAATGTAAGCAAAAATTGCAGCTCAATTGGTTGGGGATGATATTTGTTTAAATTTAACTTTGTTATGGGAAAACTAAATTCAATTTGAAACGGAATAAAAATATTTCTAAAAAAAAAGTCAAATATCTGTATGATATAATGATATAGTCCTTCGATCAACTTGATTTGCATTCAAATAAATTTACTTTCCATGTGAAATTTCATCTTTAAGGCCTAAACAATGCTGCAGATATTGAAAATCTATCTATAATTTACAAAAGATATAATTTATGTAAAATTTAAAAAATATTTTTAAAAAATTTTAAAAATTTTATTTCATTTGATTAATCTAAATATTATAAAAATATTAATTATAATTAGGAAAAAAATGATTTGCCTCACAGTGCGGCATTGGCGGTTTTGGCAACGCAATGAAATTGCTACAAAGAGAGAGAAGAGAGATCTAAAAGCATAATAGCAACAACAACAACAACAACTTGCAACTTGCAACTGCAATCCTGAAGACAATTGCAAGTTGCGTGATTTGCGTGAGCGTCGTGCGTTGTGACTGAGAGCTGACGAACTGAGCCCAAGCTAAAAGGCAGCAACAGAAAGGTTGAATGACAGACTGACAGACAGACAGACAGACAGACTGAGTAGAGGCTCTGCTGCCCGTTTGTTGCGGGAGTTTTAAAACAGCAACAAATTATACATATACATAGGCAATCACACACACACACACACACACATACAATTGAAATTCCTCTGGCGGCAGAAATTGCATTTCACGCTAAAAATGCGTGCTCTGCGTGCAGCAGCCTCAAAGTGCAGCAAAAACAACAACAACAACAAGAGTAACAATTGCAGGCAGACAGTTAAACTATATAAAGATAGAATCTGGCATACCCTGGCAGATATATTAAAGGTTAATAGAGTTGGTCTAAGCATTACTAACTTTCCGCTTCCGTCACAACTGAAATCAAACTGAAAACAAACTTTGAAGTTTGATGATGAAGATTGATGAAAAATTTCAAGAAAACTTTGCACATCTAGAGAGATCAGAGAACTCTAAAATGCTTTAGCAATTTCAAAGACATTTCAAGCAAACAAAACAAGAAATCTTTCGCTCTTGTGAGATCACTTTGAAGTTCTTAATCTATCTTGAATGAGTTTCAAACCAGGGCTACTGTGGCCTTATGCATTTCAGATTATAGCTGATTATTCTCTTTGTTCTGACTTATAAACTGTTTTAGCATCAATGCACAGATCCAACCATAAGACTTAGAGAGGATTGAAATTTGCATTCACCTTAGATTTTAAGGCGTAGATAAGCACTAAGAAGCCGTTTTGCTAAATTGTAAGTGCAACTTGGTCAAAGTTTATGTCAATCGTTGTATGGACTAAGTTCCAACTGATAAGTTGATAAGTGCCAACTGCAAATATATCAAAATCTGGCTGCAAGTTTGTATAAATCAAGTACAAAAACAGAGTTTAATGAAAAAGCGGGGTTAATGTTATATGGAAATGCAACTATTTGACGATATTATAAGTATGATTATCAAATTTAGACCAAAAGAAAGGTCTATATACGACCACTATGGCAACAAGGACTTCATAGCTGAGTGCTTGACATTGCAGGAAATGAAAATTGCGAAAAACTAAAGAAGCAGCAGGTAGAGAACCGCTTGAACCCCAGTGGGAAATGCTAGTTCTCTTCAAATCTGTTGATTAAGGTGAATTTTACAGAAAGCTTAAACCTCTCTTGTTTATATGAAATAACACTTTCTTCTAGATCAAATATATATATATAATTTATATACTTATTCTGTAGAATTTCCAATTGATCTTTCGACATCGAAGTTAGTTCAAGAGTCAAAAACTAAAGCTTTGGTGAAGTAAGCTAAAGGTAGACTTGGCTGTCCTCGAAACAGCCTTCGTATTAGCGGCTTTCCCTACGTTCTTCGTCTTACTTCTAAGTAGCTTTCTACATATGATCTAAGACACAGAGCAATCAACATGTTTCACTCACTATTTTGACATCAATCAGCTCTCTTTAGCAGTCGTTTATCCTAGCTCAAAGTAGTCAATTCAGAGAAGCCTTGGTTCCTACCCCTTGCTAGAAAGGCCTAGTTTTTCCAAACGTGACTTACTTTCAACGATTGCAAGTAATTAAATCTTAACCACAGTCAAATTAATCAAAAGAGATTTAAAAAACTTCATGAACAAACACTTTCTAGGCACAGTAAGGAAATGTTGGGTACTCGAAGAGCCAGCCATCCTAACATGATCAAAAAATTCAAAGGCAGAGTTGGAGTTGAAATCACAGTCACAGTCAGTGGGAGGCTCTGGCTCTGGCTCTGACAACAACAACAAAAAGTAGCTTTGAGGGCAAAAGTGTAGGTGAAAAAGCAAGCGCGCGTGTGCGCCTGCGCGAAACTGAGGCTTGAGAGATGCTGAGAAGCTGAGAAGCTGCCGCTGGGTGGCTCTGCTTCATGATCTTGTTTGTGGGGGGAAGCAGCTGTGGGGCAGCAGTAACTACAACAAGCATTCCGTCATGAGCAGAGCACTTGCTTATGTGTTTGTGTATGTGTGTGTGTGTGTCTGTGTGTCCCCCCCGCCTTTTGAACTCGTCACGTTCTTTCTTTATTTTAGCTTTGGCTTTGGCTTGACTTGACTTTGACTTGACTCGACTTTAACTTAACATTATCTTTTGGGCTATTAGCTTGTATTTTGGCGTGAATCGAATTGCATTCTTGTTGTTGTTGCTGTTGTTGTTGTCAATAATGCCACAAACACCGGCAACATTGTGAGCATGGAATTGTTGTTGTTGCTGTTTTACATTGTTGCTGTTTATTTGAATGCTCAGCTTCAACGTTCAACGTGCAGTTGGAAGCCACTTCAATGATTTTGAACACAATATTTGTGCTGTCATTTTGTTTGTTGACTTTTAACACACACACACATACACGCACAGCCTTGTCAAAGACCACACAAGCATAGAAGTTGCAGAAGGCACATTAAGGGGAGTCGAAAATTAGGGCAAATTTAATTAAGAAATGAATTAAAAAACATCAGAAATCTTGCATTGAAAACGAGGGAAATCTAAGGTTATACTTATAGGAACTCACTTCCGCCACAGTGGCATTGTAAGCAGTGAGAAAAGTCAACAATTATGCAATCTAAGCTGTTATTTGGTCTAAGAAACCCTTTTTGGTTGCCGAAAATCTTCTGTTTTGGTGACTTTGTTGAATGTGAAGTGGGAAAAGTTGAAGTCAAAAGCTCACTTCTGCTCAAGTGGACTTGTAGGCAGTGAGAGGTGTCAATGAAGCTGATAATTGTCCTAAAATATAGTTTTGTATGGAAAGCTCATTTTTGCCTCAGTGGCATTGTTTGTGTGTCGACAAATTCACTTCTGCCTTGGTGGCGTTGTTGAAGCTCACTTGTACCGTAGAGACCGTGCTAAGAGGTAAAATTGTCGCCGAAGATGGATAAGCTGGAAATGTAACCCCCATTTTCATTAGTTGGAAACGATCGTTAATGTCAGTCAGTCAGTCGAGACAGTCAGTCGAGTCAGTCAGTCGAATAAGTCATTCGAATCACTCCATTTAGTCGAGGCTGTCGGTCAAGTCAGTTGAGTCACTCCAGGCGAGTAAGTCAGTCGAGGCAGTCAGTCGATTGAGTCAGTCAGCCAGTCGATCGAGTCAGTCAGTCAGTCGATCGAGTCAGTCAGTCGGTGGATCGAGTCAGTCAGTCAGTCGATCGAGTCAGTCAGTCAGTCGAGTCACTCCATTCAGTCGGGCCTGTCGGGCAAGTCAGTTGAGTCACTCCAGTCGAGTCAGTCAGTAGATTCAGTCAGTCAGTCAATCGATCGAGTCAGTCAGTGAGTCAATCGAGTCATTCGAGTCACTCCATTCAGGCTAGTCACTCCAGTTGCGTCAGTCAATCGAGTCCTTTAACTAAAATCGCTCTGCTCCTTGCAAAATCTTAAAAAATTATATGTAAAAAAACATTCAGAACTTTTGTCATTTTCCCATGCCACATTAAATCAAGTTAAGACAAATTAATTAACAGTTGGAAAAAGCCATTTTCATTAAGCATCGCTGAAAAGGGCAAATTCAATTTTCATTAAGCGGCGTTACATTCGATTTGGCACCTCCGTTGCAAAGAATTATTACATATTTTCCGTTTCATCTTTTTTTAATTCCTTAATTTTTGAGCTACGGCATGACGTCAGAAGTCAGCGGCTACCTTTTACCTTTTGGTGACAACCTTCCATAAGTGGTGGGGGGTGGTGTGTGAGGTGTCGGCGGGGGGTGTTATAATGGGAAATCCATTTATAAATAAACAGGCGCAATGCGAAAGGCAAAACCGAAAACTCACCTGCAAACAGAAAGAAGAGAAAACAAAAATACGTTAAAAAGAATTTCATTAAGTGCATTGAGAGGGATGGGGCAAGGGCTTTGCTGGTATGGCCAGCAAAATGGCGGCCATAATAGTTGACACAAACACACACAGACAGACAGACAGGCAGGCAGACTGTGTGTGTGAGAGAGAGAGAGCCGCGTGTGTTGCGTGTGTCAACTTTTGCACTTTTTGCGCCAATGCAAATACGAAATAGTGTAAAATGTGAAAACAAAATAAAATAAAGTAGAAAACGAGGTAGAAAGAAACATATTTTCACACGACAGCAAAAATGAACACTCCCTGGCTCTGGCCCTGGCTCTGGCTCTGGCTCCTATGCACGCTTCAGCGAATCATTTGGGGTTGAGTGTGAGCTATATAAACATATATATATATATATATATGTACGATTGTATGGGTTGACTTCCATAGCAATGGCCGCTGTTGTGGGCCAACAGCAATAAAAACAACAACGCCCATTTGGTCATATATATATATATATATATATATGTATATATGTATATATGTGTGACTGTGTTTGTACTTATTCCATCCCTATAGAGGAAAGCCCTTGCCTTATATAGTAGAATTGCTCACTTGTAACACAAATTTCCTTTATGATAAACATCAAAGCTCTTATGGCTTTCATCGCATCAAATTTCCTTGAACTATAACATTCCTTTCCTATTCCTATATTAAATTATATATGCCATCATCATCATCATCATCATTATCAATGATCATCAGCTGCTTTGAACCATACTCTACTTGATTAGTTTATAACCAAATGCATCTCTAAATTGCCTTGACCCCAGAGTTGCATTTCTTTTCGATAGCTTTCAACCAAAAAGCAGCTGCTGCGAGGTGTGTTTAACAAGTAATGGCATATATAGATGCAAGCTATGAGTATGAAATGACAATTGAGGGTCGAAATTTTGGAGATAAGGCAAACTTAGAAACTAAGCAGACTCTTAGTCTAAGACTTAGACCAGGAAACCTCTTCACACATTCTACTCGACTGCCCGGCCAAGGCTAGGCTACCCTTCAAGCAAGCACTTACGATTGGCTTTCCTAAACGCAAAGTCAATCGAAGGCATTTGCATCATAAACTACTTGAAGGTAATCAAGGCACTTCTGTCATAGAAGAGTATATGAGGCACAAGAGATCAACACTGGTCGCAGTGTCTCCCTATCACCTTTTGAGGTGAACCCTTTGTATCAGAGACCAATTCGTGTGGACCTGGGCCTTTCTCTCACAATTTAACTTTCTTAATCTTTATCAAGATGAATCAGCTAATCAGAAACCTCTGGCAGAAGTAGAACTACGCTTGCCTTTATTGGCACTCAAACTACTACTGCATTACTCACTCAACAACTCACACCAGCGTTCACTTAAACTCTGACACAAACAGCGCACATACCAGTAGTTCTCTGGCTCTCACTAATGTGATGGCATCAAGATGAATTCTCTCTAAGAACTAGATGATTTCCGCGTATATCTGATGCGAATAGCTTTTACATGCTAAAGCATAATATAACAAAATGATCAACCTTTATCCATCATACAGTTTTTTGAAACCTGCAGGAAATCACATACAAAGTCAATGAGAACTAACAGAAGAGTTTTCTTCTGAAGTTGGAGTCATATCGCCTATTGAATTTGTATCAACTTCAGGCAACTAAAAGTATCCAAAGATGATGACATACTGTTTGTTTTGTCAATATGTTATTGAAAGTATCCTTAAAAGGAGATAATTTCTAATGAAATGCTATTGAGTGAATCCACTTGGATTTGTGGATGTTCATCGTAGTGTCTCGCTCTGTCCACTGGACTGAAGTTCGAAAAAGCCAAACTCATGTGGAATTGCAAACAGATTTTCGAAGTGGAAGTGGAATGGCATTTGATTTGCTTTTGAAAGGGAAGTGAAAACGAGAACAGGCCTAATAGATAAGCCTTCAGTCTTGATCTAGAGCTGACTATAGCTTATTTCCATCAAACTCCATCAAATATCTTATTATCCATATGACATAGTTTCGTTATATTCGGATCTTTTGTAGCCCCGAAGGCTTTCTTGAAATATTAGCATTCTATGTAACAGTCTCTCTCTCTCTATTCAGGCTTCCCTGCATGTATTGTCATGTTCATATCCCTTGTCCTACCTTAGAAGACATTGCTGTTGTGGCCCCTTACCTCATTTTGTCTTATAGTTTTAACAGCTCTCTAAGTTTAACTATGAACCTATCGATAGAAATTGACTTGACGAAGTATTCTAACCAATTCCATTGAAACTTAACTTTGTGATCTTCATCTACATAGCGATTCCTGAAAGTCTTGCTTTAGGTCTAAGCATAAACTATATAGTTATACTATATAAACTATAGTTGGAATTCAACAAAACGTCATCTTAGTGTGAAAATCTGGGACTTGTAGATGTTATGGCTTGGCCTGTAAGTTGTCAGTCAATTTGAGTTCTGCAAATCCCTTTTTAAATCAACTTTTACTTTGAAAGTTACCAGCTATATCTCTGCTTACGATTTGATTGGTTTCATTTTGAAAATTCCCAAGTCAAAATGCTAAGAAAAACTGAAAACTTTCCAGCTTTCGTCTAGTTCTGAAATATGTCCGTGCAATCCCTTATTTAGCCGAGCAACAACAACAAAGCAAACGAAACGAACGACAGGTAAAAGTTACGAAGAAACGCTTAAGCTTAGTTTGTATGAATGTGTATGTATGTATGTGTGTGTGTATGTTAGTATTGGTGTCTAGAGATATGTAAAATACATACATAGTTCAAATATTTGCCATAGGATGGGTCCAAAAAAACAAAAACAAAAACAAAAAAACACAAAAAGGAAAGAGAGAGACACGCAAACACGCAAAGGCTTAAACCAAATGGTTGAGGTTGTTGGGGAGGGGGAGAACCTTCAATAGCCTAGGCCAAAGAGGCGTGAGCTTGATATGTTTGTGCATATGTATATATCTGCACATGTGTGTGTGTGTCTGTGTGTGTGCGTAGAAAACTTAGGGTAGCTCAATTTCAAGCCTGAAAGTCCAATGCAGGCAAAGGCATAGGCAAAGCAAATAAGGAAGGGTTTTGTGTTCTGTTAATATATCGTATATACATATATATATATATATATATATATATATTTCTTTTACTAGATTTCAAACGCATTTAATGGTTGAAGGAGGGCAGGGCTCAGTGGTAAGGTAAGGGTTGTTGCCTTTATAGTGCACACTAGTGTGTGAGTGCGAGAGAGAGAGAGGGCTACATAGGCAGGGAGGTTATTTCTTGTGCCTAGAATTCTGAAAACTTTCAGCTGAAGAGTGAAAGAGAGCCAAAGCCAGAGTCAGAGTAAGAGTCAGAGCCTAGTGAAGTACAAATATTGGCTGCCATTTTATATTTGTTCTAATAACAACAACAACAAACAACAACATTTAATATTTTGCCAATAGTTTGCCAACTTTAACCAAAACACACACACGCAAACGTTTCACAAGTTTTGGCCAAAGTTTTGTAAAATTTGTCAACAAAATTTTCACTCCAAAAACAGGTTTTCAAGCTCAACCATTCCAAATCAAGAAAGAACGTTAAGTAAGATACTCGTACTCAGCATTTATTTAAGATTCTGCACACTCAAAAGTATGCAATGCCTTTTGATTTTGATTTTTCTACCCAGCATCTATAGTACAAGTTTATATTAAGCTTATGAAATGTATGTAACAGACAGAGAGAAGCTTTTCCAACCACATGAAGTATATATATATATATATTCTTGATCAGCATCGAGTCAATCTCGCCATATCTGTGAGTCCGTCTGTCCATTGGGATGTATGAAAATCTAGATCTTGGAAACAAGAACGAGATAAAAACTTAAAATTTCCATTTTAATTTTCCATAAATATGTACCCAGATCAAGTTTTGCCACGCCCACTTTTAAGGGTGGCCCCCATAGCAATAGTTTGCCAGTTTTAGTGTTTTCATTTCAACCAAATTTGAATACAAACCAAATTTGGATACAAACTAAATTTGGCTCAAAAACAAACATGAATGATTAAGCACCAAATTACGAAAAGATCGGTTACATGGAAGATATATGATAAAGTGGTGCGATCTGGATCAACTTTGGTCAGCTGACGTGGAGGCTTTTACAACTCACATTTAGCAAATTTGGTTCCATTTGGATAAAAAAACAACAAAGTTAGCTTCACTAAGAGTTCATTCTGAATCCGTCGGTTATATGGGCGTTGTATGATATAGTGTTCCGATCTGAATCAACTTTGGTCAGCAAACGTAGAAGCTTTTAAAACTCACATTTACCAAATTTGGTCCCATTTGGATAAAAAACAACCAATTTTGCTGTACTAAGAGTTCATTCCAAATCGGTCGGTTATATGGAAACTATATGATATAATGGTCCGATCTGGATCAACTTTCGTCAACAGACGTAGAGGCCTTTATAGCTCACATTTAGCAAATTTGGTTCCATTTGGATAAAAAAACAACAAAGTTAGCTTCACTAAGAGTTCATTCTGAATCCGTCGGTTATATGGGCGTTGTATGATATAGTGTTCCGATCTGAATCAACTTTGGTCAGCAAACGTAGAAGCTTTTAAAACTCACATTTACCAAATTTGGTTTCATTTGGATAAAAAACAACCAATTTTTCCCTACTAAGACTTCATTCCAAATCGGTCGGTTATATGGAAGCTATATGATATAATGGTCCGATCTGGATCAACTTTCGTTAACAGACGTAGAGGCCTTTATAGCTCACATTTAGCAAATTTGGTTCCATTTGGATAAAAAAACAACAAAGTTAGCTTCACTAAGAGTTCATTCTGAATCCGTCGGTTATATGGGCGTTGTATGATATAGTGTTCCGATCTGAATCAACTTTGGTCAGCAAACGTAGAAGCTTTTAAAACTCACATTTACCAAATTTGGTCCCATTTGGATAAAAAACAACCAATTTTGCTGTACTAAGAGTTCATTCCAAATCGGTCGGTTATATGGAAACTATATAACATAGTGGTGCGATCTGGACGACTTTGATATATGAGCAGCTCACAGCAGAAGCAAGAAGTCTCTGGTAAATATTTCAACTCGATAGCTCTAAAACTGAGACGGACAAAAAGACAGACGGACATGGCTATATCGACTCGGCTTGTCATGCTGATCAAGAACATATATACTTTATGGTGTTATAGATGCTTCCTTCTATGCATTACAAATATCGTAACAAAATTATAATACCCTCTGCAAGCAAACCTAAGACTCGTCTAACTTTCACATATGTCAGAAGCCAACTAATAATGAAGAATGGCTGATCATGTCCACATAAGTTGGGGAAATATCTTAGCCATCTAACACTGAAGATGCAATTAAAATTCTCTTTACCCGCAAAAATTGAAAACTCTGATTTATATATCTATATATCTGGTCACACAGAAAGCATCTGCTCTATGCGATTCTTATAAAATCAAGTAGTCTGCCTCGTAGTCCTTCTATGCGATTCTCATAAATTTCAATAATCTGCCTCGCATTCAAAGTCAGCATTGCCGCTTTGTGCATTCTTTTAATTTCTTATTTCTTTGGGTTTTATTTAGTTTTATTTTCCTTTTTGTTCTTAAAAATATCAGTCATGAAATGGCTATTTCCATTGCGGACTCGTTCCAAATTTGGTTTCATTCGGGTAAAAAACGACAATTTTTCTGCACTATGGAAGCTATTGATATCTTTGGCCGAGCAAATTTTGGTAGCTAAATGAGGGAATCGTATAGAAACAGACGTACGGACATGGCTATGTAGACTCGACTTGTCATGCTGATCAAGAATCAAGAATGTATACTTTGTGGGGGGGCGGAGATGTTTCCTTCTATGAGGTAACAAATATCGTGACAAAATTATAATACCCTTTGCAAGGGTAAACATTTTATAGACAGACCAAATTGGGTAGTAATCAGATTGTTCAGATTGCAGAACATATAGCTCTTATATCCACTGGCAATTGGCAAAGACGCAAACGCAGACACCTTGCCTTGCTTTGCATGGAGCTAGGGCACCCGCTGTTATACCTAATCCTGCATTGTTCTTCATAGTTCTTCCCAACTGTTTTGCTGACTTCTGGAATAGCAACAGAAAGGTCACGCCAAGATTGCTAAATTTAATAAAATTAAATCATTTTCAACTAACAAACAATCAATTCTAATGTTCAATTGGTATTTGGTACCACCTCGTTGGCTTTATCAAGGAAAACTAAGGTGCCATCTGTGTTCTTTCCTAACTAAAAGGTTATGTTACCTCATTGAAGATAATTTGAACTTTCCCTCTCTCTCTCTCTCTGTCTGTCTCTTTCACACCCACACAAACAGCTAAGATATTCTAACTCTATATAATAATGTCAGAGATCGTTTCAAAGAAGAAGTGAAGCGTATTCAAAATTTATACACTTCTCTTGCCAAACTAAGCCCTCCTCTCTCCCTCTCACTTCCACTCTATGTTTTAATTTTAATTTTATTTTTATGTTTATTTGATTGTTTCTTGTTGTTGTTGTTGTTGTCGTTGAATACACATACACATATTTGATTTCGTTTCATTCTGCTACTGCTGCTGTTGCTTTTCCATTCATTCTATGCCATTCTCTTCCTATACCACTTCTGTGCTTCTTTCTATGCTCTCATATTCGTTGCACCCGCAAAACTTGTTAGAAGTTCGTTCTTTTCTTAAACAAAACTCAGCTCTGTCTTGGCCGACGGGGCCTTTAGGGGTTGGTCAGGCCGGCGGGAAGCGGGGCGGGCAGTTTCAGATCTCACATAAAGCGCGATCGTAGCACCACAATTTTCAAGGTTAACAACGTACGGCGGCGGCTCAAGTGTGCAGCCGCACTCAGCACTAATGCTAATGCTTTTAATGGCAGAGGGGGAAAGGGGAAACAGCCACAGGGAGAGAGAGAGAGGAGTATAGAACGGAAATAGCAAAGGCAGGGCAAGCCTTTATGGGGGGGAGACGGTTTGAACACAATAAAACTGCATACAGAGGTTTGAAATCGATGAGGGTTTATAGTGGGGCACAAATATAGGGTGTCTTTTTTCGAAGGTTTGAAAATGAAGATTTGAATTCATCGGTCTTCAGTCAGGCATTCATTTGGTGCACGATATACTAATAATGAAGAATGGCTGATCATGTCCACTTATGTTAGGGAAATTATTTAGCCATCTAACTCCAAAATTTAAGATGCAATTTAAATTCTCTTTAAGATTGAAAACTCAGATTTATATATCTATATATCTGCTCACACAGAAAGCATCTGTTCTATGCGATTCTTAAAAAATCAAGTAGTCTGACTCGTAGTCCTTCTATTCGATTCTCATAAATTGCAGTAATCTGCCTCGCATTCAAAGTCAGCATTGCCGCCTTGCGCATTCTTTTAATTTCTTATTTCTTGGGAATTTTTTTTAATTTCTTATTTTGTAAGTCTACCAAATTTGGTTTTAATGCGATTGGGATTTATAGGTGGGCACAAATATAGGGTGTCTTTTTTTTCAAAGGTTTTGAAATGAAGATTTCAATTCTTCGGTCTTCAGTCAGGCATTCATTTGGTGCAGGAAATAACTGATTAACTTATATCTATAGAAATGCTAACATTCTTGGCAATATTTTGGAAAAGTAAGAACTAAAAGTTCTATGGATCATAAAGCATATATAGGGATAACTTGTGAATCTTTCAAGGGAAATCTGAAATATGAAAGCAAAAGCAGCCACCAGAGTGTGATATGTCTCGAATAATTTAGGCATAGATGGCGTTACTGTGGCGCCGCTTGCCTGGATACAAGCCTTGATCTTGATTTGGAGCCACTTGCAGTTGGTAATTGGTAAAATGGCTTCTTAGTATGCACCTACATCATTAGTTTTCATTTGTGTGATAATTTCAGCCTCCTAAACTTGTTAGATAGTCAGGAGATAGAGTTTTATCTATATGTAGATGATGAATTGACAAATTTCACTTAGCAAAAGGGCTGCCAGATTGGTAAAATGGCTTCTTAGTGTGCACCTACGTCATTAGTTTTCATTTGTGTGACAATTTCAGTCTCCTAGATCTGTTAGATAGTCAGGATATAGAGTTTTATCTATATGTAGATGATGAATTGACAAATTTCACTTAGCTAAAGGGTTGCCAGATTGGTAAAAGGGCTTCTTAGTGTGCACCTACATCATTAGTTTTGATTTGTGTGACAATTTCAGCCTCCTAGATATGTTAGATAGCCAGGAGATAGAGTTTCATCTATATGTAGATGATGAATTGATAAATTTCATTCAGCAAAAGGGTTGCCAGATTGGTAAAATGGCTTCTTAGTGTGCACCCACGTCATAAGTTTTAATTTTTGTTAAAATTTTAGCTTCCTAGATCTGTTAGATAGTCAGTAGATGGATTTTTATCTATATGTAGATGATGAATTGACAAATTTCACTTAGCAAAAGGGTTGCCAGATTGGATCAATTTACAAAATTTGTTGAGTGGAAGCGTGGTGATGATATTTTCTGACTTTCAGTTGACTTTCAGCTATTTGAGCTATCATAAGGCTATCATAGATAGGAAAATTTTAAAATCGAACAACGAAAAGTTTACAAATTCTAGAAAAGTGGCAACTTAAATCAAAATCAAATTCAAAATCAAAATCATAGAAGCTAACGCTTTGAATTTCGAAACTCTAAACAAAATGTTTACACATTTTACAAAGAGCATTGTTTCGGAACGGACATATATAATATTTGTTTTTTATTCAATATTTTTTGTACTCGCAAAATTTTGTTTTTAAAATTTCAAGCAACAAATTCGACAAGTTTCACACGAACAATTTCTTTAAATATTATTTTTTTTGACTTTTATAAAATATTTATAAAACATTTCCATACAAATTTGAAAACGTGAAAAATTCCAAGTGCAGCTTCCAACACGAATATGAGTCAACCGTCGTCGATGCAGCCAAGCTTGCCCTCGCAGATGGCCAAGCCCGGCTGCAAAGCGCAGCCGCTGACGGAGGAGCAGAGGCGCGAGCAGCGGCTACGTCTGATCCAGGAGTTGAGCAAATACAAGCCACGTGCTGCCAGCTCGCTGCAGTTCTACAATTGTGTCCGGGAGTTCTGCATCATGCACAACTGTGGCATAGACGAGGGCATCGAGGGTGCCAACGATAACTGGCCCAAGCTGAGCCAGCAACAGCGTCGGCTCTACAAATCGGTAAGCGAGGGTATCTAGCTGTAGAGGCACACACACACTAGTTACGATCTCTGTCCCTGGTCAGGAACGTCATGCCGCCTTGCCCATTCCAGTGCCGCGGCACCTGATCTATCGAGCTGTGCAAATGGAGCGCTTGGGCCGCTGGCACTTGGGACGCGCTCCCGGCAACAATGGTGGAACCATATACACCCTGGAGTCCTACAAGCCGCCACTGAAGCCCTCGAAGCTCAAGGCTCAGCTGTATGCCAAGAAGCCCAAGTATGACAATATACCTAGCCCATTCCTGACGGGCTTCTATAATGTCAGCAGGAAGTCGGCAAACACAACTACATCGCCCATATCCGGCAAGCAGATTCCCAGCAAGAGCAACACCACAAGCTCAGGAGCTGGCACATCCTTGGGCTCCTATGCCCAGATAGTGGCCAACAAACAGCAGCAGCGTACCAAAACCACCTCGACTACTCCTCCCCCCGTTAGCCGGGTGATACCCAAAATCCGGATCATCAAGCCGGTGCCCATAACGCCCAAGATCAAGCCAGTGCTGCCCATCATCAAGCTGACCAAGATCAAGCCGGCAGTCAAAACTGCAGCTGCCACTGTCAAGCAGAAGCAGACCAAATCCAAGCAAAAGTCCACCAAGAAGGACATCACTAAGGATACGAATGGTCCGAAAAAGAAGAGAACCAAGACCAAAAGTAAAACCAAGTCGAAGACAACTAAGAAATACAAATCGAGACTGGCCCTAAATAAGCCCCGCTGGATTATGCCCATGATGGCGCCTCCAGCTCGACGTCTAATGCTACACCGGAACAGCATGAACTAGGATCCAACCCGACCCAAAGGATAGACAAATTCTGGTAGTTCATTTCAGACAAAATTACCAAAAACACAAAAGAAAATTATCTTACACAGTTCAGACTTCAGGACACATAGCCAAGTTGAAAGCAGGCTGAGAAAATTGGCTTTTAATTGGCCTGGTCATGTTTTAGCAATTTCACATACACATAGATATCGTATATAGAAAATCCCGTTAATACAAAATGCTCTTGTAAATATAATATATAGAATATGTTCAAGCAAAATTAAAATCTAAATCTAAATTATTTAGAATTTTTGTCTTTGTTTTGCTTTAACTGGGAAGCTGGGACGGAATTGAACTTCAATGTGGAAATATGAAAGTCAATCAGGACATTCGTAGCTAAGAGAATGAATGCATTCAAAATGCTAATGAATATTTCATTCATTCATTCATTGTAGCCACTTTAAACTAAATGAATACTAAAACCACTCAAAGCACACAAGTATTCACACAACATTCATAGCCTTGCCATGACTACTAAGTGAATGCTGGAAGGAATAAATATGAATGATCTGTGAGAAGTCTCATAAGGTATAAGGTGTCGTCTCATGGCAAGTTCATATGAATGTCTGACACAGAAAGATTTCTTATTTGTTTGCCTGGCTTTCAGACGTTTAATATTCTATCAAGAAAAGGTTCTATTTGTGCCCATCATATCTCCTGTCACCGTTCTCTATCCTTCCCTGATAATAGTGTTGCATATAGCTAAACCAAAATCCAGCTGCTGTTCGTGGCTCAACACATCTATAGCGCTCTCTCCCGTATATCACAATGAGAGCATCTAATGGAGCTTTAATTGAGTAAATGTTGTAGGAGAGACATCAGATTTCGTAATGAATGGCAAGTGAGAACATTCATTGGTTATAAATGTTGTATGATTACAATGCCACTTGCCCAAGTAATCAGGTCTATAAATACTTAAACTTGTACATTCATGATTGATCGAGAATGCTCATAACCAGAGCAGGGCCTCTATAAGCTGCACTTAGGCACAGTTTCTGCATATCCTTGTGAATGATTTAACAGAAGTTGCCTCATTTGAGCAAAGCTAATCGAAGTGAAAATGATATTAGTTAGAAAGCTTTGCCTGTGTTTCTAAAACAAATTGTCGTTGAACATTTTCTTTGCTCTTATTTTCTGATTTATTTTTTACCATTTCTTTTTATTTTTATATTTGAAAATAATAAATGGAATATAATATCAATTACGACGACTGCCAAACTTTTCCTTTCTTGCTTTCAACTTGTAAACATCAAATGCTAAGACTCTTTGACAACTTTCGACCAGAAACAGCTAAATAAACAGCTTAATCCAGATGATGGATTGAAGAGATTTGTAGAGGCTTAGACTTGTACTGAAGATTGACTCTGTATAAGCTGTAAGAGACACTAAAGCAATGATATTGAATGAAATATTTCTAAAACCATATTCAAATTATGAAATTGTGTTTTTAATACCAAGAAAAGTCAGCAATAGCAGAAACAACATAAAACAATAATATCAAAGTAAAATAAAATAAATCGGGAAATAAAAGATATCAAGATGTTCCGCTCAGCTCGACAATGCGAAACAGAATGAATGGATCCGAGCAAATCTTCAGCTGTTTGAATAAAGGCACCTTTATATGCAGGCAAAGCCAACTGAGTTGACAGATTTTTGTTGCAGCTTGGAATCTGCAGATGTTGGCCCAAAGCAGAGCTCACTTTGGTTATGGTAATAGAGCGATAGTGAAGGGAAACAAGAGATGAGATGAGATGAGCAGAAATTGGATATTTTCTTGGCATCATAAAGATGTGAGTATAAGAATCAAGTATAATTGCATCCCAAAACTTTCACAAGACAATCTAAAATCTATAGTTTATATAAAATCCAGTAGAAAGCCAAAGTTTTTGACCAGAAACAGCATCATAAATAGTTATTCCAGATGATGGATTGAAGAGATTTGTACTTGTAAGGAGGATTGAGTCTGTATTAGCTGTAAGAAACTGCAAAGGAGCTACAGCATATGGTTAGCTTTTGGGTCAAAATTGACAAAATCTAAAATTCAAGTTTGACCTCTCTGAAGTGTACGATGAAGGCATGGATCCTATAGATAATCCTATAGATAATATAGATAATTGGCTATTGAAAATGAGGCAACGTTTGATCGAACAGAGGCAGACGTAGACAAAGTTCCTTAAATCATCATCATCTGTATAGATTAGGGAGATCTAAATAGGTATAAACTTATTAGGCTTGGGACTCTAGAAGCTGTGAGAGTCAAGGCATCTGAATATGGATAAAAACTAAAAGACAAAAGTTAAACTAAGGCAGATCTGCTGTTGAATTCCTGGCTTTTTAAGACACATAGGTAAAATCAAGAGAACTAAAAGAACAGGAGTAAAATCACGATCCAAAGCCAAATTTCCAGAGAGCAAATGATGTTTGAAAGATTTGCAAGAAATTACTTATAGAAACAGTTCAAGAAACTCTCTCAGTGGCTCTGTATGAAATTGGTAAAAGTTTGAGAAAATATTGATTTATATTATGTATATATACTTTTATTCATTTGATCACAGTTTCTCACAATCTGTTGGACCTTTCCAAAATCTCTCCCAGCTGAGTAAAACTTCTTTTAACATAGAAAATCTGCCCATTTCTTATATTTTAGGCACGTATATCTATCTATATATCTTTACTATCATCTGGCTCATGTATCTACATTTCTCTTCGTATTTCTAGATACCGTTATTTAGGCACTATAACATCAACAACAACAATATAGAAGAGCCTATAAACTTTAACAGCTCGCAAACACAATTAAATGAAATCAGCAAAAAAAAAAGAATAGAAGAAAAAAATTTGCCATAAAAATTCGCAAAAAAAAATATAAAAAAATTTTTTTTGTTGACCTAAATTTGAGGGAGCCTACTCTTGTTGTTGTTGTTGTTGTTGTTCAGCATTGTTGAAGTTCTCAATAGGCCAAAACTTAACGCGCTTTTGTTGCCCAAAAAAAAACACAGAAAAAAAAATGGCTAAAAAAATACAAAAAATGCGTTTGCCATTTCGTTGCTAGATTCTTGTTTTTCTTGTTGTTGTTGTTGTTGTCGCTAATTTCGCAAAAGAAAAAAATTTCAATTCCGCATTCGGCGGCCGCAAAAAAAAAACAAAAAAAAAACTAAATAAAACAAGAAATGAACAACTGTACATAAAGGCAAAAGTCACTGAAGAGACTGAGCCCGTATGTGTGTGTGTGTGTGTGTGTGTGTGTGCTGTTGATGCCCTATTTTCTGAGAGGCAGGGTATGCCAGGCAATGGCCATTTTGTAGATCTGCGATTTGTAGAACAGGAAAGAACAGGAAGAAACCAAAGGAAAGAAAGAAATCAAACCGAAACCCCTCGTTCTATGACATCTTTGGGATCTGTGGCTTCTCTTTCTCTCTCTCTCTCTTTCTCTCTCTCTACCTCTTGTGGTCTTCTTCGCCCTTTAGCTCTGCCGACCCCTTTTCTAACACTACTCTTACTATCTATCTATCTTTTCTGTTTGTTTTTACTGCTTCTAGCTTTCTTCTTTGTTATCTTCTTTAAGCTTCTATGTGCAATTGCCTCTGCTGTTTGCTCAAAATGAATTAAAGATTTCAATCAGCCTCTTATATATGTGGGCAAACACCTTTCCAAAAGGGCATCCAACACTTCGACTATCTCATAAAAAGCTTTGGGCTGCTGCCTGCCTGCTGATTGCCCAGCTGGCTGCTTCTTCTTCCTCCACAATTTTTTGGGTCTGTCTAAAATTTATAGTCCGCTTACGCACGACGCGCCGTTGCCGTCGCCGCCGCCACGCCACGCTGAGCGAAAACGTAGCAGCTTGACAACAACAACAACAGCAACATAAGAGCTTTAACAAAGCTCCCAGCGTACAAGCGTCATTTGACTTCTAACTGCTTTTGTCCACACACACGCACACACACACTCAGACACACGCTCAGGCACACATGAAGAGGCGCTAACTAGGCGGCCAACTAAAAAACTTAACTAGAAGCCAGAGCAAAGGCAAACTCTGCCTTTTTGTGTGTTGTCAAGCCGTAGCAACAACAACAACAACAGCAACAACAACGACGACCAACATTAGGCGATTACGCAATGCGTTTGTTGTTTCACACACACACACACACATCCAACATCATTTTGTTTCGTTTCCGCGATCGCAAAAAAAAAAAAATTCGCAAATAGCAAAAAAAAAAGTTGCCATGCGTGCGACCCAATTGGAAATTTGACATACATACACATAGTCTAATCAGAGAGGCAGCAAGAAGAATACTAAAAGCAAGCAAGAGGGGTATATAAGCACTAGAGTAAGTGGTCGATCAGTTAACAGTCTTAGTCTTAGGCCAGATATTAGTACTAGATATTCGTATAATTTGAACATGTGAACTGATTATTGGAACTAGAATGTTATAGAGTAAGCTTCTAAGTTTGTAAGATCATATAATATAATTTGAAATTGGATACATTTTTCTATAATCAACATTCTGGTCTAACTTTTCTTCTTTTACAATATCTTTTCCATTTCCAGTGGTTGAAATAACGATAGAATGATGTTTATAGAGACATTTCCTAGATCACGAGTATTTCCTCAAGTTTTTACAATATCTTTGCCATTTCCAGGGGTTGAGATACACGATAGAATGATGTTTATAGAGACATTTCCTAGATCACGAGTGATTCCTTAAGTTTTTACAATATCTTTGCCATTTCCAAGGGTTGAGATAACGATAGAATGATGTTTATAGAGACATTTCCTAGATCACGAGTGATTCCTTAAGTTTTTACAATATCTTTGCCATTTCCAAGGGTTGAGATAACGATAGAATGATGTTTATAGAGACATTTTCTAGATTACGAGTATTTCCTCAAGTTTTTACAATATCTTTGCCATTTCCAAGGGTTGAGATTATGATAGAATGATGTTTATAGTGACATTTCCTAGAGCAAGAGTAATTCCTTAAGGCTTTTACAATATCTTTGCCATTTCCAGGGGTTGAGATAACGATAGAATGATGTTTATAGAGACATTTCCTAAAGCATGAGTAATTCCTTCAGACTTTTACAATATCTTTGTCATTTCCAAGGGTTGAGATTATGATAGAATGATGTTTATGTCTCTTCCTAGATCACGAGTAATTCCTTCTTTTCTATTTCCAATTGATTCTTCTTAATCCTATGCTTATATACTGACACTGGGAAGCTCAGAAACTATGCTTTAAGGCAACACATGGTGCTAACTAGATCTGGCAAGTGGTCATAAATTATGTATTTTATGTGCTTTTTAGTTTAATTGTGATGTCTGAAATGGTTTTATATAAGTTCTTCCTGCGATTCTTTGGGTTTCCAATTACTTTATAATTATTTACTTCTTTATGTGCAACATTAGGTACTTTGGTTTCATATGGAACAGCTCCATCTTTTGTTTTGATTGGTGCACCTATTCCCAATAACTTTTCCACAACCTGCAAATTGTTCTTAACCAAAACGTTTATATGGAAATAATTATATGATAATATAGTGGTTCTTGCTTGATCATAAACACCTTAGGAATTTATGGGAGAAAATTGGCCTTGGTTCGCTAAAAACTTAATATATAAAATTCATATGTTATTTGAGAATTTTCTTGACAAAATATAATATATATACAATATATATATATATAGTTTGATCAACATCGTATTAATCTACATCCACATAAATCTCTATAAGCCACCATTATATAAGCAAAAGAACTTATATTAAGGAATCGAATAAGAAAAGAATTCGGTCCTTTTTTTAAACCATATTAAAAAGTGAAATTAACAATAAGAAAAACTTGGAAAATAAAATAAATTGAAATTGAATAAAATATTCAAAAAAAAAACCCATTTTCAAATTCTGAAATTATGTTTTTACCCAAGAAAGTACCCAAGAAAAGAACCCAAGAAAATACACAGAATATTGGGCAATTTGCGGGATGGTTATTATATATACCAATAATATCAAAGTAAAATAAAATAAATCGGGAAATAAAAGATATTAAGATGTTCCGCTCTGCTCGACGAAGCGAAACAGAATGAATGAAACCGAGCAAATCTTCAGCAGGTTGACTAAAGGCAACTTTATATAAAGGCAAAGCCTACTCAGATGACAAATTTTTGTTTCACTTGAATTTTTATGGAAACTTTTTGGAAACCAAAGCGGAGCTCAATTTGGGTATGGTAATAGAGAGATAGTGAAGGAATACAAGAGATGAGATGAGATGTGCAGAAATTGGATACTTTCTTGGCATAATAAAGGTGTGAATATAAGAATCAAGTATAATTGCATCCCAAAACTTTCACAAGACAATCGAAAATCTATAGTTTATATAAAATCCAGTAGAAAGCCAAAGTTTTAGACCAGAAACAGCATCATAAATAGTTATTCCAGATGATGGATTGAAGAGATTTGTCCTAGTAAGGAGGATTGAGTCTGTATAAGCTGTAAGAGACTGCAAAGGAACTGCAGCATATGGTTAGCTTTTGGGTCAAATTTGACAAAATCCAAAATTCAAGTTTGACCTCTCTGAAGTGTGCGATAAGGGAAGGCATGGATCCTAAATCAATATAGATAATCGGCTATTGAAAATGAGGCAACGTTTGATCGAACAGAGGCAGACGTAGACAAAGTTCCTTAAATCATCATCAGCTGTATAGATTAGGGAGATCTCTATATAGTATAAACAATCGAAAATCTATAGTTTATATAAATCCAAAACATCTGTACATTCGTTGGGAAAGGTGCTCTCCCATATTAAACTATTGTTAATAAAAATAATTTAAAATTATACAAAAAATTTTAAAATTTTATATAAAAAGTGAAAATCATTTTTGGTTCCTTTTTTCTTAGATTATTAAAAATATTTTAAAAAATTTCAATAGCTTTTTAAAAATATATAGAAATTGTATTTTAAATTATATTTTCCTAATCTAATTTTAAACTTTAATATAAAATTTGTTTAGCCTTTAAGAAAGCCCTTTTTAAATAAAAAATTATGAAATTTCTTATGAAATTAAAATTTATTTTTTGATTTCCTACAAAATTTCTAATACAAAATCTGCTGATCTTGGCGAACTTCTATTAGCTGAAAGTAAATTCTCTTTGTTTTTTTTTAATGCTGATTGCGAAAAAATGAAAAGAGAAATTGTTGTCGCTGACCTTTGGCTTGACCGTGGGCGTGAATTGCGCAAAGTTGCGAAAAAAAAGAATCCAAAAAAAAGGAAAAATTGAGATAGAGAAGAAATATAGTTTCTAGCGGGTTTGACAGGCGCGCTCTAGAGATAGAGAGAGATATACAAACATATGTACGCATCAGCTGAAATTCAATGCTACACACACACACACACGCACTCACACAGCCACTCACACGCATAGACAAATTAGTTCAGTAGGTTCTTGATTGTTGTTGTTGTTGTTGTTGTTGTCTAATTTTAGCTGCGCCCCAGCCAAATTAAACACAAAATTATAAACGAAAAGAAAAAATTCGCACATATCTGTCCTTGACACACATTGCGTATACGCAATCTACGCAATTCGTCAGCGCGGCTCATTTATTTGCTTTTTTTTGGTTTTTTTTTTTTGCGTTTTTTTGCGTTTTTTTGAGTGCGTGAGTGCGAAATTTGGTGCGTTTGTATGTGACCGAGTTTCGAAATCTTTTCCACATGCCCCTAACCCCCCAACCCCTGATAGAGTAGATAAACCCAGACAGAGGAGATCCATAGTTTGCCCCATAGTCACAAAGTGCCCACATAAGTTTTGTAGTTGATTTTTCTTTTTTTTGTTTATTTTATTTGCGGAAGTTTTTGCATGTGTCTTCATCTCTCTCTCTCTCTCTCTCTCACACACATGTTCTCTCTCTCTTTCGCCTTGTGCATTTGTGAGCCTCTTGAGCTTTTTTTTCTTTATTTATTGGCATTGATTAATGGCATCAACTTTATGCCTGGACAAGGTTCACAAAGGTTTTTCTTTTCCAACAGAAAACGGCAAGAAAAACTAATTGGAAATCATGAAAATCTTGTGACTGTCAGCTGTTCAAAATGGTCAAAGATCAATGCAAAATTAATAAATTATGCAAATAACTAGGCAGGCTTTGGGCTCAGAGAGTCAGTTTTATGTTGTTTCAGACAAATTTTGTATAAGCAAATTTTTGTTAGGAAATTGGACAAAAAAAAAAGATTTTTGAGTTTTTAATTTTAAATGTTTAAGGAAATGAGATGAAATTAAGTTATAAAGAAAATATATATGAAAATTTATCATATAAATATATTAGGTTGGGTTAAGAGAAAACCATTGTGTGATTGTGGGTCCACTTTGGAAAGCTTCTATGGGTCAAACTGATTTAGACTAAAGATTCCTTGTCACATTTTTGATAAGACGAATCCATTGCGAGATAAAGTGAGTTAAGCATGGGAGACCAAAACAAAGAAAAAGTTCCCTATATTTGACAATTTCTCTATGATAAAGCTGAAAATGCAAGCAAGGCGACTGAAATTGTTAAGAAGGTTCTTGGTCCTGATACGCTCTCGGCTAATAAGGTGGTTTCAAAGGACCCGTTCTTGAAATTTCGACTTTGGTGATGCATTTCGCAGACCCGTTGTCGAAAACTCTGATGAGATCATCGAGGTTACTGAAGCACAGCGGTATGCCAGCAGCCATAGCACCGCTCAAGAACTCAACATTGACCACAAAACAGTTTTAAGCCTTCTACAAAAAGTTGGACTTAGAAAGAAGCTAGATGCCTGGGTGGCTCACGCATTGATTAAAACATTATAATGGCTCGAATTTCCATCAGCGAATCCTTGGAAACGATCCATTTCTTAAACGAATGTTGACAGATAATGAAAAATGGGTCAGATACGACAATTTTGTGGGAAAAGATAATGGTCAAAGGGCGGTGAATCAGCTCAAACAGTATCCAAGCAAGGGCCGTGCTGCCCCGAACCCCTTAATAGAGTAGATAAACCCAGACAGAGGAGCTGTGCTGTGAGTTTGGAGGGATTGGGAGGTTATCATCTACCATGAGCTACTTCCATATGGGCAAACACTCAATTGGGACCTCCATTGTCAACAATTAGACCGCTTGAAGATTGCAATAGACCAAGAGCGACCAGAGTTGGCCAATAAGAAAGGTCTCTAGCTACCTCAGGACAACGCTGGACCCACTCACATCTATAATGATGCGGACCAAACTTGGACAGCTTGAATGGGAAGTCTTAATGCATCCACCATATAGTTTGGATCTAGCAACCAAGCGACTATCATCTGAGGATCATTAGAGCTGACATTTTCAAACAAGTTTCAGTTTATAACGTAGGTCAACACTAAGAAGTTGCTTAAGAATATTCCACCTGTAAGTGAGTTGAATACAAGGTCAAATTTCATATATAAAAATCGCAAGAAACGAATTGATGCGGGTTAAATAAACTTCCTAATCTTAAAACTAGAAGTGAAGGCTAACTTTGGGTAACCGAAGCTTACAGATTTCCTAGCAGATTCGGTTGAAATTCGAACAGGCTTCTAAAACTGACACCAAATGTGGCTCAATTTGTATAAGAAAAACAACTAATTTTTATATACCAAGATTTCATTCAGAATCGGATCGATATGGTCATATCTTTTAACTGTCGAACACAAAAATGTCTTAAAATTCAACCAATATACTGATCGGGCTTTGATTTGATCAATGCACATTGATCTCAGTCTCTGTTTTTAGATATTTATTAATTTTCCAAGCCTTTTGCCATTTTGTCTTTCTATTTTTTATAGTTTGTTAAATTTTGTTTATATTCAGATTAAAACTTTTAGCTTTTTTTTCTGAGGCAGCCAGTACGTGCCTCTCCTCCCATTAAGAGCACTGCTGCGATAAGAAAATGCTGTTATTAAAAAAAAAAAAAACTAAATAAATAAGCATTCACACACTTGCGCCTGATAAACAGAAAGCTACAAAGTATAGCTAAACTATAATTATACATATATATTATCAAGCGGTGGCATATGTTTGCGGGCAAACATTCATCTGTGTGAATTATATTGCGTAAGCAAAGCAAAGCAAAGCCAAAGCCACATAGAGACAAAAACTAGCAAGAGAGCGAGCGCCAAGAAAGAGCAGCGTGGTGACTGCCTTGTTCTTGCGGTCTGGGTCGAGGCCAGTCGCGACGTCAAAGAGAGTTCGCAAATTGGGCAAAAACTAAACGCACACACACGCACACGCACACATGATCACAGAAATGGCCAAACACGCGCGCGCTCTAAGCGCTTTGCTCTTCAACTTGACTTTGAAAATGTTGAGAGAGCACTCTGGCATCAGCACACAGTTGGTTTTTTGGCAACATTTTGATTTTGCGGGCGTTAAGCTTTGCCTCTGCTCTATGCGTGGTGCGGTGCGTGTGCGAATTTTGTGCGTGTGCCGCTGGGTTGTTGTTGTTGTTGCGGCTACGCATTTTTTTTTGTTTTTTGGCAACAACAAAAATGCTTAGTTATGGTGCGTTGGCAGCGCTGTCGACAGAGTTCATTGGCTTTTCATATTGTGCGTTCATTGGCTTGCGAATTTTTTTTTTCTTTGCAGTTTTTTATTTTTGAGGCCTATGATTATTGTTATTCTTGCTGATGTTGTTGTTGTTGTTGTTTAGTGCGTGTCGTTGATCTTTTGAGCCACAGCAACAACAACAACAGCCAGTAGGCAGGCAGAGGCAGTCGAGACTGGGGCGGCTTTTGTGGGTTCAACGAACTTTTTTGCTTGGGTTTTTTATTATGCGAAACTATTTTTTTTTTGTTTTCTTTTTTTATGTTTCTGTTATCGTATTGTTGTTGTTGTAACGAAAGTTCAATAGACTCGCAAATTTTGTTGTTGTTAGTTTTTAGGCATACATTTTGATGGTGTTAGAATACTTTTTTTGCCAACAAACCAAAAGCAAACAAATCAAGCAATTTTTATGGGGAACTTGACAAATTTGATAAGCTCAAACTGAGCTGTGAACTTTGATAAGTTTTTAACAGCCAGAAGAAGACATTTGGAGAAAGGCTAATACAAAAGATTTATAGAAGTTATCGGAAAATATATATATTTATTGGCAAGTTGAGAGGGGTAAAGGGACGTGACACTGACTAATATTTCAATGAAACTATTTCGCCTTGTTCCAAGTAGCTAAAGGCCAACTTTCATCATTCTTTATTTAAAAAAAAATACTATAAAATACTAAATACCATTTTCATAATAACTTTAACCTCCATATCATTCCACTTACAAAGGAAACTTTATAAGACATCTTCTTAGTGTGCCTCTAAGCCATTAACTAAAACTTGTTTAACATTTTAATATAGAAAAATACTAAAAAAATACTAAATTCCATTTTCATAATAACTTTAACCTCCATTTCATTCCACTTACAGTGGAAACTTTATAAGACATCTTCTTAGTTTGCCTCTAATTTATAAACTAGAACTTGCTTAACATTTTCAGCCTACTTTTTGAAAAATTTCTTAAAAAATTTCACAAAAATTTCTAAATTCTCAAAAATATCAAATTTAAGCTCCTCGATGTTGAAGACTTTCGATTTTCAAGACCAAAGCCATGTTAGGCGCTCTTTTGCAACAATGAAAAACGCTTAAAGAAAGGCCAGAAAATTCATATAAATAAAAAAGTTGCCCAAACATATGGTCGAAAAAAGGTGTACAACTTCTTCTTTAGCTGCTTCTGCTGGTGCTGCTGCTGTTGTTGGCCATGTCAACGGCAATTAGAAACAAATTTCACCAACAAAACAGCAAAAAGTCAGAGAAGGCCGCAACAACAAGAACCACAAGAAACTGTAACGTCACGTTGGTCATTGCAAATTTTTTTCTAAATTTTAAATTTCCCATGGTGCGGCGCTTGACTACAAAAAAAAACTATATATATATATATATATATATGTATATATATATATAAAAACTTTCGAAAGTTTGGCTTTGAAAAATGCATAAATTTGGCATAAATAACAACAATAACGACAACGCCAAAGCGTTGAAAAATGATGGCAAAAACAACACCACAGTTCAACATCGATAGACGATGATCTTGCCAGATGGGAAGATGGCAAGATGGAGAGGAGGAGAGATGTTGGAGTAGGTGGAGGCAAAACGTCATGAAAGATCGATTGTTGCTGTTCTGTGTGTGTCGACTTAAGACCAGCAGGGGAGTGTGAGGGTGAGAGTTAAGTGGTGGCAGCAGGCAGCTCGGATGACAAATGAATTGTGCGAATCGATGAAATGAAAGAGAGAAAGATGGCTTCCAAGCTAGAACAGATGGTGAGAAATGTTGTGTGCGAAAAGTTAATCTTTAAACATTTTGCATAGATTATAAAAGCTGAGATATTCATATAGATATACTTATATATATATCGGAAATCAGGTTAGTACATTGGTTGTATTTGGCGACCTAAGCATACGCTCCTTTTCTTCTGGCAAAACTGTTTTTTGTGTTTTCATTTCACAAAAGCAACTACTGTCATCTCCTGCCTTCACATCATTCACTCCCCTGAGCTCATTCTTGCCTCTGTTCATTTGGCCATCGCTCTCTCAATCGTTATATCCTATATGCCTCCCGCTCATACCCCAGCGTATGCTTTGCTCTAATTTGTTCTTTATTCTGCATACTTTTTATATTTAACAAAGTTCTCTCATGTTACTCCTACATCTAATGTGAAGTCTCCCATCTATTTTACATATCTCCCACTTATATACATTTCCTTAATTATTCACAATCTATTGCCCATAAAGATCAGTTTATATCAAGCCATTTATATCATAAATTAGCTCTGGCTTTGCTTTGCAGTTGTGCAGGTCAGTAATTTCAATCAAATTGAACAACTATACTATATAGCTAAATATAATTATACATATATACCCTAGATCATTGCTGCCTTCAATAGTTTTTCATATGCTTAGATGAACGTATTATTTGCAAGAAAGTTGCTTTTGAACCGGCTTTTGAGTCAAGTGAAATTGTTGGTTTTTGCGTAGGGTCTGGGTCGCCTCTGCTGGGTCGGGTCTATTTTACAGTTGTGTGTGTGTTTCTTGCTTCACAAAATGAAATCAAAGGCGATAAAACCAGAGTGAGGCCACAGAAGAAACAAAAAAGCTGAAATATATCCACATAAATTGTGGCCAAAAAAAAAAAAACTAGAGGCGTCAACGGGTTTCGAAAGTGTTTCTACATCTAATATATATTTATACTCGACAGAAGCTAAGCAAGTTAGACCAGATTGGGCGACTAGTAGATACGCTTTCCCTTGGTTAGTTAGAATCATCTTGTATTTCCTTGAGATTCTCTATGATCTTTACAATATCTCGTCTTTCCCATCATTGTCTTTCTCAGCGAACGTGGCGAGAGAGAGAGAGAGAGAGTAATCGCAAAGTAATCAGTTTTCGGTTAGCTCCTATGTATTGAGTATAGGACTAAGGTCGGAAGGTATGTATATACGAAAAGCTCTTCATTTGGCTTCGACAATATGCAAGCAGAACGGCTCCGAAAGGTCAGTTTCTACACACAGAGTGAAGCTTTCAAGCCAGGTTCATGTAGAGAGAGAGAGAGCGCGATTTTGAGAGGATTTCTGTTAAATGTGCACCACAGTTTGTTCATTCTGTCTCACAGAGTCAATGTGTTGTCCATAGTTCTACAGCAAGTTTCAATATGGTCCCTAAATACTCAAGTCGGGTTTTCGATGTGATTTGTACGCTTTATGTATCTCTCTTTCTCTCTCTCTCTCTCTCTCTCTCTCTCTCTCTCTCTCTCTCTCTCTCTTCATGCTTTTCAAGCTGTACTTCACTTTAAGCTAGTCTTTTGATATATGATATAGTGATATAGTAACTTAATCTGAACGATTTTGACACAGGTCACAGCTCAAACGGCTGAAAATTGCCCAAAAGTTACAGTTTATCTCATTGGCGCACACTAAGAAGCGGCCTGGCCAAGTCTCGAATGCATATTGGTTGAAATCAAGGTTCAAGTTTATATGGAAATTTGTAATTTTTAGTATTTTTTAGTTCTTTAAAAGAAAAATTAAAGTTTGACAAGGTAAAAAATGATCCCTTTGCAAATTGCCAGGGCCCTTTTATAAACCATCTAGAGAAGTACTCAGACAACCAAGGGTAAACGTGCTAGTTATGGTATATATATGATATACAAGATAACCCAGCGTGTTTAGCTACTTTTGCTAAAACAAAATGGCTCTTTGCTGATATTAGTATACTGTTAAAATAGCAAACTGATCAGTCCAATAGTTTAGACACCCTTAAAGAACAGACAGGCAGAAAATTAGACACACATTCACTTATATATATATTTATATACTCAATTCTTAGCAGATATTCTCATATATGATCCATTTGTAGAGCAGTAGAAATGATAAGAAGCTCGCTGTAGCTTACTCAACCATTCTTACTAAGGGATATACTTTTTGAAAGCAGTGTATTGCGTGTGGTTTTTGAATAGAAATTTGCACTGTACATATATCAAATATGTGCATGTAGGTGTGCGTGTCATCCAACTGAAATGATTATGTAACTGAGCGTAATTAAAACAACAGCAACAACAACAACAGCAACAACAACAATAGCTCAACTGGACTGGGACTGGGCGTGCTGGCAAAAAGCGGGCTGTGGCTGCGACTGTGGCTGCTGGCTAACTGAATTAACCTTGTTCTATGGCCGGGACGGAAATTGCACACACACACACACACGCACACACACATACCCAGACTCAGGCATGCGGCGCAGATACATTAACAGATACAGATACATTTGTATCTTTGTTGTATATCTTTTGGCGGCATGGGTCCTTGGTTATAATTAATCCACAATTGCTAGCACACACACGCAAGCCAGAGGGGGGGCAGCATTTGTGTTTTTTTTTTTTTTGGGGCGGCAACTGTACCCACAACGATCAGATAATTTTTTGCCATTGGCACCTGGCCACTTAGGTAGTTCCACACTCACTCGCACACACACACGCACACATAGAGAGCGCTGCTCCACCTCGGCAGCAGCAGCAGCAGCAGCAGCAAATGCTAATTGCCAATGGGTCAGCCTCGAACTACTACTTGCATGTCAACATTGCAGTTGCTCTTGTTGTTACTGTGTTGTTGTCGTGGCTGTTGTCGTTGTTGTTGTTGTTGTTGTGGCAGCTATTAGCTCAAAAAGTCAGTCATATTATACACAATATGTCACGCAGCAGCAACAATAAAACTAACAACAACAACAACAAACTACAACTTACTTACATTCACGTTACACATACATACATATATATATTTAAAAAACACGCATACGCAATGTGTGCACATTGAAAATTGCTATTTTTTTTGTTGAGTCTTGGAAAATCATCACAGTTTTCTTGGGTCATTTTGGCAATTTATGGAGAAATTTCATATATTAAGCTTACATTAAATTTTTATATAAATTTTATATGAATTTTTCTTAATCAAAATTTATCATAAATATAGTTAATATTTTCCATGTCCAATTAATTATATATACAAATTTTATTTACAGGATTAGTCAGAAAATGAGTTTATGTTGAATAAAATTTTTCTTTTTATATTCATTTTTATATATATAAATATAATTATTATGATCAATCGGATATTTCCATAAAATTAGTCAAATTTCAAAAGCTTAGAAAATTAAAGAAAAGAATTTTAAATATTATATAAATATATTTAAAAATAAAAATGTATATAAATATTTTAGATAATTAAAAAATAACATAAATTTAAAGTCATTAATCATAATTTGTTAAGTAAAAATAATTTTTTTAATTTTTAATTAATTTTTAAAGAAAAAATGAACATAAATTTATATTTTGCCCTTTTCAATTTATATTTAAAATATTTCTTATCATTAATCCTGATTTGTAAAATAAAAAAATATTTTTTAAAATTTTATATTAATTTTCATGTAAATAATTATAATTATCCAGATAATTCCATAAATTCAGTCAAATTTGGAGTATAGAAAATTAAAAAAAAAATTATATAATTGTATTTAAGCATAACTATTTTAATTAATTAAAAAAATTACATAAATTTAGTCTTTCCCCTTTCAATTTATAATTAAAATATTTCTTATCATTAATCCTGATTTGTATAGTAAAAAAATATTTTTAAAAATTGTATATTCATTTTATATTAATTTGTATGTAAATAATTATAAATATCCAGATAATTCCATATATTTAGTCAAATTTAAATATTTAGAAAATTAAAAAAAATAATATAAATTTATTCAAATATTAATATTTTAATAAATGAAAAAATGAACATAAATTTAGACTTCTCATTTAAATTTATATTTAAAATATTTCTTATCATTAATCATAATTTGTAAGGCAAAAAATCGTTGTTAAAATGTTATACTAAGTTTATATTAATTTGTTTGTATATAAATATAATTATTCAGAAAAATCTATAAATTTAGTTCAGAATATTAAAAAAAATATATAAATAGCTACATTTAAACATTAATTTAATTCATTAAAAATCTAACATAAATTTAGTCTTTTCTCTTTAAAATTTATATTTAAAATATTTCTTATTATTAATCAGAATTTCTGCAGAAAAAAATATTTTTTAAAATTACCCCATAATTTTCATGGATTCAAAGTTAATATTTTTTCCTGTAAAAATAATTTTATATAATTTTAAAATATTTGTTTAAGCATTTTTAAAAGTTTATGTGATTTTAAAGAAATATTTTTAAAATTGATACAAAATTGCAGAATTGAAAGCAAACATTTATAATTATTAAAATAATTTTGTATATTTTTTCAATGTTTTTATTAAAATTATAAAATTTGAATATTCTTGAAATATTTTTATTAAATTTCATAATTTTATATATTTTTGAAATCTTTTTATTAAATTTAAATATGCTGTATATTTTTGAAATATTTTTATTAAAACTAATAAGTTTGAATATTCGTGAAATATTTTTTTAAATTTCATAATTATGTATAAGTTGAAAATATTTTGATTAAATTTAATAATTTTGTATATTTTTGAAATATTTTTATAAAATTTAATAATTTTGTATATTTTTTAAATATTTTTATTAATTTAAAAAACGTTGTATATTTTTGAAATATTATTATTGAAATATTTTTATTACATTTAATCATTCTGTATATTTTGGAAATATTTTTATTAAATTTAATAATTTTGTATATTTTAGAAATATTTTTATTCAGGATTTTTAAGATTCTGTTAATTTCAAATTCATTTTTTGCCTCAGCGCAAAATTGATAATTGTAAAATTAATTAATTAATTTTAAAATTAATCAATTTTATTATAAATTATTTCACTTCATTTCGAAGTAATATATTTTTTAACTTTCCAATCTGTCCTTAAATCATTTAAACCTTCTAGAGAAATGTTTTGGTAAATTAATAAAATAAACAGAATTTTAAAGCACAAACCGATATTTTCCACATTTTTTTTAAGGTTTTAAAAATATTTTATAATATTAATATATTTTCACAATTTAAATCAATCCCACAAGATTGTTTTTATGTTAGAAAAATATATTATAAATATATATAAATATCTATAATAATATTAATATTTATTTTCCAATTTCAATCAACCTCAAAATATTTAAATTCTGATGTAATTTTTTAAAAATGTATATATAATTTTAAAGGACTTCAAGAAAATATTTATAATTGCTTGAATAATTGTTTATAAGATGAAAATATAAATATAAATAAAAGCTGAATTTTTTTAATATTTTTTTTTTAAAAATAATTAATTATGGTTCTTTGTTTCCTTTCAGCTAACATTTCGATTTTGATTTTACAAAAATTAACTCTTTGTCTTGATTAATTTTTAAGAATTATTTAGTTTTTTCATTAATTTTGTTTCCTTAAATCATTTAATCCGTGATTTAGATTTTAAGAAAAATTAACTCTTTCTTCTGACTGATTTATATAACCACCCACAGCCTAAACTTTAAGAGCTAAGAGGCTGAAACTCTCTCAAGAAAACAAATCATTTAACAGCTAACCCAATTTCTTTGTATGTCTAAGTAAATCATATATAGCCTTAATCAGATCAACTCACAAAATCATCTAGCTGTGTCTGGCTTATCTCACTTCATATAGAACACAGTCCTTTGCAAGGGCATGTAAACTTCGGCTGGCGGATTCTGATTTCTGTTTTCTTTTTTCAAAAATATATTTTTTTGTTGTACTTTCCAAGCTAATGTTATGCATTATATTGTTGTACAATAGTTATGGCGCTCGTTGTTGTTGTTGTGTAAATTAGAAGGCGACTTGTGCAGATAAAAAGCAACAACAACAACAACAAGCAACAACAACAGGCAACAAGCAACAACAAATTAAACAAACGCAACTGAGAAATGCGCAATATAATTGATGCACACGCAAAATGCAATAATAACAATTGCACGCACGAGTGCAAGTGAGATAGCACACCACATAGGCGGCGGCACGTGTGTGCGTGTGTGTGTGTGTGTGTGTGTGTGGTGATGGGGAAGGTTAGGGGTTTGGTGGTAATGGTGTACAAATGCATATAATTGCGTTATAGCTTTTAGTTGTTGTTGCTATTGTTTTCTTGTTTCTCTTCTTCTTTTTGTAAAGCCAAAACACGATAACACACACGAAACACCCGCACACACACACACACATACACACGCACACTGCTTACATTTTAGGGTGACCAGAGCAGTGGAAAAACTAGGCAATCATGCGCATGCTCTGCCACCAATGGCCTAGACGATGCTCTTTGTGGCATGCCTCTTTTTGAGCCTTTCTCTTAAGAAGCAAAACATCTTTGGAACTTGGCTTGAAAATATGGTCAACCTAAACGAAAATTAAAGCGCCACCTCTCCCCTTTTGATGAAGCTTACACCCTTCAACACACACACACAACACACTTACAGCCTCAACTAGCCAAATCTTTAAGTGATTTAAGCGTTCATTGACACATGTCTGCGAGTCAAAGATCATTGGACTGAGACACTGACTAGATCGATTTTAGTCCAATCTACATAGACAGATCTACAAATCCTTAATCAAGCATTGCTTGTGGCTTGGCTTTGCTTTTGGTTTCAAACTAATTTTTGGTCATTTCGATTGAACTAAGCCGACGCCCGGCCATTGTTCACGCCTTTTGGCTTGATTAATTTATATGCTGAATTGTAAGATCAATCTATCTTCGCGCAGGCCAAACGAAGAACCATAAGAAGACGGTGCTGATCTAATCTAAAGCAGCAAGTTGTGTATGTGTGTGTGTGTGTGTGTGTGCGTGTTTGACTTTGGATTCACTTTAAGGCAAGCTGAGAGTGTGTCTTGTCATTTGACTGTTGGCAGTTTAATTTCGGAGGTTTTTTGGAGCTGAAATTTGTCTGCTGCTGGAAGGAGGATATCATGTAGTTTAGCTTAAGATTTTCCAAAAACAGATAAAGAGGCCTGATTTTGTAGGATTTTAGATATAACTTTTGACTCAAGAACGTCATGAGACCCTCAATTTTATATTCAATTGAAAGGTTTGTCTATTAATGATTCGACTGCAGGAGAACTTCTTCGTTCATTTGATAAGCAATTTGTATAGAAAAAACTTTAGATTTAGCATTAACATTTTCTGTCTCTCTCCCACACACACACCTATGCTGCTGCTGCTTAACCCGTATCCCAAAACAAAATCGAAAGCAGTAGATTATCTCTCTGTTTTCCATCTACAATTTCCACTTGAATGAGTGAAATTTGATTGTGCCAATTGGAATTTTGTTGTGTTGCTATAAAAGGGGAAAGGGAAGGCTGATTGAATGTGATTTTGGACTGTTACGATAAGAAGTACCTGTATACCGAGTATCTTATAGTCGAAATTTTGACTATAGCGTTCTTACTTGTTCTTCTAGCTCGAAAATATTCATGAAATGGACCTGAATTCCTAATAAAATAATGCTTTCTCCGATTAAAGACAAATTTTTGAGAACAAACAAACTTGCTTTTGTACTCAATTTGGTAATTTTTAAACGACCATTTTCGTTTTCCACCACTTTTGCCTTCGAATCCATATAACACCTCAGCACTTTCCTATGGTTCCCACTAGAGGTGGGAAACAATCGATGGCACTATCGATATTATCGATGGTGGACACTATCGACTCGACCTACTTTTGATGGTGGAGCACTATCGGCACTATCGACGCGGCCTACTATCGCTGGTTCTATCGATAGTGGTCGATAGTGCCATCGATGGTTCTGTTTACACATCACTGAAATAAATTGCGCGCTTTTCTTCACTTGTGGGGTCGCTTGACTTAACAAGATTATTTTGTCAACAGAAGTGAAAATATTGTTTAATTAAAGTGTGCTCGATTTTGAAGTTTTAATTGTTTAAAACATCGAGTAGGCCAAGTTTTTAAGTACTTAACTACAGTTTTTATATTGGGTACTATCGAGGTCACTATCGTCCACTATCGATGGCTTTGGAAAAACTATTGGCGGCCATCGATGCTGCCGACTATCGATAGTTTCCCACCTCTAGTTCCCACAAATCGGAGCAGTTCACTATCATATAACGCACTTAGGAAGTATATAATGTTAATCATTTATTGTTCGTGTTTCCTTTCATTGAGAGTGAGCAAAGATTCCTTTTTGTATCGTAGATTATTCTGCAGCGCCCCTCGGCCGGTTGGGCTATTGGTGAGTGTTTCTAGCCTGGGTTTCGCTTGTAAGAAGCGCCCTTGCTGGGTGCTATTGCGGGGCCACTTGAAGATCCAGCCTATTTTACGTCAACGTTTCATTATATAAACAAGTAAGAACGCTACAATCGAGCTTACGCGACAGTTAAATACCCCCCACACAGTAAGACTATATGATATAGTAGACCGATCTTTATTATATTCGGATTCTGATGCTCTACAAGGGCAGTCTACATACAAAATTTGGTAACCCTAGCTCTTATAGTCTCCGAAATCTAGCTGTTCATACATACGGCAGACGGGCATAGCTAGAACGACTCGGCTGTTGATGCTGATCAAGAATATATATACTTTATTATTTGGTAAAGGCTTCCTTTTGCCTGTTCCCCTTATATATTATGGCATCTACATGACCACTACATGTAATCCTTATCCTAAAAGGCTTGACTGGCCTCCTATTCTGTGGCAGCGTCAACTGTTTATGCTTACTTCCACCAGTTCCCATTCCTTGAGATTCCTTCAGAAAGCCTCTTCTTGCTATTTGTCTTGATCCCAAGTTATTCTCTACATTCAAACTAAGCAGACGATGGCCAATCTTCTTGAACCTTCAAGCTCCTGTTTTGCTGAATCTAAACAATTTATATTAGATATATACTCTCCCCCCTCACAGCTTTCACCGGTACAATTGCCTGTCGTGGTTACGTCTTCCGCATTGTATTTCCATTTAAAAACATATCATTTTCATAGCAATTTCATAATGCACCATAATTGTATAGATATTACGCATACGCCGCTTATGCGCATGTCTTAACAATAATTCGATTCCTCTGCATTCAACTGGTTATATCATATGTGTACACACATAATATATCTATCTATATATATATATATATATAAGTATATTTATGCATTTCTTATTATATTTCAGCTGTTTATCGAAAAATGCGTGCTCAACTGAGCACACACAGCTCCATTGTTAAATTGCGCGTGTGGCGCCATCTATCGTGCATTGTACGACACATAAATGCTTGTGCATAACTGTACCAATGCGCTGGCAAAAAAGCAAGCCGATTCGCACGTCACAAATGATTAAAGCCAGCAATTAAATTTATATCACAAATTTATGCGCTCATCGAGACGTGCCAAGTTTTGAGAGTGTTTGTGCATGAGCGAAGAAAATAACCAATTTCAGTTGGAAAGTGTCACATGGCTGGCATATTTCACACGTTTTCAGATAGAGTTTATAAGCGATGTCCGTCGAAATGCAGAACTTTTAGAGGTAGAGGCGACACCTGTTGACGGGGCTTAGGTCTTAGAGATACACTTTTTGTATGGCAAACGGGGCCTAGTGCTAGTGTCTGCGTATCCTAAGTGTATGTCTCGTAGGGTTTGCACTTTTTGGAAAACATTTGTGGTGAAAATGCTGATTGCAGAATGTCAAGTTCAAGGCGTTTGATTTCGCGATTATCTGACAGACTTATATACCTAAGAACATAAACAAGCAGGTGCCTGAGAAAGCAAAGTGAGGGAAGCAGAAAAAGAAACTGTCCTCTTGGCTTACAGCCTCATAAGCGCTTATCCTAATTGAGTTAGATAATCACACGAATGTATGTCTGCCTTCGTATGCATTGAGTTTCGCAGAATATGAAGTTTCCCGCTTTTGTTATAAAACTACACGTTCACTACACATTTGAGTGCTGGAGGAAGAAATGACGCAAGCGAACTCGAGAATAAACACTTCCCCAATGAATTAGAAATAGACATAAAGCTATATATCTGGTCAAAAGTACAGGCTATAGCGAGAAAATAGTGAATTACTGTTGAATTACTGCAAGCTAGAAGGCCAAAAGTTTGAAACCGCAAAACTGCAAACTTCAATCGGATTCGGGCATTGCCAACATCAATCAAAAAGTAAGCCGCATGATTCAAATTCAAACTAAGCAGTCTAACATTGATGTTGACAAATGTATTAGAAGTCCGTCGGACAAAGTAGACAACACTGATTCGCAACCATCTTCAGAGGCGTTTTTTGTTCAACCGAATTCAAAACTGAAATTTGTGAAATTATAAATTATTTATTTAAATCTTAATTTATTTGCAAACACCTCTAACAATATTGTTGCCAACTTTAAACATAGTTTGTTAGTCATTTTCTAATAATTTGTTGTTATTGTTGTTGTCTTGTTGCCAAGAGAATTGTTGTCTTCTGCTGCTGCTGCTGCTGCTGCTGCTGCTTTTGCTTCTTTTTGTTTCAATTTCGCTTTGGCCATGTCATTTGTTGCCATTTTAAAGCTCGTAAATGTCACATATTTATGTTGATGATAACGGGGCACTGTCTCTCTATCTCTCTCTCTCTCAGTCTATACATCTCCCTTTCTAGCTGTCTCTCCGTCTCCGTCTCTGACTGCCTGACACTCCAGCTGTGTTGGCTGTCTGTAGAGCGTGCGAAAGTCTCAAGTCTGCCAGCGAGCGTTGTGTGTACATTTCAAACACACCGCACACCGCACACCCCTCCCTCCAGCTGCATTGCGCCCCACTTACCGTCGGCCACCTTCAAGCCAACTAAGTAAGCAACAACAGCAACAACAACAACAGCAAAACGTCGGCAAAACTTTGTGTAAAAGTGTGTAAAAGTCTAAATTGATTTGTCACGCTGCGCATAAATTGCACATAATTATGTAAGCAACTGTTCAACTGTTCATTCCTTGTTGTTGTTGTTGTTACATTTACTGTTGTTTTACTGTATGTGTGTTTGCATTTTTAATGTCCGTCTCTCTCTGTCTGTTAGTCTGTCTGTCTGTGTCTGTCAGCCTCATCATTGCATTTTCATTCACCTGGCCAACAGACTTTTCTCAATCAATAGAAATCACTTTGAACCTTTTTTTCCTTTTGTTAGCAATTTTATTTTTATTATTATAATTATGACTTTTTTTCTGCCATATCATCAATTAGGCGTTAATTTTTACAGCCTGGCTAACGTTTTATTAATGAGCAAAGAAAATGAAAAAGAAAACGAAAAAAAAACAACAGAAAAATGGCATTTGTGTTACGTGGGAAAGCCTTAGTTGATGCGCAAATAATTTTATTAGTTCTTTTATCTTTGCAACGACTTGGATAATCCACAGATCATATGCAATTGATAGGAAATTCTATTCTATGGAAAATATGTCTTACAAGCAAAGGTCATTATGAGTTTCAAGCGTTATCATAAACAAGGGCAATCACTGAGCGATTTGGTATACGGCTCGAAGGACCACATTTAGCTGCAATTGAGTAGCGACCAGGTTCAGTAATTCCAGCTTAATTCTATTTCATTTTGATTGAATTTGATTTGTATTCAGCTCTTGCTCTTAAAATACTGCCCTAAAGAAGAGCTTAAGGATCTTATCAAATTTACAAACAAAAAAGCCAAAGTATTACCCAGATCTCAGCTTCAGATATCTTTCGGTGGCAAAGGAATGAATTTTAGATTTAGGAACTAGAATCGAAATATTTGGCAATATTTATACAAACAATGGAGAAAACTACACATCATTTATCCACAATATTTTTGTGAAATTTCAAAATCAAAACATAATCGCAGATGTTAAAAGGAAAAGGGGTGACAATAGTGCTGTACGATTCTTAAAAGAGAACATTTTCAAAGGATTTTGGGAAGGAAAATCACCCTACCTATATATATCTATATAAACAAGAAAGGAAAATATATAACCGATCTAAGACTGGATGGAGTGGATACAAGGGATACAAGACCAATTTTCTAAGTGTTCCTAAGGTTATATGGTAGCTATATGATATAGTTCTCCGATCTTATTCAGAACAGGACAGCCGTCGTAGAGTGTCCTCAAATGGATGCCAATTGAATTTCGTTGGATTTTAATGAAAAACAGAAAAGTTATGTTAATGATTGTGAATTTCGCAACAATTGGTTATATGGTAGCTATAAGATATAATGGTCCGATCTTGATCAGATCTGGCCAGTGGACTTAGGGCCTCTTCAAATGAATACAACCCGAATTTGGTTGGATTTGAATGAAAAACAGAAAAGTTATGCTCTTAATTGTTCATTCCGGAACAATCGGTTATATGGTAGCTATATGGTATAGTTGTCCGATCTGGATAAAACTTCAAACTTGACCAGGTTGCAGGCAAAGGAAGCATCTGTGGAACAACGTACAGGTGAAACGGCAATAGCTAGGACGCTGGAACTGTCACACATATCTGCCTTTATGTACACTAAGGATCCGTCTTTAACAAATTTCCACTGCAAGTGCCTCGAAAGAGAGGTCACGCCAATATATATATAACGCTTTCCTGCCTGATGAACAGCGCACAGGTCCCTCTTTAACAAATTTCTACTGCGAAATCAAGGTCAAAGTTTGTATGGAGGCAATCGGCACACCAAGGCCATCAAATCAAACTCTAGTGGCTGTCTGTGCTTTGAAGTTTGTAGGGAAATTTGAATGTTTTAACATAGACGGCGTTAGTCTGTCGCCTTTCGTAGTTCTCATACTGTGAAAATGGGGAAGAATTGTTTAAAATAAGAATTAATTTATTGAGGAATAATTGGGAAACTATAACCATAAGAGCTAGAAGGCAAATATTTGCACCCAAAATAGATTTGATGGCCTAGGAAGCCCTTTTGAACCATTCAAACTATAAAAAAGGTACAAATTTCTTAAAGTTTGTATAAAAATTGATAGGAATTCCGAGAATCTTTGCAACTATTTTAGAATTCAGGTCTTTTATATAGGAGAATATGATATTCATATAGTGGTGAGACGATCTATTGAAAAATAATATGATATCAAGCGCTTCCATATAGAAAACCTTCAATCTTAGAGTAGAACTATGAAAGTTGGCAAATTGGTTGAATTGAAGTGAGACTTAGGAAAAGGAAGTCGGGTGAAAATCAAGAAGAAGTCGGTTGAAAATGTTAGTTATTGTATAAGATGGGATATACCTAGATTTCTATATGCATTTTCAACTTAGAACTAAAGTATATATATCAACTTTTTGTTGCTGAAAATCAGCCAGAATTTTGAAGGTACAAAATATTTAAAGGAAAATATTATTTCTTATAGACAAAGTTGCTGCTAGATGTTGTTGATGCTGCACATAGCTGTCCATATATTATATAACACTTACGATCTGCTTAAGATCTGTGTCGGATCTAGCACAAATTGGTATTCTGTCAAATGTCCATCAAAAACTCAAGAACTATATGAGACTGTGGTCTTGTTTCTATGTGAGTTTTTCTCTAAATTTGGCAACTGCAATTAACACACACACACACACACACACACATGCACACACACGCAATTCTACGCTAATTAAAGCAATTTTTGCAATTGTGCAAAAAACAACAAAAAATTTCAATTACGAAAAAAAATATATAGCAAAAAACCTTCAAAACCAGCAGCAGAGCGCGCAACAGCCGCGCCATGTTGGCTGCCTTGTCTCAACCATTGTTTGGCTAAGCCATCACACACACACTCACATATATGTATGTATATAAATCTAGTATATATGTCTGCCCCGTTGAGGTGATCTTTTCAAGCAGCATTCACTTCCCATTGTCAAAATCAAAAGGCAAAAATACATTTATAAAAGTATATGAAATATATATAAGCCCGCAGACGTCGCTTAACTTCCGCTTTTGATCGCAGCTCAGAGAGCTCAACACAAATTGTTGGCAGTTGTTGTTTTTGTTGTTGTTGTTGGTGGTGGTGGTGGCATGCATTTTATTATATATATACAGACTTCTTTTTTTTTGGGCTGGCGCTGACCTTGGCCTTGTCTTTACATATTTGCAAATACCAAAAAAAAAAAAACAAAAACAAAAAAAAAAGTTTTTTGTTGGTTTGTTTTGAGCTTTGTTTGTTGGCTTTTGTTGTTGTTGCCCTTTGATTTGAAGTTGAAAACATTTTTGCAGACATTTTGTCAAAGCAGGCAAGACTTCCCTTCAGGATCAGCATTCAACATACACATAACTGTGGAGAAACTAAGAAGGCATTTCTAAGGAAGGAAAACTTCGCTAAATTTTATAATTTCCTCTTGATAAATGTGAAAATTCAGGACGACTGAAACTGTTAAGGAGGTTCTTGGTCCTGATACCCTCTCGGCTAATAATGTGGCTTCAAAGGACCCGTTTTGGAAATTTCGACGTTCAAGATGCATCGGTAGAGCCATCGTCGAAAACTCTGATAAGATCGTCGAGGTTACTGAAGCACAGCGGAATGTCAGCTGCCGTAGCATCGCCCAAGAACTCAACATTGACCCCAAAACAGTTTTAAGACATCTACAAAAAGTTGGATTTAGAAAGAAGCTAGATGCATGGGTGGCTCACAAATTGATTAAAACATTAGAATAGATCGAATTTCCATCAGCGAATCCTTGGAATTAAACGAATGTTGACAGATGATGAAAAATGGGCCAGATACGACAATTTTGTGGGAAAAGAAATGGTCAAAGGGCGGTGAATCAGCTCAAACAGTATCCAAGCAAGGGCTGTGCTGTGAGTTTGGCAGGATTGAAAGGTTATCATCTACCATGAGCTACTTCCATATGGGCAAACACTCAACTGGGACCGCCATTGTCAACAATTAGACCGCTTGAAGATTGCAATAGACCAGAGGCCACCAGAGTTGGCCAATAAGGAAGGTCTCTAGCTACCTCAGGACAACGCTAGACCCACTCATATCGATAATGACGCGGACCAAACTTGGCGAACTTGAATGGGAGGTCTTAATGCATCCACCTCCATAAGGCTTAAACTAAAACAGAGTAATATTTTTAGACATGAATACTTAGGATCACACTATTGAGACAGGAGATGAATCAAGAAAGCAAGAGAGCTGACAATCGCCCACAACTGTCTCTTCAGCGATGAATCCATAATGCTGTAGCTAGAAATATTTTAGAATTCTAAGCTTTCAAATAGGAAACCAACAACAATGCCTTGAGGAAATGAAATTCCTAATTATGTTTTTGTAATAGAACTCTACTAGAACTCAAACGAGTGTATTGTATTAGTGCAAATGTATGGAACAGGCAAAAGTAAGCCTTTTCCAAAAAATAAAGCCTATATATTCTTCATCAGCATCAACAGCCGAGTCGTTCTAGCCATGCTCGCCATGCCCGTATGTATGAACACCTAGATCTCGAAGACTATAAGAGCTAGGGTTACCAAATTTTAGACCAAATGTAGACTCCCTTGTAGAGCATCAAAATGCAATTTTTCAAAATTTTTCCCTGCCCCCTTCCGCCTTTACAAGTCGATAGAAACCTTATATTTCCCACAGTTTTTGACATTTAGTTGAAACTCGGTTTATATATGTATAAGCACAGAACTGAATTTAATAAAGATCGGTCTACTATATCATATAGGCTTACTACGTGCAGGTTCGTTAACTGTCACGTTAGCTCGACTGTAGCGTTCTTACTTGTTTATATAACGAAACGTTGACGTAAGATAGGCTGGACCTTCAAGTGGCCCAACAACGACACAAAGCCACTAGGATTATTACGTGCGAAAGCCAGCCTGTTTGGAACAGTTAAACTTTAACAAGTTGAACTCACAACAGGATTGGAAGGCATCAAGATCATTTTGCAGCAGATTGGGATAGTAACTGAGGCGAATGGTTGATAAATAAAGTCAAAAGAAGGGAACTTCTCTGTGATAGACAAAGAACTATTTGACTTCTGAGATTCAAACAGTTGGAAATCCATTTAAGAAGATAAGGAGGATAAGGTTCATTCTTGTGTGTGTTTTGACAAAGCGTATCTTACCAAAGAGCCACAGTTAGCAGAGAAATCATTCAGCGCTGCTTCTCATCTACAAGCTACATAAATAATTGCATTCCCAAGTGTGGCTCTGTGCTAGGATACTCATTGATATCGTATTCTTACATCTACTTCAATTAATCATTCTATCAATCAATCAATCAATCAATTTCATCAATCACTTACCTTAAACTAAAACACTCGCCAGTCGGGCGTTACCCGTCCAGCAATCCATAAGTTTTAATTTTTCAATTGATGTTTTTTTGTTGTTGTTGTTGTTGTTGGTTGTTGTTGTTTTGTTGTTGTTTTGGGTGCCGGTCGTTTGCTGTTGTTGTTGTTGTTGCTGTAGTTGATCTTGTGCCTTTTGTATGATTTGTGTTGCCTCGTTTTGCTTTTGTAATTGTAACACTTTTTGCACACCGAAAAATATTGTTTTTGGTTTCCAAGCGTTTTGCAACACTGTTGGTTGTTTCTTTTGTTTTTTGTCCGAAAAGTAACTTTTCGAGTTCGAAAAAGAGATTGAGACTGTGGTAAGAATTTCGAGTTGCCAAAAAAATTTTTGTTTTTTTTTTTGGTTTTTCTTTTCTTTTTAATCAATAAACATTTAATTGGTCCAGTTGGTTGCTTTTAATATTATTAAATATTTTCGTCATTTATGTGTGTGTGTGGAGGGGAGGGGGGTTATGTATATGTGTGAGAGAGAGAGAATGTTTGGTGTATATTATTAGCCAGAGAGCGCTGCCAGAGTTGTAGCGTGTTGAACTTGTTGTTGTTGTTGTTGTTGGTTGAGAGTTGCCTTTCGATAATTGCCGAGATTTCGTTATGTTGTTGAATTTTTTGCTTAATGATTTTTTTGTATTTATCTTTGAGTTTTACACGCTTTCTTCTTTGTTGAAATTTGGAATTTTGAAGAATATGCTGCAAGAAAATAAGCAAAGCAATAATTGTTTTGATTAATTTAAATATTTTTGATGAAGTTTCGTAAGTTATAAAAGATATTTCTAGATAAATGTTTGTTGAATTAAAGTAATAAATTATTTACTTAGACATTTTTCAACGTTTTAGTACAAAGACCTTTAAGCTGCCCTAAATTTGCTATGGAAAACTAGCACAGAAAATGATTAGGGAGATTCAGATGCTGCTCTTGTTATCTTCACTCCAATCTTAAACCTTTACTCATCTCTGCCACAGCTCGCTCTTCGAGCAGCTTTTCATTTTCTTCCCCCTATTTCGTCTCTCTGGCTTCTATGTCTTATCTTAATCCTCGCCCAATATGCTCCTTATTACTACACTTTTAATCTGTCCTTTTATATAGCTTTCTTCACTAACTACCCCCATTCCTATTTTTTGGATTCTTCCACTGTTCTTCATATAATTTATTTCCTAGTTTCTCTTATCCGTTTCCGAAACTCTTCATTCTGTGCTTTCCTTTCTTTCTTCTTTCTTTCAGTTCTCTCTATTTCTCCCTCTTGTTCTCCTTCTTCTTCTCTCTGCGCTTTCTCTGTTTTCCCTCTTGTTTTTTTGTATATTTTTTTCCATTTTTTGGTTTCTCTCTCTTTCTCTTATTATCTTTTCCCTAGTCCCTCTTATCCCCTTTCGAAACTCCTCATTCTGTGCTTTTCTCTCTTTCTTCAGTCTTTCAGTCCTCTCTCTCTTTCTCTCTCTCTTGTCTTCTTCTCCCTGTCCTTTCTCTGTTTTCCCTCTTGTTTTTTATTTTTTCTATTTTTTGGTTTCTTTCTTCCTCTTATATTCCCTCTTTCCCTAGTCCCTCCTCATCCTGTGCTTCTTCTTTCTTTCAGTCCTCTCTCTTTCCCTCTCTTGTCTTCTTCTCCTTCCTGCCCTTTCTCTGTTTTCCCTCTTGTCCCAGCCAATGAAGCTGCAGAATGCGACCGCCTTGTTTGTAAACTCACATTCTTTCCTTGCTTTGCTGTTTGCTCAATATTGTTTGCAATTGCAATTGTCCCTGTTGTCGCTACTCATAGCCTGCTGACGTTCTATGCTATCCTCAACTAAGTTCTAAAACATTGCTTTGCTGTTTGCTCAAGGCCATTCCCTGTCTTTCATGTTGGCTGCTTTTTTCTGCTGGTGTTCGTTCGTCTCCTCGACGAGTCATTGTTGGGATAGAAAAAATCAAAAAAAAAAATACGAATAGAAAAGATCGCCTTAAAACAAACCAATAACAACTTAATTAATGTTATTCCCCTGCGATTGTCACCAGAAGAAAATTGTTTGGTCTGAAAATTACACCAAGAAGTTTCCATTAAAAACCAAAAGCGTCGCCCAAATGTAGGCTATATTTCAGCACTTGAAAAGTTTGTTGCTTTATTTATTACAATTTTTTGTTGTTTTTTAATTTTTTGGTAAATTTAAACCTAACAAACTTTCACTAATTAACACGCTGTTGATGTTCTAGTTTTTGTTGTTGTTGTTGCTATTGTTGTTGTTTTTGTTGCTTTTGTTGTTGTTGTTGCTGGCAGTGTAAACAATGCCAAAGTCAGAGTCTCAACAAAGTCTGCCAAATGTCTGCACTCACACAGACACACATACAAAGTTCATAAAATGTTTTGTCAAATTAACTACAAACACACACTCACAGACACACACTCACACAGACACACACTCACACAGACACACACACACATTGCATAAAAGTTTTCCCGCATTGTTTTTGGCTTAATTATGACGTTGCAAAGTCACAATCTTTGAATTATGTGCAACACTTCGTCTGCCTTGCTGCTCCTCCTGCAGCCTGCCCTGCCCTGCCGCTGGCAATACTTTAGTGACGTCACAATTTTATGCTATAGTTTGAGTCTCTGAGTCGAGTCTGCATATATATTTTAATCAGTAGCTTGCCGCAAAATGTTGCCAGTTGTAGATGAAGCCGACAAGCAGGAAGACGACGAAAAGTTGCTTTTGGCATTGAAAAAGTTTTTGCCATAAGTAGGTTGGTCTCGTTCTCACTCTATCTTTTTTTCGCTCTGTCTGTCTGTAGGATTTGTCTATGAAAAGTTCAAGTTCAAGGCAAGTCGGAGAGCAGTTAACGATGTAAAAGCATTGCACCTAATTTGTATTTGTAGAAGATTTAAGCCTTTGAAATTCTTTTATGGATTTTGAAAACTTTCAGCAATGCGAGGGTGAATCAAACAGTCTGTACAGAAATCAAACAGTTTACAAAAGATTTCATCAATTTTGGTAATGAGTGAAGCGTTTTCTTCAACTTGTTGCCGCATATTCAATAGATTTGGCCCCTAGTAAGGGCGTAGAACCAGCAGAGCTTAATTACTTTATAATATAACTAGCCAGTTGTAAGTGAGAGGACCTAATTGAACTTCTCTTAATTGCTGGACTACGACAAATGACTTCAGCTTCCTACCAATTACCATTTGACCTGTGCGTTGATACTAAGTCAGTCAGTGAGTCAATCAGTCAGGACAAAGAGTTTTTTATATATAGATACGTTCAAGTGGACCCGCATGACGCGCGAATCCAAGGCTAGAAGCAACCTCCTCACGCCCAACCTGCCGAGGGGCGCTGCCGCACAACGTGCGATGCTAATCGGGAAGACGGAAAAAAGACGCGGACTTGCTCGGCTTTTTGCTCGGCCTCCAGCCACTGAAGCAGCACAGTAAGAGAAGAATGAGCATTGCCGAAGCCAAACGAAGACCTCTTTGTATACATGAAGATTCCGAACCTAAGCCTATACACAGTAGACATTAGCTTGCGACTGCTGCTTTAAAACCTCTAAAAGATCATGATTCGTGAGCTCAAGCATCACTAGATAGATAGAGATAGAGAAAGAGAGAGAAAGAGAAAGAGCGAGCTTAAGCACAAGTTGCTTTCAGAAAGAGAGCAATGAACATTAACTGGCAGTTAAGAGAGTGCCCCAGCAAGGGAACTTAAAAGCTCTTCCTCCTCTTAAAAGCTTCAGTCAATGCAACTGCAGTTCTTAAAATGAACATGATTGTACTTCTAATTTATTGCTTATAGGGAAGCTACAGAGTTCAGCCATATCGGCAGTCCAAGAAAGAGGTAGAGAGAGAGAGACAGTGAGAGCTCTAGAGAGAGAGAGAGAGCGAGAGAGCGAGAGAGCGAGAGAGTAACAGTTAGTTAGCTAGACAGACAGTCAGTTAAACCCATGCTAGACAGTCTGCAAGGCAACACAAAAGACAAACGGACAGCTAAAAGCGATGCCTAGAAATATGTCTATGTCTATGGCTAGACTTTTGTCTGCCTCCAACCATACGCCCCCCCCCCCCCCCATTCCTACCCACTTTCACCACCGACAGGCCGATGACTAGCTGCTTAAAATGTCTGCACAGCTGTTTGATATGTCTATGTTGTGTGCATCAACAGTTGAAGCTCTGCGCCTCAGACTGAGCCTGAGTCTGAGCCTTGTCTTCGACATATTTTTTAATGTTGCCCGTCTTTGACAGACAGGACCTCAAAAAACAAAAACAACAACGCCAGTTGCATGGCGCGCAGGTGTCAAACCCTTTCAATGGAATGAGAGGGGGAGGCCTATGGCATATGGCATGTAATGGTGTTTTGACTAAAGGCGGTCTGAGAGGGGGTCTGAGAAAATTTCATATGGTCTCAACTCTTGGGTTCGCTTACAAAAGAAACATATGTCTGCACTCGTAGAAATTTTCATTGCAAGCTCTTAAGCTTGACAGTGGGTTGGAAATTTGCTTGGGAAATTTGAGAGAAAATTAAGTGAATTTCTTGTTATTTTGAGATAAAGAAGAACTTTTGATATCAGGAATTTGATAAAGCTTGCCGGCGTAGCTTCAAAGCTTGCAGAACGATGCGTATGCTTTTACTACAGCTGGCGTTTTGGTTTGGATCGTGTGTTCCCAATTCTAACTGTGCAGCTTGAAAGCTTTAAAACTTAAGTCCCATTCTTGGACGAATACACCTGAATTTCCAAGTGAGCAGACTAATGGAATATGGAATCTTGTGATACTGAAGAAAGGCTAGAGCAAATCTGTAAATGCTGAAAGAAAGAGAACGACCCTTTATAAGGGTATTCCTCTTACTAGCTGATCCTGATAGCTGTTATAACTCCCAAAAGTATATAAAAAGATATCAAATTTCTTAATTCAAAGCCACTGACAGAGCTTTAAGCTGCTTAGCAACAGTTTGGCAAGCTTTCTTTCAACTAAGTTATAAACTCTAACTTGTGTAAAGGCAAAGGCTAAGCCCTAAAAGCTATGTTAAGATTTCATGACATAAATGAACGATAAGAAGTCGTTTTGGAAAATTCAACATGCAATTGAGTCAAAGTTTATATAAGAATGCAAGAAAATTCGGAAAGTTTTATTATCTATTTGAATTTTTATCCACTGTTATAAAACAACGATCTTGAGCTCAATGGGTTGGGGATAACTGTTCGAATATTCAGTTGGAGTTATACAAACATCAAAAGGAAGTCAAATAAAAGCTTTTAATAAACGAAGTTCATCATATTTAAGAGATTTCTTAATGTAGAACAAAGGAAATGATCAATAGATTGGGGATAACTAAACGAAATTCACGAATTTCTAGAAATTCCTAAACGAAATTCATCATATTTCAGAGCTTTCTTAATGTAGAAGAATGAAAATTATCAATAGGTTGGGGATAACTAAACGAAATTCACGAATTTCAAGAAATTCCTAAACGAATTTCATCATATTTCAGAGATTTCTTAATGTAGAACAAAGGAAATAATCAATACCTTGGGGATAACTAAACAAAATTCACGAATTCCAAGAAATTCCTAAACAAAATTCATCATATTTTAGAGATTTTCTCTTGTAGAACAATGTAAATTATCAATAGGTTGGGGATAACTTTTCGAAAATTCACGAATTTCACGAAATTCCTAAACGAAATTCATCATATTTCAGAGCTTTCTTAATGTATAACAATGGAAATGATCAATAGGCTGGTGAAAACTAAACGAAATTCATGAAATTCACAAAATTCCTTAACGATATTCACCACATTTTAGAGATTTGCTCCATTAGAACAATGGAAATTATTATCATTTCTCTACTTTTTCAACCAAATTTAGCCACAGTGCATACTTTGCTGTTTTGCTGTTTATTGTCGTTCGTCTTGCGTTTTAATTTCGTTTTCTTTTGTGCATATTTTTCATTTATTTTATCTGTCTGGGCACGCCGTCAACGGGGCTGCATGTCTATGGAGCGTACCAACTCCCCCCACCCCACACCCGTTTGGCCAGCCTTATCGTTTGTCTGTCTCTGTATTTTGTCTGGCTGTCTCTATCTATCCCTGTCTCCCTGTCTCCCCGTCACCGTCGCCGTCGCCGTCTCCATATCTGACTGTCTGTTTGTCTTTAGCTCTGTCAGCGAGTGCATTGCCTAGTTATGATAAGGACACACAGGCAAGCCAAGGCGCAAGGACACAAATTTTCGACGACTTGCGCCTCTGTTGACAATAAATTTATGCAATAATAATAAGCACTATATATACATACATACATACATACACATATATATATAGACAGACAGACATACATACTTAGTGCAGTTGCAACCCAGCTCGCTGTTGGTATTGCCTCAAGTTTCACACACACACACACTACTTTTTCTTATGCTTCCTCAAGTGGCAACAATTTTTTCTACAGAAACCAACAATAATAATATTTAGGAAACAGGGGGGGGGGGGGCCGACGTGGGGGTTAGGGGAGGGTACAGCGCACCACCAGCCGTGTTAGGGGAACTATATAGCAGAAACTGCATGCCTTGGCGTTTATTAGAACCTGAGGAATGTCTCAGACCATGCCCCCATGCCCGCACACCGTCGCCCTGCTATGCCGCGGCGCAACATCGACTGGGCGACAAATTCGTTGAATTTATGAAATTTTAGAACCTTGTGCCTGAACGGTTTATACCCAAAGAGAAAGAGAGAGAAAGAGAGGGAGATAGAGAGAGTGGTCTTAACTGAATCATACAACGGGCACATGTCACGATATAGCATTGTCCCCTAATGCAAATGGCAAAAAAATCTCCGGTACACAAAGAGCGCTCAAAAAAACTATACACAAAGCTAACATTACAAATGTGAAAAAGAAAAAGTTTAAAGTTTTTGATATTTAGCGATTTTTCAATGCAAATATTGAAAAAAAAAAGAGATAACGTTCGATTCACAGTACGTTACGTTGACAACAAACCATAAAGGCGTTCCAAGAAGTTTGGCACAGAATGGAAATAAGATATCGCAACTGAGTTCAATTTTTGAATTTCAACAGCTTTTCTCTGCTAAACTCATTTGCTTGAAGAACATTGAACTGATTGCAAAACCAAAATCAACTTATGACAAATTTCCCAAAAACAAAATTTTGTCACCAATCTAACAGAGCATCAAATTTTCAGGTTGCCAAAGAAGAAAGGAAAAACAAAATTTGGAAATTCAAAAATATTGCGAAATAAGACAAAATCAGATCAGATCAGATTTGATTTGATTAATTCAAATTTATGCAAGAAATAACCAAAGTGTGAGGAGGCCTGAACCTAACCAAATCCATAATCAAGAATTTAGGAATATAAATTCTGAAAAATAGAAAACTTTTCCTAACTTTAAATTTGTAAAAGCAAGTCTCAAAAATTTATGTAGAATTTATATAGAAAATGTCACAGATTTTCGTTCAGCTTTGATAGTCGTTAATTAGCAACTGATTTTATTGTTCTGAGCTGCATTGCACCTGGCCTTCACTTGAGACATCTTCAAGACAAGATAAGATCAGGGACAGTTCCATAAAACTAATACATGTTTATGTGTATGTGTAAGTAAAAGAGAGACCCTTAGAGTTTAAGTAAACTAAGATGTAAATACATGAGAGAAATTTTACAATTATAAGGAAAACAATATAGGGAATTCATGACTCAATGCTTATAATTTGGAATTTGTTAAAGCTTCAAATGACATGCAAAATTACAACTGCTAGGGAGCAATTTTTCATCCAAGTCTATGTTTAAAGGGACTAAAATTTCAGGGAAGGGGTAAAATTTTGAAATAAAACATATTCAGACGGTCCACAAGGGAAGTCTACTTGCCAAATTTGGTGACCCTAGCTCTTATGGTCTTTGATTTATAGTTGTTTTTATTGATTTGCGGGGGCGGGAGGGGAAGGGGTAAAATTAAAAAAAAAAAAATTTCATCTAACGAACCACAAGGAGAGTCTACATACCAAATTTGGTGACCCTAGCTCTTATGGTCTCCAAGGTATAGTTGTTTTTATTGGTTTGCGGGGGTGGGAGGGGAAGAAGCAAAATTTAAAATAAACAAATTTGATCTGATACCCCGCAACTCCTCTCCAGTCTACATACCAAATTTGGTAACTCTAGCTCTTATAGTCTCCGAGATCTAAGAGTTTATACGAACGGACACGCGGACATAGCTAAATCGACTCAGCTATTGATGCTGATCAAGCATATATATACCTTATATTATCGGAAACACTTTCTTCTATGCTATGCAAACTTCCTGACAAAATTAATATACCATTTTGTGAAGGGTATCAAAAATTGTAGTCCGACTTGTCTAATAAATTATGCAGATCTCTGGGCGAAGTCAAGGCACAATTCCAAGATTTACGGAATGGCGTTGCTATACGCTCCCTTAAGTAAATCTGAATGCGTTTGGTAGTTTTATTTTCTTCTTCTTGTAAAATATATATTTATTGCTTCTCTTGTCTTACATTCTGTGGAATTTTAAATAAATTTGTTTATACTCTCATTTATGGGTTTCTTTTTTTATCGCGTCGCCCACCTCAAATTGCTGACACTTACAGTTCGGTTCGTTTGTTACATTGGGTGTGGGGGGGCGAGGGGGCAGAGCATGGTTTTGGTTTTTGGTTTCATATTCCGTGTGGACCCCAAGCTGACGTTGAGTTTTGAAATCGCCTGGTAATTTTAATGCCTTCAGCTGTATGCTTTTCATATGCTACCCGCTTTTTTATTTACTTTTGTTTTCTTATTTTTGCCAATGTGTTTTTCCAGGAATTCCGTCAGTGATATTGCAGCCTAGCCAGCCCTCTGCTGCTCCGACTTCAGCAACAATAATAAGAACGGCAGCAATAACAACGTAAAAGCAGCAGCGGCAGCAGCAATAAGAACAAAATATTGTTGCATTTTTCACAACGTCATTTTCTGGAAAATAAATGCAGTCGAAAAAAAAAACAAGGCAAAAAAAAAATAATAATAATTTATGCAAATTTTGCAGAAGCTATGAAACGTGCAGCGGCTGGGGCTGGGGCCGGCCGGTCAGTGGCAGTGGCAGTGGCAGTGGCAGTTGGTTGTCTGGGTTTTGCAGTCAAACTGACCAAGCTTTCAGCTCGTCTCTCTGTCTGTCTGTCAGCCAGTCGACTGACTGCCCAGTTGAGGCCTGCAAAATGGGTTAGAGCTAAAGGGGTAAGACAAAGCCCGAGTCTGAGGCTGAGCCTTAGGGTAAGGCTGCTATGACAGGTGCCCCTAAGGGCGGCTGCTTGACATCACTTGACAATTTCATTTCACAATTGACAATGTCTAAAGCTAGATTCCTACCGGCCTGCATCCCGTTCTGTGAAATACGCATTATGTGTGATAAGAATTTCTGCAGTTCCAACATCTGTGGCTCAGCAGTTAAGTGCAACTATCAAACAGTTGAAGGAGAGTTTTGTGGCGACACAGAACCAAACGTCTAAGGAATTCCTATAAATATTTTTGTTTTTTTATCCGTGAATGTAGTTATTGGTCCATATTAGTTTGTAGTTTATCCTTTTACTACAAGTTGTGCTAGCAAGTGCAACCAGGTGGTCAGTTCACAGTTTTTGCCTCACTGTAATAGGCTTTTTTATGGTTCTTACCAATTAAGAGGGTTCCCCATTTGTTCAAAAATGAACAAGGGTTAATTGGATTATATATAGGTAGATGTTAAAACCCAAGGAAGACGATATAAGTAAAGTTTCCAGACCTATCAAAGTTTAAAACCTAAAAGTATACAGTCCACTCAATTGAAGAAAGAAAAATATACCTATATACGAATGAATAGAGACATAAGTTGATGGAAACACACTCCACACACAAAACAAATAGATGTTCTACAAAACACAAATACATGTAAAGACAAAAAGACACAAACACACACTGTAACACATGCTACAGTTCTAAGAAGATCATCTAAGAGATGATTCAGGCAGCTAAAACAAGCGATCCTAGCTTGAGGCTGCTATATCTCACCCTTAAGGGACGCCAGCTGAAGCGCAGTGAGGCTTTCCATTTCGACAGATGGCTTAGAGAGCCCGCCCACCTTTGATGAAGTGGTCAACCCAGGTTCCTTATAATATAACTTACAAGGTTCTCTTAAAGGCTTAAAGGCCTCTTAAAGCCTAGCCAGTCATGGATTTGGTATCCCTATCGAAATCCTATCGATATTTCCTCCTTTTGAGGTTAGAGCAAAGACTGTATTTGAATTATTGGCAATCTGTATGATCATGTAGGTCATCCTTTGATGCAAAGATCATCCGGTCTGCGGTCTTCTCTAAAAGGAAGCCTCACCAACCCCTTAAAGTATATATATTCTTGATCAGCATGAACAGCTGAGTCGACCAAGCCATGTCCGTCTGTCTGAACATCTAAATCTCGAAGACTATAAGAGCTACAGTAACCAAAATTTGGTATATAGACTCCCCTTATGAGGCGTCAGATCAAGTTTACTTTACAATTTTGCCCCGCCATTTTTCAGTTGATCTAAAAAAAGATCAATCCAGTCAATGTTACGTTTTTCATTCGATCTATGATCATGAATCACTATAATATCTACAGAAAATCCTATATTTACAGGACCTAAGGTTCTCCATGTTGATTTGAAACAAGGCATCAGTTTCAGCTCAGAATAAGGAAAACTAAGACTGTTTAAAATGTTGATTGAATAAAAAAAAAGGACTGGAAATATCCTTGTCATTGTTTCCAAGTGTACACAGGTGACCCTTTATGAACCCTGTAAGTATGTGTGTGTGTGTGTGTGGGTGTGTGTGTGTCAATGCGTAGGTTCTACTTAGTTCTACGTCATACCGCACTTGAGCATTCACACAACACACTTGAGCACGCATTTTGGGCGACGCAAAGAATGCTCCAATCGATATGTGGAACGCAATACACACACATACACACACACACACACACACAAACACACACACACACACATATATATAGTGTAGGGTATTATTAAAGAGTGGGCAGACTTTTTCTTTTCTTTCTAATAATTAATAATAATTTATGTCGCAACTTTGTGTCGCTGCTTGCCCAGGCACTGCAATTAGGGAGAGCCTCTAGTGTGGGGGGGGTGACGTTAGGAAAAAAGAAGTCAACGCAGGAGGACCCTACAAAATTATGCATAAACGCATTTTAGGGCGCCTACAAGTAGGCAGTGCAAATGGCAACGTCGGCAAAACTACAAAAAGCTCAAAGGCAAAGACGACTGCAGAGAGACGACTGGGCGGAAGGCAGGCGCATTGAGGCTGGGGCTGACAGGCAGACAATGTCTGTGTGTGTTTGTGTGTAAGTGTGCCTACTTGCTTGCTTTCTTGTCTTGCATTCTGTGATTTTTTATGCTTTTTTTTATTCAAGTGCACTTCTAACGCACACAGCGCTCCTTTGATCCCCAACTAAAAACTCACGCAATTTTTAAAAAAGGTTTTTTTTCTTACGTCGCGGGGGCGGGGGTGAGGGGATTGTATGTTTTGTGACAGCAACGAAAACAATGCCTCCAGACAAAAGCAACAAACAGTGGGTGCAACACACTCACACACACACACACACACACACACACACAGACAGACACCCATAGATAATGAAAGGTCGTCAAAGTGCGTTGAGAGCGCGCATCCGCCATGTTGTACAGCAGCAGCAGCAACAGCAGCAGCAGGAGCAGGAGCAGAAGGAGCAGCAGCAGCAAACAGACGAAGACGAAATGCGAGATTCTGACAGTAACATGCAAAACAGCTATGTCCTTGGCGCCCTTAGGGGGGGTCACAACTAATCAACTGTTGGCTGTTCCAGAATGACAGCAGAAATACATAATCAAGGACGGACGGACAGCACAACACAGCGGTGACAATGGATGGCAAAAGCTTTATGAAAACACTGTCAGAAGATTTCAATTACATCATTATCTGGGTGGCTGTTGAAAGCTTAAGCATTTACGCAGCTAAACTGGATAATGAATGTAATGAGAAAATGCTTGAAAGATATGACATAAAACATAGAAACTTCAACTACAGAAACTACAGTCCGAAGAAGGCTGTCTGTTGCAAGTACTCCACATCCTCATATTATATCAAAAGTAGTATGCCGAAGCTTACATACCATTCACATTGAATATATCTAACCGATCTGGTTCATTCCGGAACAATCAGTTATATGGTAGATATATATGACATAGTTATCCGAACTTGATCAAATCAGGCCAGCGGACGTGGGGTCTCCTCAAATGGATACAAACCGAATTTGGTTTGATTTGGATGAAAAACAGAGAAGTTATGCTCCTAAGTGTTCATTCCGGAACAATCGGTTATATGGGAGCTATAGGATATAGTTGTCCGATCTGGATATAACTCGAACTTGACCAGCGTGCAGACAAATCAAATATTTCAGCTCTGTAGCTTATAAGACTTCCAAGATTTTTGTGTTGAAACAGACGGACGAACGGACGGACATGCTTCTATCAATCCCCCTTTTTCATGCTGATCAAGAATATATATACTTTATTTAGACGGAAACGCTTCCCTCTGTGCATTGCAAAACTTCCTCACAAAATTAACATAACATATTTGTGAATGGTATACAAACCAACTATGAAACTTACTATATACTTCATCAAAAGGTCTGGATCATAAAACTATATCATAAAGCTCACATAGAATCAATCAATTGATTTTATTTTAATATTTTTATATTTTTTATCACAAGAAGTGGGTTATTTCTGATACATAGATGAGCAGAGATGAGAAAAAATACTAAAAAGAAAAAATATGGTTTTGGGCTTTTCGAGTAAAATTCTCGAGTAAAATTAGAAAATGCCTGCTTACCCCTGAAAAATAGCTTTAAAATATACTAGATTTCAAAAATTCGTTAATATAATTTCGATATATTCATTCCACGTGTTCAATTCTTTTCATAAATGATCTCAAATGTATCAGAAACAAAAAATTCCAGCTCATTTATCAAAAATAACATTAAAAAATACTAAATTTTACAAATTCTTTAAAAAAAAATACTGGAAAATAACATTTACATATTCGTTTCTTTTCATAAAAGATCTCAAATGTAATAGAAACAAAAAATAACAGCTTACCTCTGAAAAATAACTTTAAAAAATACTAGAATTAAAGAAATCTTTAAAAAACTGGAAATGAAATAATGTATTCATTTCTTTTCATGATCTCAAATGTATCAGAAACAAAAAAAATGCCAGCTTACCCCTGAAAAATAACTTTTAAAAATACTAGATTTTACAAATTCTTAAAAAAACACTAAAAGAAAATTTGTATTCATTTCTTTTCATGATCTCAAATGGATCAGAAACAAAAAATGCCAGCTCACTTATGAAAAATTACATTAAGAAATACTAGATTTTAAAAATTCTTAAAAAAAAACTGGAAAAAAATAACATTTCTTTATTCGTTTTTTTTTCATAAAGGACCTCAAATGTATCAGAAACAAAAAACGCCAGATCACATGAAAAATACCTTTAAAAAATACTAGATTTTAAATAATCTTTTAAAAGAAACTTTCGCCATATAAACATTTTTTCATTCATTTCTTTTCATAAAGGACGTCAAATGTATCAGAAACAAAAAATGCCAAATAACAATAAAAATACTAGATTTTAAAAATTCTTTAAAAAGCTGAAAAAGAAAATTTCATTCATTTCCTTTCATAAAGGACTTCAAATGTATGAAAACACAAAATGCCAGCTTACCTCTGAAAAATAACTTTAAAAAATACTAGATTTTAAAATATCTTTACAAAACTCGCCATAAAAAAGTATTTTTTTTTAAATTCTTTTCATAGAGGACCTCATTTGTATCAGAAAAAGTGTAAACCCCAGATGCAATTTGGCTTCATTAATTTCATTCAAGTTGCATTTCTATACATCACGACAGGAAGCTCAAACTCTCGTTTAGAATATCTGCGATAGTTTAGAAAAATTGCCCTAAGAAATAATCCTCAATTTGTTGCAGAGAATTGCCGTTTACAACCACTTGCAAGTGACGAAGTTTGCCGAACTTTTTGTAAATGATGTACTCGTATATCGTTTTCGTTCTTAAGAAGGTTCATTTCTAAGCCCTTAGTAAAAATATTATGAAATTCGAAAATGAATCTTATCATTTCAACCACAACAGAAGCATAGTTCTCTCCCAGCTAGTAGAGATTTCAAGGAGGCACTTTATAATTTTTTAATTAGATTCGTTTGCCAAATGCTAAGGACATATTTCTGTAAGCATTTCTGGACACAAAATCAGCTATCTATAGATTCTTACATAAACCAAAACTCACCTTTCCTCTGCGACCAACAAATTCTTATTCGTTTTGCTGTCCTTAAGTCATTATGCTGTCGTTGCCCAGCAAAAGTCAATTTTCATTAACAACAACAACAATGAGATTGCCAACAAAATGCTTCTACTTATCTCTGACCTTATCAGTAGGCTTAAAGCAGCGGCGGCGGCGGCGGCTTGCCTTCATTTCTAATTGTGCTTCCATTTCACCAGACATAACCACAAATTATTTGCGATCCTGAGCGATTTGTTAACAACATTCGAACATAAAATGTTGCAGGCAGATGCAAACCGACGGCGGCGGCGGCCTATGAGCTGTGAATGCGCGACAAGTGCGCGAATAAGCCGAAATGCAATAAAATGCAAAAATAAAAAAAAAATGTATATAAAAAAAACAGTAAGGAAGGACATGTGTGCTATGTGTCCTTTGTATGCATGTCGCTCTGTCTGAGAACAGAGCTGATGGCGATAACAGGTCGACCGACCGCCGGCTGCTGCTGCTGCTGCTGCTCCTGCTGGTCCTGCTGCTTCGACTCCTGTTAGCCGTCAACCGAGGCTAATAAACTCGATTTTGGGCCGGAAGTGCGTGTGGCAACAACAACAACAACAGCAACAGCAACAATAGCACAAAATAAATGTTCCAAAAAACGCAACAACAAAGTTAAGTCTCTGCACAGTGGTAGCAGGCCATATCGGATACGTCGACGAAACTTCTCGAACCAAAAACAGCGGACAACATCCACGTCGCAAGCATCGATGCTTTGAATATCATCAATGTTTTTCTACATTCCCAACAGGAACACACATCGTATAGTCTTCTGATGACGAAATCCAGTGGAAATTTATATAAATTAGATATTATGCTGACCTCAAGCCCACCTTAAATTGTAAAATAAACAAAAACTGTAACTAAACAAGCACATTCTCCACTGTTCTGTCAAATTTCATAGCAATAGCATAACAATTGTAGACAACATCGTGAAAACAACAAATTTTAGTATGGTTAAAAGTTCAAAAATAAAAATTGTTGCCTACTTTCAGGGTAATCTATTAATTAGAATGTTTGATACAAGTATCCTTTAGTTCGAATTTCAATTACTTGCACAATTTTGTAGCTTTTTATACCTCTGTGTGGCTAGCAAGTACCATTTCCATACGAAATTTTACCTCGATTTCCAGCTACTTGCCATTTCTAAGTGCTTATCTATGCCAAGGTGCATAAATTATGTGGAAATTTAAGCCTTTCAGTTCCTTTGGCTTGAGCAAGGCCTTAACACAGATTGCAAAACGAAACGCTGAACTAGAAAACAAAAACGCTTGCTCACTTTCAAAGGTTGCCAAAAGGAATAATAAAGTTCTCTTAGTCAAATATTCATATTTCAGTGTTGAGGCTCTCCTCTGTCTCCACGGTTTAGTTATTTGGTAAATACGTTATAGAAATTTACTTTTTACAGATTTGCAACACTTTTTGACCATATTTTATACACTGTGCAAACAGACAAAGTTACCGAAAAACAAAAAAATGAGTAAAAACCCAAAAATATAAGACTAAAAAATTGCAGTACAACCGCCAAACCCGAGCCCCCCGCTTTTGCTGCTTCAGATGCGGCTGATGAGCGCCGCTACAGTTCAGTTCGGTTTGGTTTCACACACACACACACACACACACGCACACACACACAAGTGGTATTTGGGGTCGAGTCAGCGGCGTCGTCATCGTCGTTTCGTCATCAACACACGTTCCACTTCACAACGCACTCACCGGGGACACACAAGCGACAGCAGCAGGACCAGGACCAGGACCAGGACCAGGACGAGCACAAGCACAAGCACAAGCACAAGGACAGGCCGTGCAGGACTTTGCGGGATGCATGCAACTGCAGTCAACCCCGAAAACTGCCAAAAATACAAAATGAAAACAATACAAAACGAAAAAAAATTGTTCAAAAAACGAAGAAGAATTGCCAAAAATTACCGAAAAATACGATGCATAAAAAGCAACAACAACAACAGCACTATAAATGTCTGGCAGGGCAGGGGTAGTACACTTCTTCTTGCCGTGCCTCCTGTCCCTCCCTGATCCTGTTCCTGTTCCTGGCTACTCATTGTCGGTCGTGTGTTTAACCCTTTTTACTTTTGCAATTTTTGTTCACCAACTTTATTTTTTTCGTGCCATGAATGTGTTACAAACAGGGGCGTCCTGGTTAGGGGGGCATGGGGTGTGGGGTGGTTGATGGTCGGTAGTGGGGGGTACGGACATTCAGGCAGGTTTCAACGCCAGACAGTCTGTGTTCTTTTTATATATGATATTATATTGGTTTTACTTTACGTTGTACGAGTTTTTGCAGTTTCTACTTTTAAATGTTCAAGAGAGAGAGAGAGTGGGAGAGAGTGGGAGAGAGAGGGGAGGAGCGGGTGGGGCAGTTTTTGGGGGAAGTGAAATTGAGTAGGATTGGGATTCTAACAAAAATTTGTCGAGGCTTTAAAATTTGATTGCAGTTTGTCTGTTTTCAAGGTATGGTCAAATAATTTGTATCGTCGTTGGAGTGGATATATTTTGGAGATATTTTGGACTTTTGTGAAGGGATTTAAGATTAATGTTTACATATATATTCATGTTCTAGATGGGTGTGTAGATAAATGAAGGATACTATTGCCTGGTCACAACTAATGTGTAAGGGAGACACTGAATTCTGTTCAACTCATACTGAAAGGAAAGATAGTAAAGTTTTTTATACCAAGCTTACATTCTGAATCTGTTCTAATTGGTTCTATGGGAGCTACATAATATAGTTGTTCAATCTGAATCAAATTTGGTCATAACAAATTTCGTTTAAATTTGGTTAAGAAAAATATTTGAAAACGTTTCATTGGAAATCAGACGATATGGTCCCTCGATTCTGATCTTCTGAACATCAAAAGAACAGACAGACATAATGGCAAGGTTTAAAGGAATCCTCTAAGAATCCTTCCCTTAGTGGTTTTCATTCTTTAACGGTTCTATATAATACGGAGCTATATAATATAGTTATTCAATCTGAATCAAATTTGGTCAGCGGACGTGGGGACATGAGAAATTTCCTTTAAATTGGGTGAAGAACAATATTTGAAATCGTTTCAATGGGGATTAGACGATATGGTCCTTCGATTCTGATTCATCTGAACATCAAAAGACGGGCAGACATAATGACAAGGTTTAAAGGAATCCTCTAAGAATCCTTCCCTTAGTGGTTTTCATTCTTTATTGGTTCTATGAGAGCTATATAATACACTTAATCTGAATCATAAGAAGCATAAAAAATTTCGTTTAAATTGGGTGAAGAACAATATTTGAAGTCACTTCAATGGGAGTTACATAATATGGTCGGTCCTTCGATCCTGATTCATCTGGACATCAAAGGACAGACGGACATATTGGACATGGTAACACCAACTCTTACTCTTGCGGCACGAAACTAAGGCTTAAAGGAATCCTCTAAGAATCCTTCCCACTAAGTGTTCATTCCCTAACGGTTCTATGAGAGCTATATAATACAGTTATTCAATCTGAATCATAAGAAGCATAAGAAATTTCGTTTAAATTGGGTGAAGAAGTCGTTTCAATGCGAATTACATAATATGGTCGGTCATTCGATCCTGATTCATCTGGACATCAAAAGACAGAGGGACATATTGGACATGGTAGCACCAACTCTTTATTACGGCACGAAACTAAGGCTTAAAGGAATCCTCTAAACGAAACGCGGTAGAGGGACACACACTTTCTCACTTTCAAAGAAAGTAAAAGGCATCATAAACGATTAACATTATCTATGTGCTAAGTGTCTTTAGAATACACGTGTCCTTAGTATTAAGAGAGTTATCAATGGATATTTAAAAGATATTATTATTATATCTACAATAAAAGTTTATCTCTCCCTAGCTAATCTCATATTCATAACCATTTAAATACCAAAATTTGATATAATTTCCTAAGCTGAGGAAAAGCTTACAACTTCTTAAAGCTTAATCAGAATATGGAGAGCCAGGATTAGCCTATTATATAATTTCATTCCCTTAAATATCTTAACCAAAAGTATGCCATAAATCTGTCTATTAAAGCTGAAACATTGACGTTCTATTTGATGAACATTTTTAAGCATGGGGAAAACTCTTTGCCTGTGAAAATAACCAAGAGAAACAGCAAAAATTGGGCAAAAAAAAATAAAGAAAAAAGGAAGAAAAATTGCACAGAATTGCAGTCGATGAATGAGGGTAAAAATTACGGGACTTTAGCTTACACCCAAAGTACAGTTTTGCCCACACTCCGACGCGCTAAAACAAGCGCTAATGCAAATACAACCCTGCGGCATTGGCAAAAGCTTATTGCCAAAAAAAAAAGAAAAAAGAACGAAGAAGAACAAAAAAGTACATAAACAGCCGTTGCAGCTGGGTTGGCGGCAGCGGGTGAGATGGGTTGGTTTGGCAGAGAGAGAGCGGGGTAGGCGGAGGCTAGGATTTGTAAGGACAGGCGACGAATTATATTGCATAAAATAAAACGAAGATGCCGCCAGCGCCAGCCTGAACGAAAGGACGAAGGAAAACACAAGCAAACAAACAAACAAGAAGAAGTAGAAGTAGAAGAAGAAGAAGAAGAATAAAACAAAGACAAAGAAAGCAAGCGGCAAATGCAACGCGCTGATGAGTGGCTTTAAAATTCCAAGCATTTTCGGGGGAATACGGGTGCATAGCATATTTTTTTGGAACCACCACCAACAACAACAACAACAACAGCAACAACAGCAACAACAACAACAACAACAGCCACACAACGAACGGCGTCGAAACTTTTGTTTTGTTCCAATTTTTTTTTTCCTGTGTGTTTTTTTGGGGGGGAAGTGGAAGTGGAAGTTCGTTTCATTTTCGACCGTGTTGCCTGCTGTCCCCTCCGTACGTGCCCCTGGCTTCTTCTCATTCATTTTTTTTTTTTTTTTGGCAATGCGTGGCTGCAGTGCAGAGAGGCCAGTGCATGCGACCCAGAGTTCGCCCTCCTGCCTTGCATACGTTATACACACATACATATATACATACACATATACAAACTTACATACATATATAGAAGTTTCCATGCATTTTATATTAAGTTTTCCCCTTCAGCAATAAGAAGAAAAAAAAACAAGTAAATAAAATTATGGCTAAGCACTTGAGAGAGGGCTTTTTTCGGTTCATTCTTCATTTTTTTGGGGTAAGAAATTTGGCAAGACACAAGAGCAGATACTGCGGCATCTAACTATAGAGCCACACAGAGCGGCTATATATCATGATCATTCCCATAGCATATGGCAAAGTCTTCATAAACTTATGATTCACCAGTGCGGATCTATGGTTAGGTTAACTGATTATAACTAACCAGGAAGTTTGCCCATCCTCGCCCGAACTCTCCAATCTATGTCTCTCAGTACAGGCGGCCACGTTCAGGAAGGAAAGTTAACTCCCATATCTTTAACAATTGTTCTAACCTAAACCGAAAACCTTCAACTTTAAGCCAAGGACAGCCCTGAGAGTGTGATTTGTCTGGAGTGTTTAAACACAGATGAACTTAGTGAGCCGCTTGAATTCTTACAATCTTTTACCTGGCTACGAGGCCATTTTGCAGTGGGAATTAGCTCTAGCTTGTTGAACACATTCTAACTTTTGTGAAGATTTCCTCCTAGTAGCTGTTATAGTATGAGCTGTGCATTGCTCCAGTTTTATACCTTCAACTTTAAGCCAAGCCTTGAGAGTGTGATTTGTCTTGAGTGTTTAAACACAGATGAACTTAGTGAGCCGCTTGCCTTCATACAATCTTTGACCACTTGCAGTTGGAATTAGCTCTAACTTGTTGAAGATTGTAAAGATTTCCTCCACGTAGCTGTTATAGTATGAGCTGTGCCTTGTTCCAGTTTTATACCTTCAACTTTAAGCCAAGGACAGCCTTGAGAGTGTGATTTGTCTTGAGTGTTTAAACACAGATGAACTTAGTGAGCCGCTTGCCTTCCTACAATCTTTGACCTGGCTACGAAGCCACTTGCAGTTGGAATTAGCTCTAACTTGTGGAACACATTCTAACTTTTGTAAAGATTTCCTCCACGTAGCTGTTATAGTATGAGCTGTGCCTTGTTCCAGTTTTATACATATATTTTTGCTATACACTTTTATATCAATCTATCAAATTTGTTTCTATTTTAAAAATCAGATTTTTTGTCTCTTTTATAACTTGGTCTTATAGTTGAATATGGAGGGAGAGCTCTGCTCTCTTTGATTTGTGCCATCACTTTCTAGTCACAGTCTATCTCTCCATCTTTCTCACTCTCTTATCTTATAAAAATACCTAAAAGTTCTTAAAATCCTAAGTGAAAAACTTAAATTTTCCAACCATTAATTTATTTTTTCGTTTTTTTTTTTTTATAAAGTGCGAAAAAAGGGCAAACCAGGGGGATAAAGGAATTCTTACAAAAATGTTGATGATGAAACCTGAAACTGCGTTTCAACGTGAGCCAAATGAAATTGCAGTGGAGTGGAGTGGAGTGGAGTGGAGTGGAGTGGAGTGGAGTGGAGTGGAGTGGAGTGGAGGAAGGTGCAAGGCGGGGCCGAGCAGCAGGCGAAGACAAAACGAGAAACATACGCAGAGCCAAGTGAAGAAGCCCAAGAGCACGCTCCACACACACACACACAGAATCCCCAATCCGCAATCCCGCAAGCCCACATGTGTGTGTCCAACTGTCCGTACCGTGGTCTGTTCGTCCGTCTGTCTGTCCGTCTGTCTGTCTTTCTGTCCCGTAGGCGCATTGCAGTAGCATTGATTTAATCATCATCAATTATATGCAGCAGCAAGTTAATATAATAAAGCGCTGCTGCTGCTGCTGCTGATGCTGAGGAGCTGCTGCATCTCTGGCTTTTCTCCTTCTGTGTATCTGTCTGTCTGTCTGTCTGTCTGTTTGTTTGCATGTGTGTGTCTCTGGCTCTTTTGGGATCTTGGCGCTTAAATGCAATTAACATAATGACAAGCAACACTTGTGCGCATGCGCATTTCACTTGGCCGCCACGGCTCGACTCGAACTGGAGTCAGAGTCGGAGTTGCAGTTGCAGTTGCACTTGGAGCTCTTAGCTTGAAGCTGCTATCGGTGGGCCGCTGTCAATAGTGCGCATAATTATATCATAATTGATCTCTGGCTCTTTCGTTTTTGCCACAGCAGCTAACAGAAACCGGTAGCCTCTCACTCTCCCCCCTCTCCTCCCAGCCTAGCCATAAACTTGACACTTTTGCCTAGCTTAAAACCATTCGATAATTCTACTTCTGCTCTGGTCCTCTGGTTGGCTCTAGTCGGTTTTCTGTGCCACGTGGGCGTCAAATCCTGAATTATTAACTGTGAATGTGACAGCATTTGGTGGCCTAAACATTTGTTATACAAATGCTGCTTTTATATAAGTCCCCCAGTTGGAATACCTTTGAGGCAAAGAGAGGAAAATGTGGAAGAAAAAAACAATCAGAGAGGAAGGCTAGCCTTGGATACCAGAAGCTTGCAGATAGCTTTTAAAATGACCATATTAGTCAAACCGATCACTCTCAAGGACTCGCACTGCTACCTTGAAGTCCAACATGAGAAGAAGCTCACGATTAGGCAGCATATGACAGCGATTTGCTTCAAGATAAAGGGCAAATATAGAAGCTTGGCTGGCTTCTAAGCGAGCGAAGCAAACTGGCTCTATAAAACAAGATGATATACAAGCAAGGGATTGCACTTGTCTTTATATACGCTCTACCAATATATGGGAATCCTGTTCCGAAACCCAACTTGGAACAATACAGGTCCTTAAAAGGTCCACAATATCACTCTTCACACGGACCTAGTTGTCAGACAAGCGGGACATGAACTGAACTCAACAGCTAGAAAGCATTTTGACAGGCTTGAGGAGCACCCTAATCCTTTTGCTAAGACTCTTCTTTACCGCTTGAGGAGAAGAAGGCCGAAGAGGCCTTTCAGTCTTTTCTTGAATAAGCGGAATCAAATCACAGTTTACCACAGAAACAGAAAATATGATAATATGAGATCAACAGGGGGAGAGAAAGTAATGCCAAACATAATGAGAGATCTTACAAAGGCATTAATAAATGAACAGCTAAATAGTCTTTGCTTAATTAACAGGCATAAACATTTTTCATAAAAACTTTTAAAGTAAAAAATTGTTTCAAAAATTCCTAAAAATTCGTACAAAAAAAGAGTATTTCCGATATGCTGCTGCCTAGAGGCAATGTCGTTATAGTTAAGTATGTATTATATAGTTTTTGCATTGGTCTACTCTGTCCAGACATTGATCGCTGTGTAGAGACCCCGCCGTCGTCTGGTCCTTGACACGTCCTGCAATTCGTGTAGATCATTATAATTTGTTGTTGCTGTTGCTGTTGCTGTTGCATTTGTTGTCTGACTACGCTTTACGCTCTAAATACGCCAAAGATAATCAACGAAAACAAACAACAACAACAACAGCAACAACAGCAGCAGCGACAGGGTCCCCGGCTTTGGGTCGCGGTCGGAGCGGGTCAGGTGTATAAATTGCAACGAAGAAGAAGCCAGAAACCAGAAGCTAGAAGGGCGGCGGCAGCTAAAAACTCTTTTCGAGTCCCCGGCAAGGGCAAGGCATGCCTCGTTGGCCATGGGGTTGCTTAGGGGTCCGGGACCGCTTCAAGGGTTGTGTGTATGTGTGTGTGTGAGAGAGCACGCGGCGCGTTTTTGGCCAGTTAAAAAATTGCATTATCTTCCACAAGTTTCGATCAGCGAACACACTCACACACACGCACACACATACTGCACGTAATTTGGCCAAAAAATATGAAATAATATCAACATGGTATATCTAGACAGACAGACAGACAGACAGTCATATAGATAGGGACTTATAGACAGCTCTAGACACGCGACGACGACGACGACGACGCTGGGCGGTGAAAAAAAAAGTAAAATAAAAATGGAAAACCGGAGCAACCGGCGAACCCCAACTAAAACCCAAATCGACCAACATGTTGCAATTATTGTTGCCTATGGCTCGTAAGCGTGGCAACAATAGAAACACCGAAGAGCCCCCCCCACCCCGCCCCAAGCCCCTACTACTATTATGCCCAAGCCAACTAGAGCCCAGACAACGTACAAAACCGCACTGCCAACGCAAAGGAGGAGCGAAGGCGACAGCATCGAGTGCAATGGGAAACAATACTACGACGATGTAATGCAAGTACTCTCGCCCCCCCTCATAGTGCGACTGAGTTCTGCATCTGAATGGAGCTGAACGGAGCGGAGCATAATGCCAGCAACAGCGACAGCGACAACAGGCTGAGTGACAAATATGCCAGCTGGAAAGGCAACAACATAAGACGCTAAACCAAACAAAAGATCATCAGGTGTATGCCATAATTGTCTGTGTATGCGTGTGTGTGTGAGTTTGTGGATAAATGTTCTTCTATATATATATAATTAGGTAATTATTTAATACAAAAATGTTACAATAAAACGAAAAGCTAAGGCTAAAATGTTAACAAAGTATCTCAAAATCAATGAAGGCATTGAGCAAACAGCAGAGCAAGTCTGGCTAGAGGCAGACAAACGGAAAGCGTTGAGTTAACAGGAGGATAATGGGAAAGGAGAACAACTAAGAGACAAGATAATTGGCACAGAGAATGAAAATGAAAAAAAGTCAGTCACTCAGAGAGCTGAACTAAATGAACTAAATAGACGAACTAAATGTGTACATATATACCATTCCAAATCAATTGAAGAAAATATAACAAATTCGCATGAAATTTGCCTTTGAAATGAAATGCTCACAGGAGCAAAAACAGCTCAGACCTTGGCTGACTTCAGTTTTCATGTGTGTAAAAAGAGGAATCACTTTGGCTAAGGCTGACGAGGTCCGTTTGAAATCTTCTTAGTTTTTAAGTTGCTATAACAGCTACAAAATATATCATACCAATGGAAATGAAATGAAAACTTTTTAACCTGATAAACTATCAGATAAAGGAGAACATAAGACAAAGATCTTGGCTTGGTTTGTCTATAGCAAATGCATGTCAGTTACAAATCAGTAAGCGTCTTTAGACCACCTCTGCTGGGATATCTTATTTATATTCGTACTCTGGTAGAGTAAAAAACAACAATGCCTTGAGGAACTGAAATCCCTAATTATGTTTTTGTACTAGAAGGAAGTCTTTTGAGGCTGTGCGGCATACTGACGCCGGAAATCACTGGCAGACCTCGTTATGAAATGGCATTTAATGTTCGGGGAAGAAAAATATTCTTAAAAATTTCAATATGAACGTGTGCGACGAAGTGCGAGACAGCAAGATACACAAGCAGCTATAGAGATAAAATAATATAAAAAACGGAATAAAGAAAATATAAATGCCCAAAGGGCAGTCGTGATGGTCTTGGTAGGAAGTTCTAAGTCCTTCAACTTATGAAAATCAAGGAGAGAGGCCCATTTGAAGTTCTGAGTGAGCATAACATTGAGTATTCGTTTTACCACAACTAGGGATTAGTTCCACAGAAATCTCTGACGTGGCGCTGCTGCCTTGTGCCTTATGTTCTTGTACAACATGTGTCGATGGATTTTCGTTAGAAACTGCACTGTAACAGAGCTAATCAGAGCTACTTAACCACTCGTACAACCATAAGATCATTTTTAAACAGCGATTTTAGTTGATTACTCTAAATTTGCGGTGGAAGTGTAGTTCACAGGCAACGCATAGGCGAAGAAAAGACAGCAATAACAGTTTCTGCTCCTGTCACAGAGATGTTGTTCAAGAGTTGGGTCGCGCTACCTGCTCTCACTAGCTGAATGCTGAATGGCGTACGTCGTGTGCAAGCTTGTAGTAGAGTTAAAGAGTATATTGTATTGGTGCAAGTATATGTAAAACAGGTCAAAGGACGCCTTTTCTAACCTATAAGCTTAGACACCTAGATCTTGAAGACCATAAGAGCTAGAGTCACCAAATTTTGATATGTAGACTCCTCTGGCATACACGCACACTGATAAAACCATAAATTCTTGACAATTTCTAAGCAAATTAGGCTTTGCCTGTGTCTTCATAAATTCAAGCTGAAGCAAACATTTGCCCACTCTAAGTAGGCTTTGCCTTTGCTAAAACTTGCCTGTGCCAATTCAAGAACATTTTCATATCACTCTGGTTCGACATGTCGACCTGAGCAGAACTGCTTCTTTGCTTTTCTTGGATTTTCTTTATTATTGATTTTATTTTAAATTTTATTTTGACTGAATTATTATAAGTAGCGAACAATTCAAATTCGGCTGAGATGAATGAAAATTAATCGAACATTCAGATAAGATAATTATATATTAAAATCGGAAACATTCGTTATGCGACTGCAGTATATCATCACACGCTAGATAGGGTTAAGATTCTCTTTTTTTATTATTTTATTTTACTTTTTCTCTTTGTGATTAAGAGCTATTGAAATAGGTACGAAGCAGATTCAGTTAAGATGAAATTGCATTGAGAATTTAAATTATTTAATTGCTTTGTTTAAATAGAAGATGGAGGATGGATTGGAAGAGTGTTTTACATAGACTAAGTTAGGTTTGTGCAAGACCCAAGGGCGAAGCTTATGGTCAGGTTTTGACCAAAAAACATAAATTCAACTAAAGCAAACTTTTTAGATTAACTCATGAATATTTAGGATCACACTTAAGACACTATTGAGACGTGAGAGAAATCTATGAAACCCTTATATCTCCCACAATTTTCTATACTAAGTTCAAATTCTAGATGAAATTCGAATTCGTTTCGTCGATTTCAAAAACATTAACTGCATTCTCAGAAGAACTTTGCTGTGGCAAACTTTCCCAATGGCAAACAAATTTTGATCTCTCACAAAGCTCTCCTTAATATAGACATAGTTTTTCGAAACTAAAACTAAAATCCGCGTTAAATTCCTCACTTTAGCACAACTGTACCACACCAGCATAGGCAGCGAGATAGAGAGAGAGTGAGAGAGAGAGAACGTAAGTTAGAGGGTTGAGCATAAATGCAAACAAATTGCCAAAAAAAAAAACAAAGTGCAAAAATTATAATAAAAGACGCGGCTTCAAAAAAAAATCTACATAGAAGACACAAGCGAAATGAAATACAAAGAAAATAACAAAAGAACAAATTAAACACATTTTCGTTTTTCACCCCTTTCTATATGTATGTTGATATATATGTGTGTGTGTATATAAATTTGTAATATGTAGAAGAAATTTAGAGCATATTAGGCTTTGCAGAGGACACTAATGTATTCTATATATATATATATATATAAATATAGATTTTGTATCACAAAGTTGTACTTAGAATTCTCAAATGCTTAGGGTGCTTGTTAGCTGAAGTTTGAAGAAGCTGAAACCAAAGAGTATTATAGAGATACGCTGATCAGATTATGCCATAGCTGAAGCAGACATTGGCTTATCTATAACTTCACACACATTACTCAAGGGCAAAAATATGACATATAAAGAGATATATATATATATATATATAAAGAGTTTCGGTCGCACGGAGATCCGTAACACAACTAACTGTTCTCCCTTTTTCTCGGGCTTTTATACCGAACCACACTCGGCGACAGCTACAAATAAGCTACACATGCTACCACATTTCCATATGTTCACTTTTGAATCAAACATAAGAAGAAGATCCATGAGATTCTAGAAAGTTCTAGAAAACTAACCAAGTTAAGAAGATTTTATCAGCAAAAGCCTTTGATAAGAAACTAGCAAGGCAGCTGCAAAAGTCTGGAAACTCCCAATAAAATGCAAAAGAGCTGAACAACATTTTATGGGCATAAACATTGAGCTGGATTTTCAGTTGAAATTCAGAAATTCAGAAACAAAACACATTTGGATAGAAGCTTAAAACTTTGAACTTTGAACTTCAATGGGAATTTGGTAACACTGAAAAACCATCAGTAACCAAAACTAATGACGAAAAAGAGCTTTCAAAATGATCAAAATCTAGTATTTTTTTGATTCGGAAGGTTTAGAATGTGATGAGAATTTGTTGTCGAAAAAAATCCAAAAAAATACCGCATAAGCAATCACAATTTCTTTAATTCAATAATATATACCAGTATCGCCCCAAGGTCGAACTTAATGCAGAAAAAACTATCCTTAACATCTGCATTTACCGCACCTATAAGACTGTCTTGCAGCTGATAAGGTTTATTATGTTGAATTTTGGTCTGAGTCTGAGAAGTCTAGCTCTTCTCTTCTAGCTTCTAACTGACAAATTCACCATTTGCTTGGCTCTATTATCCATAACGAATGTCCAAAAACATCAATATAATCATATGCAACGATGTTTTCGACGTTTGTTCAGTTGTCGAGGTAAAGTTTCGTATGGAAATGCACTTGCTAGACACACGGAGATGTAAACACCTAAAAAAATTGTACAAGTAATTGAAATTCGAACTAAAAGATACTCTTACCAAACATTTTTTACATAACTAATTAATAGATTATCCTAAAAGTAGGCAACAATTTTAATTTTTAAGCTTTTAACCATACTAAAATTTGTTATTTTCACAATGTTGACCACAATTGTTATGCAATTGCTATGAAATTTGACAGAACAGTGGAGAATGAGCTGGTATGGATATAGTTTTTGCTTATTTTACAATTTAGGGTGGGCTTGAGGTCAACATAATATCTAATTTATATAAATTTTCACTGGATTTCGTCATCAGAAGACTATACGAGGTGTGTTCCTGTTGGGGATGTAGAAGAACATCGATAATATGCGAAGCATTGATGCTTTTGAAGCTAAACATCGTCGAAAAAACTTCGAGGTAGACCAATGTTCTTTTGTTTGCGATGTTTCGTCGATATGTATCGATGTTCAAACATCGCCAAATTCAATTGTTTTTTTATTTCCTAATTTGAGAAAGTCCATTTCAGTAGTCCGTTTTCAATAAGTGTTCGCTCTCTAAGCTTTGAGGAACATTTCTGTTTCAATTTCATGTCGATGTGAATGGTTTAAGTATGCTAAAAAGGGATCTTAACCATCAATATATCTATCTATCTTTCTGTCTATCTATATATCTATCTATATACCTTTCTATCTAAGTATCTTTCCATCTTCTCTTCCAATTCATAGCCCTTATATCCCAGACATTCTAGAGTATCTAATGCGTCACTTATGCCCAACTCCCTTTCTACGTGCTTTTTGCGTGCGTTAAGAGCTCATCGAGAGGTCCTTGCACAAAAATACACAAAATATATACAAAAAAAATATATATATTTATATTCCTTTTTTAAATGAAGAAGTGCAGGAAGCAGGACAAGGAGCAGGAGCCACCACCACCATCAAAAAAATAAAGAAAAAAAGAAAAGGAAACGCTAACTGCGACGGTAACGGCGACTGCAGCGTCTGATTAATTGAAGTGCGAGTTTTTTGGCGAAAATGTGAAATTGTGAAAAGCGAAAAACGAAAGCGCCGCCAAAATTACTTTGCCAGCCCAACGACGCACACACACACACACACACCGCACCGCAAAGCCCTTCACCAATCCCCGTCCCCCTTTGGCATCAGGCAAAGTTTATCCGTTTTATGCTGTCGCAGGACGGTCGGCCGGATTGCAGGGGGTACACAGTTGAACGGTCGTCGGTAGGTCGTCGCCTTTTTGTCGTGCTTTCTTGTTGCTGTTGTTGTTTTTACTTTCGTCCTTTCGGGGCGACCGCTGCCGTTCGTTTGCTTGCACTTATTTTGTCAAATGCAAATATAGACTTTTATATATATATATATATATATAAATATATGTATATATAAACCCTGGGTTTTTTACACAGCCATTCCCCAGACCAGACCCGGACCAGACAGAAAAGGAAAGCTGAAATCTATATACTCGCACATACATACACACATATATATATATATATATATATATATTGTGGTGTACGCGTATGTTGGGCAAATCTAAAATTGTTTAATTTGCCTAAAGTCCCAGCAACCAACCCCCGCACCCCGCCGCCTGCATAGTCGTCTCTGGCCAGTCTGGGCGTATGCGTAATATTTTATGGTAGTTTTTTATTGCGAAAATGCTGTCTGGACTTATATTGATTTGTCTGCCGCTTTGTGAGCACAAAATGTTTGCTATTTGATAGCGCAGCCAGTTTTCAATTTGATTTCAAGTGATAAAAACAAAACGTTGCATAGAACTATTCCATAGTTTTGTACAGTGTTTGCCAACACTCTTGTTTGAGTTGAGTGTGCCAGTGTGTGTGGGAGGGGAGAGGAACAAGTCTATGAATATTTTCTTGCAGTTCCAGATGGTTTTCATGCTTAACATATAGAAACCCATCTAGAAACCATAGGAAAAGCTCACAACTAGTGTTGTAAAACGTCTGATAAGTGTGATAAGTTCTTTATACTCGTACTTTATGTATGTAAGAGGCAAAAGGAAGCATTTTTATATATATTCTTGATCAGCATCAACAGTCGAGTGGATCCAACCACGTCCGTCTGTCTGGCTGTAGACTATAAGAGCTAGAGGCACCAAATTTGCTATGTAGAGACCCCCTTGTAGAGCGTCACATCAGGTTTGCTATAAAATTTTGCCCCACCACCGTAAAACGATGAAAACGTTAGACCATAAGAGCTAGGGTTACCAAATTTGGTAAGTAGACACTCCTTATGGGGCGTCAGATCAATTTTTTTTTAGATTTTTGCCTCTTCCCCTCCTGCAAATCAATAAAAACAACTATACCTCGGAGACCATAAGAGCTAGGGTCACCAAATTTGGTAAATAGAGACCCCTTGTAGAGCTTCACATCAGGTTTGCTTTAAAATTTTGCCCCACCACCGCAAAACAATGAAAATGTTAGACCATAAGAGCTAGGGTTACCAAATTTGGTAAGTAGACAATCCTTATGGGGCGTCAGATTAATATTTAATTTTTGTAATTTTGCCCCTTCCCCTCCATCCCTCACAAATCAATAAAAACAACTCTACCTCAGAGACCATAAGAGCTAGGGTCACCAAATTTGGTTAGAAGACTTCCCTTGTAGACCGTCTGCATATGTTTTTTTTTTCAAAAAATTTTCAACCCTTTCCGCCACCGCAAATCGATGAAAACCTTATATCTCTCACAAATCTTAACGCATTTAGTTGAAAATGAGTTTGTATATGTATAAGCCTATAATCTACCGATTTGCCGAATTTCATTGAGTTCGGCTAATAATTGATAATTGCTTATCATATACGAACATTTGTCAATATGTGCTAAAAAGGTCACTGATGACAGTTTATAGTTTAAGCAACAGCGAGAGAGCTTGGCTCTTGCTTGTTCTCATTTCGGGGCCACTTCTACGTGTTTCTGCAATTTTCTCTTCACAAACAAAACACCAAACCTATAGAAACATATATATCTTAGCCATTTTCAAACGCCAACAAAATAACTATAAAATCTAATCTGCACAAAGCGGACTGCCGCTGAGTGTTTAATGAGTGCAAAAGCCTCCAAGGAAACGCAACAAGAAATCATAATAATTAAAAACAAAAAATTGAAAACCAAAAAAAAAGGCCAACGCAATTAGATGAATCGTAATGCAGTTTTGCATTTTGCACTTAAAAAAAACTATATATGTATATGTATATGTGCGCCTTTAAAGCAGAGCAGAGTCTATGTCGTGTCTGCGTGGTGTCGTTGCGCATGCGCCTCAGCGCTCCCAACACGCACTTAAGATTGCAACGCGTGTGAAGAGAGCGCCGCGCTTCTGTATAATTGTGTTTGAGCGAGTGCATGTGTGTGTGTGTGTGCGAGTGAGTGGGCGTTTATAAATATTTATAATTGCAGAGTTGCGATTTTTCAATCAAGAATTGCAACAAAATTGCAAGGCAACTTCAAAATGTTGGAAATGCAATTTTCCCTTAGTGTGATAATTATGCGCATTGTATGGCTTGGAGTTCTTGGAAGAAAAATTGAAACTCGAACGAAAAGTTTTAGCTTGAATTTGTGGAGCGAACACACACACAATTTGAAACTCAACACCGAGGCTCGTTCTGTCTGTACACGGGTTCAGTTGGCGGGAAATTTTTTCATGTGACACTGTGTTGTGTGACAAGGCTCCATCAAGAGAGACGGGAATGCAGAGTCAATCTGGTCACACTGTGAAACAGAAAGCTCTGAGCTGTAAATTCAAGTGAAGAAGAAACGGTATTGCCAGATGAAAAGCTTGTAATTAACATACTTAAAGGGTGAATAAACCTAAGAGGTAAATCCAATTTGAAGGGAAATTGCATTTGATAGAGAAGATGTGAAATTGCCTGCACCAAAACTCCTGAAAGTGTTTTAAAAACATCAAATATGCTTTTCTTTAGGGGTTTCTTGCCTCCTCTTAATCCAAAACACTTGAAACACAGCAACTAATGGAAGAAATCGATCTCAGTGTCGCGGGAGTTTGCTTTAGAGAGGCTAAAAAGGACCCGCTTGTGCGAAAAAATGAAGAATTGCAAACACATTTGCTATAAAATTTCAATTTGAATGGTACAAAAGGATTCGGGATTGCCGTTTCTGGTTTCCAATATAATTTCTTGTTGTTTTCTGTGAAATTTTAAAACATAAATCTACCTTGAATAGAAATTGCATTTGATGAAACAGATTTGAAATTGCTTCTACCAAAACTTCTCCAAACTTGGCTCTGAAAGTGTGTTAAAGAGATCAAATGTGTGTTTCTTTAGTGGTTTCTTGCAGCCTCTTAATCCAAATCTTGCATCCTCTTAATCAAAAGGCTGGAATAACAGAGGAACAACGCGATCTTAATGCAAAAAAGCGATCCCAGTGTCGTCGGAGTTTGCTTTACAGAGGCTAAAAAGGACCCGCTTGTTTGAGAAAAAGAACATTAAGAAAGCCTTTTGCTATATAATTTCAATGTGAAGATTCGACATTTCTTTTTTTTAGCTTTCTTTTCTTGTTTTGCTTGTTATTTCTTTATATTTGTTGTGAAATTTTTAAGCCTGGCTTTCTGGTGAATCAAAGCTATGGCCCTTGGCAACCTTTTCCTTTACTCAAATCCTCGTTATCATCATGAACTTTAAATTTGTCTCTTATTTCAACCTTTATCCAAATCCTCATTATCATCATGAACTTTAAATTTGTCTCTTATTTCAATCTTGGCAACTTTTCCTTTATCCAAATCCTCGTTATTATTATCAATTCTATCTTTTTATTCTTTAAATTTATGGAGATAGAGAGAGAGTTCCTTCTTTCACTCTAATGCCGCTGGCTTGTGTAATATAAGAATATAGGAAAAGTCATACAAAATGTCTTATTATCAAGCAGAGATTGGAAACTTTAAAAAGGCAAAACAGAGAATTGTGAATCATTTGGTTAGCATTATAAATTTATAATTATAATGATGCTCAATAACACTGCCAAGAGGCGTGAGTTCGCCTCTTCTTAATATAACCAAGATTGTTTAAAATGTTTCTGTAAAGTTCTCTAATTTTCTTTTAAATAATTGAAAGTTTTCAACAGCTTCTACGATATTCTATAAGCTAACAAATATTACTAAGAAGTTACAGAAATTTCAGGCAAATTCCTACAGAAATAATTTCCTGTTTCAAATTCTAAATTAGTTTCCCCCCTTTGAACCATTCCTTTCGGAATGCAGCTGGAATTATATCAAACCCCAATTTCAGTCTCCTAACTTGTATGGTTTGATCTGTGCAGCAAATCTTGGTCTCATTTAAAGCTTCACTTTGTCTTAGCTAACTAATGACTTTTCATTATTTCAACGGATATGTTTCCCATATATTTTTTATACCTAGCTCAAACTTCCGGAACTGCAGCAAAAAAAAAAAAACAAAGAAATGAAAAGAAATGCTTTTATTTTTTGCCAAAGGCGGCACTTTTGCTTTGGCCCAATATTAAAAAATATATATATATATAAATGATGTGCATATTTTCCATTTCCAGTTTTTGTATAAACTTCATAACAATTCAGCAAAAAAAAAAAAAAAAAAACAGACCACATCCGGTTTGCTTTCAGATATGTTTAATAAACAGCATATATAGGAACTATAAGGCCAGGCGACAGAATGTCGAGAACAATAAAAAGTGAAACTTGGCCAAATTTTTCGACTAACTTTTTGAATGAGTTTGCAAAGGCAAGCTTAATAACAGGATGAGGCAGGGGAGAGTTTATTTGTTTATGCTATGATAGAAGGGGAGCCAGAATTGGCATTCAGCAAAATCAAAAGAAGAAATAAGATTAGTAAAGTAAATTCAAAATAATCAAGATAATTAAGTCACATGATCAGTTGAGTCATTTGATTAAGATATGAAAAAATATTTTAAAAAATATGAAAAAGTGGAGAAATTTTACAGGGAGAAAATTAGAGGAAATATTTTAAATAATTTCAATGGTAAATTATTAACTTTTCGAGCAATCAAGGAAGAAAGAAAAAATAAAAGAAGAAATCTTTATAATGTAAACTAAACTTCAGGTAAAGCAAATTGCAATTGCTTTCCACCAAATTCAGCTGTCAAAAATTCTAAATTCCAACTATACGATTTTGTTGTAGCAGAAACATATTTCGAGTTCAAATTTTGAGTTCAAATTTCATCTTCAAATTGAACAAAATTCAGGCTTAACTTAATTTGGATACAAAATTGAACATTTCTACCAAATTGTCAAAGCATTTTCTTATCAAAATCACAAGTAGAATTTACTAATGATATTGATGAAATTTTATGTTTTTAATATTTCAATCTAATTACAAATAGCAAAGGAATACAAAATTTAACATCTCTAGAAATTTCTTTCAACATTTTCTTATCAAAATCAAAACTAAAATTTACTAATCATATTTATGGAATTTTATGTTAAATTATTTTTCAATCTAATTGAAAATATCAAAGGGCTTGCGTTTGCCCATAACAAATCTAAACACTTCTACATATAGCTCAATATCTAAACTTCTAATATTGAAATTATGGCGGTTGTCACGCAAAACTCTAGAGATTTGGAGTAACTGTTATATAAGCACTAAAATGTATAAGTTCTTTTGTCTGCCTAACAACGTAGATGAAATTATGGCGGCTGTCATGGAAAACTCTAGAGATTTGTAGAAGCTAATGTGTAAGCCATGGAATTTATAGGTTCTTTTGTCTATGTAAGAACGAAGATGGAAAAAAAACTCTAGTTTATATCAACAATTATTTTGATATTTTGAACTTCTTGAAGTTTAAATTTGAATTTTATCACTAAATTGATTTCCTTTTAGAAGCCTTATTAAGGTGTTTTGAGGGCTCAACAAAGGCGTCAGTTGAATGCTTCGAGAAACCAATGACATTTATACATTTTCTGCACCTCAAATGTAGTAGGCCATGACCTTTTCTGCTATATTTTAAGAAAATGTCCAAATGATAATATAAATTGAATTAGAAATTAGATATGGATATGACAAAATCTCTAGAGTTTCCCTCTATACATAGTTTCCATTACAAATTAGGAGAGTCCTTTTCACTTGGCTTCTACATTTGGGCGAACATGACAGGACTTGGCAACCTTTCTATTTTATAAGTTGGTGTTTTAGCCAGCTTGAGGTCAAGTAAAAAGAGGTAAGGCAAGAAATATGTCGTTTTAAATAGCCAGCACAAAAATTTAGGCGTTTTTTTCAACTTTATGGAATTAAGTCAAGTTTGTCTTTATGTTTAATTAGATTTATAAGTTTTATTAGATTTATTTAAGTATTTTTATTATAATTATTTTGTATATTATTTTATTATTTATTTTATTAATTCATATATATATTATTATTTATTATATTTATACTTTTAATGCATTCATAAACAATTGTTACATTTTTTTAAAATTTTTCTTGAAGAAAATTTCCAGGTAAAATTCAAAACAGTTTTAATAAAATATAAAAACTATTTCATATCAATATTTATTTCTAATAACATTTCTTTATAATTTTATTTAGTTTTTATTTCTAATTGATTTAAAATATTATTATTTTTAAGGAATAATTTTATTATATTAAATAATAATCACTTTAAATTTTAGGGAAATATTTATTTGTGAGAATTTTCAGGTTTGTTCGAAAAAGAAAGAAACAAAATATCAAAAAATATTTCATAAATTTTTAAAAATTAGTAAATTATTTGACATTATTTTTTGATTAGAATTTGGCATTATAAAACTGAACAACGTATATATTTTTATAATTTTTAATATAATTAAAATTATTTATTTATATAATTTATTTATATAATTAACACTTTCAAGGTGCTTGTAAGGCTTTGTAATGCAAAAGAACAGAACTTTTTATATTTCGTTTTTATTTTATTAAAATATTTTATTAAAATTGGTTAAGTAAAATGTTTTATTTAGCTGAATTTTGCTAACAAATTTGATTAATTTGTATTTGCTAATTATAAAATTAACATAAAGCTGTGCCACAACAAATTAAAAAGAAGCAAGAAAAGTCTCTGCCTCTTAGTGAATTTCTTAAGGAAGAGAAACACTTTTCCATTTAACTGCTCTAAAAGCTCACTTTGCTTAAAAATTTTCAACATATTTAGCTAATTATACAATAAACACACACTATTAAAGCTATGCCACAACAAAATTAAAAAGAACAACCAAAAATTTAATGCCTCTTAGTTAATTTATTAAGCAAGGAAAACACTTTTTATTTTTCTCTGAAAAACTTCTCAAAAGCAAAAATTGTTCTCGCCTAAACTCACTCGCACTTCATTTAATTTTCAAAATTTCCCAACTCTTTCATAACATGGCCAAAACACACATTTCCATATTAATTTTCAATATTTTTATATATTTTTTTTAATTTAAAAATATTAATAAAATCCACACAAAAAAAAACTTACCATAAACGCCAAAAGCCGCAGTTTCAAAATGTTGCACTTGCAGCTGTTGTTCTTGCCTTTTTGTTGTTGGTTGTTCTTGTTGTTGTTGTTGTTGTGCTGGTTGTTGTTTTGGGTTTTGTTGTTGCCGCTTTCGTTTGCATTTGGTTGTTTTGTTTTGTTTTTTTAATTTTAATTTTAGTTTAATTTGAGATTTTGTTTTTACAATTTGTGTTTTCAAATTTTTTTTGCTTGCCAAAAAATTGTTTCGAAAGCAAATTTGTATTTTTATTTAAAATTTTCTGTTTGTTTATTTTTTTATTTTTTGTATGTTTTGGTCACAAGATCTTATAAAACTTCCATCACTTGAACTGAAACATTTTTTTTATTTTTTGTATTTTGAATTTGAGGCGGCAAAAACCAGCGGGGGAAAAACGAAATTTGTGTTGAGGATTTTGATGAAAACCAAAGTTTAACTTTTGTTGTGTTGTTGAGTTTTTTTAGTGTTGCATTTGTTGTTATTGTTATTATGGTTGTTGTTGTTGTTGTTGTTGTCGTCGTAGTTGTTGTTGTTGTTGGTCTTAACACACACACACATATTCATAAATTTGATGATTTTTTGTTGAATTTTGTTGAGGGCTTTCAAAAAAAAAAACGCTTGTGCTTTGAATTTTATAAATTTGTATTATAAAACATTTTTATATATTTTTTTTTTTTATTAGAGTTTTATGCCTGCAAATTGAGAAAAGGTTAATATTATTACGGGGGCACTATAAAAAAATTATATGTTACTTAAAAAAAAGCTAGGCTTTGAGTTGATTTGGTTTGTATTTTTGTACATTTCTTCACTCACAGCACGGGACGTTTGCTTTAAAAAAATTTCAAGGCGCGCGCGCAACATTTCTTTTAAAAAAAATTCAAAAAAAATTGTATGCACTTAAGAAAATTTTATTTACATTTGACTTTCTTTCAAAAATATATTTTCGAAATATTTTTGTTTTCTTGAAGTCGTCGTTTGGTGTGTTGCAGTGAGTGTGTGTTTTGTTGCGCCGCGCTTAGCTGTTGCAAGTTGCCCTCAAAAGCACAAACGAACGTATGAAAGTATCTGCAAGAACTGCAACCGCATCGCGTGTGAAATCTCTGCGAAAGTCCAAAGCCAAAGCCAAAAAGAACGTGTGTGTGCACCTCTCAAACACACTCAGACACACATTGCCACCCGCACCCGCGCAACCCCACCGCCATGCAACGAGAGGCTATAAGCCGACAGAGAGCCAAAGCCAGTGCCAGAGCCAGGCAGGCAGGCAGGCAGCAGCAGTCGCAGTCGCAGTCAGAGCGAGTCGCATGAGCCAGCCGAAGCGAAGCGCAACACGATGACGACAACAAACGAAGGGAAGGCTTTGCGTGTGCAGCTGCTTCTGACTGACTGCCTTGCTCTGTATGTGCATGTGTATGTGTGTGTGTAAGTTTGTCCATGTTAAGAGCGCCGCACGCGCTTTCAAGCAAAGAGCGAAACGCAACACAACACGAAAACCTGAGCCAAAACTGATATTTACCAAGTGCAGCGCTGTCCTCTGCTGCCGCTGCCGCTGACTGACTGATGCCTGACTGCTGGCTGCGCTCTCTTTCACTCAATATTTCACTCATTTAAGCCAAATCAGCTGCAACACAAATGCATATGGTAGGGGGGTGGTGCGAGTGCGAGTGGCTGTTGGTCAATGCGGCGTATGCGTAATGCATGCCGCACATACAGCTCAATGAAATTATTAGTTCGGGCCAACTTACGAGTGTATGTGTGCAACACACATCTATCATATACATATACACATACACATATATATATATACATATATAATATATATATTTACTGAATTTGGTAAAGAGCAAGTAGCTGATTAGCAGATGGCTTGACCACCAGTTTGTTGGTAAGGGGCTGCGGGGTGCAAGCAGTTTCAGCCTGTCAGTGGCATACTTAAGGGGGTTGCAAAAATAATTATAGATAATTATCAAGCCATATATATGTATATATATATTGAAAAGGCTTACGAGAAAAATATGTGGCAGGACAACGCGGCAGGACTAGAAATGCAACAACTGCAACAACAACAAGAAAAAACATAGATTTTTGTAACCAAAAGGTTTGGCAACTTACAAAGAGAGCCACACTTGGGTGAGTGTGAGTCAATATGAAGGAGATTTGAACAGGATATGGGATAGATCAAGATAGAGCAAGATGAAGAAGACAAGCATAAGTGTGAATTCCAGGTAGCCAGATGGAAGGACCAAATTGCGTAAAAATCGGATAGTTTTAATGATAGAAAAAAGGTTTTAATTACTTCTATGATATGCCCAGATCCATTCAGGATTTGCCTTAAATGTTATACAAATCTGATTAAGATTCTAAAGAAGAAAATCTAAAACATATAGAAATAATCGGAGTAATTCAAAATAAGTTGAAATTTTCAAAGTTTTTAAGGAAAGTTTCAAAATATTTTACTAAAATTTCGAAAATGATTCTTTGGGTTTTATGGATTTTCAGCTGCCATTGAAATACTTCAAAGAGTCCGTCGGATTCCAAGATTTCAGACACAAAGAGAAGCACAAAATTGATGGCAAATGCCAAAAATTGAAGCTGGGCTGACTTTACAGAGCTCAAACTTTACATAAACATAAATTCTCCTAATCTAAACCACACTTTGCATTCAATAAAGAGCTGAACTATTTAGAGAATTGGGCCAAACTTTTCAAGATTCACAAAAATGTTAGTAAAAACTAAGTGTCCCAGTTTGATATGATCCTTAGATGACATGGAAGTAGCTCTAAATATTAAAATGATTCACAGAACTTACAGCATAACTTCAAGCTTATAACAAATGCAACGTATGAATGTTTGGGGCGGCTATGGGAGCTTCAACTATTTTCCATTTTCTGGGAAAATGCAATAATAAATACCTGTGACAGAGTGTCACAGCTTATGAACAGCACATGGTTGCAACAAGACGCTGCAAGACCCATCGCCTAAGTTCACTTGATTTGTTGATATTGAAATAGTTTAGAGCTCTTTGAATCTTCTTTGGAAATCCACATGTATTTAAGTAGAATTTAAGGCCAAGAAATCAGGGTATAAACAAAGATCATATAAGAAACATATAAGGAAAAATTTTAGCTTAGCATTAAGTTGGATGAGCTCCAAAATCTATATAGCTAAACTAACTAAACTAATAACTAATAAATCAAATCTTTAACAAAAATATATCGCAGTTTTCTTCTAGATCTAATTTTTGGAACTTTTCTACTAGAAAATAATATTTTTCTTGAATTTTTGTTTTGTTGGAGTTAAAAAAATTTCATTGAATTGCTGTGAAAAATATAGAAATTTTGAACCAAAATTTACTTTCATTAAAACCCATCATTGCCCGAGCTTTCCTCTTGCTATTTCTCTAGACACGCTCAAATAATTTCACCTATCATTTTTCATATGTGAAAATTATATTCTCAGGTCCAATAAATCTTTTGCTTCAGCGCCATAAGAACAACAGAATGAGGCTCACTAACATCGTCTGTGTTAAAACTTTTCAAATTGCCTAACAAAGCAGCCACCACAGTGTGATTTGTGTTGAGCTCTTAAACATAGATGGCGTTGGTGTGCCGCTTGACCCACTTGCAGTGGGAATTTGACAAAGACGGAGTCTTAGTAGGCGCCTAAGTCATATACTGTAACGTGTATGAAGATCTGTTCGTTGTATCTGAATTAGTCAGTCAGAAAGGATATAAAATTTTTTCTCAAGTTTCCAGTTATCCTGCAAAATGTGACCCCAAATCATGAGCAACAACAAAAATTTCTAATTTCTTTTCAAAAAACTAAACTAATTATCAATTTTGTCAAGAAAATATTTCATAGCAAGCAGCCTAAGTTAAGCTAGAATAAGCTAAAAAAAAAAATTTCAAAAACAAAAATTTTGTCAAGAAAATATTTCATAAGAAATAGCCTAAGTTAAGCTGGTTTAAACTAAAATAAATTTCAAAACAAAATTTTTAATAATTTATAAATAAAAATATAGAAAAGCTTGCATATATTTCTAACAACTTTGTTTTTACTTCTAAGCAGATAATTTTCTAGCAAAAAAAATCCTAAAAATCTAAATACATCCTGAATCAGTAAAAAGAAGAAAACCCTACATTTTTGTAGCTCACTCGACCTAAAGCCAGCTAGCCAACAGGGCTGAACCATTGAACCAAATTTAACACTACACTTTTGTAGCTCACTCGACCTAAAGCCAGCTAACCAACTGCGCTGAACCATTGAACCAAATTTGAACAAATTGAAGAATTCATCTAAACAAATAAAGAAATCATAATTTTGCCAAGAAAAAATTCTTAGAATTTTTTTTTCTTAATTTTCAACAATGAAAGTTGATATATATTTAGGAACATTGAACTGGAAACCATGCACAGCTCAAAAAATAAGAGCTAGAAGGATTTCATAGGGTAAAAAATGTTTTTGGTTTGGGAATTTGCAGGTTCCGTAAAAGTATATATGGGAATACATCTAAGGAAATGTGACAGGTTTCAATATTTCTTTTAACTTTGAAGAAATGATTTAGATATATAGAAATAGAGATATAGAAATGATAGATATATATAGGACTTTTAGGTATTTTGAAGTAGGCAAGACTAGAGTCATAGGAAAAGTGGCAATTCAATTCTAGAAAATTTTAAAACTATAGAAACTCTTCCAACTTATAAGAAATGTGTGAAAGTTACTGGAAAATTTCTTGTTAAAAGCTTTTGATTGCTAACAAACTATAGAAAACTCTAGCCTCTTTTTAGAAGCAAAGGGAAAATCATAGGAAATTTCATATCTTTATATCATTGCAATCAAACAGCGGTGGGCATTTAAATTTAGAAGGCAAATAAATACTAAAATTGTATTAAAAATTATGAAGAAATTTTAGTTACTTTAACATTTTGATGATAGTCAATTCTTGTTCAGTTTGTTTTAGAGATTTTTGTGGAAAAATATGGAAAATCGTATTTGCATTTTAGTTTTAGAAATTATTGAAGAAAACTGTAAAAACTATAAATTACTTTAAATTTTTAGTTTTAATAATCTATTTTGTATAGAAAGCTTAACAATAATTTTTGTACAATATTTTCATCAATTGAAATTATTTATAAAACTTTCAAAATAATTTATGAAATCAATTGAGTTTGTCACAAATTTATTTTTAAATAGCAAGAAAATTTTTGTAAGATTTTTTTCAGATTTTTATGAAAGAAAATTTAATTTTTAAGATTTTTTCAGATTTTTATGAAAGGAAATTTTATTTTTAAGATTTTTTTTCAGATTTTTATGAAAGAAAATTTTTGTCCATATTTTATAGAATTTTTGCAAACTTTTTGTAAAGCAAAATTTGTTCAAAAACTTTTTTAAATAATTTTATTGAGTTTATCAAACTTTTTTCTAAAACAGCAAGAATATTTTAAGATTTTATTTTTTTAGATTTTTATATAATTTTATGAAATTTTTTAGGATTTGAAAAATGCTTTAAGAAATCTGCTAAATTTAAGTCAAGCTTGATGTTTTTATAGTTTCCTCTGCAAACTTCTTGACCAGTTGTCTCTGGGGTAATTTTTTGAGAAAAATATTTAAATATATTTAAAAAAAATATATGTTTTATTGAATTAAGAATTTGTATTTTCCGAGCATATATATTAGCTAAAATCGCCTGCTCTAGGTCAAGTAAAACATTTAAGTTTGATTTTTTCATTATTTTATTTTCTAAGAAATACTTGAGCCCTGTTGAAAACATGAAAAAGTTGGCTACGCTATGGCTGTGACATATGATAATGATATATGATATGATGTAATATGACTATGATTGCCCAATTCTAAAAAGCTATATCATAAACTAAGTCAATTTGGCTCACAAGTTGTTCAGAAGCGAGAAGCTGGAAAACATTTGCAAGAGGAAACAAAAACCAGTTTTACATCCTTAAAGTTCATTGGGCAAAGGTGTTTCTCTAATATATGGCAAGCAAATCTATATGATCTATATGTATTTAAAATGTGATACATATACCAAAAGTGGGCTCTGGAGTAGTCATTTGTATGGTAGTCATGTGATATAGATTTGTGATCAGGACTTCATTTCAGAGGCTGTAAAAGCATGACAAACTGAATGTGCTTTGATGTGAAACGAAAGCAAGAGCATTTTCCATAATAAGCATATACGATATAGTAGATATATATGATATAGTAGCTATATGATATCGTATAATATATAACTTGCAAGAGTAAGGGTTCTTTCTATATGTGATATATAACAAAATTTGAATGAATAAAGAGTTTCTTCTTTGAAAGCTGTAAAATTTAGTTGTTGCCTCTGAATCCTGCCTACACAACTGCTAAGAATGTCAGCTCTCTCTCTCTCTCTCTATATATATATATATATATATATATATATATATTATCTGGTCACAAATGCAGGTGGTCTTCATCTATGACAAGGTCAATATACCCTTTGATAAACGATATAAAAAAATATTCGGCTAGAAATCCTTCTTATGTAGATCCTCACGTTCTTCAAATGAAAAATTCCTCAAAAATGTTGAAACAAAAATTTCAATTTCAACATAATTTTCACAACATTTTCTAAGCTTTCATTTTCATTTAAACTGCCTGTGACAGGGTACAAAGGAGTTTTCCAAGTTTTCAATTGTTTTTCTTGTCCTTTTTTGAGGTCTCAAAAAATGTTGATAAAATTTTCTAGAAAATCTTACAATTTCCCATTGACCTTCAAAGCCGTCGGCAAAAAGCCAAAGTTTAAACTCAAACACACCTCACACACACACACACACACACACACATGCAGTAGAGGTGCACGCACACACATACACAGAGAGATGCAACATTTATAATTTGTATAAAAAAACCTTTTCTTGTTTGGAAATTTTTGTTGCAGCAGCAAATCATATGATTTATATATATATAGATATATACCTATATATATATATATATATATATATGTGTATATCTGAACTATCACAACACTACAAAAAATTTGTATATATTTATATTTTTATATACAAAAAATATAGCATATTTTTTTTTAATTTTTCCAATTTATATTTTCACAAAAAAAAATTAAATGACACCAAAAAAAATATACGCATCTGGTTTTTCCTTCTTTTTTTTAATTGAAATAATTTTTTAATTTTTTAAATAAATTTATTATGATATATTTTTAACGCACGCGACGCGCCATATATTTTTTTATTTTATTTTTTATTTTTTAAGAACAATTTTTTTTAAATTACTTTCTTGCATGGAGATTTTTGTTTGGAAAAATTTTGTGAATTTTTTTTTTTGTGAATTTCCTTGTTTTGGTGTTTGTTGTTGTTGGCTGGTTGTTTGTTGTCGTCGTCGTCGTTGTTGTGGTGTTATTATTATTATATTTTTTTGTTGTGTTTTTGTCGGCAAGAGAGAAATAAAGAGTTGCTTCTTCCGCGGGCTGCGTACGTGCGCGACAACGTGCGGATCTGTTATGATTCAATACGAAATACGTATTCGATACCTTCGCTGTGTGCTGCCTGCTGCCTGGTGGCTCTGGCCTGGCCTGGCCTGGCTTTATGCGCCTTTACGTTGCCGTTGCGCTACACTCACACACACACACCAGAATGCAAAAAAAAAAAAGAAAAAAGAAAAAAAATTGGCCAGCAGCGAAGCTTTTAGAATCTGCTGCTGTTGCTGCTGCTGCTGCTGCTGCTGCGACTGCTACTCTGCTGCGCTCACAAGTTTTGAGTGGGAGCCAAAACTTTGAGTGAAAACAACATAAAACGCACACAGACTGCATGTGTAGATTTCCAGAAGCCTGTGTGTGTGTGTATGTGAGCAATAAACTCTATTGCACAGGCTGGACAGGACTTGGACTTGCGATTTGGCTATGGTCAGCGAGAGCAGCGCAGCTCCAGCGACGCATAAAAACTTATGCCCAAAAAAAAATATAAGAAAACAACATCAAAACACACACACACACACACATGCATAACTTCTAAAACTATGCATGACTGTGTGTATGTATGTGTATATGTGTGTATTTGCGTGTGAACCAATCAAAGGACAAATATGGCAACAACAAAACGATGAAAATTATTAACAAATATTCAAAAGAGAAATCGTGTGGTTTATAGATATTCCTGATCAGGATCTTGTGTCTGCATAAACCAGTAATGGGCACACACATACAAACGCAAAAGTCCTAAGCTGCATAGGCAGAGGTATTTGAGGGTATGAAGGTATAGGATTTCTGCCCATCTTTGGTAGATTTCTTAGCCCTTAGATTTCTTAGCCTCGTCACCTGATTGGGTTTGCTTCTAGTTCTTGCTTTCTTCCAACTAACTCCAGATTGCCCATCGCTGTTTTAAGTTCCTATGTTAAAAATTTGAATGCAATTTTAACTGAGTTTTCAATTTCACTCGCTCTTCTGTTCCTATGATAGATATATGTTCTCCTTTTTTGGTGGCCATCCCTGATATTCCCATTCCCAGGATATATAAATTTCCCATGACAAATTTTAGCAGCTCTTAATGACTCCTGATGATAGTTCTTCTAGAGTCAACCTCTAGCTTTAATAGTTGATGATGTTCTATACAGTGAGAGACTGTGAAAATCATGAAGTTCGTTGGAGTTTCCAATAAATTTTCAAAGGCTAAGGAAAACAATTGCAGTTTACAACCCTAAAAACAGTTTTTTTCTTTGTTTCTTTATAAAAAGAGACTTGGTGAATTTCAGTTTTACCTATAAAATGATCATTCATCAATAGATATGCTTCACTTTTACCTATCTGACATAGTTCTACTTTAAAAAGGATCAAAGGTATTACGAATTTCCATGACTGTCCAAATGTATTTTGACTCAGTTGTAGATCGAATTTTCCAAAATGACTTCTTAGTGATTTTGTAGCTTTTGTGAATATCAGTAATCTAGCTCTTATAGTTTGAGCTGCCCTCAGTCAGTAATACACTCATATTCATACAGTGAAAGCTATAAGTATAGATAGATATATGTACGATATAAAAGAAAGCTCTTCTGATCTTATAAGATATATATTCCTGATCAGGATCAACACTCAAGTTAATCTAACGATGTCCAGTTATATAGACCTACTATATCACTGAACAATTTTTGACACATTTCATTGAAATTTAGTCCATAGATCTGTCATAGCGATCATAGAGATCAGCGAACTAATTTTAGAGCAAAACTCGAAGAAATTTTTTTTATAGGAACAAAGTCTCCATTTCCCCCTTTCCTCCCCTCATAGAGACTAACAAACTAAGCTCAAGTCCCGAAGAAATATTTTCTAAAGGAAAAATTCTCCCTTTCCCCCTTTCCTCCCCCTCATAGAGATCAACAAACTAAGCTCAAGTCCCGAAGAAATATTTTGTATAGAAACAAATTCTTCCTTTCCCAATTCCCTCCTCCACTCATAGAGATCAACAAGCTAATTTTAGATCAAATCCCAAAGAAATATTTTGTATAGGAGAAATCTTCCTCTCTCATAGTCTAATTAGGGAATATATTTGGTATTAATAAGTTTTATATAGACTTCAGAGGCCATATCCTGGTGTGATATCAAGCTCTTAGGGAGGCGAAAAGAATATTTTTAGTATATTTTGATGGTCTTGCGACTTTTCGTAGAATTCTAAGGAATATATGATATATAAATGTGCCTATATCACATTCTTTATACTAACTAACTCGACTGGTTTAAGAACAACGCACAGGTCAAACGTATAATTGTAGAAGTCTACAGATTTAACACAAGTTAGATTTAGGAAAATTCAACTTGAAAGTGTTTTTGAGTTGGATCTCTTAAAGGAAAGATGGAAAACTTTGTATTTAGAGGTTTGTTTAACTAGGCAAAGTTGGATCAATCGAAAAAGAGAGCAGTATCTTGTCTCGTATTAGAGGAAAAGGGAAATTCATAGTTCATTTCTGGTAAGAGAACCAAAATTACATATATCATATCTACATATACTTGGAACTAAACAAATTTAGAGCGCTAAAATATAAGAAATTTGAGTTTCTTTTTCAATTTTATAGATATTTAATTCTTTTTCATATTTCTTAGAAATTCTTTGTAGTAAAATATAGAAAATTGTATTCAAATTTTAGTTTTAGAAATTGTTGTAGAAAACTGTAAAAATTTATGTAAAATTTTTTGTTTTAATATTTTTTAATATTTTTGATTTTGTCTAGAAATTTTTAAGAATAATTTCTTTCTACAGCATTTTTCATCAATTAAAATATTTATAAAACTTTCAAAATAATTTATGATCTCAATTGAGTTTATCAAAAATTTGTTTTACGAATTTTTTAAGATTTAATTTTTAATTTTTAAGATTTTTTTTCAGATTTTTATGTAAGAAAATTCTTGTCAAAATTTTATAGAATTTTTTGCAGCCTTTTCTGTCAAGCAAAATTTGTTCAAAAAAATTTTCTAAAAATTTTATTTATTTATTTTTATATTATTTATATTATTATTTATATTATTTATATTATTTTTATATTATTGGAACAATTCCATAAACATTTTCATAGAAATTTTTATATAATTTTTTTTTAGAATTATCCAAATTTTTGCACTCTAAAAATGTTTGAAATTTTTCTATTGCAATTTTCCATGTGCCATATTTATTTGAATTTTGTATTTCATTTTTTTTTTTACTTTTTTGCAAACACACACGTACTTGATGATGATGGCTCACACACTCTCTCTACGGCACACACATGCTCTCCGAACTGTACCACGCGGCGTATGAAATTGTATAACCCCCCCTATGCCAACCGAAAATCAACCCCCCCCCCCCCCACCCGAGGCCACCCCCTCGAGTATATAGGCTCAAACTGCCAGAGCCCTTTGAGTCCCAGATCGGTCGTAGATCGTCGAGGGAAAGTTGCTGCTGGCAAACACAGAACTTCAGCAGCTGCGCGGCTTTCTTGTAGTTTTAATTTTATAATTATTTTATATATTTTTATTATGATTTTGTTATAAAGATTTTCGTTGAATTTTTATTGAATTTCATTTTGGATTTTGGATTTTTTTTGGCAAAAAAAAAAACAAAAAAAAACCAAAACTAAAACTCACAGACCAAGCGACGAGTAGCAAACGAAACAACCGAATGAACAAACCAACTGACGATGGGACAACGACGACTGACGTTGTTTCTGGGCAAGTGTAGTGCAGGGGCTGGGGGGGCAGCAGGCAGCGACGTCGACGCTTTTTTTTGGCAAATGGTTTTTGGAGATTCTCTCGCATGGTCATGGTGTGTCTCATCCAGGCAGCACAACGGCTTCAAACAAAAGCAAACCAAATCAAACACTGACACACCACACGCACACACACACAATCACACACACACGCATAGTTACAAAAATTGGCAAATTTGCAAAAGAAAAAAGAAATAGAGTGAGAACGCGCTGCATTTGTTGCTGGTCTGTCTGTGAGCGAGAGAGTGTGAGAGAGATCCTCCGCTAAGACCTTGGCAACATGTTGCTAAACATATTTTTTGCACATACTTTATCAGCGTCATTATTGCGAAATTCTCTTTAAATTCGCAAGCGCAAATTTTTTGCAAGCACACACAACACCTGCGCTCACGCGCTCTTTGAGCGATCCAAAAGAGCCCCAAGCACAGGCATGCTCTCAGTTGACGCTGACGCCGACTTCGCTGTCGCTGAGCGTGCGAAAAAATTAGCAAATAAAATAGCAAAAAAGAATTCGCAATTCGCAGTCACACACACACACGCACACACTCGCGCAAAGGCACATTAAAATGTGAATGTGAATGGGCAGCGAGCAGCAACAGCAACAACAATAACAACAAAACAGCCACAGAAATTAGAAAACACAAAAGCAAAACGCACACACACACACACACACACATCCGCGCAGAAAGTTAGCAAAATAAAACATAAATTAAATGAGCTAAAAAAAAAGTAACAAACAAAATATATACATAGCATAGCTAGGCAAGGCGCGCAGATAACTTGGACTCTAGAAATTGAGCGCAAAAAATTTAGAAAAAAAAAAAACCAAGAAGGAAGACCAACTCTCGGGTAACCCTTGCAGATTCGGTTGGAATTCGGTCAGCATACGTGGAGGGAGCAGACTACAACTGACAGATTCCAAATTTTGGTTTAATTTGGATAAAAAAGAGAAGGAATCCGGTAGACTAGGAGATCATTATGAATCGGTCGGTGGTATGGGGGAGCTATATGATACAGTGATCCGATGTGTATCAACTTTGGTCCGACGCAGAGACTGCTAAAGCTGACCTTTACCAAATTTAGTTGAATTTGGATCAGATTCTTTCCGCATAGGTGTTATATACGATAGCTATAAGACATAGTGATCCGATCTGGATAGATATTGATCAGCAAACGAAGAGGCTATTTGGATAATAAACCAGATAGAAAGGCGGCTGAGGCTTATATACCATTCACATTGGAAATATATAGCCGATCTAGATCAGATCTGGTCAGTGGGCATGTGGCTAAAGTGGATACAAGGGACAGAAGGCGATTTTACTTTAATTTGGATGATAAACAGAAAGGTTACAGACCGAATTTGGTTTGATTTGGATGAAAAGCAGAAAAGTTATGATACTAAGTGTTCATTCCGGAACAAATCGGCTATATTGTTGCTATAAGATATAGTTCTCTGATCTTGATCAGAGCAAGCCAGCGGACGTAGGGTCACCTCAAATGGATACGAACCGAATTTGGCTTGATTTGGAAGAAAAGCTCCGAAATGTTCATTCCGGAACAAATCGCTTATATGGTAGCTATATGATATAGTTGTCCGATCTTGACCAGATCAGGCCAGCATACGGGGGACCTCCTTAAATGTATACAAACCGAATTTGGTTGAATTTGAATGAAAAACAGAAAAGTTATGCTGCTAATTGTTCATTCCGGAACAATCGGTTATATGGCAACTATATGATATAGTTGTCGGATCTTGATCAGATCTCGCTAGTGGACTTGGGGCCTCCTCAGATTGATACAACCCTAATTTGGTTTGATTTGGATGAAAAACGGAAAAGTTATGCTCCTAATTGTTCATTCCGGAACAATCGGTTATATGGGAGCTATATGATATAGTTGTCCGATCTGGATAAAACCTCGACCTTGACCACCCTGCAGACAAACGAAGCATCTGGTAAGAGTTTCAGCGTAATAGCGTTTTAGACTTCTGAGATCTTGTTGAAACAGACGGACAGACGGACATGATTATATCGATTCCCTTGTCATGCTGATCAAGAATAGTCGGAAATGAATATACAATTTTGTAAATGGTATAAAAAGCTATGAAATAATAACACCAAAGTGGGCGGTGGGTTAGTATGGGGGGCACCCTAAGAAGTAGGCGTGGCAAAAAACTAAAACAAAAACTCGATCTGAACACATATTTATAGATAAATGAAATCCGAACTTGATCTCTCATAGTTTCAAAGATCTAGATTTTCATACATCCGGACGGATAGACGGACAAACGGAGATGGCTAGATCGAGTCGGCTTGTTCTGTTGATCAAGAATACATATACTCTATGGGATCCGAAACGGTTCCTTTTGCATGTCGCCTTCTATCATATGTACTGGGTATAAAAAGAGGAGAAACTCATTCCAATTAAATCGGTTCTATGGGCCAATAGGACACACAACATGCTGCACCATGGGGTATAAAATATATAGACGAGAAATGAAACAAAGAAAAAATAAATAAAAAAGCATTTCACCATTTCAACTTCAAAAGCGCAGCCGGTAGGATTCGAACCTACGCTCCCAGAGGGAATCTGATTTCTAGTCAGACGCCTTAACCGCTCGGCCACGGCTGCTGGTAATTATCAGCATTAACGAGCTAAGCTTCAATTCCGTTGCGACGTGGCGAATCAAAACAAAACAAAACAAAATTCTATTTATAGACTTTCGGCTTGCAGCAGAAGTTTTGAAGTTCTAACGACGTCATATATACACTGCTCGCCATTTGAATAGGACACTCTTCTTCATATATATTTGTATGTTTCGCTTACTGCTGCCAAACCAAGCATGCTAGAGACTATATCTATATGGTCAAAGAGTTAAAATGAATTCATATTTTGATGTAAATCGAAATTATAAAATCATTTTTATAAATTAATCTAAGTTGGAATGGAAACGCGATTTAGTTTACCTTATTCCCTTACATCCTTGCTTGACATTCAATGGAAATGCATATAGAAAATGCCACAGATCGCACGATCAGTGTGTTTAACATTGAACCTACAGTTTGAATTCCATTGAGCACATTTTTGTAGGCAGCTCAAGTTGAAATGAAAGTTTGGGCTGCACTGAAGAAACACTTAACATAGGGAAGCTCAGTAACAGACGCAGGATCCACACGGACATCACTGTTAGGCATTAACAGGGGCAGCGCTGCTCTTGCGGAATTGTACAGTGGATTTTGGTCAAAGCAGCGCAGCAACAGTGACGTCGGTGTGGATCGTCGTGAGTCTCTTGCTAAGTTGCTCCATATGCACTGTGAGTCACAAGTTGTACGAAAATGCAATTTGTTAGACAAGCTATACTATATGGTAAGTAGGTCGATTTGTAATTGTAAATATATAAGAACAGTGTAATTTAGCTTAGTTCGTTCATAGCTTCATGTGGCAACTGAGAGATTCGATATTCAGGGCTCATTCGGCGAGAATTTAGTTCTTACTTCTTTACTTCTTGAACAAGCGGGTTCTCTAGAGTCTGTGAGCGTGCAATTCTCATTCCACTCTATGATTTGAAGGACTCCTTGGGCGGGAAATATTTTGCAACTGTTTTACTTCACGCACAAGCGAGTTATTTCTTGCATTAAGATCTCGTTGTTCTCGGCTATAGTAGTTGTAGTTGAATGGTCCAATATGCTCTCAATTTGGCTTTCAAATTCATAATATAATTCATGGTAAACATGTCAGCTCTGTAGCTCTTAAGACTTCGGAGATCTTGGGTTTGAAACAAGCGGACGAATCCCCTTATCATGCTGATCAAGAATATATGTACTTTATAGAGTCGAAAACGCTTCCTTCTATGCATTGCAAGCTGCATTACATAGATTGTCAGTTGCAGTTTCATTTGAAAAGCCATTGAGGATCCATCACTGTATTTCATTTAGTTTCCGATTCTGATTCGGATCTAAACAAACTCAACCTTGAAAGCTCTTAAAGAGCCCAGTTTTTGAGTCTTCTTCCATTTGTACAATGCAAAACCTAAAAACAAAAACATCTGGACCTGAGGCATTCAATATGCAGGAGCTTTGAAATTCTTTTTGAACGGTAACTGATATACTTTGCCTTTCCCCCCCCCCTCCTCCTCCTCCACCCCTTTCTCTGTCAGCATAATGAGCTCAACACAGAAATATTGCATATCAAACGTGCGATGTTTGGTGATTGTGAGCGAAATGCGGGGGGGTAAGTGTGATTGTGCCGTTAGAATTTTTGGTCTCCTCTCTTGTGATGCGTCGACGCACACACACACACACTCACACACATACACAGAGGCAGTGGAAAAAGAGTGCAAAGGCCTGTTTAATTCCCCCTGCCCCCCCCCCCCCCACCCGCCTGCTCATGTACTTAATGTAGCTAGCTGCTTGTTTTGCTTTTGTTGTTTTGTATTTTGTTTTGCATTTTCATCGTTGGTTTTGTTTTTATTTGACGATTCGTTGTTTGCTCAATAAAATCGAAATGCAAAAAAGAAACCCTTTTGCTTTTGGGGCGGGGGTTGGGGGTTGCGGGTTGACCACGCATGGGGCGGCCAGCAGGGGGTTGTGTGCCGGCGGGGTCCATGTCTGCACGCAGTCGCCACACACACACACGCACGCAACACAGACACACAAATAAACTCTTGGGGGCTGCCAGACATTGACTCCAAAAAAAAAAGCAACACAAAACAACAACAAGAACAAAAAGGCGACGACGACAACCAACAACTTTTGTTGGTCCCTGTGTTTGTGTGCGCGCCTCTCTGCCTATGTGTAAGGCTCAAAGGCCGCCACCTCCCCCTCAAACTAACCAAAAGCCAGGCACACGCACACAACACACACAAGCAGCTCAGACACAGTGGTTTGTGGCCATGAGAAAAATGTGAAACACAGCTCCAACACAAAGATCTCAGAAGTCTTAAAAGCTACCAGGTGCCTTTATTTGTCTGCAGGCTGGTTAAGTTCGAGTTTCATCCGGATCGGATAACTATATTATATAGCTCTCATAGGACCAATTGTTCCGGAATGAACTTTTAGCAGCATAACTTTTCTCTTGTTCATCCAAATTGAACAAAATCCAGTTTGTAAGCATTTAAGGACTCCCAACGCACTCTGACTAGATCTGATCAAGATCGGACAACTATATCATATAGCTCCCATATACCCGATTGTTCAGGAATAAACAATTAGGAGCATAACTTTTCTGTTTTTCATTGAAATCCAACCAAATTCGGCTTGTATTCATTTAAGGAGGTCTCCCCTCTTCAGGCCTAATCTGGTCAAGATCGGACAACTATATCATATAGCTCCCATATACCCGATTGTTTAACAATGAACAATTAGGAGCATAACTTTTTTGTTTTTCTTCCAAATCAAACCAAATTCGGCTTGTATTCATTTAAGGAGGTCTCCCCTCTTCAGGCCTAATCTGGTCAAGATCGGACAACTATATCATATAGCTCCCATATACCCGATTGTTTAGGAATGAACAATTAGGAGCATAACTTCTCTGCTTCTCTTCCAAATCCAACCAAATTCGGTTTGTATCCGCTTAAGGAGGTCCTCCCTCTTCTTTCCTAATCTGATCAAGATCGGACAACTATATCATATAGCTCCCTTATATCCAACTGTTCCGGAATGAACACTTAGTAACATAACACTTTTATCTTACATCCAAATCAAACCAAATTCAGTTGTTATCCATTAGAGCAGGCTCACCTTCCTCCGACCAAATTTGATCTACATCGAAGCTTATCTTTTCTTGTAAAATTCTTGCATTTCCCTGAATCTTGTAGGAATTTGAGACCACTGTGCTGTCGCATGGTACTTTCGTGCCGCCTTTTTCCCCGTTTGCACGTCCTGCGGCTCCTGCGTCTGACGTCGCTCGTAGTTATCGCTGGCCTCTGTAAGCGTGTGTGTGTGTGTGTGCTTTTTTCTTGTAGCGATTCCTTTTTGTTGGCCTGCGTTGCCAAGGGTTTCCTTTGTTCGGCCTTACCGTAACACCCACTGCAAGTCGCCTTGCCCCGCTCCCGCTCAGCCGCCACCTGCCGCCCGCCACTTGGCGTCTTCTCACACCCTAGAAGTCTGTTGCACTCACGACGACGACCCCAAAAAACTGAAGCCGACGACGCTGACGACGCCGTCGCCTAATGACTAACGGACACTTTTTGCGCCCTCTTCTGCGCCTTCAGCTTCGGCTTCGACGGCGGCGGCTCTCCAAGCCTGCTGCTGCCCTTCGCAAGGAGTAAAAAATTTTTTGTGTTTTGCATTTTTTGTTTTGCTCGTTTTGTTCGTTGCGTTTTTCGGTTGTCCTGCGGCAGCGTTGCCAAACGCCAGCGTAGACAGAGGCAGAATGAGAGTCGTCAGCCTCAGCCTAAGCAGCGGCGGTTGCTCTTCTTAGCGCTGAGTGCGAGTGTTTGGGCTTTCTCTTGAGTTGCATTTCGAAGTGCAGCGAGTGATGTGTGCGTGCGTGTGTGTGGGTGTGTGTGTGTGTGTGTGTGTGTGCTCTCCTTTGGCAACATGTTGCCAGTCAGAATATGTTTGTTTAATTATTGCTTGAGAAAAATGCGTGCAGCAGCTTAAGAAGAAGAAGAAGAAGCCGAAAGGGCGCCTCGGGAAATGTTAATGAACTGTGGAAATGTCTTAAGTGAAATTATGTGGGGGAGGCTGGCGAGGAGGTGTGGTGGTGTGGTGGCTTACTCCAACAAAGCCAAAGTTCTTCAAGAAAAAGCGAAAGCTTTTTTAGGTCTGAATTAAGATTTTCATGATTTATGGCAATTATAAAACGTTAATATGTGTTGAAGATGATAAAATAAGAAAATATATTTAAATATTTATGAATTATTTTAATAAAATGAGGTAAATCTTAAGTAAATAGAAAATAAATTAAAAAACTTTCATTGGAAATATAAAAATAATTATTTATGTCACAATTTCTCTCCTAAAAAAGAGACAGGAAGCTTGCAACGCACAGAAGGAAGCGTTTCCGACTGTATAAAGTGTTTTTATTCTTGATCAGCATGACAAGGCCTATCGATATAACCATGTCCGTCCGTCTGTTTCAACACAAAGATCTGAGAAGTCTTAAAATGCCACAGAGCTGAAATGTTTACCAGATGATTCTTTTGACTGCACGCTGGTTTGTGTTTTATCCAGATCGGACAACTATAGCATATAGGTCTCACATAACCAAAGGTTCCGGAATGAAACCTTAAGTGCATAAGTTTTCTGTTTCTCATCAAAAATCAAACCAAATTCAGTTTGTATTCATTTGAGGAGGCCCCACATCCGCTGGCCTAATCTGATTAAGGTCGATCAACTATACCATATAGCTACCATATAACCGATTGTTCCGGAATGACACTGAGTAGCATATTTTTCATTCAAATCAAAACAAATTCCTCTTGTATCCACTGTAGCCCCACGAACGCCGACCCCACGACTAGCTAGCCTTCCTTTCTTGATATTTCTTAATGGCAGGCTTGAGGTCATAAGTGAATAAAAAACGTTGACTAATCTTTGGCTAAACTCATATGTATTAGAAGTCTGACGGTCAGCGTAGGAAGAGCAGCTTTCTCACTTATTTTGGGCATTAACAAATGACATTTGCATTAGAAGTCTGACGGACAGCTTAGGAAAAGCAGCTTTCTCACTTCCCTTTGGCAACAAAATATAACAAAACAACTAAGAAGGTTATATATCCGACTATTATATACTCGTACTCAGCATTTATTTCATATTTTCCAAGTAGAATTCAAAAAAAGTAGACAAAAGCATTATTAAGTTGCTGTTTTGGGCAAGGGCCCTTACGATTTTGTCCCCTATTATTATAAGATCGTAATGATATAATATGATAGATCATTAAAGAATATATTTTTATATGTACGAACCTGAATGGCTAATATATACGTTATTTTTTATTTAGGGGGGCAGCAGGGAGCGTACCAAAATACCTCCAACAATCGGAAATCGTTCATATGCATTCTCAAAAGAAAACAAAAAAAAAGGTCTCACACAATTGAACTCTGCAAAGGTTAATACTATCCATACGATACTTCATAACTGACCAGCAACAACAATGGCCCTACAAAGCCATGGCGGTTGCACCAAAACCAACCCCAACCCACCCTAAATTACTCATAGAACGCAAAAAGAAAAAGAAACCCCGAGCTGTTCGGGCTGGGGGACCGGCAACGCCATATTGAAAACTGTCAGCCATTAAAATTTATAGAAAATGTGCGAGCGCATTGCCGCGGCGGTGCCTAAAATGCGTAACAACAACAACAACAATAGCAAGCAAAGGCGGCTATGAGTAACCCTATGCATACAGTGGACACTTGTTAAGTGGGCTTGAAGTAGTCTAGTTAGAATTTCATTTTCATGTTTGAGTTTATCAGTCGACCAAGGCCTTGGCAATGTGCTTGAATAATACAACCGTCTTCGAGTAGGATCGCAACCCCGTTTATCCAAGGTTCACCTACGCCATTAAGTGTACCAGAAAAAGGAAAACTCGACTGAGGAATTCAAACATGGCGTAATATCGGTGTGTGATAGTTTGCAGCCGCTACATGGAAGACTTCCACAATTTCCATGGTCTTTCGAGTCGGATGTTGGATTTTTTTAACCTCACAAGATTTGGGAGATTCCGAAAAGCAAAGCAAATTACTAATTACTAACCTCCATTTTTGTCCATGCCACATAAAGTGGTGTGATAGTTTGCAGCCGCTACATGGAGACTTCCACAATTTCCATGGTCCTTCGAGTCAGATATTGGCTGCTTTTCAACGTCACAAGATTTGGGGGATTTTGAAAAGCAAAGCAAATTACTAAAACCTCCATTTTTGTCAATGCCACATAAGGTGGTGTGGAAGTTTGGAGCCGCTACAAGGAAGACTTCCACAATTTCCATGGTCCTTCGAGCCGGATATTGGCTGCTTTCCAACGCGACAAGATTTGGGGGATTCTGAAAAGCAAAGCAAATTACTAATTATTAATACTAACCTCATTTTTGTCCATGCCAAAGGTGGTGTGATAGTTTGCAGCCGCTACATGGAAGATTTCCACAATTTTCATGGTCCTTCGAGTCAGACATTGGCTGCTTTTCAACGTCACAAGATTTGGGGGATTCTGAAAAGCAAAGCAAATTACTAAAACCTCCATTTTTGTCAATGCCACATAAGGTGGTGTGGAAGTTTGGAGCCGCTACAAGGAAGACTTCCACAATTTCCATGGTCCTTCGAGCCGGATATTGGCTGCTTTCCAACGCGACAAGATTTGGGGGATTCTGAAAAGCAAAGCAAATTACTAATTATTAATTACTAACCTCCATTTTTGTCCATGCCAAAAGGTGGTGTGATAGTTTGCAGCCGCTACATGGAAAATTTCCACAATTTTCGTGATCCTTCGAGCCGGGTTTTGGATGTTTTCAACCTCACAAGCTTTGAACTCCATTTTGTCAATGCCAAGGCACATATACGCCTCGACCATGTTTCTGAACCAAATAGTATAGTGTGTGTGAACTGGATAGCATCTTTGATCATCTCAAGTATTATACGGACTTTCATAAATTTCTTTTGATATATTTTCCCTTCAGCAAATGCATAAGCCAGAATTTATATTCATACATTTGCTTCTCATGCATGAGGCTTCACTGTAATAAGCAAGTAGAAAAGTAAGTGGGTAAGTAAGTAGTTAGCGGCGCCCTCAAGAGATCAGCTGTAAAACGTACTTACAAGCACACACACACACACACACACACACACAAATGCATACGTATTCAGGCGGCGGCAGTGTAGTAAAAAGTTGTAAAATGCAGCTCAAGAGCAAATAAAGGTCGCTAGTGCTGTTGGTGGTGGTGGTATGGTGGTGGTGTTGGTGGTGTTAGTGGTGGGAGGCGGGGGCAGAGGCAATGCCTTGCAGTTGTCGGTGCCGTAATGCGCTTGCCGTTGCTCTCTGAGCAGCAGCGCAAGCGGAGCGAAAGAAAAGGCCATAGCCAAAACACACAACAGCAAGAGCGAGGGAGAGAGAACAAGAGTGCGAGTGCACGCTGTGGGCTGGGTTTCTGTTGTTGTTGTTGTCGCTGTTGTTGTTCTTGTAGTTGTTGCTGTTGAGCCTCTCAATGGCCTGCCTGCCCCGCATGCCTGCCTGTTTTTTCTGTTTTTTTCTTTCTGTTTTTAGTTTTTGCCGTATGTGGCGGGCGGGCGGCGTTTTGTGCGTCCATTGGGCATTGCGAGCTCACTGCATGTATATGTATTTGTGTTTCTGTATGCAGGCATGTGCATACGAGTGTCTTTGTGTGTGTGTGTGTGTGTGTGTGTGTTTGTGTTCGGGCCAGCCTCTTTGACGCTCTGCGGGCGTTAAAACGCATAAATGTTGATTACACAAAATTGACATTTTTCTTTTTCGTATAAAACAACAACACAAATGCTCTGTTGCAGCGGGGGGCGTGTGTTAAGTGTGTATGTATGGATGTTGCTGTTGTTGCTGCTGTATTGACTCAATTGCAAATGGCCAAACAGAGGCGCGCTAAGTCCATACATACATACGTCCGTATTAGAGATGAAATTGGGAAACAAAATTGATCCCGAAATTTGTTCGGCCCAAAATCGATTCAAAACTTTGTTTCCAAGCCCGCCCGATCCTGGAAATTTTGAAAGTTTCCCATGGGTCCCGAAACCGAATTGGTAGTTTATTCTCACAATTAATATGTTGAACTCCAATTTGATGAGTTAGTTCACCCGGATCCGGCGAAAGTTCCAATTCTTCTCTGTCTCGATCAAAATGGCCAGGATCGGTCCCATCTCAATATGCATTTCTCTGTTCGCTGTTCCATTTTTCTTTTTCAAACCGAAGTAGAAACGGGAACAGGCTTTACAGTTGTTCAATCCGCTTCAAATTTGGTCAGATTTGGATGAAACACAACAAAGGATTTTCATACCAAGTGTCCAATCGTTTCTATGGCAGCTCTATGATATATCCGTACCATTCCGATTCAAATCGGTCAGCGAACGAATTATAAGCTCAATTTGGTTGAACTTCACTGAACAACAAGAGAGGAACCTTATATACCCTCGCAGTTGTTACATACGGCAGGGAAGATCTTGGAAAAACTAATTTGCCTGCGCCTTGGACAAGCTATATATATAGGAGATGACCTCTCAGCGCAGCAGTTCGGATTCCGGAAGGCGAAATCGACGGTGGATGCGATAACCAAGGTGGTAGACATAGCCTCTGGTGCCATTGCCGGTACTAGATGGAAGGGCGGTACCAAAATATATTGCCTGATCAATGCACTGGATATAAAGAAAGCCTTCAGCACGGCAAGGTGGAGCTGCATCCTTGACGCTTTATCTGGCTTAGGAGTTTCTGCGAACCTGCTTCGCAGCTACTTCACGAACCGCATTCTCTTGAACGACAAGTCACATCAAGTCTCCTGCGGTGTTCCACAAGGCTCAGGTACTTGGACCGTTATTGTGGAACGCAATGTAAGACGGGATCTTCCGGCTCGCCATACCAGAAGGTGTCCAGCTAATCGGTTTCGCTGACGACAGTGGCACTGGTGAGCGTGGGCAAAGAACTGCACGAAACGGAGGATCTGTGCAATCAATCCATCGAGTTGATAGCACAATTGCTCACCTGTGTTGGCCCCGAGCTTGCTCCCCAGAAAACCGAGGCATCTTACTAAGCAGCCGGAAGAAAGTGGAGACAGCTCACGTTAGTGTCCAGTCCAAAAGGGCTCTCAAGTACCTTGGCGGCATGCTTGACACAAAGCTGAGCTATCGAGAGCACCTGGAAAACGTCGGTACAAAAGCATCAGCAACGAGCCGAGCGCTCTCACGAGTAATGCTTACTACGGGAGGCCCAAAAACAGTGGAGGAGGATCCTACTGTCCAACGTGGCAAGATCAACAATGCATTATGCGTCTCCAGTCTGGCTAAATGCGCCTAAATCGCTATAGTCGTGGCATTTTGGCAACGCACCGTCTGGGATCTATTCGGATCTGCAGCGCCCTCAGCACCGTATTGGACGACGCAGTCCATGCCGGCGTTGCGCCCATAGAGGAGATAGCGGCCGAACGAACCACCATATACCATAAATTACACGGGGGAGACGCTTCGACGTCCTTTAAAAAGGAGACACGTGGACAGCGAGAATACAGACATTGCAGAGATGGCAGAAACAGTGGGATAAGTCTACCAAGGGATTGGTAGAAAGCACGGCCATGTAAACTACTACCTGACTAGCTCCTTAGCGGACATGGCTGCTTTCGTAGTTACCTGCACCGGGATACGAGCCATCAAAGGAATGCACATGGTGAAGCCGAGGAGTGGTGGAAGATGCCGAACTATGCAATGTTTGAGCGTGTTTTTGAAAGTTGCAAATGTTTTGTCTGCTTTGTATAGCAGATATCATTGGCGATGATAACATATAATATGATAGCGCCTTTACTTGTTTCAGTTATTTACGCTAGCTATATGTAGGAGTGCCTTAAGGCGATCTCTCTCCTGCTTTGAGCGTGCAAATGTTTTGTCTGTTTTGTCTGCTTTGTATAGCAGGTATCATTGACGATGCACAACCGATAGCGCAAAAGCGATATAGCGCCTTTACTTGTTTCAGTTATTTACACTAGCTCTATGTATGAGTGCCTTAAGGCGATCTCTCTCCTGCTTTGAGCGTGCATTTGCATTTTGCCAATGTTTTGTCTGCTTTGTATAGCAGGTATCATTGGCGATGCGATCGGGGCGCCGAATCAAGTAGCGCGGACGCCCTCGATTTAAACCTTACAAACTAAAATGGCACACGGCGAACAAATGAGCCGTGTCAACCAACCGATGCACATTGGTCAGCCTAAGTGCAAGGGTTGAGAATCGCCGAGGACTTGCTCTTGCGCGCGAATATGCAGCCTTACTCATTGCTTGGCTCACTCACTTTTCGTGCTTACGTTGTCGCACTGTAAATGAATACAAAATTTGTAGAGGTACCGTTAAATTGTAAATATAGATCTAATAATTAAAAATAAGTAAATTAAGGCATCATTTGAATAATAAGGTTCTAACTGTTTACAGTCTTGAGCTTTCTACAGTTGCTTCGCTTGCAGCCAAATTCAAAATGCGCAGTGCGGTTGCTGGGGCCAGAAGTAGATGTTCTTGCATTCGCTACCACTGTCAATATACTGAGAGTTGGACCCAAAGAAATGTATGGCCCTGATTTCTTGACCTTTCCTATGACCCTTATAGTTTCGGTTTCCAAGGAGATAAAGACCCACATGGCTATAATAGGAGGCGCTACCGCTTTGGTTGTAAATGGCGGACCTGATCTGTGCATTTCTAACCTAGGCATCGTTCAGCGCACAGCACAGCATTGTGAAATTGCGTTTGCCGGAAACGCGCAGCTTGTCATCGGAACCGTTCACTGCCAGCAAATAACTGCACTTGCCGCAGCTGTCGCTGCCCATGGCAGCCCCAATAGGCACCATGTCTACGCCATCCCCGCTATCCCCCACTGCTCCCGCCAAGCCCAATTGACAGCTTACTACTCCAAAGCTCCTTCCAGGAGTATCCCCCAAGCCCAAGGGCGTCCCGTCGGCACCAAAGGTGCCAAATCTTCCCCGGAGCACGACGGCTCTGGCAGCGATAGAGACTGTCCAGCCTCGTCCAGCCTGGAGTCTGGCGAGATTCGTCGCAAGGCACCGCCTAGGGAGGCGCATCAGCCAACGCTTAACCAACAGCCCTCCACCTCTAAAAGCGAAAGTGCCAAAAGCGCCAACAGATTTGCCGCTCTTGCTGACGACAATGACGCCGATTATGGAGAAGATAAGACCCTCGACGACCTCGACCCCGTCCGTAATGTTCCTGTGAAGACCCTGAAGCCCCCACCGATTTTTGTGCCCGACGTCTCCGATATCAAAGTTTCATCTCCGACGTGATGGCCGTGCATTGGCCTTCGGAAACCTTCGATTCGACTATAAGTCTGGCAGAGACGGTCGTATCCGGGTGAACGTGGAGGACAAGGAAAGCTTCACCAAACTTAAGGAGTACCTCAATTCTAACGAGGTTCGGTAGCAAATGTTCCAGGCGCGGGACGAACGCGAATACAGAATAGTCGTCAAGGGGATCCATTATTCCACCGAGATCGACGAGATCAAGGACGCACTCGCAGCACATGGGCACAATGTGCGAGGTCGCGACATCAATAACACCATCAGCCGCACCAACAAGACGATGTCGCTGTTCTTCGTCAACTTGGAGCCAGCCAGCAGCAACAAAGACGTTTATGCAATCAAACGCCTCTGCAGATGTGTCGTCACAATTCAGCCTCAATTGAAGTCCAAGGATGTACTTCAGTGCTAACGATGCCAGGGATACGGTCACACCCAGAGGTGCTGCCGGCTCCCACCCAAGTGTGTCAACTGCGGAGATGACCACCACTCCAACGAGTGCATCAAGCCGAAGGAAGGACCAGCCTGCTGTGCCCTGTGCAAGGGGGTTCATCCCGCCTCATACAAGATCTGTATTGTAAATCAAAAGGCCAAGGAGCAGTATACACCAAAACCAAGGCCAATTCCACCGCCCACCAGCAGAGCAGCACCAACAGTCATCCCTGGATTCAGCGACGCCAGCGCTCTACGCGAACCCCAGTTCGACACTGCTCCCCCTTCCGCTAGTCAGGCAAACACTTGACTCGACCGTCTAGAAGTTATGACGGAGAAGATGCTTGACCAATTTGCAGCCATGACGCAACTGCTCACGTCACTACTGGCCAAGCAATGCAAGTAAGTTTCCATATCGTCCTATGGAATGCGAGGGGCAGACTGTGTAGGAGCAGACCTGTGTAGGAGCAGACCTAGGATCGAGCACTATATTAAGACCAACAATGTCGACATCCTCCCCGTGTCCGAAACCCACTTTTCCCAAAGGTCGTTTTTCACTATCTCCGGGTACGATGTTATCGCCGTGAACCACCTAAATGGCACCGCTCGTGGCGGAGCGGCAGTCGTTATCAGGAGCGGGCTTAAGTACACCGAGCTTCCTGCACAGCAAGAGGACTGCGTTCAGTGCGCCAAGGTGAGAATCCTCAGCCGCACCGGAGACACCACCACCGCAGCCGTCTACTGCAACCCACGCCACGTAGTCGGTGACGCTCAATTTCGGGAACTCCTTGTCAGTCTTGGCCCGAGATTTATCGCTGGAGGAGACCTCAACGCCAAACACACCTGGTGGGGATCCCGCATCAACAATCCCAAGAGGACTGCCCTGTACAGGTCCATCAACAATAGCTTAGTGGACTGCCACTCCACTGGGGAACCCACCTACCTACTGGCCTACCGATCTCAATAAGGTACCCGACATCTTGGACATTGTCCTCTCCAAAAGGGTCGAGCGGCATAGGATTTCAGTGAGTAATATGATTGATCTTTGCTCCGACCACTGCGCTGTCAGGGTCCTCGTCAATATCTCAGCCCGCACCAACTCTGCTAGGGGCAGACTGTTTAAGAGAAACACCAGCATTGAGCGGTATCAACACTGGCTGCAGAGCAATCATGACCCGGCGGTTGAGATCTCGTCAGGAGAAGCTCTGGAAGACATCGCCAAACAGTTCAATGTACAAATTCATAGTGCCGTCTCGCACGCCTCGCAGCCAAACCGACCCCCACAGAGACGTCGACCTCTGGTCTCCCGCTGTTGCTGCTTTGGTTGCTGAGAAAAGGCGACTACGCCGAGTATGGCACAATTCTCGCAACCTCAGGGACAAGACAGAGTTTAATAAGGCTGCCAAAGAACTAAAGGAGCACTTGTCTAATCTTCGCAGACAATCCCTGGAGCAGTACCTCGCTGAAGTGGAACCGGACGAACCTCAACACAACCTCTGGCGGATTACTAAATCCATTAAAAGGCCCTCTTGACGCAAGGAACCTGTGCGGAACGGCAATGGTGCTTGGTGCCGCTCCAACAGCGAAAGAGCTAAAGCCTTCGCAGAACACCTTTACGAAGCCTTCTCCCCCTTCGCAAGGTGCACTTTACAGGAGGCAGACGAGACAGCCGATTTCCTGGATTTGCTCTGCCAGATGTCTCTCCCTATCCCCGCAGTCGAGCCAGACGAGTTAATTGATGAAATTAGAAGACTAAAGGCGACCAAATCCCCACAGCCTTCATTGCCAGCGACACCTGCCCGCAGACTGCCTCTCTCACACTGCAGTCCCAGCTCGACTTAACAGGCACCTGGCTGAAGTGGTGGAACATCATGGTAAATCCGGACAAATCCATCCACTGCACATTCGCTCAGAGAAGAGTCACCCACTGTCAAGAATTTGGGCATAATTATTGACAGGAGACTTACTTGGAAGCAACACCTCGGCACAGATAAACGACAGGCTGAAGAAGCATCTTTGGCTCATTGGGAAAAGGTCGAAACTCAGGCTAAGGGTGAAACTGCTCATCTACAAGGCACTTAAGCCCATGTGGACCTATGGGATCCCCATATGGGGTACTGACAGCCTCTCGAACCTCAGAGTGATACAAAGGTTCCAAAACAAAGCTCTAAGGGTCTTGTCGAACGCTAATCTATTAACGTTAGATGCCGAAATCCATCAAGAGCTTGGGACCACTGGGTGCATGAAGAGATCGCCAGGCTCAGCAGATCCCACATCGCCCGTCTGGATAGGCACGCCAACCCCCTGGCCATTCATCTGTTGGGCAACAGCACCACCCGCTGGATCTACCTCATGAACTCCCCTCATCCCCTCACCACCTTATCACCCCACCATACCAACACGACACAAAGTTAATGTACTCTAACTGTTAATGTTAATTTCATTATATTTATTGATTGTCCACACATAGGACAGATTGCAAATAAGAAAAAAATATATAGAATGTAGTTTTTTCACCTTAATGACCAAATGAAAATCATAAAAATAGTCATCACGTTCCATATTTTCAAATAAAATATATAAAACCGATGCGATCAAAAAAGAAACGGAAACTAATAACGGCGCTATATCGTTTATGAGCTGTATATAGAGCATCGCCAATAATACCTGCTATACAAACCAGACAAAACATTTTGAGGCAAGTAACGGCGCTATGTCTAGAGCGTTGACGATCATACCTGCTATACAAACCAGACAAAACATTTGCAAAGTTTTAAGAAGACATCCCAAAGGAGAGAGATCGCCTTAAGGCACTCTTACATATTTCTTACGTATTTCTGTAGAAAATATCAGTAAATTATACAAAGTTTCTCGCCAAACTGTTTATTACCAAATAAACAAATTTAAAAAATATCACAGCATCAAAAATCTTGCGCGAAGTGGCAGACCTCGCAAGACAACCGAGGAGGCAGATCGGTTTATTCTTCGCCACTTTAAAAAAAAAACCCATTAGAGACGTCCAAATCAGTAGCCCGGGAGCTTGCTAATGCTTCAAGCACAAGTATTAGTGAAAGGTCAATTCGGCGGCGCCTTAAGGAAGCAGATTACGGAACATATGTAGCTAGAACTATTCCCCAAATTAAAGCAAGGAATAAACTCAAACGGCTGGAATTTGCCAAACAATTTGTTGACAAGCCTCCATCGTTTTGGCAACATGTTTTATGGAGTGACGAAAGCTCATTTCATTTCCACTGCTCCAAAAAAAAAGTTTATGTCAAAATGCCACGAATAACGCATCAAAAAAGAGTCCCGACGTGTGAAAGAGTGAGCCACGGAGGTGGGTCAATCATGTTTTGAGGATGCGTTGCCTATAACGGCGTAGGAGATTTGGTACCAGCAGTTGATGGAATGATGACCAAAAGTAAATATTTGAAAGTCCTGAATAATTTTGCATTTCCTTCAGGAGATAAGTTGATCGGGGAGTCTTTCATATTCCAGCAGGACAATGCTCCATGCCATAAGGCTAAAATGATCACAAGTTTTTTTGAGTGAGATCGGAGTTAATATCCTAGATTGGCCACCCCAAAGTCTCACCACAATTTGTTTATTTTTTTGTATGGTTATTTAAAAAAGTTATGTCCATATTTTCATAACATTTATTTTGTCAAAATAGTTATGCCGTCGACTGTAGAGCATCGCCGATAATACCTGCTATACAAAGCAGACAAAACATTTTGAGGCAAGTAACGGCGCTATATCTAGAGCGTCGACGATCATACCTGCTATACAAATCAGACAAAACATTTTGAGGCAAGTAACGGCGCTATATCTAGAGCGTCGACGATCATACCTGCTATACAAATCAGACAAAACATTTTGAGGCATATCTAAATCGTTGACGATTACTCATGCTCTAGAAAACCAACAATGCAACGAGGAAACAACGATAAAAAAAAAGCAAATTCCCAAAGATCTTACAAATTAAAATACCACACAGCGAACAAAATGGCCCATGAGCCGTGGCAACCAGCAGATGCACATTGGTCAGCCTAAGTGCAAGGGTTGAGAATCGCCGAGGACTTGCTCTTGCGCGCGAATATGCAGCCTTACTCATTGCTTGGCTCACTCACTTTTCGTGCTTAAGTTGTCGCACTGTAAATGAATACAAAATTTGTAGAGGTACCGTTAAATTGTAAATATAGATCTAATAATTAAAAATAAGTAAATTAAGGCATCATTTGAATAATAAGGTTGTGTAACTGTTTACAGTCTTGACCTTTCTACAGTTGCTTCGCTTGCAGCCAAATTCAAAATGCGCAGTGCGGTTGCTGGGGCCAGAAGTAGATGTTCTTGCATTCGCTACCACTGTCAATATACTGAGAGTTGGACCCAAAGAAATGTATGGCCCTGATTTCTTGACCTTTCCTATGACCCTTATAGTTTTGAGCTGCCAAGGTGATAAACACCCACATGGCTATAGTAGGAGGCGCTACCGCTGTGGTTGTAAATGGCGGACCTGATCTGTGCATTCCTAACCGAGGCACCGTTCATCGTGTGTCAGGCTGTGCACAGGCATCGTCAAATTGCTTTTGCCGGAAACGCGCAGCTTGCCATCGGAACCGCCAACACACAACTCCTGCGCGTACGGAAGGTGATCTATGATAAAGAGACCCAAACCCCAAGTCACAGCAAATACTAAGAATATTTTTTTTTAAAGCATTGCTGCATTCTACTTTTAACTGTACATTGTACGGATTCATTTCCAACCTGGAAGGTAGCGATCGAAGCCCGTAATGATCCGCGTGGAAGTGCTGTGCTTGTTCTTGATAGCTACGACTGTACCGATTGCCAATTCATTTGCTATACCCTTGCAGAGGGTATTATATATTTGTCACGATATTTGTAACGCATATACATTCTTGATCAGAATGACAAGGGGGATCGATACATCCATGTCCGTCTGTCCGTCCGTTGGTTTCAACACAAGGAGGGGCTACAAAGCTGAAATTTCTGCCAGGAGCTTACTTTGTCTGCACGCTGGTTAGGTTTGAGCTTCATCCAGATCTGACAACTATATAATTTAGCTACCATATATCAGAATGTTCCGGAATGAACACTTAGTAGCGTACCCTGTCTGTTGTTCATCAAAATCTAACCAAATTCGGTTTGTAACCATCCCAATTCTAAAACAAATAAAACGGACAGGGCTAGATCGACTCGGCTGTTGCTCCTGATCAAGAATATATATACTTAATGTGGTCGGGAAGGCTTCCTCTCACCTGGCACATACATTTGCACGAATACAATATACCTGTTTACTCTACTAGAGTACGAGTATAAATATAACCGATGTCGATCAAATCTGCATAGAGTATTTCCCAAGGGATACAATACGAATTTGTTTTAATTTGGATGAAAAACCCAAAAGTTATGCTCTGTTATGCTTCGTTCCGGAACAATCGGTTATATGGTAGCTATATGATATAGTTGACCGATCTTTATCAGATCTTTTCAGCGGACGTGGGGCCGCCTCAAATGGATACCAGCCGAATTTGTTTGAATTCGGATGAAAAACCGAAAAGTTATGCTCCTAAGTGTTCATTCAGGAACAATCGGCTATATGGGAGCTATATGATATATGTGTCCGATCTGGATGAAACTCTTAACCAGCGTGCTGACAAAAGAAGCATCTGGTAAAAATTTCAGCTCTGTTGCTTATAAGACTTTTGAGATCCTTGTCTTGAAACTGCCGGACGGAGAGACGGACTTTGTTATACCGGTTTCCTTGCGATGCTGATCAAGTATATATATACTTTATATAGTCGGAAACGCTTCCTTCTGTGTGTTGCAAACATCCTGACCAACTCAATACCAAATATACCATTTTGTGAATGGCATATCAAAAAAAAAAAAATTCGGTATATAAGAGTTCATCCCAAATGGTTCGGTTTTATGGAAGCTATATAATATAGTTTTCCGATGTGGACGATTTTTATGTGTGACCAGCTTACAGCAGAAAGAAGTCTGTAGTAAAAATTCATAGCTCTAATACTGAGAGACTAGTTCGCATAGAAACAGACGGACGGAGAGACGGATGGACAGACAGACAGACGGGGATGGCTATATCAACTCGGCTTGTCATGGTGATCAAAAATATATATACTTTATGGGGTCGGAGATGTTTCCTCTTATGCGTTACAATTATTGTGACAAAACTAGAATACCATCCGCAGTATAGAAACTGTATAGTAGGTGGGGGGCTTGTATGGGAGCTATCCTAAAATATGATCTCATGGTTTCAAGATCTAAATTTCCATACATCCGGACGGACATGGCTGGATCGACTCGGCCTGTCGTGCTGGCCAAGAATATATGTATATACTTTATGGGATCGGTAGCGCTTTCTTTTTACGTACATTGCAACAACTTTAATATACCATTGTACCATATTTTATTATTGTTTTTTGTCCGAGTTAATCTTCATGTAGTTTTTTATTTCATTTTCTTATTGTCATGAAACTATTTTTCCTGATCATTGCTCAAGGTATAGTGGAAAATATCGGATAAATTTGCTGTATATATTTGTATATACATTTTTTGTTCGTTAATTTCACTAGTTCTTAGAATATATATTATTATTTATTAAATAAATCATATTTGCTTTGTTCTGTTTGCTTCTTCTTCCATTCTGACAAGAAACAACAACAACCAAATTAGCCACTTGCAAGCTGCAGCAGGAAAAAAGCTGCCTGATATGAAACTCAGGGCTGTACCCTGACCGCAAGCTGCTTACAATATACATTTGACAGCCGCTACGTCAAAGAGTTGTCAGCGCTACTGCAGGTTTTATATATAAAACTATATTAACAGCTTAATTTCCAACGGTTGTTTTCTGCAAAATATAAGTTTGAATTGTAATCAAATAAAGCAAAATATACAACATAAAATTTAAACTCTTAAATGCAAGAAAAACATGAGGAAAGCAATGACAAGTTGTCGTCGCAAGCAGTTGGCAACACTTATTACGCTGACATTGCCACTCACACGAAAGCAATACATGAACATAAGTGACACACACATACGTCAAATTTTTTTTTCAATTGTGCACTGCTGCGAGCGAACCACAAATTTTGTGTTAAAAAAAATAGCAAGAAAAAATAAGGAAAAGAGCTAGCGAATCAAGTATTTAGCAAGGCGTGTACAACAATTTATTCACTAAATAACGGTGCGTGCAATTTTTGTTGTTTTTCTTTTTTTTTTTATTGTATAAGAACAAAATACAGTGTGGTGCGTGGAAGTGCAAGAACGAAAAGAGCAACAACAACGGGCAGTCGGATAGCAAAAATTTATTAACAATTTTTGTACGGCGACATCTTAGTATTTGTGCGAGTGTGTCTGTGTGTGTGCGTAGGTAAGTGGCTGCTTAGCAACTTTATGGAAAATGTTTAGTTGGCTAAAATTTTAAACAAATACCCAAGCACACGCACACACGCACACCTTTCTATTGCTCTTTCTTTGTCTGGTCCGGTGTCTTTCGCTGTGCGTTTTCTTTTATGCTGCCTTGTCTGTTCCGTGAGTGTGCGCCTCTGTATGTGTGTGTGTGTGTGTGTGCAAATTTTGTTATAAATTTTGTTTGGCACAAGCTGTAAAGATCAAATTGTTATTGATTTTTACAGAGCTGCGTGCCAGAAAAGTCTCAACCCTTGCAGTTTTTATTCCGACGCCCCGTTCTAACGCACACACACATCTAACCAGACTAGCGGCTTTTGCTGTCTGTGTGTGTCAATACCCAGTGCCTGTGTTTTTGTTTCTGTGTGTGCATGTGTGCATGTTTGTACACCCAAAAAAATCAATAAATTATAATAGCCATAAAAGCACACACAATATGTAACTGTAAATTCTAATTGTTTGCATTTATTGTGTCTGTGTGTGTGCCCAAATTTCGTGTCTCATGTGCTGGAAATTTCTACGCTGCAGCGCCTGAAAACACAGTGGAAGGCACGTTCGCGTTACGATAACGCGTCATTGAACTTGTATTTGTGAAATTGTTGTTTCATATTCTTGCTAAGCTACATTTGTTAATTTTATCTTAACTATTAGTTTGTTTGGCAGCCAATTATTGCTAGGGAGGCCACTTCGGGCTGCGGCTGCCGCTGCCGGCTAACATGTGCAAAGATGTTTAAATGCTGTCTGCTATGCAACTCGCTTGGGCCATTCCAATTGAAGCATGCGATTCGGAATTCCAATTGGACATATGTTCCTCTCACACATGTTCCTGGTTGTCAGAGACTTCTAGAATTGATTAATCTAGTTAGAATTTACGTAATTATGATATGGACTTCTTGGGACTAAGCCTTGTTTAGGACAGGTCCCTGATATATATGTGTTTGGCTTGAGCTTAAAAGAACGGCCAACGTCCTTGCTAGTTGACTAGGATTACTTCTATTGGTTGACTAGAATCGGTTTTCAATGGACTAATATTTCTAGTAATGATATTTTCTTTTATATCTGAACAATATTACACATACCTTTCACATCAATGAATTATATTCTTGACAGTTAATTTTCCTAATCCTTTTCTAGTCGTTTGTCCTCCTCTTCATAGTGGAATTCTGTTAGTTTTTATACTCTTGCAGTAGGTATTATGATATTGTCACGATATTTGTAACGCATAGAAGGAAGCATCTTCGACCCCATATTGTTATATATATTCTGGATCAGCAAGACAAGCGGAGTCTATATAGCCATGCCTGTATGTCTGTCTTCTATGCGAGCTAGTCTCTCAGGGCTATCGAGGCTATCGATATTTCAACCATTGACTCCTTCTGCTGTAAGCTGCTCATATGTCAAAGTCGTCCAGATCAGGCCACTATATCATATAGCTCCCATATAACCATAGTACGGCTAAATTGGTTGTTTTTTTTTATCCAAATTGAATCAAATTTTGTAAATGTTAGTTTATGCGGATCGTACCACTATATCAGCAAATTGCAGTAAATTTGGTACACGTCAGTAATGGAGGCCACCACGTCAGCTGACTAAAGTTGATCCGGAATGGACCACTATATCATATAGCTCCCATTTAACACTTAGAACACCAAAATTATTCTTTTTATCAGAATTAAACCAAATTTGGTACATTTCAGTTTAAGAAGCCTCCACCGTCTACTGACCAAAGTTGAATCGAATCTAATCGGACCACTACATCATATAGCTCAGATATAACCAACCCATGTGGATTAAACTCTTAGAGCTTCAAAATTGGTTGTTTTTATACCATTCACATAAACCTGTAATGATATATTTATTTTGTCAGCAAGTTTGCAACGCACAAAAGTAAGAGTTTCCTTGATCAGCATGACAAGGGGAGTCAATGCAGCCATGTCCATCTATCCGTCTATTTCAACAAAAATATCTAAGAAGTTTTAAAAGCTAGAGAGCCTCTTCTTTTGTCTGCACGCTGGTTAAGTTCAAGATTCATCCAGATTGTACTATTTCATATAGCTTTCATATAACCGATTATACCGGAATGAACACATAACTCTTCTGTTTTTCATCCAAACTAAACCAAATTCGGTTTGTATCCATTTGAGAAAGGCCCACGTTCGCTGATCAAATTTGATTTAGATCAGATAACTATAGTAGGCAGCTGGCGTAGAAGTGGGTATATGTGAATTAGAGGTGGGAAACTATCGATAGTCGGCAGCATCGATGGCCGCTGATAGTTTTTCCAAAAACATCGATGACCGCTAATAATTTTTTCAAAGCCATCGATAGTGGACGATAGTGACATCGATAGTGTCCTGCCTTGCTCAAGACTCGCTCTGACCCCACAGATGTTGCCGGAATGCACAAATATTTGAGCATTAGTGTTTTAATTGAAGGAAAATACATCTTGTTAAGTCAAGCGACGCCACAAATGAAGAAAAACGCGCAATTTATTCCAGTGATGTGTAAACAGGACCATCGATAACACTATCTTCAGTGCGGCATCATCGATAGGAGGCCGAGTCGATAGTGTCGATAGTGCTCCATCATTGATAGTAGGCCGAGTCGATAGTGCTTACCATCGATACTATCGATAGTGCCATCGATTGTTTCCCACCTCTAATGTGAATGGTATATAATTTTTGTTTTATTTAGATTTAACAAAATTTGGTACGTGTCATTAATAGAAACCTCCGAATGGCTACAGGAAAGGGCAGCGAAGTTTTGAAGTTTTTTAATCTGCAACTAATCTTTCTCTCTTGTTCTTGTTTGTTATTTAGATCGGAAATTGTTTAGGCATCTACAATTTGACTGTACCTTAACATGATCATTGATTAAGCAATCGTTTCTTGTCTAAGTCGCAGATCTTTCCCAAATTAAAGAGCATCAATGAGAACTTAATCAACTTATTCAGCAAGAATTCTTAGAACTGGTGAAGGAAGCATGTTGCTGATAATTTCATCCCATTCATATTGATGTGAAATGCTGCTGCTGTCTTATTCTGTGATCGTTGGTTTGGCAGACTGCTTAGTTTATTAGAACGAGGTGGGACTTCACTATGTATATGACTGATCCTCAGTCTATCTCTAGTCTGTCTTTGGGTTTATAGCAGTGGTCGGCCAGCTCCTATCTATCTAGTATCTATCTATCTAGTAATGTCTTGATTTGACTTTAGTATAGACCTTCGGTCCACTGAGGTGATGACTATAGCTGATCGTTTGCAGCAATTTTAATTCATCTATTTAAAAAAAAATGTCCTTTTGACTAGCCTGTGGCAATTGCTTTCATTTGTTGCATATGCAAAGTGCTATAAGATTGGCTTTAAAGGTTGTCATTCGAGAGCTTCTTGATTGTTGACCAGTGTAAATTGATATAGACGAGCTTACACAGGAAACTGTTTTACTGTTGTTGTCAGTTAAGAAGTTGTGTCCTCTATATATATATATATATATAAATATTGCCCTTGACTTCACTTGACACGGTAGAAGCGCACACACAATGTCAACTTAATTGCTTTGCTACACACGCTCACACACACACATAGAGATACAGAGAATAGACTGTGGAAAAGCGCAGCTGAAAGAACTTTCTGTGCATGCAAAAATGTGTAGCTCCAGAGCTCAGAGAGGAGCCGCCTTTTGCTCAGGCAATATAAAATTCTGCAGCAGGAAAGCTGGAAAACTTTTTAGCACCGCGTCGTCGTTTCGTTTTGAATGAAAGTAAAAGCAATGCACACACACATACACACACACACACACACATTCACACAGAGTGAAACTTTCTGCTTGAGTTTGTCCTTGAAAAAAAAAAAAGAAGAAAAAACCAAACCATTTCAAAACACAAACTATAGCAGCAGCTGCAACTCGTATTGCAACTTTTACTCCATTTTTTTTCCCCATTTGTATCTCTCATGCTTACCACCCCGCACTTATTTTCAGAAGCAGCAGCAACAACAACAAGAACAACAACTAGCTATAACCATGTCCAGTCTGCCACGACGCATCATCAAGGAGACGCAGCGTTTGATGCAAGAGCCAGTGCCTGGCATTAATGCCATACCCGATGAGAATAATGCACGCTATTTCCATGTGATTGTCACCGGTCCGAATGACTCCCCATTCGAAGGTGGCGTCTTCAAGCTGGAGCTCTTCCTACCGGAAGATTACCCAATGTCGGCGCCCAAGGTGCGCTTCATAACGAAAATCTATCATCCCAATATTGATCGCTTGGGCCGCATCTGTCTGGACGTGCTGAAGGATAAATGGAGTCCGGCGTTGCAAATACGCACCATCTTGCTATCAATCCAGGCACTGCTCAGTGCCCCAAATCCCGATGATCCATTGGCCAATGATGTGGCCGAATTGTGGAAGGTCAATGAGGCGGAGGCCATACGTAATGCACGCGAGTGGACCCAAAAGTATGCTGTCGAAGACTGAGCCCTCAACAAGGAGATGATGTAGAAGGAGGAAGAGAAGAGAAGAGGAGGAGGAACAGCAGCGGTAGAGTGTAGAGAGGGGGTTGTTCAACGACTTGCAAATAATAACAACAACAACAGCAACCACAAAACAAGAACCACAACAACATCAACAGAACAACAACAATAAATAATAATAATATAAAAAAAATGTAACAACTTGGCAAACCTATATATATACTATATATAAAACAGTTCAACTAAATTACGCACGACTACAATTTCTACACACAGGAGAACTCCAATGGGGCCAACTCGTAAATGTGGATTGATTAGGCCACATTCATGGGTTGGCTCAATTGGTTTTTGCTTTGCTTTGCTTTGCTTTGTGTGTGTGTGTGTGTGTGTGTGTACAAAATGTCAACAACAACATACAATGGGCGTATTCATCCAGTACACGCTTGAGTAATGATCAATGGATCCTGATCTTGTGGAGTGGTGGGAACAGTTCTCCGATCACCGATCATTGAGTACGCCCCAAATGATAATAGTTTTTTTTGTAAAACTCTTTTTTTTCTGTGGGCGGGTTAAAACTAATAAAACAGTAAACATTTAAGCTTAATTATATATGATGAAGCTGGCGACGATAATAATTACAAAAAAAAACTAAAAAAAATGTGCAAAAAAAAAAGCAAATAAAAAAAAAGAAAATCAATGTATAAGCAGCAGTAACAGGATCAGTCTTATATTAATATCGTATGATATATATACTGAAACACCTTTGCTATTTGATGAAAACATAAATAAAAAGCAAATATTTCTTGTGAAAGCTCTACAAATTTTTGTTTTTGTTATTCATTTTTCACAAAGCACAGCAAATAATGCGAAAAAGGTATAAAAAATGTATAATAAAACAAGATAAATCTACAGAATCAGGCGTCGAGAGAAAAGTAACCTGGCTCTTGGAGAGTGTAAGCACTGTGCGAAGGAAGGGAGGCAGGCTGGCGTCCCACGCACACAGTAACTGCTCAAAGCTCTCTGCGACTTGAGGGCGACTTGGTGTGGATGTCCTCAGATACAGCCCGCTCCATGGAGCAGTGGCTCGTGGATGTCCTCGGATAGAGCCCGCTCCATGGAGCAGTGGTTTAGCATTTAATTTTTAAATTTTCAAATATTTTAGCAAACTAATTATAAATACTTTTAAAATTTATGTTTCAGAACATTTTCCTTTCCAAAATATTTCTTAATGAATTTGTAAATTCTGTTCTTGATATTTATGATTTTTAATTTAATTTTAATTTTCTGTTTCAGTCAAAATATATATAATAGTTATTCATATTTTGAGAGCAAACAAATTTTAGCAAATTCTTTCTTTGTACAATTTTCTTAAACAATTTTAAATTATACAAAAAAATTTCTCAACATTTTTTTCAACGCAACTATTTATAAAAATATATATAAATATTAACTAAAACGTTGAAAGAACATTTTTTTGTATTCCAAAGTTGTTTTAAAAATTTTCTCATAAGCCTAATTGAAATATTTGTATTCCTATAAATTTGATTTCTTTATCAATTTCTAATTTTTTTGTATGAGAAATTATTTTTTTTTAAATTTTTTTAAGATTTCATTTTGAACTTTCTTTTTTTATAATTATTTTCAATGTTGCTGGAACTTTTCTTTAGGCAATGTTTTATGTTTTTATGTTTATTTATTTATGTTTTTCTTTTTTTTTCAATTTTTGGTGAAGATATTTTGCACTTACGTTTATTTTTCCATATGCAAGCTCAAATCCCGCATTCCGCATTATACAGAGCCTCCCTGGTAAATACTTTTTCACTTCAAATCTGGTTCTGTGGCCTTCGATTCAGTAAATTAAAGAAAAAACAGTTTTAATATCCACTATGAATATGGTAAAATCAAACCCCAAATGTGGGTTTTCGATTGATTTTACCACATTCAGGGACACATTTTCATTTCAAGTAGTTTGTTATCGTGCTTAAACTTAAAGAAAAGCCTTTTATGAAATTACAAATTTAATGCATAAAAATAATAAAATTTAAAAATAATGATACCAAAATCATTAGCACTTTATGTCTTATAAAGAAACATAACAAATAAATATATATTTATACGAAAAAAAAGAAACGATCATGCATGAAAAGAATTCGAAATAAGTAGAGAAGAAATTTTTAAACAGTAAAAACAAAATGGCTAAAAAAACCTGTATAAAAACTACAAAAAAAAATTAACAAACTTATCAAAGGTTTATGGCACTCCGAAAAACTCTCAATAAAATCAATAGCAAAAAAGCATTCAAAAAAAATTTAAAAAAAAGAAAAAACTATTTAATTTTACATTTTAAATATTATTTGAAGAACATTTTTTTTTCTAAAAAAAAACATATATAATAAAAAATATATATAAAAAATCAATAAAAAAAATAAACAATTTTTAAAAACAAAGTTTAGCCTCTTCTATGCGTTGGGAACATTTATGGTTTCAGTTATCACTTGGCTTGCGGCTTGTAGCTCTTTTGGTTGCCCATTGCTCTTATGCTACCAAGGCCAAAAGAAACACCAGCTCACAAAGCAGAATACAAAATTGAGCAATAACAAAGTGCACACTAGAGGTGGTAAACTATCGATAGTGGGCACCATCGATGGCCGCCAATAGTTTTTCCAAAACCATCGATAGTGGACGATAGTGACCTCGATAGTGCCTCGATAATACCCAATATAAAAACTGTAGTTAAGTATTTAAAAACTTGGCCTACTCGATGTTTTAAACAATTAAAACTCTTCAAAATCGAGCACAATTTAATTAAACAATATTTTCACTGCTGTTAACAAAATAATCTTGTTAAGTCAAGCGACGCCACATATGAAGAAAAATGCGCAATTTGTTTCAGTGATGTGTAAACAGAACCATCGATGACACTATCGAATACTATCGTCCGCTGTCGTCGATAGTGCTCCACCATCGATAGTAGGCCGAGTCAATAGAGCTCCACCATTGATAGTAGGCCGAGTCGATAGTGCTCCACAATCGATAGTATCGATAGTGCCATCGATTGTTTACCACCTCTAGTGCACACGCTAGGCTGATGGAGTTAAGCTATAGTTTTCGTAGCAGATATTGTAGTGCTCCCACCGCTTTCCTAGATCATCAATTGAAAAACTAGAAATTGATATCTTTTGGGACTTTCAACAAATTCAGGTAATTATTATATAATAATAATATAGAATCTTAGAATATTATTTTAGGTCGCTATTTCTGTACTAATTCTTACCTTTGTCTGAATTCGCTTAACATATTTTATAGCTATATAAATATATTCTAGAAGTCAGCTAAACATAGCCATATAGTTACGGTCTTTCATTGGATATACAGCTGTAGAGTATCAAAAAACTTTCAAGGAAATAGACACAGTTTTCACAGATTTACAGATCTGGGTTAAAGTTTGCAAATTTGAAGTTTGTCTTGCTTTAAATTTTACTTATGATCGTTTTATATTCATTTAACTTTCCAAGATATTTACTTGAAAGAATAATTAAATCATATTTCGGTTCTGTTTTCATTGTTTTCTATATATTCTACCTCAGCAGCTAAGAGCAAGAGTAAAGCGCATGTCCATCGAACCAATTAAACCTATTCCTGCTATATTTCAATATCGCAGTTCACATTCATTAGCAACTCCTTCGGTTAACAGTCAGATATTCCACTCGAAGGACCAAATGCTGGCAAATGTCAACTCTCAGTTGAGTAAAAAAATCGTAATAACTGAACTGTCACATCAAATTGGTATACAACTGGACGAGTATATATATATATATATATATATTTCTTTTTTTAGGCCAAAACAGGGAGCCTGGATGGTTGCCACACATGAAGAAGGTGTGCAGAAGCTTCTGGCGGGGGTGGTGGGTGAGCTTAAAACGATTAATGTCCCAAACTGGCCAAGCCCAAGACCAAAACTCAAACCAAAGCCAGGTGCCTGTATGCAGGCAGTCTCAGTTTCAGTTTTACACAAAAACTAGGTATGACGATGGACTTGGGATTGGGCAACTGGGCCTGGTATCTTTTGTCTAGGCACACAATGAAGCTGGGCTACCGATAAAAATCCTCACCTCGAGCATTCGGACCGCACCTCTCCAGTTCTGCAGTTTCAACCGATCCCCCCCTCCGCAACTGTTGTTGTTCAGCTATTTCCCCGAATGTGAATTCGCACTTTGCATATGCGTTGTGTATGTGTGTGGATTGTGAGTGTTGTGTGAATGTGTGGGTGTGAGTGTGTAATGCGATAAAAAGCTATATGGAAACTGAACAGACAAACAAAATATACAAAGCAAAACATAATAAAAAGAAGGGGAAAACCAAATTGGTGAAATTTCTTAAGGGAAATACGATATACGAATTGGAAGTATTCTAGAAATTATGATATGGAAATCTTCATAATCAAGAAAATCTTAAAATGGGCTGTGAAACCTAAATATGTTTTCGAGTCACAGGTTAAAACTGAGGTTTACTTAAAGTTCGATCATTTTATGTTCCTTGGATCAGGATTCCAAATTGAATTCAACTAAATAGGTCGTTTATACTCAATTACTTCTTGAGACAAATTTTCCTGTACCTGCTTGCTTCTAATTAGTAAGTAAATTATTGCTGAGTACGAGTATTTTATAGTCTTATATTTTATAGTTAAATATCCTCTATTCAGCTGATTGAATATACCCTTAATGCATAGCACAAAGGGTAACAGAGGGCTGCAGATACGTAGGTTCGACAGGTTGGTAGCCAGGAGGCACCGGAGCACTGGCACCCGCATAAACATAAATGCCTTCAACAGGGAGGCTTTCCAGCCAGCGTGCATCCAATCAGAGGGGAGGTGTGGCCAACAAGTTTTCCATCGGCTATGCTGCAGGTCTGTTTAGGGTGCTTCCCCCATTCTGCAAGTTTCCACGGTTCTGCTTATCACAATGCTTTGGCATAATGTTTGACAACGGAACCATATTTTGAGGCGAGTTTAAAATTAAATAAAACTCAAAGTACAAGAAGTACAACAACTAGGAATGTTATAGTCGATATTCCGACTATGAGATACTCGTACTCAGCATTTCAACTTTTGTTATATTCCAAAGATTTCAACTGAATATCAACGAAATTTATGCAAAAATATCAAACAGAGCTTGGAATCGATGTTCATGTTCTCCCAGCACTGACTGACTAATGGTGTGGAACAACACACAGGCCAAACTATAGGAGGAGATACAGCTACTAGGCGGAAATTTAAACTAAAGCCACGGGACTAAGCACTAAGAAGGTGAGCACTAAGAAGTCATTTTGGCAAATTTCAAACGGCATTAAAAATGATATGAAAATGCCTTAAATTTTCACTTATAAGGCATGCTAAAGAATATAACGGGATCAAAGTTTGTAGGGGAATTTAAAATTAATAAAAATATGAAAAAATTGTAAGACCTTTAAGCTTAAAATTCTTGTTGTTGTTCTTTGAGAAAACGTTTAATCAATCAACTTTAATCAATAGAAGACCCGAACGGCTGTTTTCTTACTCTAACTTAAAAGTTTTCAGCAATTTCTTTAGAGTTCTATGGCCTTCTAGAAGATTTTTTTTTTAAATTTCAAAATATTTTAGTATTTTTTTGGTATTTCAAAACATTTTAGATCTTTTTTCTTATGAATTTGTGGAATTTCGAGAAGATTTCGAGTTTTATCGAAGGAATTGGTATTGCCTTGGTTTTCATGTTTCTAAATACCAACACTTGTGGCAAAGACGCATAATGATTTCCCTTACAGTACCGTTATAAATTTTGAAATTTTGAAAATTTGGAAAAGATTGATTTCGCTTAAAGTCCCGTTATAAATTTTGACCCTCATTGGCATGCCTTTTCCTTGAATTTTCTTCTTACTGCTCACCTACATCATAAAATCTAAATTGTGTAAGAATTTCATAAACCTAGCTTTCATGGTTTCGGCTGTGCGTTGCTGCCCAATCAATCCGTCAGTCATAATATACATGAATGATGATTTGCAAGGATCATTTCCATATATTCCATATGCATTTGCATAACATTATGCTAAGTAAACATTATCTGTGAAAGTAACACGAGAGAACTATGTAGAATGAAGGCAGTATACGGAGTAGAGTAACTGAGAAAACTAATAAGAAATTAATAATGTTAATTAGCCTAAAGAGAGCTCATATATATTGTAGCACAGGTCACTCCTATTGAGTGGAGAGAGGCAGGCAAGAATGAACTCAAAGGAGTGAATAAAATTGAAACTGAGCAAAGAGCAAGAGTACATAGAAGTTGCCCAGGTGAAACGCTGCGCTTGGGGAAAAAACTAAAACAACAATGAGGTTATAAGAAGGGGAACTGTTGTCCAATGAATTACTCCATCATTCTTCGATATATTCGTATTATATTTTACCAAACTTTTGGTCTCTTGCAAGCCTCAACCGGAACCCACTTGAGAAGACGCTACGCTTTCAACTTAAATCCTATTTTGCATAATAGAAACGACAATGTAAGCGAACTGACTGCCCTTTCATATGAGTAAACAAGTCAGGCAAAAGTCTCCCAATATTCTACGATAAATAATATACATACACTATATATATATATATATATATATATATATACAATAATATACAAAACAATATTCTTTGCACATTGAATTCTTTATAGGAAAAAGAGAACAAAAGTATACTGTGTGGAGCTGTCAGTTGCGAGTTGTTTTTTGTTCAGCATGCTCTTTCGTCCATTTCGCACAAAAACCGAAATAAATAATTGATGAAACAGCAAAGCGCACGTAGGGATTTTGAGCCTTCCAAGCCTCGTACTCCGCACTCAGTGCCGCATCGTCCCAACCAACCAACCAACGAACCAAACAAACAGCCAGCCAGCCAACCAACCAACCATCCATCTAACCATCCATCCATCCTAGATGTGCTGCCCAAAAGCCCGGAGCTGACGCTGAAGCTGGAGCCGGAGCCGGTGCCGGTGCCGTAGCCCAGGCTGGTCAGAGACGACGCACATTGTTGTTGCTGTTGCCCACATGGCACGTTAAGTACATGCCATGTACACATGTGTGTACATATGTATATAGTGGTACCTTAGTACATATCTAGATACAAACTGACATTCATGCATATATATAGTCCTGTACGTACGTGCGCACTTATCGATTTTCTGCTTCAAAAACCGTAAAGCGAAATTCGTGCGCCCAAAGCGACTCGACTGCGCCTCGATCCCCCGCACACATTCACACACACACACACGCACACACATTCACCCATATGCACACACACACACTTTACACACACACTTTTGTACACATTCGGTCATAGCCATCCCCCATGACTGCGCTCTCAAAAGCTAGGGGTTGCTCGGGTAGGTAGACTTTTAGGGAGGCAGCATGAACGACACGACGTCAAGCATAGGCGATGTTTCGTAGTAGGCGGTCTTCGCTCTTTATCTGCCTCGGCCTTAGCCTCAGCCCTCTATCTTATGCCGTTCCTCTTCTAGCTCTGTCCCATATACATATACAAAACTGACTGACTACTGGGCTAAGAAAGCTTGGCCCAAACGGCAAGAGCTAGAATGCTGCAAACACCAATAAGCCGTTTGGGAATCTACAAATAAATCGAGGTCAATGTTTGTATGAGTATGCATTTATTTGAATGTAGAAAGAACAATGAAAGTTGGTGGATCGAAAATGTTGTTGAAAACTTAAGAAATTCTTCGATATTTCTGGAATTCTGAAATTTTTAAATTATGTAATTTCATATATCCCAATGTTATAATCACAAATTTCATTCTTTGCCTTGTCCAATGTAAATAAATACCACCTTTAATTGTTTTTCATACTAAAAAACGTCTTCTTAGTGTGCTCCAAAATCATAAATTTTAATTTGTGTGAAATTTCCAGCTTCCTAGCTACTGTCGTTTGATCTGGGCCTTCATGTTATCATAACAAAATGTTTTTTATTTCATCTGAAAGAAAAACCGCAGATATCAAAAGCGAGCATGGTCCTTTGCCAGCTTAAAAGCGCAGCTTCTGGCAGAACCGCTTGTTCTTGCCCTCTTTGTAGACCGACTCGAATTTGACTAAGGTCTCGAAACGGTGCTTCTTTCAGATCCTTGGGCGACAGTTTCTCGAAGCTGATGTCATGAGCTGTGTAACGTTTGGCCATCAGATGGTTGTAGTTCAGGCTCTTCATAAAGGGCTTGACTTTGGGACTTCTTCTTCAGCTTGTTCTTGCCATCTTCTTGGTTCCCTTACGTAAGTATCTGTCGAAGGGCTTCTCAGGGGTGCCATCGTCGGAGATCTTGACAATGATGGCCTTGCGGCCAGCGTAATGTCCACTAAGGACGATTACGATTTTGCCCTGTTTCATAATTTTCCTCATCTTGGCGGCTAACGCTGTTCTATACCGGAAACGAAAGGGGCCTTGTTTATCAGTCAGTTGGAGGAAAGAGAATTATATATATATATAGATTTTGTTAATTATATTTGTAAAATCTAGGTTAAATGGTCTTTAAAAGCACATTCAGGTTTTAAAAAGTATAAGCAAATATTTCAAATCTTCACTGATTCTCATCCATCTAAAACGAGAGTTGGTGGATATTCTGATAGCAAAAACTTCAACCGCCAAGAATCGAGTCACAAGAAGCGGTTAGTTCACATCTTCCGCATAAAGTGAGATTTAGTTGGCGGGAAGATATGGTTGTTTGTCAGAGTAATTACGTTTCATTTTCTCATCCTCTCTTGGAGTTTATTTTAACATTTTGTAAATACTATAAATGACAAAGACACTCAGAATGATTGAGAATGTGGGCTGAATCTGGTCACATTGGCCAGAAAAACAACTGTCATTGTGTTAGATTGGCAATTCAACTGCTATAGAGCATCTCCAGATATGAAAATACTTAAACCTAATAGATGAAGCCGCTCTCTAAGTTTAGGAAAGTCAAAGCCTGAAAAGTGACAGTTAACTCTAACAAGAAGATGTGAAAAGATAGTTATGGTTTTCATTTGATTTCATTTGATATCACTTAAGCTTACTGTTGCAAGGCTATTCCTGTCCCTATCAGCAGATATATATATATATATAAAGTTCTTCTCTCAGGTTTCTGATTTGTACAACCTTGTCTCTCCCTCTGTCTCTGTTTTGCTCTCTTTACTTCTTAAACTATGATAAATTGATCATATCTGTAATTTCATCATAATTAGACTAAAGCCAGAACAATGCTAGCAAATTATACAAATTTATCGCGCTATTTCCGTTTAATGGACGACAAAGATGAGGCTTGTTTCTGGCCAAATGGGCTTGTAAATTTGCCATAATTTTCATGTTTGAAGTGAAGAAGTCATCTCTCAAACTCTCACTTGTTTGGCCTGCTGAATCAGCTGGTGATATCATAAGTTCTTCTCAGTTCTTTAAAAAACATGAACGGCGAGAACGTTACCATCACCAGCGAGCTCTATAGATATATAATGGCCAAATATGTCAGGCTGCAATTGAATCTAAGTCCATGGTCAAGACTTTCTTTCTGTTTGTCGTCGAGCATATTTCGGACATGACTCTGTCGCCTCAAAATATCATTCTGATCAAGAATATACATATAATATATATATCATATGCTTAGTCATAGTTCTCTTGTTTGTCTTGCATACTCAAATATCCTGTCAATGTTATAATATCCTTTGCAAATGCATAACAACAGCTGGCGAACTAATGCATATGCCTCTGTCTTTATGCCTCGTGCCATAGAGGTATGTATTTCAAAGTGTGTTTGTGTTTATGAGTGTGTGTGTGTGTGAATGCGTTCCTGTGCGTTGCATGTCTGCCAGCATACACAGCATATATATACCTACACACAAAACAGTCATTCATATATATATATATATATATATATATATACCGACAAATGCTTATATATAGACCTAAGTTGGGCCATTGCACGAAAACTACGTTTTTTGGAGCTGTCCCTTTCGACAGGCAACAGCAGCAGCAGCAACAGAAATAGGAAAAAAGACACACACACACACACACACAAAATCCTCTACTCGTATGCAGCCCAAAATTCCGCCCACATACGCAGGACCCGGTCCCCACCAGGCGGCGGCACCAGGAGCCAGGACAGACCCAATGGACAGCAGCAGAGGTCTGAATGCTAAAGGCTGGCTGGGCCGCCATTTTACTGCGTCCTTTTCGGCTCGGCTTCTGGCACCCTTGTTGTAGCTGCTGCCCGCCTGCCTCCCCCTGCTCTGACTCTGACTGCACTCTGCATCTGTGTGTGCGTGTGTGTGTGTGTGTGTTTGTGTATTGCAGGTAAGGTGGTATGGGTTATGGCACAGGGGAGCCGTAGGGGGTTTACCAAAGTTGATTGCGAACAAAATTTCCGACCTATCGCATGCAGTAAGCTCGTTGCGTTTTTGTTTGCTGACGGAGCATACACTGTGAGAAAAACAGTTAATGCTTTTGAAAAATATATATAGAATTGGTTATAAAAGCGGGGGAAGGGGATGTTAGTGGCATGACCAAAGATTTACCTGATGACTCTCTGAAATATTGACACCATCAGTTCGCTGGAAAAGTCTTGGACCAAACAGTGACTTTCTGTGTTGGTTTCAGATTGTATTTCCTCTACTGTGATGAAGGTGAGACGCCTTTTTGGTTAACGTCAAAGGCTCTAGGGAACCTCTGGATGTTTCATGTTTTCGTCGCATGCGACTTCACTCAATTCAATTTGAGCACAAATGCTTCGAAAGTCGTTTTCAGCGCATTCAAGCACACCTTGAAGTGACTGTGGCAAAGTTGAGTAGGATTCATGTTTTTAACACCAAAGTCTCAAGGGAACCTCTGGAAGTTTTATGTTTTCGTCGTGGTCAAGAGGATGAGGGACGAACACAAAGACATCGCCGAGCCTGTGAGTAAATCAACACAACAACAGAAAAATGATAAGGAAATTCGAGTTCCTCACTCATTTGGCTTCGTGCCTCTTCATAAGAAGACTTCGCATGCGACTTCACTGCTTCGAAAGTCGTTTTCAGCGCAGTGCACATTCTTGATCAGAGAGACGAGACGAGTCGTGTCAAGTTATTTGTCTCTCTGCAAGAACTTTCTTAGTTAACTCTTGAATGCTTTTATTTAGAAGGCTTGAGGTCGGTGGTGAGTAAAAAACGTTGACTGTGTTTCCTCTTCAGCTTTTCAGGCTTGACATTTGTTTCGGGAACAGTTAGGAATCCCAAACGTCAGAGAGCTTCAACTCAACTGACTGCAGCGTTCAATCGTCTTTCCAATCAACGGGATCTTGGGGTTGCAATCCTTTATCAAACAGTGTCAAAATATGCAAAATTTCTTGCTGTGCATTTTGTGAATGCGTTGCGGCTGACGTTTTCTGCGTTTTCTGGCTCGATTTTATTTTTTGTTGCCTTTTTTTCGTGTTGTTTTGGGCTGCATGCGTGTGTGGCGTGAAACAGCATGAAACAAACCCACCCAGTTTTGGACAGGGTGGTGGTAGATGAGTGAGAGCGGTGGGCAGGGACAGGAAGGTTGCCATTTTGTGCGAATTCCTTGCCTCGGTTTTTGCGATATCAATTAAGGATATGCTCGGTACGGTTGGTATGGCTCTGGCTTTCAAACTCGGTTTGCGTTTTGTTAGTTTTTTTTTTCTCCTTTTTTTTAGGCAGACGAAGAGAGTCCAGCGGCAAGTCCAGCCACGCCTCACACACAATGCCAACTAGGACGACGGGGTGATTGGGTGGGCTGTAGGCAGTGATTGAGGTGGATAGGGGAGGGTGAAACTAGTGTTATGAGGGGTAGTAACAGAAGTTAGCTGGCAACATGAGAATGAGAATGAGTTAAAGGATGACTAAGATGAGATGAAATGATCAAATGATTTAAGATCAGGTCAATATTTGAGAAGAATAGGCAACTTTAGAGTCTGTAAGAGAGAAGCAATCACACATCTTGTGTGTGCATTTTGTTGTTGCTTAATTTTCTATTCTGATTTGTGAGCTCGTTGGCAAACTGCAGTGATTTCTTTTGAGCCATAGCAAAAGAGCAATGAGAGCAGAGAGAGAAAGTACTCGAAGAAGCTTAGAAAGAATGTGCGAATTTTGAGTTTATCCCAACAAAAATACAAAATTTTCAAAATTCTTTAAAAAAAATGGTCACCTTGGACATTTTTTATGGATATAGTTGTGATATAGTTGTGATATAGTTGGTCTGATCTGATCAAATATGCAATTTCAGTTATGGCCTCATTGCAATGATGGCCCCATCTCTGCCTCTACAATGCCCACAAGTGAGATTCACTTGCTTACACATGCATGATCGTTTGTTTACACTATTGTATGAACATTTTACATGATGAACTCCTGTTACCACCCACGCAGTATGGTTTTGTCCATGTTGCAGCCGAGGCCCAAGCCCAAGCCCCGGCTCAGGCTCATCCATACACACACGCGATGTGTTATGTGTGCCGTCTGTTCAATGCCTTGGACACACACATAGTGTGTGAGTGGGATAGGGATGGCTCTAGAGCGATTTAGATGGGGGCTACTGCATGTGCGTGTGTGTGTGTGTGTGTGTGTGTGTATGTGTGTGTTGGAGCCCTAATGGAAATTGGTTTTATGCATGTTGGCTTTTGTTTATTTTTACAATTTTGATGATGTTTTGCAGAATGCGAGTGGCAGGCAGGCAGAAGCCGAGGCACCCCCTCTCCATATCCATACAGTAAATGGACATGTCTAGGCTGGTTGGTTGCATGGCTGCATGGGGTGCACAGGGGGTTGGTGGGGTGCCGCCTCCTGGTTGGATACTACTCTGACGTTTGGGTGTCGACTGTACTTGCGGACATTGCAATGCGTTGTTGTTTTGCTCGCACACACACACACACACACAAGACAAGCTATTCAATCCATGTGCTTGTGTGTGTGTGTGTGTGTGTGTGAGTAGGTGTTTTTAGATGCTAGGCAGAGTAGTACGTATGCCTTTTTCGATTAGCTTTCAAACAAAATGGCGTGCAATGCAACAGCCCCCATTCAGAGCAAGCGAGATGCAAGCACTTGGAATATATTCCCTGTTTTTTTGCTGTTGTTGTTGTTGTTGCTATTTGTTTTTGGGTTCAACTGTACCCCGAAAGAAAAAAATAAAGCCAAAGTGATGCAAATGGCATTAGGATAACACTCGTCGTTTGATGAAAATGCTGTCAATGTTTTAAGCAAAACTGAATACATTTTTTACTCAAGCTCCAAAATTTGTTTGAGAAGGCTTCATTTTTATGCATTTTCAGAAAACATTTAGAGAGTATTTATATTATATCATGCTTAGATTAAATATAGTTAAATATAGTTAGCTAAGAAGGTCACAAGCTCTGACAAGACAAGTGATTTTTGTGTAGTTTTAGGGCTCAGATAGCCAAGTGGTCACTTGGTCAGAGCCGTAGCTTATGATGCTGATGCAGCTGCAGATGATAATTGAAATCGACAACTCAATAACTAGGACACATCTATGGTTTAATATTGAAATGTTAAGATAATGTTAAGATGAAAGAATCTAAGGAAACCAGAAGCAATTTATATTGCCTTAAAGTATGAATGTATACATACATATACAGCATACTAATATTGCCCAGGGGAAGATATAGGACTATTCTGGTAAATATTACAAAACTGTTTCTGGTAAATAAATAAACAAAAACCTTAACAACAATATCCTAACCAATAAGCTTCCATCTCTTGCAAGTTTCACACCAGAAGTCCGAAATAAAAGAGCTTAAAGAGCTTGGAAAACCTTCATACTATCCCAAATCGTACTTACAATTAATCAAGCTAAAGGTTTTTAAACTGAATCGAAATCCATCTAGGAGTTTTTTAATTTTATATCAAAACGTTCTTAAATTTGTTTCAAAACCTTCTCAATATTATCTCAATTACTTCTCTATAATGATCCCAAAAGGTCTCAAAATCATATTGAATTTTTACTGAATATTATACTATGCGTTTCTTATACCGATCTCTGGCTTTCTCAATATTATCCCATAGTGTTTTTATAATGATGACAAAAAATTCTCAAATTTATGAAAAACAAATTTTTATAATGATTACCAAATATTGTCGAAAATAATTCCAAAATATTCTAAATATTATACAATGCTTTTCTTATAAAGATCCCCAATATTATTCCACATTGTTCTTATGATTATTAAAAAAATTCTCAAAATGATTCCTAGAAGTTTTCAATGTTTTTCAAAAATGTTTTTAAAATTATATCAAAACCTTCTTAAAAAATTCTCAAAAATAATTCCAATATATTCTCAATATTATCTCATGCATTTTTTTATAACGATCCGATTGTTCTTATGATTATTTAAAAACTTCTTCAAATTATTCCTAAACGTTTTCCTAGAAGTTTTCAATGTTTTTCAAAAGTGTTTTTAAAATGATATCAAAACCTTCCAAAAATGTTTCAGAAATATTCTTAATATTATTTCATAATGTAATTAAAATTATTATAAAAAACACCAAAATTATTTCAAAAACGCGTCCCAAAATATTTTAAAATCATCTCAATATAAAAATATATCAAAAATTATCTAGAAAAAATTTACAAAGAATTTTACCAAAACTTTCCCAATTTGATTCAAATTAATTCTTCTTGTAATCATCCAAAAAGTTCTCAAACTGAGACAAATATATTCTTATTGATTTGCAAAACTGATTCAGATTTGTGATCAATATTATATTAACAATCTGAGAAGTTCTCAAAGGAATTCCAAAACGTTTTTTATTTTATACCAAAAAGATCTTATGGTAAAATTTATCCCTCATCTATCACAATATGTTTAAGAAAGCTATCAAAATAAAAATCTAAAAAAATGTAAATTTTCAAATTTGAGTCTTAGTAGTTTTGTGGAAGCGTTTTTGATTAGGCAAAGTTTACCTTTTCTTTGAGTTCTAAGAATTTAAAAATTTTATTAGGCAAAATTTCTTTATAGAATTTCTTTCAATTCATCTCATCCTTCGGCTTCTGATTGCTGCAGAAAAGGCAAAAAGCTTCTAAAATATGTTGATAATATAAATAGAGATATCAGGCCTCTTTTTCAATTCTTTCCCATACAATTTCGTTTTGGTTTTCGAACGATATAAAAATCTTGCACATGCCAAAACTATCTCTCTTTTCCTATTCAACTATTATAATTGGTGTTATTTTTATCGATTATTATTATCGATTATTTTGGGCCTGCCTATATCTACAGCTGATCCCCTTTCCGAAAACTTATCAATTCTAAGCTAAACCTATATTGTTTAATGGCTAAAAATGCTTCTGTATGAAAAATACAAAAATCGGGCAAACCATCATTAATCAAGGCTCAAATGCAGGAAGGAAGAAACCTTTGGCCGTTGATGTTGTTGTTTGGTTGGTCGGCTGCCTGGTGTGGTGCGCCTTGGGCTGGACCTGGGACCGACCGGCTGTCGTCCCTGTGCCTGTCCCTGTCCCTGTCCCGGTTGCCCATTGTTGCCGCAACCATCAATAATAACGCAAAATGTGGCAGCCAGAGAACTGCCAGAATTAGTTGCACAACATTTATTTATGACTCTTTGTTGGCGCGGCTTTGGTCGCCCCTGTTGATCGCCTTCACTTCGTTGTGTTTGCATTGTTGTTGTTGTAGTTGTTGTTGTTGTATTCTTAGCATCGTAAGGTGTGCTGAGGACAGTGAAACCTGTCGCAAGCAAACGCTGTAAAGTTGTTATAAGAACATAAATGTTATGACCCAAACAGAAATCTCTTAAATATTTATTAAGGTTAAAAATTAAATTCGATTTTTCATAGAAAATGTGTACTTCTTTAATACTTAACTAATACAATTAAAAAAAAAACAAGCAAATAAAAAAAAAAGAAAAAGTCATGTTTGTCCTTGCCCAGAATTAGAACCCACGATCCCTTGTTTGAGCGTCCAACGCGCTGACTTCTACACCACCAACTGCTTGCCCGCTGCCCGCCTTCATCTGTACGGATCAGTATGTAAGTATATCAATATGTATTTTACTGCTTTGTCTTAGGTGTTTGTATGTGCATAACACATATATGTATGTGTATATGTGTGCCTATTGCTAAAGCGTGTGCCAAAGCAGTCGTGGCCGAGCGGTTAAGGCGTCTGACTAGAAATCAGATTCCCTCTGGGAGCGTAGGTTCGAATCCTACCGACTGCGTTGTGTCAGATCCGCACATCAACTTTGATATTTATTTTTAATGAACAAAATTTTAGTTTATTTATGTTTTTATTGATAAACATTAAAGTTAGATTTGTTCTTGCTAAAATTCTCTTTTATATTCATTCACAAAAAATTTGTCATAGGAGAAAGCGTTTCCGACCATATAAATTATATATATTGTTGATCAGCATAACAAGGGGGGTCAATATAGCTGTCCGTTTCAACAACAGGAACTCCTCAGAAGTCTTGAAAGGCTTAAATTTATGCCAGATGCTTCTTATGACAGCGCACGATGGTCGAGTTTGAAATTCATCTGGATGGATTTAGATTCAGTTAGGAAAATTACTAAATTTTCTAAAAATTACGAAAAAAAGTCATCAATTTGGAAACCAATTTAGACCATCCAACCATAACAGATTCGGCAAGCCGGAGGTAGATTTCTTGTATTGATTTTCTTGTATTTTGTGTTATCAAAACTGAACTAAATTCCATACTATGTCGTCATTTGAAAACGTTTTCAAGTCAGCCAGCCCTGTTTTCCCTTTGTTATTGTAGAAGGCATTGTTGTAAGGGTACGAGGGGTACTATTTATATTTCGGGAATAGCAATGGGAATAGCTTTAGTGCTTTTCTCCATACACTTTCCCATGTGTGGAAGCCCATTTTCTTAGCAATTTTGCCACTATAAAAGTGGCCTTTTTAACGCTTCAACAGCCTTTTTGGCATCAAAAAATGTTAAATTTGTCAATTTTCTTTGGCATAATCAGGAATAGACAGACGACATTAGGTGCCAAATCAATACTGTAAAACGGTTTAGATGTTTTGAGTGCTCAAAAGCTCTGTTGCTTGAGTGGATCGATTTACCTAGATGAAGGACAGTCTATCTTTGGCGGTTGTCCCTATTTTTCCAGAAACTTCTAGCAAAAAAGTTATTCTTTACCATTTAGATTTGACCATTTTACGTTTCTATAATGATATGGCAGTTTCACGTGCGGTTTTTGAGAAGAAAAGGCTACCATTCTCTCTTAAAGGTTTTGTCTGGGAACAACTTTTGTTCGATTTGACAAGTTTTGAAATAGCCAAATGCTATTTTGTTACCGATTTTGGTCGACCTTCATAGAATTCATCGGTGACCCAACTACGACCACGATTGAATTCTCTAGACCAGCTTTATACTGTGATTTTTGATGGTGCTTTATCGCCATACCAAGAACTGAGTTCATCAACATATTCTTGTTGAGATAATCCAAGTTCAACGAAAACCTTCTCTTGAAATGTTTTCTTAACTCACCTTAAGCAAAACAAATAGCACTTGTACATCAAAACGTTGTGAGTCAAACTTTATTATGATGTTAGCTATTGACATCAGTGTTGCCAGTTCCCAAAATATATATGGTAACCTGCGCTTGTAAGCTTCGGCTGGTCAAAGTCAATCTTTCCACTCTTGTTTTCACCATGGAAATACACAATGGAGTAAATATACTTAGTCAGATTCCACTGTAGCTGATTTTTGGCCAAAGCCAAGTCAATACTTAGGGCCTCACCTGCCGCTGATTTATGGCGCATTAATCGCCACCAATAATTGGCCATAGAAAAGGAGCAAGCTTTGTGAGCCTTTAAGGATTTTCCTTTTGTTATCTTTTGCTGGTTTGGATTATCTTTTTGGCAATAATATTTATAATATTTTATAATATGATTTCATAGAAGAATAAGAAAGTAAGAAAAATCACCTCTAATATCATAAGAAAACATTCAAAGAAATCAGCAGAATCGTTCGGATTAGCATAGAAATTTCTTAGAATTTTCTTTGAAATTTTCCATTTGCAAAGGGTATAATATCTTGCGTCTGTTTATCGTTGGGCTTTCCACATGACAAAAATCTCATTAAGCTTTACATGCAATGCCACAAGTTGAAGACTTTACATGCAACTGCAACCTGCAACTGTTTCGGTTTTGGTTCCAACACTTCTGGCCGCTTTGCTTTCGACGTCTTTTTTTTTTAGCCAAACTCTTTGGCGTGTTTTCGCTCGCAGACCTGAATAGTTGAAAGGGCTGATTAGCATATTACCTTGTAATTAGATAGTTTGTAATTAATTTTAATTGTAGTTTGTTGTTGTTTGGCCTGTATCTGCGTGTGTGTCTGCGCGTGTGTGTGTGTGTGTGTGTGTGTGTTTGTGGGCAACAACTTTTCGCACTTTCCCAAGCCCCAGCTTATGTTGAGGGATTAAGTGTTCAGATTTATGTTGTAAGCTGATGAAAATTGACTGGATATAAGTACATAACTCAGCTTAGAATTAGCTTGCAAATTTTTCAAGCGGTTTTGTGAGGGTTCGCTTTTGTAGGGAATTTGTTCCAGATGAGCAGGTGAGTTTAGTTTTCCTATAAAGGGGCATAGTTTAGTTTAGTTTCTAAATGCATTGTTCAACATTAAGATAACATTAGTAGGAAGAAAGGAAAGGAAGGAAAATCCAGCAGCGAATTCAAAAAGACCTTGGATGCTTTTCTCCTTCGATGGTGACCGTGGAGAATTGGTTTAACGAGGTTCAACGTGGTCGCCACATGGGTTTGTGATGAGCCACACTCAGGTGCCGCAAAGGATAACGTGACAAAAATCCACCATCTTCGTATTGACAGACCGCCGATTGAAAATGCGCAAGACCGCCTGGGTCATGAGAAAGCTCTGCCGCAACCGTGACACCACTTTAGAGCAGTGTTTGACAGTGTTTAAGAGCAATGTGAAGAAGTTTCTGCGACGTTTGGTGACCGCCGACGAAATATGGATCTACTAGTCAAAACAGTGGGCTTCACCCAGCGAAGAAGGTGAAGAAGAGTGAAGAGTGTCCTAGCGGACAGAAAGGTGATGGCTATCTGGGTTATCTGGGCTTCACAAGGTGTGATCTACATCAACTACAAGGAGAAAGACACAAAATCAAAAGACTCGACTATGCCAAATAATTGGGCCGAATTGCAGAAAAACCAGCCCCATTCAGCTAAGAAAAAAAGTTCTCTTCCATCATCACAACGCACTGTCTCACACCTTCGTTGTCGCCACAGCCAAATTGGTCAAATTGGGGTATGAATTGCTGCCCCATCCGCCGTCTTTTCCACATTTGGCTCCGTGCAATTTCTTTTCGTTTTCAAACTTGAATAAACTTGGAAAATTTAAAACAAAAAATTACAAAAAAATCATTGCTTAACTACAAAAAAAAGTGACGCTGATATTTTTACTTATGGCCCATTTTCAAATTTTCAATTTGTGTTTTGCTTATTTACATATATCTGGTTTCTTTTACAAACCACAACAACAACAACAACAACGACAACTGCAAAATTCTGTCGAAATTTGTAACACAAAATGCAAATGTGTCAGAAATGAAAATGGATTTTGAAGCGAAGAAGCGGACAAACAAAAAAAATAACAGCACAACAACAACAACAATAATAAATATATAGCAACACCCACACTCAGCAATTAAATGCTGAGGGGGGCTTCCCCTCTCCCTAAGTGAAGTAATATGGGGAAGCAGCTTGGATTCGCGGACCTCTCCACTTACACTGCCTGAATTTGGAGGCGAAGATGGTGTGGGTGATAGGGTGGGTGGAGGGGGCATGTTTTTCCAATGAAAAGAACTTTTTTCTTGGCCACCAAAGTTAGAAATGATCATTGTGGTCAGTGTACCAGTGTGTGTGTGTGTGTGTGTGTGTGTGGGAGTAGTTATGAAGAAGTCTTAAGATTTATATAGATTATTCCTAGATGTTGCAGTTTATATTTGAATTTTGATTTTCAAAAATTAGCAGAGGCATGAAAAACACTTTAGAACCCAGGAAATTGTTCTCTAATTAAGATATACTGAAGCAGTCCTTCCCGTTTTGAATCAATTTCAATCATATTCAACTAGAACAATTAGAATTGAATTAGAATTAGAAATGTTAAAGAAAACTTTATCTGACGCCCAAAAAGGAGAGTCTACATATCAAATTTGGTGACTTTGACAGACGGGGATTGATTATATCGATTCCTTTTCTCATGCTGATCAAGAATATACATACTTGATATAGCCGGAAACGCTTCCTTCTGTTCGTTGCAAGTTTCCTGACAATATAAATATACCATTTTGTGAATGGTATAACCTTATGTACATCAATTCCCATGAAAAGTGTTGCCTTGGAAGTCTCTCTCCAATCCTGAAGTTCTCTCAAGACGCTGACCATTGATTTGTGTAGATTCTAATACAAACTTCTCTATGGATTTATAATTCACAGATTTGTTTCTTATCTAAACGCAGCTCATATAGTTAATATAAGCAAACTGACAAACTGCAGCTGGCTACCTTATAAATGGGGGTTTCTGACTTCTCTCCACCTCCCCTTTTCGGCATATACTGAGTCTCTTCAGACGAGCGACGGCATATTGTAGCCGCCTAATGATTCTGTAGTAAAATTTAACCTCTCTTACTACGGTCTGATATGCACATTGGATTCACATTAGCTAGATATCATTTCTGTGTTGCGGAAGATTCGAGGTAGCTGCCCCCTTGAATGTGACAAAATGTCTGTACTATTAGATTGCTAGAAAGTTACGATATTATGTGAGTACAAATTCAGTTAATAAACCACAAATTTGACAATTTTATTCGATCTGCAATCAGGTTATAAACAAATATATATCGTGTGAGAGAGTTGCTTGCCTTATCTGAGTGTGAAACTCAGCTTATGAGTCATCGGAGTCCAGTAGCTTGCCCTCCTTAAACTTTATAAACTCCTCTAGGCTTAGGTCTGTTTCAATGATTTGATGGATTGGGGCCGAGCAAAGCGGGCATTGGCTGAAATCCCTGGGGAACTCTGCCATTGGATGTGTCTGGCATACTTCGGAGAATCGCCCATGAATGTAATGGAAGCAGCGTTGGCATTCAAACACCTTATTCGGGCGATAGCAAATGCACTTGTAGGCGGTGGAATCATCGCTTGAAATTCCTGAAGATTCGTTGAAATCACTCACATCACTTAGTTCATCTTGAGTTGATTCAGAGAGCCCCGATTCTCCACTGTCACCCATCTCAGTGAGATCTTGAGTACTTTGTGGGATTTCTTCCAGAAGTCTCTTGATTATTCGCCGAGCAATCTCCTTTTCACACTTATCGGCATGCATTACCAAATGGATTCGGCCATCAGCGAAACGTTTACTCCAGCATAAGCACTTGCACGTTTTTGGTAGAGAGCCCTTGGGACGTGGTGGCTCATCATCACTATCCTCCAAATTATCTGGTTTGTGGGGTGCAGGAATCCGCCGTTTCTGGTCTTCATCAGGTTCTGAACTTGTTGGCAAATCAACTTGGATAGACTTATCGAAGAAGTCGACAGGAACAACTGATTCTTTTGTTCTTTTGCAGGAATCGCCATGTACCGAATTCTTATTATCTCCCAATTTCTTCTCTGCATCGACATTTACTTCCAGAATCTCAGGAGGGGTTTCCTTCGATACCTCAGGCATGCCAATTGGGGACATAGTTTTAATGATCTTCGCTGCCTTCTTTGACAAAGTTTCTAGCAACCCAATGAATGTGGACGTTGCCTTAAGTGTAGAAGTCACCATGCGTACTCTTAATGGCTTCTTGAACGGATATTCGTTGGGTTCTTTGCTCATTCTCAGTTTCTTCATTTCCTTGCTATCATCTCTGAAATGAAGAGAAGTACGTTTTCGAGCTGACTTTGTCTGATCTCCGTACAAAGGTTGTGAAAGCACGGTTTTGGCATTGGGATTGCAGTCTTCTGCAGCTTGGATAATTTTTGCATCGCCCATGTCTTCTGTAGTCTCGACATGAGCCTCAGGCTTGAACTTCTGCGTAACGAAATGCGAAGCAGCTCCCTCATATATAGGTTGTCTACCAGATGGGGGGAGTGGTAAATATGAAACTCCGGCCTGAAGTACAACCTTATCTTCCGTTAGATCTGATTTAGCGTTAGCAGCTGGCTTTTGCGATGGGACAGCAGGAGGTGGAAGTTCAGTCAGGGTCTGAGCTTGAGTTGAACCTTTATCAGACATATCCAAATTCGATTGCAGAACTCTCACAGTTGGTAGAACAGCTACAGTTTGCGTCTGAGGTGGAGTTATCACCTCACCCGTAGCTCCCAGTTGACTTTCTTGAGCTGGACTCCTCGACATGTCTCTTTTAATGGGTCCTTTTGTGGTACTCCCCTTGACGCCGCTGATCATCTCAGATTTGATCGTGAAATTGGATACTTTGCGGGACATCAATGTATTTATCGAAGTTAACGCAGTCTGACCAGGACGAAGTTGTGTCCGTTTCGGCATTGGTTGTCCCACTCCAAACAGCTGATTTTCTCGTGCTGCTTTCGCATCGTAGTCGCTGCCTTTCTCGTAGTTAAGGTCGTGGAACTTCTTGAACCATTGCACGAACTCCAGATTGTCCTGGCAGCGTCCCTTCACCAGCTTCTCAATGGGTATCTCTTTCTTAACCTTCTCCTTCTGAAAGCATAATTGCAGCAGTTTAAAATTCTGTATGTATTCACATTCTATGTTCGTCGTGAATTTGACACGTTTCAGATTGATGGCCTTGGGACGCAGCATGTGAAATAGCTGGCAGAAGGCGGCCCCAGTGCACAGATCATCAATTTTGTTAATCTCACTGCAGAGATGCTCATTCAACCAGGAGAGGATATCATGTCTGGATAGATTGGTTTGGTTGTTGCTCGTGTGGCACACGTTGCGCAGCATGATGGACACGGATCAAAAGATGGAAATCTTAAAAGAAAGGAAAACGATTTTAAATGCGGCCAAAAACGACAAGAACTTTTTTATTGTTTCTATCAAAATATATGATTTATTTAGATGCTCAATCGAATTTGTTTAGAGTCAAACTGAACTCAAGGGACTGTGAAGTTTAAAGCGAAGAGACTTTGATTTGTGATAAAAGAGAAGTAGAAAGTGAAAACTGAGACATTTGAGGGCGAATAATTGTGAATCATTCGGCATTCATTGAAACCATTTCACTATCATTTAGCGCTATAAAGTATAGCGATTTCGGACAAATTCGGAATGGATACAACCAAATTTGGCCGAATTGGATAATAAACAAACATTTTGTGTTCATTCCCTAGCAATCGGTTATATGGGAGCTACATGATAAAATGGTTCGATCTTGATCAGATCAGGCCAGTGTGCGTGGGAAGTCTTCAAATAAATACAGACCGAATGTGATTTGATATATAAAATATATAGCAAAGAAAATAAAAAAAATAAAACGAGAACAGAAAAAAAGAAAAAATAAATAAAAAACTCCATATTATAGATAAATTACAAGCGCAGCCGGTAGGATTCGAACCTACGCTCCCAGAGGGAATCTGATTTCGAGTCAGACGCCTTAACCACTCGGCCACGACTGCATGCAAACGCATCGTTGCTAATTATCTAATTACGCTTCATCAGCGCATTGCTCAGGCTCAGGCTCAGACTGTCTGCAGTCTATTTTTAGCACAGGCCGCTGCTGACGCTGTGAACGATTGAGAGGGGACAACAGGGTCCCCATCCTTTGACAACAACAATATACGGTATAATATTTAAGCGCTTAGCTCTGTTTGTGAAGGTGGGGGAAATGGGCTGAAGTTTTAGCGCTGTACTGTCTACACATGGGCATGGGCCAGTTATTTACAGCTTATTGTGTTAGGTCATGATTATTTTATAGATTTTGTACACAGGCCGAAAAGTCTCAGTGCTCACACACACACACACACACCCACTTGTGCTGCCGCTGCCGACACCCCCGCCACCACAACAGTTACTCAAATAAAGTTTCAACCAGGCAGACAAAGACCCACCTCGTCCTCGTCCCTCTGCTGCTGTTGTTCCTGCTTGGTCTTACAGTTTTCGCCTGATTTTCGATGCCCTAACAAAGGTTATTATTACTTTGAAACGATGTTGGCAAAGCAATATAATAAGTGTGTATGTGTATGTGTATGAAATTCTTAATTAGCATGGGTGCTATAGCTATGAGCATTTGTCAGCAGTTACCCATTTGTAGCTGTCATAGCAACGATCTTCAGCTAAATTTTATTAACTAAATTTTATACAATTTCTGCATATGTAAAATTTTATAGAAAATCTAAATGTAAAGCATTCTGTCCAATCTTATAGAAAATCGAAATGTAGAGCATTCTGCTGTCGGTGACTTTTGATGGCTGCCTTCTTATTTATATTATTTTTTGGGTGGTTTTTTTTCCCTGGCTTTTTGTGGGTGGCTCAAGTGTTTTACTTTGGGCTGCTTAAATAAAACATGTGTTAGGATGTAAGTAGATATGTGTGAGTATGCGAGTGTGTGTGTGTGTGTCTGTTTATGTGCGTTTGTTTTTCGGCTGGATCGATAATTCTTGTCTGAGTCGAAAAACGCATTTCGGTTTTTGGCTTATGCCGCGTAGTTTCGTGAAATGTTCTCAGTTTTTGGTTCTTTTTGATTTCAGTTAAAACTTTAAGACTTTAAGAACTTAACGAAACGAGTGAAACTTTGATATGAAACAGTTGATTGTTGTCTTAAAGTTTCGACGAGATTCGTTAAAAGTGAATTTCGGTTAATTGTTAATTATTTTTTTTGTATTTCTTTATGAATTCCTAGCGCTATAAGTTTAACTTATAACTTTAAGGCGCTAATCACACAATTATGTTACATATTTCTATTACATTACAAGAGCATATTATATGCCGAAGCTATTCACTTGCTGACCATATCATATAGCTCCCCTCTAACCGATTTTTCGGTTTAATATCAGAGACTATAAGAGCTAAGGTCACCAAAGTTGGTAGTGAGAAACTTTGTTTTAAAGTTTTGCTTTGCCAAATGCCATCTACATTGCTTCTGTGAGCCAAATTGTCTTGTAAACATGTTGCAGGATGCTTACAAACATGTTGCAGGATGCTACAAGCTCCGTTATGTAGCTGATGCTAAGTTAATGGAATTGTATTAACACGCAAAAGTGGTCTGAGAACGAGTATCTTATCTTCTCACTTATTGTCAATTAAAGCGGGATACTTTTATATATTTCTCATATATTCTCATATATATATTTCTCATATATATTCTGGATGACCATCATCGGCTAATTGTCCAAACTTAATGATGGCATAGTTCTTTTTGTCTTGAATCTAACGGTACTTTCCAAAAATAGCTTCGGAAATCTACCAAATGCTCACTTGCTTTCAACAGCATCAACTTTACACTACAGAAGGCTCCTTTTTAAAAAACTAATATATTATAAAAATTTATGTGAATCAAAAAAACAAATGAATGGAGATTATACATACAGGAATTGACCTTATTTCTGCAATTAAGCATGTGGACAATTCGTTTTGTATTTGGCGTAAGTCGTCGTTTTAGACAGGTAAGTTTTTGTGTTAGTTGTGGTTCGTCTTTCAAGAGTTTAGTAAGAGTTTTAAATATGATCGCCTTTTCGGTCTACAAAAATTCAATTTACATTCAACAACAGATGTCTGGCTTAATAAATATAGATTTTAACTGAATTTGGAGTGATTGAGTTGAGAAATAATAAAGTTTTAGGTACCAATAGTTCATTGAGTAGCTGTGTTATATGGGAGCTATGTGATATAGCTGTCCGACTAGGATATACTTTGGACAGTCTACGTGGAGTTTTCTAAAATTGACATATTCCAAATTTGTTTGAATTCTGATAAAAAAAATAACCAATTTTGCTGTACTAAGAGTTCATTACAAATCGGTCGGCTATATAGGAGCTTTATCCGATTTGGAACTTTGCTCAATAAACGTGGAGGCTTCCAAAACTTCAGTTTGGATAAAAAACAACAAATTTTTGCTGTACTAAGAGTTCATTCGGAATCGGTTGGTTATATGAGAGCTATATGATATAGTGGTCCGATCTAGATGATTTTGAAACATTATTATCTTAATACATATAGAAGTCTATGACCGCAAATTCAAGTTGATAGCTGTATTAGAAGTGTTTTTTTGGACGCTGTTCTTGTGATGCGTTTTTACCTCTGGAAACAAGTTCAGAGTTAATGGAAAAGCACTAAGAGCTTCTTTATAGAAATGACTTTACAAAGTTTATTAGGGGAACATCTTCATTACGAAAGTGATGTTCCATCTTCTTTGCCATCTAATTTTCATAATTTATCCTACGAATTTGAATCGTATCTATAGGGCTCACAAAAGGGATTCGTTCTAGTTTCTCAACATGATAATCGGATAATCAGAGTAGAACATAGAATATGCTTAAAACCATTTCCATGTCTTCTCACTCTCTCTATATTATTTTCATTTGAAATGTTTTGTTTTTAGGCCTTGCCATGTCCAGCGTTGCAGCATGGTTGAGAGCTTTCCAAGGCTGCAGGAGATCTGGTCTTAATGTATTGATCTAAAAAGTGGCTTCGACAGCTTCTTCAGTTCAGTTAATATCCTTCCTTGTGAATGATGGCTAGAGAATCAAATTTGACAGGACTTGGCTTTCTCCATCTATGCAAAAAAGTGTGCCGTAATTGGCCTTAAGAAGCTTGCAACTCAGCAATCTATTATTCCTATTCATGGGAAATATATTTATTGATTTCTATAAGGGGAACTATAGCGCATAATTATGTTTATATTCAGCTGCTCATAGCTTAGGTTGCCTTCAGCAAATTGAGTTAAAAAGTTAAACGCCCGCAAAGGCCACGCCTTCTGGGCCAACATGTAAGCAAAACAGGGCCGGCCATAGACAGAGAGAGAGAGAGACAAGGAAACATAGAGGGAGATAAAAAATACTTGGGCAAAATCATTTGCATAAAATAATTTTTGCGTGTTTTCAGTAAATAAATTATAACGAAAAAAAACCCTGTCTCTAGACACCAGATACACTCACACACACACACACACACAGCTACGCAAATGCACAACAACAGCACTGGTAGATACAAATGTATCTAAGAGATGCATATTTGTGCCAAGCATGTTGCAACTTCTTTGAAACTGAAAATAAAAGGAATGAAGAAAAAAAATATATTTATGCAATGCTATGCCACTAAGCAGCTAGAGGGGGCTAGCAGGGTAGCGGTGGGGTGAACGCGTCTTCAAGGGTTTTTTGCCGGGCAATTAATAACGGATTATGAGAAAGATGCTTCCCTTAGCCGCTTATTGACAATGCCAGAGCACGAACCACAGCACACACACATCACACACACACAGCACACACTCACATATATCTTTTGAGCTACAATTGTATCTTATGCTCGTATCTCATATCTGCAAATCTGTCAAAAGCTGTCGCGAAATACCCGACCCGACCCTTTGGCTGACAAAAGCGTAAGCGCCGGCTCCTACACAATTTAAGCAAAACATTTTCACCAGCACCAGCTCTCCTTCCCTCCCACATATGATACATAAGGTTGCTTTTTTTTTTTTTTGTGAAGGAATTCAACATATGAAATGTGCGCTAAATATCATCAGAGCTGTTGGATGCACTTGCTGGCCAAAACCCAAACCAGCATTCCGAAGAAGTTTGACAAAGTTAAATTATGTAGGAAATTAAGGATATTTTTGAAGAACTTCAAATGAAAGGAGAAATTTGTGAACAGACTTATTGGAACTGTCTGCTATCAACTACTTCATGACGATGCTGGATGCATTGACAGCGGTGAATGAGACTGATGAAATCTTTGTAATTCCGTTAACTAGATGAAACTCTTCTCTACAAGGCTTGATATCTTGATTCAAGGGCAACCAATTATCTCTGGATTCATTAATGCCTTACAATATTATAAATATTTTATATTGTATCACATTCAGTGCCCTGAAGACGGTTATCAGCGAATTTCCACTGATATTGACCTCAAGCCGGCAAAAATATTTACTTCATATTATAAATTTAGCTAAAATCCATTAGTTCAAATAAAAATCTCAGCCAGATAATCGAACATATAGATATATATATCGATGTGTCGATCCCGGAGAATTAATGGATCTGAAGCCAATGAAGCCACCATAAGGTGTTTCCAGAACGATGTTCTTGCACGTTTTGTTTAATGAAAGTGAGTCGAAACATCGAGACATTGGTAAATAAACATCGTTGATGAACTCAATTCTGATAACATCAACACATACCTCATGAAAATGAGTCAAAACATCGAAATATAGGTAAATAAACATCGTTGATAAACTGAATTCTGATAATATCAACACAGTTTTCCTATATGTGAGCCGTAACATCAAAATATCGGTAAAAAAACATTGATCTTGAAAGCAGCTATGGTAATATCGCCGCATTTCTTCTGAAAATCAGCTACAACATTGAAATATCGCCAAATAAATATCGATGTTGAACTCAATTTTGATAGCGCCAACGTATATTAAATAAAAGTGAGCCAAAACATCGGTAAATAAACATCGATTATAAACTCAGCTATGGTTATATGCACTCGTCCTTGATAAAAGTGAGCTAAAACAAGAAAACGTCGGTTGAAAACATCGATATTGAAAGCAGCTTTTGGTTATATGCACTCATCCTTGATAAAAGTGAGCGAAAACATCGAAACATCGGCTAAAAACATCGATCTTGAAAGCAGCTATGGTAACATCACAGCATTTTTCCTGAAAGCCAGCTACAACATTGACATCCTGCCAAATAAATAGCGATTTTGAACTCAATTTTGATAGTGCCGATGTATATTATATAAAAGTGAGCAAAAACATCGGTAAATAAACATCGATTATAAACTCAGCTAGGGTTATATGCACCCATCTTTAATAAAAGTGAGCTAAAACAAGGAAACATCGGTATATAAATATCAATGTAGAATTCAGCTTTAGTAACATCAATAAAAAAAGTGAGCCAAAACATCGAAACATCGGCTAAAACATCGATCTTGAAAGCAGCTATGGTAACATCGCCGCATTTTTCCTGAAAGTCAGCTACAACATTGAAATATCGATGAATATATATCGATTTTGAACTCAATTTTAATAGCGCCGATGTATATTATATGAAAGTGAGCCAAAACATCGATAAATAAACATCGATTCTAAATTCAGCTATGGTTATATGCACTCATCCTTGATGAAAGTGAGCTAAAACAAGGAAACATCGGTAAATATATATCGATATTGAATTCAGCTATGGTAGCCCTGACACATCATTTCTTAAAAGTGAGCCAAGCATTGAAACGTCGGTAAATAAACATCGGTTATGATAGTTATCTATATCTTAGATATCTTCACAATCATAGCAAGTGTGTATATGGAAATGTGAGTTCATATATGAGATAACTTATTCAATCAAATAAATTCTTAAACATATATTTTGCAAGGGTATTTAAGCTTCGGCTTGCCTTTTACTTTTTTCTTTTATATTTTCCCTTGCAACGGCTTTTGTCATCAACATTATCCTCCTTACTCCTCGGCTTGGGCTTTTAAGCTGATGAAAAGGAAAATTCTCACAAGCATTCAAAAGTCCAAAGTTTTCACGCTTCGTTTTTGGTTTCTTTTTTTATTTTTATTTTTTTTTTAACGCCCTTTTCTCGTTCTTTCTTAGGACTTTTTCTTGTGAAAAGCGTAAAAATTGCTAAAGATTAGCCGACGAGGGCTACATTGTTGTTGTGCTTGTGCTTGTTGTTGTTGTTGGTTTCCTCGTAAATATGATATAAGTATTGAGTGTGAAATAAGTTGAAAGCAGAAGGGACAAGCAAGGACCACAACAAGCAAACAAGTTAGTCATCCTTGCAAAACTCTCCGCTGTTAACCCCTTACTTGTTGTTTTGGTATATATATTTGGGTTCAGAAATGAAATTAGTTGAAAATAGACATATGGACAATTATGATATAGGCTTAAAAGGCGGTCACAAATATTAGCTTGACATTGAGCGAGGGCAGTGATATACTAAGCTAAGAGAGAAGCCATTTTCTATATAAATTTACATTCGCTTATCATTCGCTTATCAAGAAATAGGGATTCAGAGTTTTGTCGTATATAATCTATAAGTAGGGTTCTTTGAACTGTGTCTATGTATGTGTGCTGTTCAGGTGATTCAGATTCAGACTATGCATATATAGATGTATACCTCTAATACGTTGGTACGCACAAGTACGTACGTGGTCCATGGAAATTTCTGAGGTGCAGAGGACAAGGCGTGGGATTAAGCAATTCGAAATATCCAAAACAAACAAACATATTTACCTAATACCCATTAATATATATGTTGGAGCGTCATAATTTTTACTATTCATTTCCATCGTTTTAGGCGCAGCGAGTTTCGGTCGCACGAGATCCGTAACACAACTAACTGGTGTCTTCCCTTGATCTCGGGCTTTTATACCGAACCATACTCGGCGTTAAAACGTTAAAACGGGACTTTCCTAAAACACATAGTAAAGCCGGCAACAAAACGGTCACATAAATAGGCTGATGCAATGTGGCAATGTACCTGCGATCCTGGTGAAATACCCAAATACGCACTAACACAAACTCAATACAATTCTCACATATATTCACACACGCCGCATATTCAAACTACTTATGCTTCCACATATATATATATATAGTTAAAGCCACTCTCACGTGTCCATGTTAGTTTTTAGCAGTTTATATTTGGTGTAGTTGCTCTGGCCTGGATTCTGGATTCTCTTGAACTTTCTTCGAGAACTGCAGCTGTTTGTCGATGATATGGAAACGGTGCTGGAAACGGCCTGTTTGTATTTTTGACCATCGTTCAGTGTTATCTCAAACGCACCCGCAGACATCAGCTTACCCTCCAGCATATTGCCCAGAAAGAAGATCATCAGGCAGGCATAGATTTTGTTGGCGCCAGCCATCATCTGCCAAGATGGTTCCATCAATCGGATGTGCCAAAGCCCAGGCAGGTAAATGGACTAACCGGCTGATGATGATCTTCAGAGCAAATATAAGCTTTGACTGATAGAAATCCATGCCGGGCGGATCATAGTTGCGTATTTGCGGCTACTTCTTGTCCAATATGTTCACATAGTCCTGGAAAGCCTTTCGATAGCCGCACGAGTAGCAATATAGAAAAGTCATTTTGTCCAAATTTCGTGACTGGTTTTGCCTTTTCACCCTCAAAAGCCAGCTCTAAACAGGCACACAGATATAGCACAAGATATGCTAATTGTTTTCAATCATTTTGATGTTTTTTAAACAGTTTTCCCATTTACTTTTGATATTCTAAGTTATTCCTTAATATTCGTTGAGCATTTAGCCGAATTGAGGTGGAAATTTTGAGAAGTCTATAAGGACTTTAGTGAATTTAGCAAAGAAAGAATCATCTTCTTCAAGGCATCTTAATCTTCTACGTAGAAGAGCCAGATGAGATATTCCAGATTGTTCCGGCTTCTTTACATATCCCCTAAGATTTAGCGTTTCTTAATGTTAACCAAAAGAGCAGCACATCAGTTAATGTTATTATGTTGGATAGGTAATCTCAATAGAAATCTCAATTCAACATTTCTCACTCTCCTGCAGCTAGATAAAACCATTCCATTGTAACTGAGAGCAGGCTGAAATCACAAAGTATGCGAAATTCTTAGTTTATGTATTTCAGACTTGATTCAAGCTTTAGAGTCCCCCTTGAACCCACTTTGATTCTTCATATTTCTCTTAAGAATAATTAAGCTTTTAAGTTCTAGAACTTTTATAAGAACGAGACTTTCTTAAACCAAGAATTAAGATTCTAAAATGTTTTCTTAAGTAGACAATTTGTATTCTTTTCTTGAGTTTAAACTCAAGATATTCTGTAGAAATTCTTCAATTTCGTAATGCTTGAACATAGCTTTAAAGCATTCTCAAAGATCTATTTCTGATCATCCCAGTTGCCTATGCGTCGCTGGCTTCCGGGATTCTGTTTGCTCTGTTTGCCAGGACATATCTGGATCTCATCGACTAAGATCATAATTGATACTGGGAAACCTCCGTCTGAAATATATATGGCCATATTCCAACAGTTTATAAGCCCTAATCTTATATAATGATCATGGCTTTGGCGTTCTTCATGTCAACAATATCATTTGGAGACAGAGTCAAGATCCCACTCCCACTGCAACGAGATTGGATTTGTTTAAGGTGGCGACGCGCGCCCGCTCTTTAATCCATAATTTATAAACATAGCTAAACAACAATTTTAACCAAGCATATGGCCATCCCCCCTCCCGCCTTGCTGTGCACACTTTTACTTCCCTCTAAGCTCCCAAGGACTACTTCGCCTGCTGTGTTTCGCTTTATAAATTCTATTACACTGCTTTTTTTTGTCTCACATTTTTATGTGCGTCTTGTGATTTTTTCGTCAGCTCTCAAGTGCAACAACGCTCTACCTCTGTCTCACTCTCTCTCTCTCTTTCTCTGTGTGTGTCTCTCTCTCTCTCTCTCTGTCTCTTGGTCTTTCATTCTATGTTTTTAGCTTTTGCTGCGCTGTTGTTCATGTATTTTTTATCTAAATGCCCCAAAGGCATTCTTTTGCAGCCAACAGAAAAATAGACAAAAGTCTGCTTCAAACTTTTCGCCTTCACATCTTGCTATGGGGGAGTTGGAGGTTGCAGGTTGCAGGTTGCAGGTTGGAGTTGAAGGAGATGTTGCAAGTTTTGGGCCAAGCCAAAAAGGCAGCAAGAGTCATGCGCCAGAGAGCTCCTGAAGGACGCATCAAGGAGACAAGGCCCTGACAATGATGGCAGTTGCTTCTTGTTGTTGCAGTTTTTTCTTCTTTTTTTTTCGTTTTGAAGCGGCCCGCGTGCGCTTCATCATCATTAGCGCCGACACCGACGCCGCCGCCCCGCTTACCACCCAGCGAGCAACCGAAAAAGAAACATATATATATATATATAGTGTACCTGATATATATATATATATTTATTTTATATAGTTAGGGTTAGGGTTAGGGTTAAGTGTTTCGGCGTTTCTTTTTTGCTGTTATACCGTTAGAGGCAGCTGGCAGCGGGCAGTAGCCGTAACTCTCTCTCTCTCACCCTCGCAATGACACGAGCCCTAATCCATTGCCCACCCCGGCCAGATAACGGTGTACCGGGATATGCAAGGATATGCCCAGGATATGCCCATTGTTTGGCCAAAAAAGGAACACACACGCCCAAGACACACACACGCCTGAAACGCACAGTGTGATGTGAACTGTCTAGTTTTCCCGTCAAATTAAAATTTCATTTCTATATCATTCTACTATATCATAAAGCTTGCCCGATTTTGCACAAACAAGCGTTTTAGGGCCCATAAAGTATATATATTCTTAGCATCAACAGTGGAGTCGATTTGGCGCTGTCGGTCAGCAGGAACACCTATATTTTGGAGACCATAAGAGCTAGAGTCACCAAATTTGGCATTCAAACTGAAAAAACCTTATATGATTGTGACAAAAAAGCGAAATTTATAGTTCTTGATTAGCACTATTATTGCTTCTAAGGTGGATTTTCGGCAATCGTTCGATTTCAGGAAAAATTTCAAAAAAACCAAGGCCTTTGCACGCGACTCAAATGGAAGTAGTTTTTTTCCAGCCACCAGATCAAGCATCGTCTAGGATTCATATAAGAAAACCCAATTTGATTGCTGCATCAAATAAAATTTTAAAGCAATGTTCAGATATACCTAAACCAGTGTGCAGGGCAGCGTCATCGGCTGCAGTTCAATGCACCTACACCTCAAAAAAGCCCGAAAATGCCGAAAACCGAAACCGAAATAAGTTGCAAAAGTCGCCGCCTCAGCAAATGCGTGTGTGTGTGTGTGTGTGTGAGTGCGTTATTTATTGCAACACAAAGGACACAGGGGAGTCCTCGAGTTCAAGTCATTGAAGGACGGACGGATGGATGGATGGACGGACGGTTGGACGGACGGTGTGCAGCAGAGGCCTCTTGCCTGTCTCATGGCGTTTCAGACGTTCAATGTCCTGCTGCCAACAGGCTAATAAAATGTGACGAGAGAGCGTAACGCAATGCGAATATTGCCGCCTGCTCTGCCGCCTGCAGGACACAGCCACAGCCACACAGGACACTGAACGCAGGACAGGCATACGCAGGACATTGACACCCGAAAAAACACAAAAACAACAACAACAACAGCAATAACAAAACAGAACGACAAATGCTGCCGACAGCCGAAAAAAAAGGCATACGAAGCCCTACCGAAAAGACGCTGACGAAGCCAATGGCCTGCCCATGTCTTGCATTGTGAGTCCTGCCGAGTGCTGCGTGTCCCGAAACGGGGCTCGGCTCTGGATTATCCCTAGGCGGCAGCAGGAGCTGGTACGGGTGCACGTCATTGCCTGCCGCCAGCCGCAGCGTCATTCTCCTCGTCATCGTCTTTGGGCAAAGGCAAAGGCAAAGTCAAAGTCCATTGAACTCTCCACGACGCTCACTTGGGCGTAAATCAAAATGAGCCAGGTCCTGGCAATAATAACAACAACAACAACAACAGCAGCAACAGCAGCAGCAGCAGCTGATGCGTGGCCATTGCGTATACGCAGCGTTGTGAAAGCACACACACACACACACACACACACACTCGAGTGAAAGGTTCATTGAACGTCGTTCATTTGTCGTGTGTTGTTCGGGGTCCAAGTTTTTGTTTTTTGTTTTTTGTTTTTGTTTTGTTTGCCAGTTTTGGCGTCTCAAGTTTTGTTTGTTCGCCTTCTTTTTGTTTTTTATTATACATATTTATACTTATTTTTATATTCTGTTTGTGTAGCCTGCATTTAACGAGCCATGGCGAACGGCTGATGGCTGAGTTTGATCCCTGGCATAATGATGTTGTATTGTCTTTGTGGGAGGAGACTGGGCGGCTTGTGGCAACATGTTGCTCCTGACAAATGTTGACAAAGGAACATTGAATCATCAAGCAGGAAAGTTGACTGACTTTCTAGTTTTTCTAATTAGACTGGATAACAGCTAAATTGCATAGTTGATCATATCATGGAAACCCATCAAAAACTGTGCTATGGTGAGACCAGATTGGACAAGTATATCACATAGCTGCGGTAGAACCATTAGGTATACTTAGCAGAATAGGATGGGAAAACACCTTGCCATGACGTTTGTTTGATTCAATTTTGTTGTTAGTAGGACTACATGGCCGTGCCATATCTGGATTAGCCCAGGAACAGCGAACAACCTCTCCCAGCGCCGAAGGTGCTGGCAATATCGTGCTGCGGAATGGAAACGCACAGTCAGAAGGAAGCGCCTCCGAGCCCATAAAGTATATATATTCTTGATCAGCATCAAACAGCAGAGTAGATTTAACCATGCCCACCTGTCCGTGCGTATGAACACTTAGACCTCAGAGACCAAAAAAACTAGAGTCACTAAATTTGGTAGCTTGACATAGGCTAAATGATAGTGAAGTGATTCCGAAATATTCTCCCTCAAATATCTCAGTTTTCACTTTCTGCTTTTCTTTTATGACAAATCAAAGTCTCTTCGCCTTAAACTTCACAGTCCCTTGAGTTCAGTTTGACTCTAAACAAATTCGATTGAGCATCTAAATAAATCATATATTTTGATAGAAATTATAAAAAAGTTCTTGTCGTTTTTGGCTGCATTTAAAATCGTATTCCTTTCTTTTAAGATTTCCATCTTTTGATCCGTGTTCATCATGCTGCGCAACGTGTGCCACACGAGCAACAACCAAACCAATCTATCCAGACATGATATCCTCTCCTGGTTGAATGAGCATCTCTGCAGCGAGATTAACAAAATTGATGATCTGTGCACTGGGGCCGCATTCTGCCAGCTATTTCACATGTTGCGTCCCAAGGCCATCAATCTGAAGCGTGTCAAATTCACGACGAACATAGAATGTGAATACATACAGAATTTTAAACTGCTGCAATTATGCTTTCAGAAGGAGAAGGTTAAGAAAGAGATACCCATTGAGAAGCTGGTGAAGGGACGCTGCCAGGACAATCTGGAGTTTGTCCAATGGTTCAAGAAGTTCCACGACCTTAACTACGAGAAAGGCAGCGTCTACGATGCGAAAGCAGCCCGCGACAATCAGCTGTTTGAAGTGGGACAAGCATTGATAAAGCCGAAGCAACTTCGTCCTGGTCAGACTGCAGTCACATCCTTAAACACATTGATGACCCGCAAAGTATCCAATTTCACAATCAAATCTGAGAAGATCAGCGGCGTCAAGGGGAGGACCAAAAAAGGACCCATTAAAAGAGACATGCCAAGAGGTGCAGCTCAAGAAAGTCAACTGGGAGGAAGTCCGGGTGAGGTGATAACTCCACCTCAGACGCAAACAGTAGCTGTTCTACCAACTGTGAGAGTTCTGCAATCGAATTTGGATATATCTGATAAAGGTTCAACTCAAGCTCAACCCTTGACTGAAGTTCCACTTCCTGCTGTCCCATCGCACAAGCCAGCTGCTAACGCTAAATCGGATCTAACGGAAGATAAGGTTGTACTTAAGGCCGGAGTTTCATATTTACCACTCCCCCCATCTGGTAGACAACCTAAATATGAGGGAGCTGCTTCGCATTTCGTTACGCAGAAGTTCAAGCCTGAGGCTCATGTCGAGACTACAGAAGACATGGGCGATGCAAAAATTATCCAAGCTGCAGAAGACTGCAATCCCAATGCCAAAACCGTGCTTTCACAACCTTTGTACGGAGATCAGACAAAGTCAGCTCGAAAACGTACTTCTCTTCATTTCAGAGATGATAGCAAGGAAATGAAGAAACTGAGAATGAGCAAAGAACCCAACGAATATCCGTTCAAGAAGCCATTAAGAGTACGCATGGTGACTTCTACACTTAAGGCAACGTCCACATTCATTGGGTTGCTAGAAACTTTGTCAAAGAAGGCAGCGAAGATCATTAAAACTATGTCCCCAATTGGCATGCCTGAGGTATCGAAGAAACCTCCTCCTGAGATTCTGGAAGTAGATGTCGATGCAGAGAAGAAATTGGGAGATAATAAGAATTCGGTACATGGCGATTCCTGCAAAAGGTCAAAAGAATCAGTTGTTCCTGTCCACTTCTCCGATAAGTCTATCCAAGTTGATTTGCCAACAAGCTCAGCAACTGATGAAGACCCAAAACGGCTGATTCCTGCATCCCACAAACCAGATCATTTGGAAGATAGTGATGATGAGCCACCACGTCCCAAGGGGTCTCTACCAAAAACTTGCAAGTGTCTATGCTGGAGTAAGCGTTTTGCTGATGGCCAAATCCATTTGGTAATGCATGCCGATATGTGTGAAAAGGAGATTGCTCGGCGAATAATCAAGAGACTTCTGGAAGAAATCCCACAAAGTATTGAAGAAGTCACTGAGACAGTGGACAGTGGAGAATCAGGGCTCTCTGAATCAACTCAAGATGAACTAAGTGATGTGAGTGATTTCAACGAATCTTCAGGAATTTCAAGCGATGATTCCACCGCCTACAAGTGCATTTGCTATCGCCCGAATAAGGTGTTTGAATGCCAACGCTGCTTCCATTACATTCATGGGCGATTCTCCGAAGTATGCCAGACACATCCAATGGCAGAGTTCCCCAGGGATTTCAGCCAATGTCCGCTTTGCTCGGCCCCAATCCATCAAATCATTGAAACAGACCTAAGCCTAGAGGAGTTTATAAAGTTTAAGGAGGGCAAGCTACCGGACTCCGATGACTCATAAGCTGAGTTTCACACTCAGATAAGGCAAGCAACTTTCTCAGACAATATATATTTGTTTATAACCTGATTGCAGATCGAATAAAAATGTCAAATTTGTGGTTTATTAACTGAATTTGTACTCACATAATATCGTAACTTTCTAACAATCTGATAATACATATATATTGCCTCGTTCAAGGGGGCAGCTACGTGGAGTCTTCCGCAACACAGAAATGATAGCCAGCTAATGGGAATCCATCAGACCGCACTAGGAGAGGCTGAATTTTACTACAGAATCATTAGGCGGCTACAATATGCCGTCGCTCGTCTGGAGAGACTCAGTATATGCCCAACAGGAGAGGTGGAGAGAAGTCAGAAGCCCCCATTTATAAGGTAGCCAGCTACAGTTTGTCAGTTTGCTAATATTGACTATATGAACTGGGTTTAGATCAGAAACAAATCTGTGAATTATAAATCCATAGAGAAGTTTGTATTAGAATCTACACAAATCAATGATCAGCGTCATGAGAGAACTTCAGGATTGCAGAGAGACTTCCAAGGCAACACTTTGCATGGGAATAGATGTACATAAGGTTATACCATTCACAACGAACAGAAGGAAGCGCTTCCGACTATATAAAGTATGTATATTCTTGATCAGCATGACAAGGGGAATCTATATAATCATGTCTGTCTGACCGTCCGTCTGTTTCAACACAACGATCTCAGAAGCTTGTAGCTTAAAAGCTACGAGGCAGAAATTTGTACCAGACGCTCCTTTTACTTCTCCTATTTCATTCATTATTTCGTTCATGAAAAGTTTGAACTTTGACATTCAAATTTTGGGTAATCTTCAAACATTATGTTAACTAGATGTTGTGAGTTCTTTTTACTGAGAAAAGTACATAAATTTTCAGTTCAAAGGTGAAACTTTAGAGCAATTGAAATTTTGAATTTAGATTTTTGAAATACAACGATAGGCTCAATCCTCATACATACATAGATACATACATACATAGATATATTTATGGGTAGCCGCTTGTCACCTAATCAAACTCTAGAAACTTGGCAATCGCGGCGGCGGCATCAACCAAAACATTCAACTTGGACAGGCAACAGAAGCAACAACAACAGCAACAGCAACAAACAACAGGCCAAAAACTTTGACTAGAAAAAAAAAGAGACACAGAAGCCAAAGAATCGTCTCGGCTCACAAGACGGCGGCGACCACCAACGACATGCAAATGTTACAAGTGTGTGTATGTGTGTGTGCGTGAGTGTGTGTGTGTGTGGCACCGCTTGGCTGATCATTGTTAAGAGTTAAGATCGGGGCAAGCAGGCAGGCAGGCAACTAGCCAAAGCCAAAGCCGAAGCCAAAGCCAAAAACTTTCTGGCCATGAATGGGAAAAATGTTGAAAATGGCAAAACTGAAGGCGGCGCATGAATAAAGCAGTCAGCCGCTTTAGCAGCAGGTTGCAGGTTGCACAGCCTGCCTGGTAATACATTTTGTTGTACTCTAACAAAAACAACAGCAACAACAACAACAAACTACTTTGGCTGCACTTAATTTCAGCGCTTAACAGACAATTAAAATCCAATTAATTCTGACGTTTATTATGCTAAGCCGACTGTGTACGACGACGACGACGACGACGACGACGACGACGACGATGTTGGTGAGATGGTGGACATGGACACCGACTCCAACTGCAGCAACAACTACTTACAATTACAACTACAAATTCAAACTGAAACTACAAACTACAGCTCTGGTAGCACATAAATATTTCAGACTCCGGACTCCGACTGACTCCGTTTCAGCCTCAAGAGTTTCAAATGAAAAACGTGGGCTCTCCATAGCAACATGTTGCTGACACATGCTCTGATATCTATAGATGTATAAGATATACATATGCTTATAGCTTACAATATATATATATATATATATAGAGAACATATCTGCATGCATGGCATTTCTTGATTTCAGTTTCAGTTGCTGTTTTTTTTTAATTGAAGTTTGCAGATGTCTGCGTTAGTTGTGTAAGACTTGTGGCATTCATTCACTTATCTACATGTTATTTGCCAAGCGCTAAGCTTACATCTTCAGCAACATAAATAGATTAAGATATGGCCTAAACGAGGGTATGTCAATGACTTTATATGAAATCCAGATTGGGGCTACAGCAGATACAAGGTATATAAGGAGAATTTGGTTTGATTTGGATGAAAAACAGAAAAGTTATGCTGCTAAGTGTTCATTCCGGAACAATCAATTATATGGGAGCTATATGATATAGTGGTCCGATCTTGATCAGATTAGGCCAGTGTGCGTGGGAAGTCTTTAAATAAATACAGACCGAATTTGATTTGATTTTGATGAAAAACAGAAAAGTTATGATACTAAGTGTTCATTCCGGAACAATCGGTTATATGGGAGCTATATGATACAGTTGTTCGATCTGAACGAACTTGACCACCCTGCAGACAAATGAAGCATCTGGTAAGAATTTCAGCCTTGTAGCGTTTAAGACTTCTGAGATCTTGTTGAAACAGACGGACAGACGGACATGATTATATCGATTCCCCTTGTCATGCTGATCAAGAATATATATTCTTTTTACAGTCGGAAATGAATATACACCATTTTGTAAATGGTATAAAAGGCTATACAATAAAAACGAAACGAAACGGTTCCTTTTGCATGTCGCCTTCTATCATACGCACTGGGTATAAAAGAAGGAGAAACTCATTTCAATGAAATCGGTTCTATGGGCCCCTAGGACACACAACATGGTGCACCATAGGGTATAAACTGTATATAGCAAAGAAAATATAGAAAAAAAACGAGAAATGAAACAAAGAAAAAATGAATAAAAAAAAACTCCTTACATAGATAATGGTACAGCGCAGCCGGTAGGATTCGAACCTACGCTCCCAGAGGGAATCTGATTTCTAGTCAGACGCCTTAACCGCTCGGCCACGGCTGCTGGTAATTATCAGCATTAACGAGCTAAGCTTCAATTCAGCTGCGACGCGGCGAATCAAAACAAATCAAAACAAAGCAAAATTCTATTTATAGACTTACGCTTGCAGCAGAAGTTTTGGAGTTCTGACGATGTCATATATACACTGCTCGCCATTTGAATAGGACACTCTTTTAATATATTTGTATGTATTACTCATTGCTGCCAAACCAAGTATGCTGGAGACTCTGCTTTTGTATTTTTTTTTAATATAAAAAATTCAAGTTCATTTAAATGTTGTCCAAAGCAAATGCAAAGGCTCGAAAATTATATATTATTTATTGGGAATGTAAAAATGATCCAAGAAAAACTTTCGCCGATGCTTAGAAAGAAGAAATAAAAGCTTACAAAGACGCTGGGTCTATTTATATATGGCCAAAACAGATTTCATAATCATATTTTTATGTTTGAAAATTTTGGAAAAGACTTAAAAAGCGACCAAAACAGTAAATTGTGAAATTTTCACAAATTTTTGCTAAAAGTCATGGAAATATTTATATGATTAAAGCATGTTTCCCAACCAATTGTCGGGATCTTTTGAAAGCCAAACATATAAGAAGACTTCAAATAAAGGAAAAGTCACCTCTTAACCAGTTTAGGGAAAATAAAAACCTCTCAAAAGTATTCATTTGCATGCGCCATGATCCTCCCTCCACACCTTCAACTCTGCTGGGGTCACTGGGTCTGAATAATACTTTGCTTTACGGAGATCATTTGTATATTGGCTATAGCCATATAATGTTTTTCGGACTCAGCAGATCAGGCATTGCCACTCCGAAGTACAAATGAATAAAATTTCAAATACATAAATAAAATTTAAAAATTTCAGGCATGTTCCCGTTTCCACTGCGAAAAGTAAGAGTAAATCGAGTTCGATTTCACTTCCACTTCGAAAAGTTCCACAAGAGTTTGGGGTCTTTGAAGTTAGAAATTTGTTAGTTGTATAGAATGCAGCTCATATATATATGTTTCTATATATAATATGAAGATTGAATCTGAATCTGCAAGATCTGATCTGAATCTTCGTAATTCTAGCTGGTAGCTCGCAGGGCAATCCCTTTGTAGGTAGGCAACAGCTATAGCAGCAGCAATCCCAATGCCAAAATATATATAAAACTATATAAAATGCCATTTCCAATGATATTTGCATAAAGAAAGAGCAAGATTGAAGAATTTAGGACAAACAGACTCTTCCGTAGGCGTGTCGAAATTCCGCAAAACTCAAACTTCAAGTTAAATTTTTGGCAAGTTCATAGAGTCATATCGGGTTGGCAAGGAAATTTACCAAATGTTCCCAGACCAAAAATGATCTGAGAAGCCACCGGGTCGTGCCAGTTGGCAGTTGGAGTACACCAGGATCACCACATCCATATTGGTCAATTCAAATTTGGTACTAAATTTGGTACGCCATCGTCATCTTCTAATCGAAGAGTAAATCTCTTGATTTCTGTAGAAGTGGAAACGTGAACACGCTTCTATATATGCTATAGCTAAGAAATTCCATATAAATTTACATTGTTTAATAATGAATTGTTTAATACAAATCGGTTATAATATTCCATATGTACATATATATAATGTCCTCCTGTCATTATAATGAAAATCTAATGAAAATCTTCAACTTTAGTAAATATTTAAACATTAATAGAAATTTCAATATTTTCATTTGAAATTGTTTTTCTTGTTTATTTTCATTTGGAAATTTTGAATTTTATTCAATTCTATCCCTCCATGTCTGCAGAGGAGGGACCAACCATAGCTTTTGTGATGCTAAATAAAACACAACAAAGCTGAGGCTGAGGTTTCGGCTCCTCATTCGCTCGTATAACAAAGACAGATTTGTTATCGTCGACGATCGTAGGCAGCCGTGGCCGAGTGGTTAAGGCGTCTGACTTGAAATCAGATTCCCTCTGGGAGCGTAGGTTCGAGTCCTGCCGGCTGCGCTCAAGTTGTTTTCAATTCCTCGCTTTTTATATTTTTTTTTGTTTTTTCTTTTGTATATCTTTTTTTTTATTATGTTTTTACAATTTTCCTCCTACGCTTTCGACGCCATTCCCGCCTTCATCATTCGTTTGATCAATGTCTTCATTGTGGTTGATGGCTCGCTCGTTCTCCCTGTTGTTGTATTCTTAAGCTTTCCCATATCATTCGTGTTTTTTCTCTTCCCTCAATATCTATTGTTCTAGCATTGTCAAAGTCTATTTCGTGCTTTCTCTTGGTCAGATGTTGAGCTTTGCTTTGTGTTCGTTCCGTGAGTCTTGTTCCTAAAGCTCGTTTCGTTGTGTCAATGTAAACTCCATTGTGTGTTATTATGTGTTCTATTAGCGTATCGTAGATGGTTTGAACTTTCCTCTGGCATCATTTTAGCAATCGTCGATCTCTTTATTAGCTATGTCTGTCAGCCTGTCTGTTCAACTCCCAGATCTCCGAAGTCGTAAAAGCTTTAAATCTGAATTGTTCACCAGTTGTCAGTCGTTTTATCTGCACTCTGATTTGTGTGTTAGATTCATCCAGATCGGGAAATCATATCATACTGCTGACATCGATCGGAATGTTTGTATGAACCGCATTCCATCCGAATCGTTCAACTATATCGCGTCTGCAAAAGTTATATGTAACAAAGAGAAATCGCTGGTTTATATATTCGCTATGTATTTCTTGAGAATGTTCTTAGTGTTGCCCTGATCGTTCTTTAGTTCACAGGAGAGCAATGAACATTTGAACTTCACATACATACACATACACATATAGAAATACAGCAAACTCCTACTCCCACCCCAACGACGATTGCCGAAATTCTATAAATAGAATTCACTTTGTCTCGCTGTAAATATATATATATATCTGGATCAATTAGGTTAAACCCACAAGAAGCAGCCGTGGCTGAGTGGTTAAGCATCTGGTCTAACAATCAGAATACGTAGGTTCGAGTCCTACCGGCTGCACTTCTGCGTCTCAAGAATCGGCTTTTTTTTTATACCGTTCACGAAAACTACTTCCTTTTTTCTATACAATTCTGCCTGTCCGTTTCTATGTAAACTATTCTCTCGGTTTTAAAGCTATCGACTTATCATTTTCACCGTTGGCTTATTTATGCTGTAAGCTGCTCTTAGGTGAAATTCATAAAGTTGGACCACTATAACATTTAGCTCCCATATAAAGACATTTGAGTGAAAACTTTGTACAATAGATGGCGCTAACAAAATTGTATTTGCAAGCCAAGCAGCGTTATTTGCGCTAGCCCTGCGCTCTATCTCTCTCATGCACAAACAGATTTCTTGGAATGGCAAATGTATTACAATTAGAAAGAAGATTGCATCGCTTCCTATTGCCACAGCTGAAGGAAGTACGTTTTCGACTATTAAGTTCTATTAATCACACTGTCGATCAGCTGTTCTGGGTGGTTGACATAGGCTAAATGATAGTGAAGTGCTGAATGCTGAGTGAATTAGAATTATTCGCTCTCAAATGTCTCAGATTTCACTTTCTGCTTTTCTTTTATTACAAATCAAAGTTTCTTCGCTTTAAACTTCACAGTCCCTTGAGTTCAGTTTGACTCTAAACAAATTCGATTGAGCATCTAAATAAATCATATATTTTGATAGAAATTATAAAAAAGTTCTTGTCGTTTTTGGCTGCATTTAAAAAAGTTTTCCTTTCTTTTAAGATTTTCATCTTTTGATCCGTGTCCATCATGCTGCGCAACGTGTGCCACACGAGCAACAACCAAACCAATCTATCCAGACATGATATCCTCTCTTGGTTGAATGGGCATCTCTGCAGCGAGATTAACAAAATTGATGATCTGTGCACTGGGGCCGCCTTCTGCCAGCTATTTCACATGTTGCGTCCCAAGGCCATCAATCTGAAGCGTGTCAAATTCACGACAAACATAGAATGTGAATACATACAGAATTTTAAACTGCTGCAATTATGCTTTCAGAAGGAGAAGGTTAAGAAAGAGATACCCATTGAGAAGCTGGTGAAGGGGCGCTGCCAGGACAATCTGGAGTTTGTCCAATGGTTCAAGAAGTTCCACGACCTTAACTACGAGAAAGGCAGCGTCTACGATGCGAAGGCAGCACGAGAAAATCAGCTGCTTGAAGTGGGACAACCAATGCCAAAACGGACACAACTTCGTCCTGGTCAAGCTGCGTTAACTTCGATAAATACATTGATGAGCCGCAAAGTATCCAATTTCACAATCAAATCTGAGATGATCAGCGGCGTCAAGGGAAGGACAAAAAAAGGACCCATTACAAGAGACATGTCAAGGAGTGCAGCTCAAGAAAGTCAACTGGAAGCTACGGGTGAGGTGATAACTCCACCTCAGACGCAAACAGTAGCTGTTCTACCAACTGTGAGAGTTCTGCAATCGAATTTGGATATATCTGATAAAGGTTCAACTCAAGCTCAACCCTTGACTGAAGTTCCACTTCCTGCTGTCCCATCGCACAAGCCAGCTGCTAACATTAAATCGCATCTAACGGAAGATATGGTTGTACTTCAGGCCGGAGTTTCATATTTACCACTCCCCCCATCTGGTAGACAACCTAAATATGAGGGAGCTGCTTCGCATTTCGTTACGCAGAAGTTCAAGCCTGAGGCTCATGTCGAGACTACAGAAGACATGGGCGATGCAAAAATTATCCAAGCTGCAGAAGACTGCAGTCCCAATGCCAAAGCCGTGCTTTTACAACCTTTGTACGGAGATCAGACAAAGTCAGCTCGAAAACGTACTTCTCTTCATTTCAGAGATGATAGCAAGGAAATGAAGAAACTGAGAATGAGCAAAGAACCCAACAAATATCCGTTTAAGAAGCCACTAAGAGTACGCATGGTGACTTCTACACTTAAGGCAACGTCCACATTCATTGGGTTGCTAGAAACTTTGTCAAAGAAGGCAGCGAAGATCATTAAAACTATGTCCCCAATTGGCATGCCTGAGGTATCGAAGGAAACCCCTCCTGAGATTGGAAAAGTAGATATCGATGCAGAAAAGAAATTGGAAGATAATAAGAATTCGGTGCATGGCGATTCCTGCAAAAGAACAAAAGAATCAGTTGTTCCTGTCCAGTTCTCCGATAAGTCTATCCAAGTTGATTTGCCATCAAGTTCAGAACCTGATGAAGACCAGAAACGGCGGATTCCTGCACCCCACAAACCAGATAATTTGGAGGATAGTGATGATGAGCCACCACGTCCCAAGGGCTCTCTACCAAACACTTGCAAGTGTCTATGCTGGAGTAAGCGCTTTGCTGATGGCCAAATCCATTTGGTAATGCATGCCGATAAGTGTGAAAAGGAGATTGCTCGGCGAATAATCAAGAGACTTCTGGAAGAAATCCCACAAAGTATTCAAGAAGTCACTGAGACAGGGGACAGTGGAGAATCGGGGCTCTCTGAATCAACTCAAGATGAACTAAGTGATGTGAGTGAATTCAACGAATCTTCAGGAATTTCAAGCGATGATTCTACCGCCTACAAGTGCATTTGCTATCGCCCGAATAAGGTGTTTGAATGCCAACGCTGCTTCCATTACATTCATGGGCGATTCTCCGAAGTATGCCAGACACATCCAATGGCAGAGTTCCCCAGGGATTTCAGCCAATGTCCGCTTTGCTCGGCTCCAATCCATCAAATCATTGAAACAGACCTAAGCCTAGAGGAGTTTATAAAGTTTAAGGAGGGCAAGCTACCGGACTCCGATGACTCATAAGCTGAGTTTCACACTCAGATAATGCAAGCAACTCTCTCACACGATATATATTTGTTTATAACCTGATTGCAGATCGAATAAAAATGTCAAATTTCTGGTTTATTAACTGAAATTGTACTTACATATTAGCGTAACTTTCTAGCAATCTAATAATACAGACATTTTGTCACATTCAAGGTGGCAGCTACCTGGGGGCAGATATGTGGAATATTGGCTAAGAATCGTGGGTAATTTTCGATATTATTGTCTTCTCTCCTCGCCTCTCTTCTTATGCATAGCTTCTTATCACAGCGAGCTAACATGGCTCTGTTAGGAGGGCTGTTAAGCTGAGGGAATGTTAAATTGCTTATAAAACGTGCTAACACTGAGCATATCTTAGGTTTCATCATGTTGAGCTGATTTCAATGTTTTTTGCATATTTTGCGGTCATTTACCGTAACAGCAAAAACCACAACAACAACAACAACTACAGCAACAAATTGAACAAATCTAACAAAAACAACAAAAAAAAAATTGCCTCGCTGTTTTGCAAATTTTATGCGTGTTTGCTCTGATTTCTGTCGCCGATTTTTGCGCAAGTTGCGTCCAAACCTTTGCCTTTACTCTTGCTTCCTCCCCCCCCCCCCCCACACGTTCCCCTTTGCCTGGTCAACTGCTGTGCCCATCTTTTTGTCTATCAGTCACTTTGCATCTTAGCGGCAATCTGTGGGTTTATGTGTGTGTGGGGTCAATGCGCCAATTGTGGCAAGCGCTAAAATGTATCTCACAGATACAGATACAGATACAGCCAAGAAGCCCGAGGCGGCCGATGTGCCTTGCCCATGATTATTAATCTAGTCAGCGTCAAATGAAAGTCCAAGAAGAGCAATGCCACCTCGGCTTGGGGTGGTGTGTGCAAGGGGTGGTGTGGGATTGGCTGGTTCAAGGCGCAACGGGTGGGCCAGAGCCCCATCATCATCTCATCATCATCTCATCATCATCATCATCGTGGTCATGGTTAGCTTTGACGCGCTTAAGCGCGTTTAAAATTCAATCAATACGAGGTTAATTACAAATTTTTCGCAATACTTCTTTTATTTTGTTTATTGTTTTATTTTTTTGGCGAAACGTTTGATGAAAAGATGGGTCAAGCAGCGCATTGAACTTGGCCAGAAATTGCGGAAAGCAAATGGCCAAAATGTAATCAACCATATGTATAACGTTTGAATGAAGCCAAGAATGTTGAAAGTATTTGTGAATACAAAATTAATAAACAAATATTTAAGAATTTATAATAAATTCAAGAATTTTTGTCATAGATGCAAATTTTGGAGGGTTTAGCAAATTGTTAGAAATTATTTGTAAAGTTTTATATATTTTTGAAATGTTTCAATGCGAAGTGAAAGTATTCGGGGAAATATTTTGGAAAAAATAAACAAGAAAGGAAGGCTAACTCTGGGGTAAAGGTAGCCTATGTGCCCTTTGCAGATGCGGTTGAAATTCGGTCAGCATATGTGGAGGCTTTTTAGACTGAGACGTTTCCAAATTCGGTTTCAATCAGATAAAAAACAAACAACAACAAAATCCGGTATGCTAAGAGTTTATTCCGAATTGGTTGGCTAACAGGGAGCTATATGAAGCAGTGGTCCGATCTGAAGCTTACAGCACAAAGAAGTCTATGGTACAAATTTCATTTAAGGGATCGGAGATGCCTCTTTATAATACCCTACGCAATATGCTTCAACCGCCTTTTTGGCATCGAAAAACGCTAAATTTGTCATGTTTCTTTGGCATAGACAGACGACATTAGGTGCCAAATCAAAACTGTACAACGGATTAGATGTTTTGAGTGTTCAAAAACTCTGCTGCTTGAGTTGATCGATTTACCTAGATGAAGGACACTTTGCCTTTGGCAGTTGTTTTCCCTATTTTTCCAGAAACTTCTAGCAAAAAAGTTATTCTTTGCCATTTAGAATTGACCATCTTACGTTTCTATAATGATATGGTAGTTTCAAGTAAGGTTTTTGAGAAGAAAAGGCTTACCATTCTCTCTTAAAGGTTTTGTCTGGGAACAACTTTTGTTTGATTTGACAAGTTTTGAAGCAGCCAAATGCTGTTTTGTTACCGATTTTGGACAACCTTCACCGAATTCGTCGGAGACCGAACTACAACCACGATTGAATTCACTATACTAGCTATATACTGTGGTTTTTGAAGATGTTTTATCACCTTGCCAAGAACTGAGTTCATCAACATATTCTTCTTGAGATAAACCAAGTCAAAAGTTCAACGAAAACCTTCTTACTGATTTCATCGACATATTCTTGTTGAGATAATCCAGGTCGAAAGTTCAACGAAAACCTTCTTACTGATTTCATCGACATATTCTTCTTGAGATAATCCAAGTTCAACGAAAACCTTCTCTTGATATGTTTTCTTAACTCACCTTAAACAAAACAATTAGCACTTGTACATCAAAACGTTGTGAGTGCGCTTATGTCAAGCTTTATTATGGTGTTGCCAGTTTTGGAAATATAAATAGTATCTCTTGTATCACATAGCCCACACATAATTGGCCGATTCACAATGAAAGCTGTAAGTGTCAGTTCTAGAAGCCCCCTCGTCTGCTGACCAAATTTGATCCAGATTGGACCAAATAGCCGACCGATTTGGAATGAGCTCTTAGTACACAAAAATTGATTGTTTTTATTATCCGTTTCGGCTTGACTTGGCTTGTCATGATGATCACGAATATAAATACTTTATGGGATCGGATAAGGAGAAGGAAGCACCTTGGAGATGCTTCCTTGGCTTCTTGAACAACTTCCATTTTTGAGGCTTGAAGTTATTCTGGCCATATTTCATTTATTTAGTAAGCCTTACCAAAATTACTGAAGCCTTACAATTACATATATGAAAATTGTAATATCTCTAGAGACTTCTATGCTAGCCCGAAGGGAAATTTACTATAGAATTCTGGCTTCTAGGGAAATCAAATTATGTTTACTTTCCAACGATGAGTTGAGCACAAATATTGAACTGAACTTTATTACAAAACTCTTCTTTTTGCTTACAATTTTGTCTTGAGATCTGAAATTAGAACATCATCGATGTGAAAAGTATAAGGTTTTCCAAAGGTTCACAAATCAGGCATTTGTTTGTTCGTAGAAACTTATCATCTGCGGTTCCATTTACCATTTCTTACCCTTAAGAATTCAACATGTTTCAGTTAATTCTGTAAAGAAAATATATCTCCTTTTGAGTGATTGAAAAATGTATCAATTTGATTCAATAATCCAACATGTCCAACACGTATCTTATGCACACAATTTGATTATATCATGATATTTCCTGGACAATTGAAGAGAGAGAATTTGCTCATCGTCTAAGAAGCGATACTGTCCCTCGATTAAATTTCAATCTGTAATGGAATTTGAAAGAGAAGTTAAACATTTCCATTTGTAGAAGTGTTTGATTGAGTGACAGAATCCTGGCTTGGCTTTTGGCTGCTCTCTAGTATAAGAATCAAAAAGAAACTCTGATTTTTACCTACTAAAACAACAAAAGTGATTACAAAAATCAACCCAAACATCAAGCCAACACATTTGTTATGCCAAATTATCTACAATTATCAAATTAGTGCAAAACTTTCTTAACAACCTCATGGATTTTCATCCCGCACATATAAATCTTCCCACAAGCAACACAAAAAGTAGCTTTCACAATCCTGTGTAAAAGTTAAACACAGAAATCTTGTCTTTTGATAATGGATGTGCACAGTGTTTGCACAGATTTGGTTTCATAGTTTTTAAACAAAATTATAAACAAAACAAGGCCAATTTATCACTGAAACCATATCAGAGTATATATAACAATAACAATAACAATAACAGTAAAAACAACAACAACATGCAGCATTAAATCTAATATGTTACGCAGCCAGAAAAAAAAAGTTGAGTTTTAAAAGCAGAAGAAGAAGCAGATGAAAGCCAAAACCAAAGCCAAAACCAAGTCGAAGTCGAAGACACAGAAATTTTTTTTTTTGCAAACTTTTGACCTTTTTTGGTTCATTGACTTTTTTTGTGTATTTGGGTTGATGTTGGCTGTTGTTGTTGTTGTTGTTTTGGTTTGTTGTTGTTGCTCTCCAGCAGTCCATCTGCAGTGTATCTTATTCATCTTCATCTCGTGCTATCTATCATACTTGTTAAGCTATATATTGTTGTTATTTTTATTGTTGCTGTTGATTTGTGAATTTACCAAGATTTTTGTTTTTTCGCTCTTGTGTGGGATTTTGCATGCTAGATAAAAGTTAATTAAAAATTATAAAGAAAGCGCCGTTAGGGTGTACCAAAAAAAAAACAAAAAAAAAAAAAATAAAAATTGAATAAAATAACATAAAGGCAAAAAGTTGCTCTAGTAGGCTGAGCATTTATGTGCGTGTGTGTGTGTGTATCTGCATTTTCGTATCTGTAAGATACAGATACAGATACATATATAACTACGCACTGCCTGCTGTCTTGGCAGCCCATAAAGTTGATTCAACTTGCCAAGTTCAATGCACGCACTTCGCATTCTTTTCTTTTTACTTTTTCCTTTTTTTTTGTAATTGGTAGAAATGCCCTTTTGGGTTAGGGTATATAAATGGGTATATTAACTGGTAAATGAAGATTGTTGATATCTCTCTTCCTTGCAATGAGAATCTACTTGGTAAGGAAACAGTTTCTGGGAGACTGCGAATAGAATTGTAAGAGAAATCATTTGCAACGGTATAATATATGTGTGTTCTCGCATGGACCACATCTGCCCACGTTTCAGGAAAGCCCTAGCAGCACCAGGTCACCTTCGCTGAAACGACGAGCCATACACTTCGGATATGCAGACATAAACCTTAAATTTCAGCTAATTTTTGGCCATTTTTATTAGTGAACTCTTATGGTTGTCTTATGCGAGCAGGCGAAACATTGATTTCTTCTCACTCTTGATCAGTTTCGAAAGCACGAGGTCACCTTCGCTGAAATGATGACACATACACTTCGGATATGCAGACATATGGAAATAACTTAGCTCAGCTTTCATGCAAATTAAGCTATAATGACTTTAATCCGCAGCAATTGTTCATCTACCTCGCCTCACATAGCCACTTAGCTGTTGTGGTTTGGTCTACGTGTAGTTTTTCAATGACTACTAGCGAGTTTACCCTCTCTTTTTTTGTTTATTTTTCAAATGCAACAGGACTTAATTATATGTCCATATATATTTGCTCTGTCTGTCTGTTCGTACATCTATCCGTATGAGCGCCTAAGAGCGTATTAAGGTCCAAGATTCGTGACAGACGAACAAATATATATAAACACAAAGACAACACAGAGAGCAGACACATAAAATCTGAACAGCATGAACAGAAACATAAACAACAAAAAGTTGTATATTTATGTAGATTCATATATATATATATATAATTTAAATCCTCATACCTGACCAGATAATAGAGTACACATTTAGAATCCAACAGGCATTGAAGAGTAAACAAATTTCGGTGCAATCAAACACAAATATTTATATAATTTCGCAGTTGTATCTGCCAGATACAGCCCACCCCCACACTCACACACACACACACACACACACACAGAGAGCTTACGCACAGTGCGTGAGGGTGTCAGCATTTAGGCCGTGCGTCTGCTCTGTGTGTTTGGGCCCGGAATTTAGCCTTGGCCATGAAAAAAGGCAGCCGGTTTCGCTGTCTCGTCGTGTGTCTCGTGCGTCTGCCGCCAGGTCATTGTGCCGAGTTCAAAGCACCCAAAACAAAAAAAAGGACCAAAAAGCAAACAAAACTTAAGCCGACAAATAATCAATAACTGTAGGAAAAACGCACCAAGCTTTATTCGTCATTTAATTAGGAATTTGAAAGGCGCAGGCCAAGGCTCTGGCTCTGGCTCTGACTCTGGCTCTGGCACAGACAGGCAGGATGTCTTTCTCTCTTGGCAGGATTCTCGTCTAGCTTTTGGTGTCTATTATTTTAGCATTGCTCAAAATAATCATTTATCTACTTAATCGCTGCCTGTCAGGCCACACGGTGAAGGTGAGTGGGAGGGGGAAGGGGGGGGCTGGCTGGCGAAGAGGTTAAGCGAAGAACTTGCCTTGGCAGCTGCCAAATGTTTTGTCTGGCGCATTCTGCCGTTAAATTAGAGGCAGCTAAAAACTATGCAATGATGGCACGCTCGCTCTATCTCTTCCTCACCCGCTGTCCGTCTCACTCACTCTTAATGGCTGTGTCTCTGTGTGTGTGTTTGTGTGTGTGTGTGTTTATTGCGCCCAGTCTAAAATCTGCTTCACTGGCAGTATCCTTGTCATTATGCCGGCACAAGGCACTTGTGCACCTCGACGTAGCCTGCCTTCCAGCCTGCTTGAGAAATTAAGATGGCGCCCTTTCTCAGAGCAGGCCTTTTGGCACAGACTGTACTTACACTAGATTTTTTGTTCAAATTTGCCTCACATTTTTGGCAGTGGCGGCTGTCGTATGTAAATAGTCTTAAGTTTATTTTAATAGTTGATGGCGAATCGAAGTTGAAGGCTGGGAAAAGCATGAATTCAACTAAATGATATTTTAGAGCAGCTCAAACAGCAGAGTAGAAAATTAAGCAACAACAAAATGTGTGATTCCTAACGATGTTTTTTTGTTGTAGATGTTATTGTAGAGTTCCTGATTGAACATTTCATGCCCACCGCTGTTTTAGAGAATGCATTTTCATACATTTTATACAAAATATTAGCAAATCTTGGGGTATTTTAGTAGATCTGTGTTTTTTTGTCTGATTTCAAAGCCATATTTTTGGATCATTAGCAATGTTAATGGGGTAGATTTGAGCCTCAATACTATGAAGTTAGTTGAACATATTGTCACTATTCTTTCTAGATATTGTTCGGGCATTTCTTTACATCAATTAAGAAGACTTGGCTTCACCTTCGTCCTTAATAGTTTTCCAATCATTCTGAAATTTAAGAAGATTGTATCTGTCTTATACCTTATAGCTGAGAATCAACGAGCAGTTAAGATCGATATCAATATCTATTTCAAAATTTCAAATGAATTTCTCTCTGAAATGAAGATTCATATCAAAAAACGTTCTTAAACTGACAATTTTTCAAATTTACATATTCAGATCAAGTCACAGGGCGATCTGGAATCGCTAGTTCTCATACAGCATCTGTTTTTCGACGACCTTCACAAAATTTGTGGTAAGGCTAATTACGTTTTGCGTTTGTGTTTTCTGTTTCCTCGTTTCGAGTCGTCCATTTAGAGGCCCTTTAAAGGGGGAGGCTTTATAGCTGAGAATCAACGTGCAGTTAAGATCGATATCAATATCTATTTCAAAATTTCAAATGAATTTCTCTCTGAAATGAAGATTCATATCAAAAAACGTTCTTAAACTGACAATTTTTCAAATTTACCTAGTCAGATCAAGTCATAGGGCGATCTGACATCGCTAGTTCTTATACAACATCTATTTTTCGACGACCTTCACGAAATTTGTGGTACAGCTAATTACGTTTTGCGTTTGTGTTTTCTGTTTCCTCGTTTCGAGTCGTCCATTTAGAGGCCCTTTAAAGGGGGAGGCTTTATAGCTGAGAATCAACGTGCAGTTAAGATCGATATCAATATCTCTTTCAAAATTTCAAATGAAATTCTCTCTGAAATGAAGATTCATATAAAAGACTTTCTTAAACTGACAATTTTTCAAATTTACCTAATCAGATCAAGTCACAGGGCGATCTGGCGTCGCTAGTTCTCATACAACATCTGTTTTTCGACGACCTTCATGAAATTTGTGGTACAGCTAATTACGTTTTGCGTTTGTGTTTTCTGTTTCCTCGTTTTGAGTCGTCCATTAAGAGGCCCTTTAAAGGGGAAGGCTTTATATCAATTTCTATTTCAAAACTTCAAATGAAATTCTCTCTGAAATGAAGATTCATATAAAAAACTTTCTTAAACTGACAATTTTTCAAATTTACCTAGTCAGATCAAGTCACAGGGCGATTTGGCATCGCTAGTTCTCAAACAACATCTGAAACCACAACTGTTTTTCGACGACCTTCACGAAATTTGTGGTAAAGGAGAAATCATTTCCTTTGAGCCAGAAAACCACCATTGATTGGTGTCGTTTGCGGGACTTCATATGACTTCTCCTCTTTTTCCATCACATATAGATCTACATAGTCCTGAAATAGAGAGGATAAGCCACACTCTCTTTGTTTTGCACTTTCTGATAAGATGCCTGACTTTACCCCATTCATAGCCATTCATGGCCCTGACGGCCGCTTCATCATGAATATTTCTTGAGTTTCGCTTCAGTTCGATAGATGATGCATATTTCCAAAATATTTGGTTGACATCCTTGTGCATATGAAAATCACTTCTAATTATGCCACCGTCCCGCCCTCTCCCCGAACCATCTGACGCTGTCAAAGACGTTGGCTGTTGTGACGTCACGTGATATCAACGTCAACTGTCATTTACCATTTATCATTTGTCTAAAGACATTGCCGCGACGTCTGGCTACCCCTCCCATGCCGCCCAACTATCCACAGCGAAAGCAGTCAAGGAAAAAGGGAAACAAAAAAAGCAAATTATTGGCGACATAAATTGTGGAAAATTTTTCGTGGAATCTACTTTCATTGACTTTAAGTCTTGAGACTTTGTGTTGTTCTTGTTGTTGCTGCTGTTGTTGTTGTTGTAGTTGGCAGCTTGTCCTCTTTTTCCTTTTAGCTTGCCTTTACATTTCTTTCATTTTCCTTTCAGCTTTTTTTCTTTCAAATGTCCTTTTTGTTGTGTTCTTAACACGCTTGTTAATGTCATTCGGCGACGTCGTTGTCGTACGCCATGCACTTGTCCTTGTTGTCCTTGTTGTTGTTGTTGTGGTTGTTGTTGCTGCGGTTGCCATTGCCGCCTTATTAGCCGCCATTAACACTTTTGCCCATCACCCGCCAACCGCCACCCGCCATAACCTAAGCCCATCCCCTCGCCTTGAAGCAAATAACAAAAAAAGGGAGACAGCCTTCTGCTGATTGCATGATAGTTGGAATACTTTTTGGTCTGAGATAAGAATCTGTGGAATGGAATCTTAAGAGATCCAACATGTATTTCTTGAAGGAAAATTGAAATGTTTTTAAGTTTATAAACAATTTATTTGCATAATAATTTATACTTTTTATAATATTTTCATTTGAAAGAAGATAGATTAGATTGCCAACACTTTGAACGCTTAAGCCAATTGAGAATTCTAATTTAAATAATGAATATTGGATTATATTTTCTTAGAAATGTAAACAGCGAGAAGGGAATTGATTCGAAAATCGATTGAACGTATGGGTTTTCCAAAAGGATAGCCCCATATGCCATACAGAATATCTTATAAACTGATATACTTCATAGCATTTATATCCCTTTGCTCTAAAATTTCAACTTGGCTGATAAATTCCTTCACACAGAGAGACATAAGTCGCCTTGGAATGCCTTGAAATATTCAACTTCATATATTTATTCCGCTCATTGAAGACTTTTCATCCTTTTGTATACGCTTTCATCTTACCCAAACTCCTTTATAAAAAAAATTTCAAAAGGACCTCTGCCTGAGAGACGCGTCTATACAAATGTTTTCATCTTGGGGCGCCAAAATCCAAATGTAAGTAAAAGCCCAAAAAGGCAAAAGGAACCACAAAAAAAAACACAAAATCAAGAAATATTCTAGTGAGCTGCGTCTTCAAGTCCTTTGTCCTGCTTTGCTCTTGCCTTAAGATGATGTCGCCGTGTTGCATAGCTTCGCATCGCATCGCATCGCAACGCGTCACGTTCCGTCGCATCATTTTGCTGGCAGCATTTTGAGGGCGCTGCCAGCTTCACGGTCGTCTGCTATTAGCTAATATGCCGTGCTGCCGTGTTGTTGTTGTTGTTGTTGTTATATCCTTGCTATTGGGCTTGTCTGTTGACTAATTAAAAATTGCCTGGCATTTCAGAAATTGAGCTTACGGTTTCACATTGCCCCCAGCTGAAGGCTAATGAAGACCAAGACTTGAGGCAATTCATTGTAGGCATGATTATGAACAAACAGGAGCTAGAGCTGATCCTGCTGGGCAGTTGGATATCCTTTATAAACTATGAGCTTAGAGTGACAGAATGGCAGATCATAATTGCATGCAGTTGATGATCAATAAACTAGATTTTCAATTATATTTTCAGCACTTTTGAACCTTTGGAAGACAAACTTAAACGACTAAGAAAATCGCCTTTCTTTTAAAATTAGGAACAACTTTCTTTTATATGGAAATTTATGTCTTAAATTAAAAAATATACAAAAAATTTATAAAATACTTTATTAAGTTTAGAAATATATAAAAATTATTATAATTGAGCAGGCTCGAGGTCAAGTTAGTGAGGAAACACTCTCTCTCTGACTTTTATACAAAATGGCTACTTTTTTCTCTCATTTTGTATTCATTCTTCTGACTTTTATCCACATCAACAATAATTTTTTAAATTTTGTGTCCAACTTTGGTTCTCTGTTTGAATGTAAATCTTTGTTGCTTTATTAAAGCTAAATTTTAAATTATTAAATTCATTTGAACGTGGCTACATTATAAGCATTAATTGCCTTGAATTTGTTGTGGTTTTTTTTCTGTGCTAACATTTTTGACATTCTTGTTGTGTTTGCGCTCTGCTTGCCTTAAAGTTTCAAGTTCTTATCTGTTTCTTCTTCTCACATCTTTTATTATAAGTGCAAGTGCTTATCTGTGTCTGTGTTTGTGTTGTCACAGTTATAGTTATGCATGTTCAGAGTGTCTAATTAATTTAGTATTTCTCAATATTGGCTGTCCTGTAAGAACCCTGCCTTCGGAAGGCAATTTCTTCTTAGCCTATGCTTTTCTGCTGTCTCTGTGATGTTAGTATTCACTAGAAATGTGCCAATATCAGAGATTATTTAATCATTATTTGAATTTTCACTTGTGTCGACCTGCTGTAGCCGATATGTGTTCGTTTTTAAAGGAACGATAAGGAACTTTTTATGCTCTGCACACTTGCTTTAAGCAATTGAACACAACAACCTCGTTGCTCGCTTTCAATTTAAACGCTTTCATTATAGAGTCTCCTAATCGTAGGAAAGTAAATGATTTGGTTAGATCTGCTCAAGATAAAGACCCTGTCGATACAGTGGCAAAAACTCCTGAGCCAACTACTCCATTTTCCATCTTTCGTACTCCTAGTCCGTTTGATAGTTGTAGTCCCCAGCCAGTGTGGACGCTGCAATGAAGATAGGCTTCCAGTCAACCAAGAGAATGGCAATGGCACCAAACTTGAAGCTTCTTCATCTGGGTCAAAAAGTACTCTAGTTCCGTGCCTTCTGAATCAGTGACTAATTCCATCAGCAGCATTTCTTATCTATTCGCGAATTTCAATTTAAACCTATGACTTTTCTTTTCATATACTTCCCCCAAGTGGACATTTGTTTTCTGGTTTTGAAATTCTTATTTGTATTTCCAGTATTTCGGTCCAAAAGTGCTCCCCTGTCATAATTTTTAGCGCCGCGCCTTCTGTATCAGTGACTCATTCCGACAGCAGCATTTCTTATCCATTCAAGGATTTCAATTTAAACCTATGACTTTTCTTTTCATATACTTCCCCCAAGTGGACATTTGTTTTCTGGTTTTGAAATTCTTATTTGTATTTCTAGTATTTCCTTGAATCCCTTTCAACTTTTTTCCCACTTTAATTAATTGTTTGTTTTGAGAAGATCAAATACACTGGCCATTGACAGGAGGCACCAAAACAAACAATAATTAAAAGAGACCACCCGATTTGTTCAATGTATTTGCTTGTTATATTAACATATGTATGTATCTACATATATATATATGTATGTATAATCAATGTACATATTGTAATTTTCTTTGATTGTAATCTCAGCACTTTGGAGGCCGCCTTTATAAGGTGCTTGCACAATGCCGCCGCGCCGCAACATTGTCCTCGACCGATCGTTTGGCCTGCATGTCGATTGGCGCCAGCCTTAGGTCATCTTTATACACAAACCAACGAATCCGGTATGCTCTGTTTTAACGTAGAAAAGTTGGAGGTGGAATTATTGGGAAAATCAGAAGTTTTTAAAGATGTTTTTCTTTATAAATTTATAAATATTTTTTAAGTTCTTTTTTTTAACTTTGTTTCAGTTTCAGAGCATGTACAAATTTGGAAATTTAGGTCTGTTCAAATGAATTGAGTGAAGTCGAATGAGTGAGTGAGAATGCGGCTTCGTTTCGAATTTCATTATAACTTTATTTTTCTTTCACCTTGAAAATACGAAAGAAAGTTAAAGAATTCGGTTCAATTTACAGAATTTAGGCTTCTTGCTTTGTTTTACATTGATCAAGTGTGATCATGCAGGTCTTTGAGTCTATTCATCCTTAGTTATGAGAAATATGTGAGAAAATGTTAGCTGTAAATTCAAATTCAAAATGAAAATGAAAATTCCAAATTATCTCAATCGCATGGCTGATCAAAATCAATATATGCTTGACTGTGTTCAGTGTATAACAAACAGTAGCCGCTGCAAAACTTGAGTACAATTAATTGAACACCAACAACAAATTGATTGCGCGAACAGCAGCAGCAGCAGCAGCAACAACAACAAGGCAAGCGGCATGATCAACAACAACAAAAACAACATGACACATTGTTCAGATGCCGCCGGCTCAGGCTCAGGTTTAGGCCAGGCCGAGGCCAGGCAATGAAGACGACAAAAGCCAAAACAACAGCAACAACAACAGCAGTGCTACCCCGAAAAGGCAGGCAGGCATTGGCAGCAGTCAGGCCGCCCCAAGCCACCGCAAGCTTTCAGCAACAAAACAGGCAAATGGCCAGCGGGGTAATGGGGCATGTGGCACAGTGTTAAAAACGATTAAAAATTTAAAAGAAATATATATTATGTAAATTTGTATAACTGGAGAAGACAAGCACAGGCCAAACCATATAAGCTATGCATAAAAATTAGCGTTTATGTCGTAGATGAACACTAAGAAGCGGGCTTAGACAATTACAACTGCATGTTGGTGAAATGCATGGACAAAGATGATAGCTAGTTTTGTAATTTCTGAAGTACAAGGCTAGGGCCGAGGGGCGCTGTCACATAACGCATACGAAACTGAACAAACAAAAGCGAACTCGCTCGCTCACTTTCAATGAACGAAAATATGAACAAAAAACGATTAACATTATCTACTTGTTAGGTGCGTCAGCATAGAGTTGTTTTTGGTGTTGAAAGAGTTATTGATGGAGATAAAGTTAAACAGATTATTACAGTTAGAACACAGAACACGAAACATATGACCATAGCATCAAAGTCGGAGAGTCAACTTTACTGTTAATCAGTTTATAACATTGAGCATGATTCTACGGTTTACAAGTGATGGAAGGTTTATTAGCGGAAGCCTGTATTGTGGACACTAAACACACGATGTGTACTCCAAAATAGGTCGAACCAGAGAATTGTATAATAGTTTAGTTATGTAAAGGTCATCGAATTCCTTCGACCATCGCTTAGCCTTATTGACGGTAATTGAAAAGTGTGAATCCAATTTCAATTTAGGGTCGAAAAGAACATCCACATTATCTAAAGTGTTAATCCGATGAAAGCGGCCTATCGTTAAGAAGGTACGATACCTGAAGCGGCATGCTACGTCAAAACGACATAACTTTGCATTTAGAACAGTTGAGGTTTACTAAGTTGTCCAGATACCACGATTGGAAACCATCAAGGTCGTCTTGCAGCCTAAATTGGGAGAAAGAGAATGGGATAGTACCTGAGGCAGTCATTGATAAATAAGGTAAAGAGATGGGGAGCAATTTGGAAGATTGATTAAAAGCAACCTACTTGAATATGATGGAAGATATGGAATATGATGAAAGAGAATGGGATAGTACCTGAGGCATTGATAAATAAAGTGAAGAGAAGGAGACCGATGTGGAAGATTGATTAAAAGCAAACTATTTGAATATGATGGCAAAAGGCTATTGGAATCCCAGTTGAAGCCAGGCAAAGCAGAAATTTCTTTTGAAAATCCAAAAATTTAAGCTTGACAGCCTTTACTGACTGTTTCATGATCTGCCAGAGTCAGATATCAGAAGTCTTGCTGCTTAACAGCTGAAAATAAGAAACAATTCAAAATGTTTTCGCTTACTCATGACCTTGAGCCTGCTAGATTAGTCTTGAAATAATTCAAGGATACTTAAAATATTCCACTGCCAATCTATAGAGCTTAGCCTATACATATATGCTGTGCCACTGTGCCACAGTCCAGGCTCATGCTAAGGCGGCACAGCTTTTGTATGTTTGCCGTCGCTTCTGTTTGCTGTTGTTTCTGCTTGCTTGCTGCTGCTGCTGCTGTTGTTGTTGTTTTTGTTGTTGGCGGCCCTCTCATTGCCGCCGCCGCACTCCATTAATAAAAACTACTCCAATGGGAGGAGACGGACAGGTTGGCTTGTTCTGTTTCTGTTTCTCTTACTGGCCGGCTAATTAGCGTCAGCATTTGCCGCTAGCAACATGTTGCTGACGTGTCCTGAGGCCTCGGCCTGGCCATCCTATACACAGGTGCAGTGGCAATGGTTCTGGTGGTGTATGGCGGGGCGGGGAGGGGGGTCCAAATGCAAAATGCCTTCCAAATCCAATTTCAATTGAAACAAATCGAATTTTCCGTAGCTTCTAGAAAGGCAAATATAATACAAACAAAAAAAAAAGAATAAAAAAGCTTTCACTTGACATTTAAACAAATATTGGCTCGGATTCGCGACAGTCGCCTGTCAAGGTGTCTTCAAAGTGAATTCAATTTGCAAACACAAGAAGAACACAGGCAAAAAAATTATAGCTATACATGTGTATGTGTATGGCAGTCAGAGCAGAGAGTTGTGAACGACTAAAGGATACTTTAGGTAGAGGTTCGATGGCTTTACAACTGAGAGAGTTGTTCGAATAGAAGTACAATCGAGACAGCTTAGCAAGCTTCTCTTTTCCTTCCTCTTTTGCGCTTTTGGAGGCATCTGCCTTATCTTCTTCCTGCTTTTATCTATGTTTTCTTCATTCAATCTTCAATCTTCATTCCAGCAGCACATTGCTCTGCTGTTTGCTTGTTGACATGCCGTGAGAACATTGACTTAAGACTGACCTTCTTTAGGGCATTGTTTTGATGAAAATTGATAGGGAAATCTATGTTTTAGTCCCTAAATTTGTTAACTTTCAAATAGAAATCTTCAAGCTTAGGCTCCCATTAAGTTTCATATGTATTTAAATATCCTTTTTGCCTTACAAATATCATCTTCAATACCCTTTGAAGGGGTACCAAAAAGCGTTGACTCGTAGTGACTCCGAACACTTTGACAGTCTGTTTGATTTGAGCGCTTTTTAAGCTGTGGAGACCCCGCATTGATATTATCATCCGCCCCCGTTACACACCCTACCCCCTACCTTGCCATTAAATTTGACAGTTATATTAATAATATATATACGAAATACATCTGACGGCTTTAATAATAATAAAAATATGGCACAGTTTGACAAGCATTGGCATTTGACAACAACATGCAAACATATCGGCGGGGCTTTCTTATATGTGGCTCTCTTATTATTATTGCTATTATTTGTGTTATTGTTGTTGTTGTCAAAAACTACACAAGTAAACAAACAAAGAAACAGTAAACAAACAACAACAAATTAATTTAAATACACTTGAAAAACTTGAGCTCAAAAAGGCGGCTGCAATTAAAACTCATTAAATCAAGTTAAAAACTTGAGGTTTTATTTTTAAAACAGCTGCAAGAGATAGTTAGAGATAGACAGAGAGAGAGAGGGGAGGGAGATAAAGCGAGTGTTTGTGTCTGTGGGTTTGTGTGTGTGTGTATGTGTCGGTGTCTCGCCCAGTCAAAGTTTTTGTAACCTCGTAATAAAGCCACTTAAGTGGGTCATAATGCAGCAGAGTCAGAGTCAGAGTCAGCTGGAGCTGGAGCTGGAGATGTAGCCGGAGTCAGCGGAGCTGAAAGTGAAATTGAAAACTTTTCCTACCATATATATATACATACATATGCATGCATATATACACATACATGCATACTCAATACATACTTATATAGTTGCATAATGTATGTTTGTATATGTTCAGGCCACCCGCCAAACATTTTCCAGTTTTCCTCTTCCGTTGACAAAAATGTGGCAGCAAAAGCAAATAGGCCAAAGATTGAGATACATAAATGCAAATGTTATTGCTTAACAATGATCTTAAAGTATAGAATATAAAGATGTTGTGGTAGGAAATATTAAATTCAGTAATTACATATCCTGAAATTTGTAGCGCACCGAGATTGTTGTGGCAGTTCATTTTTGTTTTTATTGAGAAATCGTGCCAGAATTCACTCAAAAATGTAATAATAATTTCTTCTGAATTCTTTAGCTAGATTCGGACCGAAACAGAGCTGGAAAGCCAAGTTTGATTAATTTGGGTTTTTAGGAATCAAAGTTTATGCTGCTTCCATTTACTTTTGCATTCAGCCTTCCCAGTATTTTTGAAAATTATCCAGAGGACTTCGTCGGTTCCAATATCCTGCGCTCATTTCGTATAGAAATTGTAAACTTTTGTAAGTTCATTTGACATTTTTTGAATGTTCAGATATATATATATACCATTAATATATTTCGATTGCGATGGAAGCGCAGCCAAGATATAAGTGTGACTTCAGATTCGCAAAAATTACTTCAAACAGAATCGATACGAAATTTAAAAAATTATAAGTCTAAAAGATTCAGAGTTGTAAAAATATAAAATAAATCTAAAAACGTCTAAAAATACTTAAAAATCTTAAAACATTTTAAAAATATATTTAAAAATTCCAAAAATATTTCAAATAAGCAAAAAAATTAATATTAAAAAATTCTAAAAAAAATTTAAAATATACAAAACACCTTCAACATTTCTTTTAGACCTCTAAAGGTTTGTAAAAATATCTAAAAAATTTATAAAATAAAATAAAAAAATCAAATAACAGAAAAAATATCGCTCAGACATTTTAAAATATTTAAAAGCTGTCTATAAAAATCTAAATATAAGAATATATAATATATAGAAATATTAAAACATCTAAAAATACAAAAAGAAAAGCGTAAAATAATATTTAAAAATCTTTAAAAACATTTAAAATATACAACAAAATTTAATAATATTTAAAACTAGGAAAAAAATATCTAAAAAGTATATGAAAATATTTAAGAAACAATCAAAAAAGTATCGTTTAGACATCAAAAAATATTTAAAAATTATCAATAAATATATAAAATGAAAAACATATGAAATATAAAAACATTAAGAACTTTTAAAAATATTATAAAAATCTAAAAATATTAAAAAATTCTAAAAGTATTTCAAATATACAAAAATATCTAAAAATAATTATAAAAAATATCTTGTAGACATATAAAATATATAAAAATTTCTAAAAAATATATGAAAATATTTGAAAAAAATCGATAAAAAATATCGCTTAGAAATCTAAAAATATTTAAAAACTATCTATAAACATCTGAAATTAGAAATATATAAAATATAGAAACATTAATCTACTAAATATATATAAAAAAAATCTGACAAATATTTCAAAAATTCTAAAATATTTCAAAATATACAAAGATATCTAAAATATACAAAAATATCTAAAAAAAAAGATTATAGAAAATAGCTTGTAGACATCTAAAACTATGTAAAATTTTTTTAAATATATATGAAAATATTTGAAAAGAAAACATAAAATCTAAATAAATAAAATCTAAATATCTATGAACATCTGAAATTAAAAATATATAAACATAAGAGCATCTAAAAATATCAAAAATATTTTAAAATTCTAAAAATATTGAAAATATACAATAACATCTAAAAAAATATAAGAAACATCTAAAACTTTGAAAAAAAAGTAAAAGCTATATGAAAATATGTGAAAAAAATTTAAAACTATTTGAAAATGTTTTAAAAATTTCTAAAAAGTATCGTAAGAATATCAAAATTTATGCAAAGACATAGAGAACATTTTTTAAAAGCATCCAAAACTTATGTAAAAATCCCTATCAATATAATCAATTAAGCTTTCAAAATTATAAGAATGGTATCGCCCAATGGTCAAAATTTGATCAGTTTACCAATGAAATAAAATTCACTTTGTTAAACTAAATTTGAAATTAATTAATAACTTAAAGCAGCAACAATATGAAGAACTTATTCAATATACTTTGAACTTAGTGTTCCTTATAGTTAAGGCATTTGGCATTTGGCATGAGATGGCATTTGCATGGAAATGTATCCAGCGTTCATTCAAGAGACATACAATCAATACTTTCAAAATTGTAAGTCACAACCACTTAGAGCAGACTTAAAGCTGCCTTGCAGCTGATAAAGTTAGGATAAGATAAGGATTATCAATGCCATTTGAATTTTGGTTGAGTCGGTGCCTACGTTTGCGAGCTCTTCTAGCTGCCGTTCCCCGTAAGTAATTGTCTTCGAGGCATTTTCAATCTAGCACTTTCAATCTGGTTAACTCGCTATTGGCTTGGCTTGAGTCTTGACTCCATTTCCCATTAGAGATGTTCAAAAATATCGACATTATCCAATGCACCGATGTTGTCTGATATCTTGAGTAATGATGTTCAATCAAACAACGAAAAACTGATACACCTCAATAGTTTTATATCCCGGATTTGAGGAAATCCCTTTAAAAATCCATTTTAAATTAATTGCTCTAAGGAACATTTTGGTATTAATTTTATGTCGATGTGAGTTCTTTAAGTATGCTAAAAAGGAGATCCTAACATTTGCCTGATTAAGAATAGGATCTCTCGAAATGTTCATATTTCCCTGGGCAAACTTATTCTTATCATTATGAAATCGACTCAAAACGAACCAGATAGAAAGGCGAATGAAATATATTATTCTTAGACATAAGCAGCTTATTCCTATTAAAGTGCCTTAGTAAATGTTTGCTGGGCATAAATAACATTTGTGTCTGCTGTGTGTGTACTTATGTATGTGTGTGTGTGTGTCTGCACTTTCACTGTCAACCCACAGAAAACTTTACTGTCTTTTTCCATTTTGTTTTTTTTTTTTGCGCTCTATTTTATATAAAGAAATATATATAAATACATAAGGCATTTGTGTATATGTGTGAGGGTGTGTGTGTGTGAGTGTGTGTGTGTGCCACATTAAATGCATAAAAATGGCATTAAATTGTGTGCAAAATACAAAAAGCGAACACAGACACAAAATTTGTGTCTGATTTTCGTTGGCTTTGGCTGCGCGCACAAAAGTATGCAACATGTAGCAATTGCTCGATATATAAATATGTGTTTGTGTGTGTGTGTGTGTGAATGTCTGGCATTGTCTGGTCCTTGAGTAGCAGCAACAGCAGCAGCAGCATCCTTATTCCGCTCGCTCCGCACGCCGTTTCTGTGTACTTAAGTTTTGCTTTGAAAATGAGCATAAGATGGCAACTTTCACCTTATTTCAAAAGTTCCCAGACAACACAAAAAGATACAGATACAGAGAATATGTACATAGATATAGTTATAATGATATATAGAAGGTAAGGTAATAGCGAGTATACAAAATATATTGGTCACTCAGTAATAACTCAGGCAAAATTTGAATCAAAATTAGAAAGTGGTAAAAAAAAGTTGTATAAAAATCCTGATCAATTTCTGCAGAAACTCTGTGCACAATGAACTCACATTCATTTTGAAAAGTTTTTGTTACTTAAGATAATGAGAACTTAATATACTTAAATTTTAAAGGATTTTGAAATCATTTTAATAACCATAAGTAGGATTTTTAGAACCTTTTAGAGCAATTTGAACTCCCCCATTGCCTTGTGAACTTCTAATGGAAAAAGTAAATATTGTTGAAGGGCAACCAAATTTGATAATCAACAAGAAAGGAAGGCTAACTTTGGCTTGCCGAAGCTTATATATATATCATTCACATTGTTAATATATAGCAGATCTAGATCAAATCTGGTCGGTGGGCGTGGGGCTACTGTGGATAGATACAATGGATACAAGACGAATTTGTTTTGATTTGGATGAAAAACAGAAAAGTTATGATACTAAGGGTTCATTCCGGAACAATTGGTTATATGGGAGCTATATGATATAGTTGTCGGATCTTGATCAGATCTGGCCAGTGGACTTGGGGACTCCTCAGATTGATACAACCCAAATTTCGTTTGATTTGGATGAAAAGCAGAAAAGTTATGATACTAAGGGTTCATTCCGGAACAATTGGTTATATGGTAGCTATATGATATAGTGGTCCGATCTTGATCAGATCAGGCCAGTGTACATGGGAAGTCTTTAAATAAATACAGACCGAATTTGATTTGATTTGAATGAAAAACAGAAAAGTTATGCTACCAAGTTTTCATTCAGGAACAATCGGTTATATGGTACCGATATGATATAGGTGTCTGATCTGCATGAAACTCAAACTTAACCAGTGGGCAGCCAAAAGAAACATCTGGTAAAAATTTCAGCTCTGTAGCTTCTGTACTTCTAAGTTCCTTGTGTTGAAACAGTCGGACGGACGGACGGACATTGTTACATCGATTCACTTTGTCATGCTGATCAAGAATATATGTTTCTTATATAGCCGGAAACGCTTCCTCCTGTGCGTATTAGACTTCCTGACAAAATTAATTAACCATTTTGTGAATGGTAAAATGAGAAACGCAGTCGTACGTCTCCCCTCCAACGTAGAGAGGTGGACTATACGACATCTGGACCTCGTATAAGGTGGAATGGGCAAATTATATTGCAATGGTATCAATGTGAACTCTTAAGACTTTTCTTTGCATAAGTTTAAGTACATTGATTATAGGACTCCATATAAAAGAGGCATATTCAAGGCGTGCTCAAACGAATGCCGAATATAAGGATATCTTTGTTTAAGGATCCTGAAAGGCGTTTGACAAAAGCTAGCATATTGTAAGCTTAAGGGATTATGGAGTTGAGATGCTCAATAAACAAGAACTTACTGTCCAATATAGACCCGAGAACCATAGAGAGAGGTTCACAGAGAACTTAGCAAGGTAGTAGGCTATGGTTTGGGCTATCTTTGGGGAAATCTTTGTGTGATTAGGTGAAACTTAAGCAAAAATATATTTTCATATCGAAATGGAATAAAAATCAGACAGCAAAGCGTAAAATGATTCACACCGAACTCGTCTTCTTAAATAAGTTAAATAAGTGAATTTAAGTTTTTGGAACAAACTTGCTTACGATAAGGCATACTATTCCATATGTCCATATCAATAGGATGAACCGCTAATAAGAGCTGATCCAAAATGGAAACTAACTTAAAATCTTTCCATATACTAAAATATCAATTTTATAAACTTATGAATTGAGAAGAAACTAGAGAAAGCTTAAGAAAATACTAATTTCCAGAAGAAACTGCAACGTTGTTGGAGAAATCCATAAGAAATAGTGATAATCACGGCACATTTAAAATTCAACTGCCAAGTTTATTTTCCTGGAAAAGTGAAGGAGGAACAATAATCGTATTCAAGGCACAATTTAAATCGCGGCAAGGAAAGAAAAAGTTTAAGTGTTTGCCGCAGACGCTTTTCTTGTGCTTTTCAAGACAACATTTTGTTGTTGTTGTTGGCACTTTTCTTTGACTTTCAACTTGAAGCACACAAATGCACACACACACAAACACACACTCACAGAAACACACACACAGACACAGCCATGCACCTATTGCAGAAAATGGCGTCAAGTATTTATTGTGCTTTGTTGTTTGAAAGTGAAAACTTTTCCACATCGCTGCAAAAAGTCGCGAGGAAAAACAGAAAATAATAATAGAGCAACTCGAAGCGAAGAACTTTAAAAGCCATATGAAAATGTTAAGAGATTGTGCTATTTGAGTTAGAGTGCTAGCAAGGATTTGCCTGAATGGGTTTATCAGGCTAACGTTATGATATATCATTTGTGGTGAAAATTTCAATTGTAAAAGTCTGCAGAACATCTACTAGATAATAAGTTAATAGTTCTTTTGCCAGAATTCGACATCAGTAGACATCACTAATTACACTAATTTACATGTAGAAACATCTACAACAACCACTGTAGTAAAACCACACAAGGCAAAGCACATTAACAACACATTTTCATGAAGCGCTTAAGAATTCTCAATCTGTAATTCAGCTTCACAATGAATAACTTTGAGGATAAGAAATGAAAGTTTTGCCTTCAAACTTGCTAAATAAGAACGCTACAGTGGAGCTTGCTCGACAGTTGAATACCCTGTACCTAGTACACTGCTATATCATATAGCATATATCAGATATCTTGATCAAATTCGGTCAACCAAATTAGATTGAAATGGAATTTGGATTGATTTCAATGAAAAGCAAAGAAATTTTTCTACTGAGTGTTCATTCTAATAAAATCGGTTCTATGGGGGCTATATGATATAGTAGCCCGATCTGAATAAGGTTTGCTCAATACACTTCCGGTCTCCTATACCAACCAATCTATGATACCAACCAAATTTGGTTCGATTTGGATGAAAGCAAACATCTTGTGTTCATTCCAGAACAATCGGTTCTATGAAGGCTATATGATATAGTTCTCTGATCTTGATCAGATCAAGCCAATGTGCTTGAGGAGTCCTCAAATGGATACAAATCGAATTTGGTTTGATTTGGATGAAAAACAGAAAAGTTATGCGCCTAAGGGTTCATTCCGGAACAATTGGTTATATGGAAGTTATATGATATAGTGGTCCGATCTGAATGAAACTCGAATTTTACTAGAGTGCAAACAAAATAAGCATCTGGTCAAGATTTCAGCTCTGTAGACTTCTCTTTTAAGACTTCTTTGTGTTGAAACAGACGGACGGACACACGGACATGGTTATATCGATGCCTTTGGTCATGCTGATCAAGAATATAGACATTCTATACAGTCGGAAACGCTTCCTTCTAAGCGTAGCAATTCAAAGTTGAAGTCTTTTATCTCTTAAATTATCCAAGATCTGTATTTTCATATATACTGATGGACAGATGGACGGACGAAGGGACGGACAAGGCTAGATCAACTCCGCTTGTCAAGCTTTATCCGGGTTTCCTTCCGCCTGCTACATACACTATAACAACTTCAATATACCCTTGTGCCTTAGGTACAGGGTATAAAATGAGAGTTTGGAAAAACTAAAGCAAATTTCGGTACCTTTAGTATTTGTTTTCTAAATTTATATTTAATACAAAATGATTCCCAGCTAGGAATATATCAAGAATTATATCTGTATTTCGTATGACTTGATTCCTACCTGAACTTATTTGTTACCATCAAGATCTTCTCTTTTGTTGGAATGTCTTTTAATTGTATTATTGTTATTTTTATTGATCTTTTAAAGGAAAGGAATTTCTTCAAGCATTTGCTTCTTCAAGAAAGCGCACAAAATTCAGATCGTTATGATGGTCCATGTGCAACTGAATATGCACATAAACTTATTATCCCAATATATATAAAAGAGAGTTCATAATATGGGGAAAGGTAATATATATAGGCAATTGACTTAACAGTTTAACAGTTTTTAATTTCATTAATATATATATATATATATATACTTTTCTTTAGACTCTCCTTATACTTTATATACTTTCCTTTTATCTCTCCATGTCAACTTTGACTGCAATTTTCAACCTTGATGGTTCAAGAATGGTTGAAGAATCGCAGCGAAGTTTTGGTGTTCGAGTAATAAAGATTTCCATAATGTATCAATACTCACTTACTCACTTGCTCATACATGCATGATCGTTTGATGGCTCGAAAGTTTGTTATTAATGTGATGTAGATGCGTTGAAGAAAAAGCGGAGTCTCTAAACCTGTTTTCTCTATTTCCCATCACATATTTCTTAACCATTTCAAGACTGAAATACGAAAATTTTTATGGTAGTCAAAGGTATACTATGGCAGCGTATTAGTTGTTATGAGCGTGTATATATATATATATATCAATTTGCATACATTTGATATGTATGGTATATAGCCTAGCTCCTAGAATCGTTAGGTAATTACCCTTTCATACAAACTTTAACCTCGATGGCAGTTCGAATATTATAAATTTTGAGAAAATTTGATCTTTCTCCTGTCGTGGTTTGGGCTGTGCCTTGTATTTCAGTTAGCAGACCAACTCAGATCATTTTCATTATAATGTGATTAAAAAAATTCTATGAAAAATTCAAAAATATTTTAAAAATGTAGAACAATTCTCTCTTTGACATATTTTGGTATATTTTGAATTTATTTTGAATAAATTTTCCCAAAATTTGTAAATAAGCCTCGAACATTTTTAGTCAGCAACTAAAAAGTAAAATTCAGTCAACTCTTACTGCCGCCTGCCTGCTGCCTCTTTCCATGGACTTTCCAATTCATCTGCTGCTCCTGCCCTGCTGGCTGCCAGCTATACGCATTTTGACAAACAAGAGTGAGTGTTAGGGCAGCCTGGGGTGGGCGGGAGTAGGTGCAGCAGTAGGATAGTCTAGGGGTTAGCGTTTTTTCTTTGTTTTTTTTCTTGTTGCGATGTAGACTTCGCATCGATTACGCTTTGACGCCAACGTCGACGTTGGCTCAGCATAGCGTTACGTACGTTTCGGGTTTCCTCCTATTTTTTGGGCTTAGGGTCAGAATTTTTGGACACGCAGGCAGGCCAGGCCAGGCCATGCCATAAGCCCTGGCAGAGCTGAAAGGACTGGAGCTGGAGCTGGGAGCTGGAGTTGGAGTGGGAGCAGCGCAGTCCACCTGCAGGCAGAAGGCAGAGCACAGCAGGCACAGCGCGGGGGTTGCATTTTTAGGCCACACCCACATGCGACGCTGCACATCGTTGTGATTGGCCCAAACAATTGGCAGTCAGCTGCAAAAATACAACAACAACAGCAGCCACAGCAACGGGTCAGAGCAATACTCGACGTTAAGGAAGGGCAAGGCAATGGCAGCGGGTAAGGGGGGCGGGGGGCGGTGCAGAGCAAAGGGAACATGGCAAAAAGCACACACACAAAAAAAAAAAAAAAATGAAGAAACAGAGACTGAAAAACTGAACTGAAAACGCAGAAAACGAAACAAACAACGTGCAGCAGAATCAACAGCAACAGCAACAGCAGCAACAACAACAACAACAATAGCAACAACTGGAAACGATGGCAGCAAAAATCGCCCCTTCAGCAAACGCAGCGCAACCAAAAAAACAACAACAACAACAGCAACAACAACAACAATAGCAATAGCAACAACCATTGCAACTACTACTGAACGCTGCCACCGACCGACGATGACGACGACTGCAGCACCAGGAGCCGTAGCAGGAGCAGAGCCAACTTTGAGGGTGGCCCTCTGGGCAGCGACGTCAACGTTAGTGTGCTTGCTTGCTTCGCCGTCTCCTCTCGTCTCGTCTCGTCTCGAGTCCTGTTTTGTCGGTTTGCCCCCGTTGTTACCTTTGCCTTTCGTTTTTCGGGCGGGCGAACTGCGAACTGCGACTCCGACACAGCCACAGCGAGTGTGTTTGAGCTCGCCATTCGCCGCCTTGTTTGTCGTGTGTCGCTTCGTTTCGTCTGTCGTGTCGTTACGTTTGTCCGTTTGGTCTGGGTCGATTTGTCGCATTCGCATTCGCATTCGAATGCGTCGGACTGCTGCCAGTACAGTGGGATGGATGATCAACTAAGCCAACCACAAATGTCCAAGGAAAATGGTCCTAATTTTGGGGGCAGGGTTTCGGCTGGGCATACATACTTAAGGCATTCGTGCTTAAAATGAATTGAGTGAAGTCGAATACAAAAGATTGTTAATGGGTTTATATAACGAAGAGTTACGAAGAGGCATGAAGGATGGGAGTTTGTTTCGAATGAATTCATTTCAGCTGAAATTATGAGTAAAGCCTTGCAGACTTCTATTACCTACACAGGGCTTCAGTGTGCATATATGGAACTGTGTGTAGCTATATATTTTGCCTTATCCCAGCTACCATGGTTGTAAGATGAAAGATAAGAACTTAACTTCGGCATTTTGATCTTAATCATAAAATAAAGATTGTAATGGAACTCTTCAAGATGCTCATCACAAAGAGAAAGTATATATATATATATATATACTAGCAACTTACTCCGGCGGTGCCCGGGATCACCTTTGTGACGGTGGAGCTATGTCGTTATGCCAGAGTAGAGCTAACTGCTGCTTCAAGGCGCTACGGCAAAGACAGCCACCAGAGTGTGATTCGTATTGATTGTTTAAACATAGATGCTGTTAGTATGCCTCCATAACACCTTTGACCTCGATTTTGAACCACTTACAGTTGGAATTTGGAAACACAAATCCTTACCTTGATTTGTCATTGTTAATTTCAGACTCCTAACCCTTGCCGTTTGACCTGTGCGTCGTTCCAAAATCAATCAAGACAAAGAGTTTTATATATATAGAAAGCTCTTTCCATACCAACTTTGACCCACTTGCTGGTAAAATTTCAAGAAAATTTTCCTTAGTGCGCATCATTAAGTTCAACTTCTGTGATAATTTCATTCTCCTACCTATTGCCATTTGAGCTGTGCGTTGTTCGCCAAATCGTAACAGTTGTCCCATGGTGCCGTCATCGGTCACGTGGCACTGGCACAGTCAGAGTTCCATGCATTGGCGCCGATAACTGCCATTTTTCTGCTGCCGCCGACGCCGCCAACCAGGCGTTGCGTTCTTCTTGTTGTAGTTGTTGCAGTTTTGTGCCCTTGCTAAAAGAAAATAATAATAATAATAATAATAACAAAGAGGGCACAGTTGGGCTAGTCATGGCAGTTGACCAGGACAAAGTCATGCACACACACACACACATACACACACACACACACAGGACACTAGTCACTCGGTACATAGAAGTATGTACTCGAATGCGTAAGGATTGCTGTCAATGAGTAGATATACTAGCACACTTTTGCCAAAGCAAATATTAAGCAAGATTTGAGGAAATAAACAGATACGAGTGCATATTTGTGGATTGGCATAATATTTTTGTCATATGTTTGTTTATATATGCTTGTATATATATTATATATATATATTTTTTATGTTTTTAGGAGATGGATTTGCATGCTTCGAATATTTACTATAGAGATAAGATATTAGCCATATAAGCAATATAAACTACGAGGATTTGTAAATGAGCTAACATTTACACCATAACACACAGTATAGCCATAAGAGAGATACCTGGAAGGCACTTAACGCACGCCAAAGATCACAAGCAAGATCATCTAACACACAATTTGGTAAGGACAACATTTACACCATAACACACAGTATAGCCATAAGAGAGATACCTGGAAGGCACTTAACGCACGCCAAAGATCACAAGCAAGATCATCTAACACACAATTTGGTAAGGACAACGGTGCGCTCTATGTAGCCTTTGTCACGTACATCTGTTATGAAAACGAGCTGTCATGTGGCTCCCTTTTGTCAAGTAGCTTGCATTGGTCATTGGTTTGTTGAGGTCAACAGTTTAGCAAACAATCAACTCAGTAGCTCTCTTCGCTCTCAATCAGTAATGCAGCAAAAAGGAGCCCATTCTATGAGGTCTGCTAGCATTTTCGATTCTACTCAAATCCAGCGAAATCATTTATGTTTGATGTTCGCTATTCCATTGAGTTCTGCGGTTTCAAAAGTTTTGAGTGTCATAAATTGATCAAATGTAATTTGAACTTAACTTCCAGAAGCCAATTCTACACGGAAACACAAACACCAATTATGAGTCAGAGAGCAATGGAATTCCTTTTATTTTTCAAAGCAAATCGGAAACGGAATAGTCAAGGAATGATGTGTTGGTGGTGCTGTTTCGTTTGTTGTTCAGCATTTCAGCTAGATTTTGGTGCCCATCGCTGATAATGAAGTTAAGGGAAGGTGGGTGTCGACGTGAAATCCTAAGCATACCAATAGCTTTCATGGAATCTAACACAACACTTTCAACAACACCTTGCAAGCCAATATATAAGGATTGGTCCTTAATGGTTTGTATGAGTCTTTGTCCTGACATGTTATGGTACTTGTACTGATTCATTTGTTTGAATATAATCCTCTTCTGCTCTTAGCAACTAAACTACTTGTCACTAAATTTAAAATCTCGCCACATAGAGAACCTTTTTCTTCACAGCGGAAGGCTATGTTATAACTTTTGATGATAAGAAAAAACTCTTATATATAAGGAGAAGAATTTGAAAACATATTTCAGTGCAATATTTGCACAGTCGATCTAGCTAGAGGTGTAAGTCTGAATATAGTATGGCCCGTTTTCACATCTTCCTTTTAACAAAAACTATCACTTTATTTGACAATTCAAACGCAGTTTTGCTTTCACAAGTTCACTATAAGTCTTGTCTTAGATGTCAGTTAACCTTTTTTATGCAGGGGTATTATAATTCTGTAAGGATATTTGTAACGCATAGAAGGAAGCATCTTCGACCCCATAAAGTATATATATTCTTGATCAGTTTGACACGTCGAGTCGATATATCCGTCTGTCTGGCTTTCTGTTTGTTTGTATGCGTACTGCTCTGTTAGTTTTAAAGCTTTCGACTTCTAATTTGCTGTAAGCTGTAAAAATCATATAGATCGGACCACTATAACACATAGCTCCAGTATAAAGAAATATATATGAAAGCTTTTAACAATAAATGGCTCTTGATTTGGTTGATATGAATTGAAAGATTTGTAGACTTCCAATAACAGATGATTTCCCATGGAATCCCACATTATAGCGAGAGCCACATGGATTGTTCTATGGCATTAAGGAGTCATTATGACTCTAACTCCCATTTCCACATCTTCCTGTTAGCGCAAACTGACATTTCAATCATAATTTCGTTTACTTTTTGCCTGGTTTTAAGTGTCAGCTTATGTAACCTTTATACCAGAGCTCGCAAATAACAGTTGACCGTCTTTTTGTGTTACGCTTTCCTGACAAACATAACCGAAAAACTAACACTCGCTGTCTCTCTGTCTCTCTGAGCACTTGGTTTTCTCTTCCACTTGGTTTTCTGTCGAGCGCTTACAGTTCAGCGATTTGTTTGACGGCCTTTTACTGAACAACGCATAGAGACAGATATGATTGACGGTCACAAAATGAGCAAAAAGACTTAAAGGTTGAACCCAAATGGTCTTTATTATACTCGTACTTTAGTAGAGTATTAGTATTAGTATTAGTGCAAATGTAGGTAACAGGCAGAAGAAAGCGTCGAAGACCCCGTAGAGTATATAAATTCTTGATCAGCATCAACAGCCGAGTCGATATAGCCATGTCCGTCTGTCCGTCCATATGAACACCTAGATCTCGGAGACTATAAGAGCTAGGGCCACTAAATTTGGTATGTAGACTCTCCTTTTGTAGAGCTTCAGACCAAGTTTGTTTTAAAAGTTTGGAGGGCCTCCTCCCCCCACCGCATTCTTGGAATGGGAATGTGTTGTATGTGTGTATATGTATATGAAAGATTGTGTGTTTTTATATTTGAAGGTATTTAGAAAGAAGTTTGCTTCGCTGCCTATTGCTACAGCTGAGTGAAATACGTTTAAGACTATGAAGTTTTCTCTTCCTTTTTATAGCTATGCAAGGGTATATAAGGTTCGGGTACCCGAAGTTAACCTTCCTCTTAGATTTCAATTAGCTTTTGTCAAAAACCATTGAAAGTGTTTAAAAGAGAGATGTGACAATGAAACGAAACTTCTTCTACTGCTTAATGAATTCAACTTTATAATGAAGATCTGAAAGCGGCCCTAAAAATAATGGACAACTATGGATTATCTACTACAACTATGGATTAACTTTTGTTTATTCCTGAACTGGCGAATTCAGCCAGCCTTACCTGGGATTTCTGTACTTCTTCCGATCCAAGTTTCTTAACATTCTCTTTATATACATTATAGATTTTATATACATATACATTTAGATACATTTATACCCCAATCAGCCTCAGCAATTTTCATCTATTTCCAAGTGGAATTTGGCAAAACAACTGCTTAGTGCGCGCATTTGCGCCATAAAATTTCAAGGTGTTGTGAAAATTTTTAGCCGCCTATCTCTTATAGATTGGCTTGTGTTTGTTAGCATCCTGCCCAGTCCTGAACTCTTGGATTTCTTACCATATTTTGTAGTTCTTTGACTGCCAACTGGTTTTAGTTCTGCCCAAATTCCTATTTGAATGTCCTTTTCCTTCCATATACTTATGTCCTAACTTTAGTTGTTGTATGACAAACTGCGTTTTCTTGTTCTTGGCCATTTCTTATTCTTAGTTTTAGTTTTATTTTCATTTATAGTTTTCTTTTTGTGTTTCTTTTGTTTTTGTTGTTTTTTCTGATTTTTCATTCTTATCACTTTTCTTTGCGTTAGCCGCTTTTTGCTTTTTTGCTTCCTGCGCTTTTGTTACTTATTTAGTTTTATGTGAGCTTTTTCTGTACTTTTCTACTACGCCTTTCCCTGCCCCTGCCCCTTTCACTTCTCCATCTCCATCTAGCAGAGCCGGGCTACTCCTTCGCTTGTCTTTTTTACGGCTGTGCTTTGCAGTGCAAAATATTTTTGTTTGCTTGCCAAAAAAATAAAGAGAATAAAAAAGGAATCGAGGGAAAAAAGACGAGGAATTTTTTTTTGTGTGTCGATTTTTGTGCCGTCGTCGCAAGTTGCTGGCAAAAGTCCTGCCATGTCGAGGATATCGTTCCGTTCATTGCAGTTGTTGTTGTTGTAGTTGTTGCTAGTTTTAGTGTTATGGCTGTCGCGTTTTGCGTCGTCGTCGTCGTCGTCGTCGTAGTCCTTGTTGTCGTCCTGCGTCCTGCGTCGCGTCTTTTGCCACGTCGACAACATTTCGATGTTGTTGCACATATAATGAAGGCTAGGCTGATTCTGCCGCTGCCGCCGCCGCCGCCTGCCTTTCCGTCCTACAATTTTTTATATCATAGATAGCAGGCACACAGACACACACACACACACACACACAAGCACAGAGACAATGTGCTGGGCGCAATGGGAATATTGGGCGCGTAGGGGGTGGGTGGGCGGTTGCTTGGTTGAAGGCAGCTACAACGTAAACACTTTTGACATTTTATTTTTCACGCCAGTGTTCTCGTCCGCCGTTGTCGATGGCGATGTCTCTTTGTCTGCCTCTCGCTCTAGCCCACCCACGCTCTTGCCATCTCTCTCTCTCTCTATCAGTGTGTGTGTGTGTGTTGTGCTTTTGGTTGCACTTTTTGGCCACCCTTCGATTTGCTTAGTTTCTATAATTTTCTTTTTGTACATTTTTTGGCTGCTTTGGCGTCGTCCAGCGAAGGCCTCCCTTCTACACTTATTATTTTGCGGCTCTCGAAAAGTGTGCGCATAAACTACAACGAAATTACATATTGCGCATACGACAAGTGCGCCACAACAACAACATTTACATAGCATACTTGCAGGCGGCGGAAAACAGACAGAGGCGCAGGCACAGGCAGAGGCACAAAGTGATTAGGCATATAGGCGAGACAGAGGACAGAATGGGCATAACTTTATAATCAGTTGAAGCTTTCGACAGAGAGAGAGAAAGAGACAGAGTGAGACAGGGAAGGGAAGGCTTATACATTTGTGGAAAGTTTGAACCGATTTGTTTGGGTTGGTGTTTGGAATTTCGTAGAACTTTCATGAAATATCGAAGAGTTTGTTCAATGTTTCAGCAGGTGTCAGAATGGGAATTGCCTTTGGTTTGCATTTGTGGGGATTTTGATGAAATAATTTAAGGATTTGATTGAGGGTCGCAGATATGTAAGGGGTATAGAGGAGCTTGTTGAAAGTTTGAGGCAGCTGTTAACTGAGCTTGAATGAATTTGACAGAGTTTTCCTAGCTTCATAGCTCCATCGGTGTGGGGTTTGGCCAAGTGATTGTCAGCGGCTAATTTTTGCAGAAAAGGTGCAAGGTCTGGGCTATACAGTGGATGCATTACAACTTCCCAAACCAAACTCCTTCATTTTGTTCCGGGTCATAAAAGATGTGTGAAAGATTGTCATTCCTGTTGGCCACTTCTGGTAGCCCTTTCTTGATTGTTTCATTAAAATGGTTGAGTTAGGCTTAGTGGAGGATCGAGTTGACCGTTTCATAAGAGCTTCCATTCCCTTTCAATCCCACCAAACACTCAACAGTACCTTGCTTGATGTCCTCAATCCAGGCATTGTGGAAGTTCACTAGCCTTTCACGCTGTTCGCTTGCCTTGGATATTCTCGAATGTAATCCAGTAATGATTCGCTGCAAATAGGGTTCCATTTCGTTACGTTTCAGCAGCGTTTCACTCTTATTTCTTTTTAGATGATTTCAAACTGTCATATGGTAGATGCTTACAGCCTCCGGTATGTCCTGGCAACTTCTGCGTCGCTCTTGCTCAATCAGTTGCAAAATTTCATCGACTTTTCCAGTGACAGTCTGACCAGTGCTAGGTGCATCTTTTATATCGAAATTTCTGGAACGGAATCGAGCAAAGGAGTGAGTCCGGCGTTCACAACAAATGCAGCCTGAACTGTCACCTTTCGTTTCAATTAGTGCTAACAGATATATAAAGCAAAACTAGTTACCCAAAGTCAAATATCAAATATCCTTAACCAATCGCCGGTCTCCCCCAACGCATGCAACTTCATGCCTCACTTTGCGACTGTGTGCGTGACTTTCAAATAACTTTGCCTTTCGACTTTGCCATTGTATTACGTTAGGGTAAAAAGTGGCAAGGCAATATACAGAGATATAAATGTTTACAGGTGTCTAAATGACATAAAGGTGATGATATAAAGATTTTAAAATAAGAAAAATTGTAATATAACACATTTTTGTTAGAGCTTTCATTTCCAAAAGAAAGAATTCATAAATGGCTTAGATCTGGCAACTTGGCTTGGCATTTGGTCATGTGTCATAAAGGCCTCATTCAGTTTGAGTTCCAAAATCCTATTCTATATACTTATATACTATTCAGTCGATCGCTTCTGTGCTCTCTGATACTGATCAATGGTTGGTTTTTTGATGATTTCGACTTCAGTGATGTCTCGTTGTCTTCAGCCGACTTGATACCTTCAAGGCAAAACGAATTTGTTGACGGTCTACTTGAATTCTCCTTATCTCAAGTCAATTTTGTAATAGACTCATTGAATCGCCAACTTGATTTGAAATTTGCTTCTGACTCTTTTATTTCAGTGGTCTCTAGAGTCTTCCTGTAGCCCCGTTTCATCCATCATTACACATTACTATGGATATTCCTATTCTTGCGCTACCTGCATCTACTAACTTGTCAGCTAGAACATACTCATTTAGGTTAGCATTAACTTTAGCTTCGTTAGCTTCGTTAGATTTCGTTAGCTTTAACGATGACATCCTTCAATCAGACTGATCATATTTGTACACTTGTATGGAGAGTGCGGTAGACTTTTCTTTATTCCATATTTAAAGATTTGATCCGTTCTGTAGTCCAGCTAGGCTTGGTTTACTCCACAAATTTAGACTTAGAAGCCCCTTAGGGTAAAATCAGGGGTACCGCAGGGTAGCCATCTCGGTCCCCTGCTCTTAACCTTATTTATCAACGCTCAGCCTCAGGTACTATCCCATTTTCGTGTACTTATGTACTTATGTTAAACTTTGCCTGTCCTAAAACGACTCTTCCTCCCACTTTAGGCTGCAAGATGACCTTGATTTGTTTTCCAATCGTGGTGTCAAGTCAACTTACTGAATCTCTACTGTTGTAAATGCAAAGTTATGTTGTTTTGTCGTAGCACGCCGCTTCAGACATCGCACCTTCTTAACAATATCCACTTGATCGAATCCCTTGATCGGATCCATACTGTTGATGACTTGGGTGTTCTTTTAGACCCTAAATGGAAACTCGACTTACACATTTCCATTTCAATAAAGCTGACAGCTAAAGCGATGGTCGAATTTGATGATCCTTATATAACTAAATTACTCTACACTTCTCTGGTCCGATCTATTTTGGAGTACATATCGTATGTTGGGTGTCCACAGTATAGGAATCACAAAGACCGCATTGAGTCTGTTCAAAGGAAATTATTACTGTTTGCTCTTCGGAGTTTGAATTGGGATCCCAATGACCACCTATCTTCATATTCAAATAGGCTCCTTCCATCTCTTGAAAATCGTAGAATTATGCTTAATGTTATCTTTATAGATAAGCTGTTTCAAGGTGAATGATAAACCATTGTAGAAGACAATATTGATAGAAGATCCACAACTTTCTTATAACGAAATCTTTTCTTTCCTTCGGGAACCGTGATCATTCTGTGTTTTTATGTATTGATTGAAATTTTGTGAATTGTCAAGTGTGAAAATGATGTGCAAGTTTCTGCAAGTCATTAGTTTCTTGTTCTCTTTAGATAAGCTGTGGACCTCTAAAAGAGCCCCTTCTTGGTGAGACTGTGCCCACTAAGAAAAGTTAGAGAAACAAAAGTATTTTGTTATATTTAAGATTAAGATAGTTTGGCCGAACAGAAATGCCAAGAAATTCATAACAAATTTCAAAAATTTGTTCGAAAGTCATGATGCTGACTTGGGTAACGATGAATCTGAATATATATATTTATACTCGTACTCTAGTAGAGTAAACGAGTACATTGCCTTTGTGAATGAATGAAATATGTATATAAATGCATATAAATACTTGAGCATATGGCAATATATATATAAAATATTCATAAGGAATGACTGGTCTAGGGAGACCTTGTCATTTATTATCAAACTTTGTTGAGAAGAAGAAGTTCATAAGAAGTTCCTTAAGCTGGGAAGAGTGCATATTCTCCCAAAGTGTTATAAACATCAACAAATCCAAAACCCCTTAAATCCGCAAACTTCAAGGTTTCAAGGCTGAGACCGCACATTGCCAACATCAATCGAAAAGTAAGCCGCATGATTCAAGTGGAAGTGGAAAGACCTGTATTACTTAGCAGACTTTACATTCAAGTCGACTAATATATTAGAGGTCCGTCGGACAATGTAGATAAGGCTGATACACTGTGTCGGGAAATGGGAACAGGATTTTGATGGTCTTCATTCTTGAACATATTCCAAGATAGGGAAATTGTATTTCCTACAGTTGTGGCCTTATATACTTTGTGGTGAAATATACTGTTCATTCCTGAACACAGGAATAGACTTTAGGCATAACAACGCTTGCAAAATAATGAAGATTTACTTCACAAACCTTGATTCCGTTCGGGAATGTCATCTATATTTTACATTTGACAAAAGACTAGGCTCATTCTTGGCTTTACATCTAAATGGAATTACTCACTGGTAAGCTTCATGGCGAGAACGTTGAATTCAATAAACAAATCTAAGGGCATAATTAGGTAAATATTTGGCTAACCTAGTGTACTGCAGAATGGGGCAACTGCAAATTCCACACAGGCTAAATGGTAAGAGCTAGGAGTTTGAAATTGTGTAAAATAAGTTAGAGGAGAATCAAACATAGCAGATTGAAAGTTGGACAAATAGAAAATATATATGTTGGGGGGAAAGGAAACTCGGATTAGAACCATTTACCACATTGGTAAGATGGCGAACTGACAGCCCATGCAAATTCCCACATACGTACATATGTATATGACATGTCTTTCTTAGCAAGAGGAAAGCTTTGCAAGTGGAAAATTCGATATTCGTATATTTTGTCGATTATTAACATGTCCAAATGCATTTTGCATTCATTAAGGGAACAACTCATGTGTACATTTTTCTAATTAAAAATTGAAATATTCCGCAAGCCAGGCAGAGCTGGCCAGGACGCAGAACCAAACCGAACCGAACCAAACCGATAGCCGTTAGCTGTGGGCTGCTGCTGGTGGCATAGCGGGAATGGGAATGGGAATGGGGGGGGCTATGGACGTTGTGTTCAGTCCGCCATGTCCAGGCCAGGCACAAAAATAGTTTGCCTCTGCACAACCTCCACATCCTCCACGTCCAAATCCTAGAGAAAGTACATAAAGTGTGCGACGAGTAAATACACGAAACAAAACATAACTTGGCTGTAGTTAGAGGGTGTTCGATTTGTACGTTGGCACGGGGGGGGGATATAAAAAAATGAAGCAATCAGTGCTCTGGCAGCAGCTATTGGCGGGAGGAGGAGGGGGCCGAGATGCATATATTTTGTGAAAGGCAGGCAATCATAGGGAATACAACACGTCAATAAATGAAGCATTGCTGCTGCTTCTCCTGCTGCTGCTGCTGCTGCTGTTCACAATTTTTAATTTTCGCTATCTCTTTCGCACGGCCAGCCGCATGCCACAGTTAGTGGCATCTCTTTCTGGCATTTGGCATTTCATTATATAATTTCTTTCTTGTTTTTTTGAATGTTTTTGTATTTTTTTTTTGTTTTTCTCAATAATTTTCACAATTTTTCTTCCTCGCCTCCTTTATTTTTCATTTTCGGGTGCCGGGCAAGGGCTCTTTTGCATATGTGTGACGGCAGTCCCCTGCCCCCCGGCCCCACCACCTATGTATGTAGTACATGCTGCTGCACTGGAACCACCACCCACTGTTATCCCTTGGCCTGGTGCTGAGCCTGGTGCTGGTGCTGGTGCTCTGTGTATGTGTTTATTGAAGCGTATCCATTGATTGGCAGGACATCTGCACATGGCATTCATTTCAGCAAAGTCGAAAACTCCTAGACAAGTCCCTACAGCAGTCCCGCTTTCAACTGTCCCCCGAACACCCCACCTCCACCCCCCCACACACACAATGAAGCCCCCATATTCCCTCGAACTGTCATTGATTGGCGGTTGTTTTTCGTCGTTTCCCCGACTCTCAACTCCGGCTTCTATACCCCCCTCTCTCTCACACCCCCCCAAAAACTGTCACTGTGTGTATGTTTATACTCGTACTCTGGCAGACTAAACGAGTATATTGTATTCCTACCCCATAAGGTATATATATTCTTTATCAAGAGCAACAACCGGCTCGATCGAGCACCCGAGCATCCCCACGCACAAGAAAAAGTAGTAAGATCAAAATCTGTAGCATACTTTCAACTGTTTCAAAGTATTATATAAATGCTGAGTACGAGTATCTTTTAGTCGGCATATCGACTATAGCCTTCCTACGTGTTTTCCTCTCAACTTTGCGTGCAAACTGTGCAAACAACAACATAGTTGGCATGTGTTGCTTTTGTTTGTTCGACAATCATTTGCCATTTGTTTTCACATTAATTCATATTTCATCATCAAGAGAAGCTCAGGTATTTTTAGTGCTCTGTACATATTTTCATTTAAAGTATTTGCATTGCTTTTAAACACCTTTACTGAAGAACAAGAAGAAAGAAAGACTAAGTTCGGGTAGCCGAAGCTTACAAACCCTTGCAGATTCGGTTGAAATTGGGTCAGAATACGTAGAGGGTTAGAATTTATAAGTGTAGGATCTATTAAGTTTCTTGTGATTTGCGGGGGCGGGAGGGTGCATGTCCAAATAGGAAAACCAATTGTTTCTGCGTGTATACAAGGGGAGTCTAGATACTAAATTTGGTGACTCTAGCTCTTATAGTCTCCGCGGTCTAGGTGTTCATACAGACGGACACACGGACAAGCTTATATCGAATCCCATTGTCAGGCTGATAAAGAATATATATACTTTATGGAGTCGGAGCTGCTTCCTTCTATGCCTTACAAATCTCGTGATAAAATTATAATCCCCTCTGCAAGGGTATAAAAACAAAAGAGGGCTAACTTCGGGTAACTTGCAGAACCATCAAAAGAAAGTCAAACTTAGTAGTCGAAAAAGTACTTCCTTCAGCTGTGGCAATAGGCAACGAAGCAATCTTCTTTCTAATTGTAACACATTTGCCATTCCAAGAAATCTGTTTGTGCGTGAGAGAGACAGAGCGCAGGGCTAGCGCAAATAACGCTGCTTGGCTTGCAAATACAATTTTGTTAGCGCCATCTATTGTACAAAGTTTTCAATGAAATGTCTTTATATGGGAGCTAAATGTTATAGTGATGCGACTTTATGAATTTCACCTAAGAGCAGCTTAAAGCATAAATAAGCCAATGGTGGAAATGATAAGTCGCTAGCTTTAAAACTGAGAGAATAGTTTCCATAGAAACGGACAGACAGGCAGACAGACGGACGGATATGAATTGTATAGAAAAAAGGAAGTAGTTTTTGTGAATGGTATAAAAAAAGAGTGGTGCTTCGACTCAGCCGAGGTAGGCAGCCGGTAGGACTCGAACCTACGTATTCTGATTGTTAGATCAGATGCTTAACCACTCAGCCACGGCTGCTTGTGATGGGCTTAACCTAATTGATCCAGATATATATATATTTTCAGCGAGACAAAGCGAATTCTATTTATAGAATTTCGGCAATCGTCGTTAGGGTAGGAGTGGGAGTTTGCTGTATTTCTATATGTGTATGTGTATGCATGTGAATGTGCGTGTGTGACTGAACTCATCCTCATAAATGTACCTGGGCGTGTGAGTGTGAATATGCGTAGCAGCTAGGGATGACAGTTCTAGTTCAATTTGACGAACAAGTTCAAATGTTCATTGCTCTCCTATGAACTAAATGATGATAAGTTCAAACACTAAGAACATTCTCAAGAAATACATAACGAATATATAAACCAGCGATTTCTCTTTGTTACATATAACTTTGGCACACACGATGTAGTTGAACGATTCGGAAGAAATTCGGTTCATACAAACATTCAGATCTATGGCAGCAATATGATATGGTTTCCCGATCTGGATGAATCTAACATACAAATCAGAGTGCAGATAAAACGAAGCAACAGGCTGAAATACGAATTATTCTTCTTGAATAATAAATTTGAAATGTTCAAGATGTCTAGCGGGTGATATAGTTATTTAATGTTAAGTTCTTTCTTGATTTTGTCTGTCTGTCCGAGATCTCAGAAGTCTTAAAACTTCAAAGTTGCATTTTTTCACCAGTTGCTGTCAGAGAACTGATTAGTGCAGAATGAACAGAATTTGATCCGAATCGTACAACTATATCATATCTGCAGAAGTACGTATGTAACAAAGAGATAACCCGGGCAAAGTTGGGTGAAATCGGATGAAATCGCTGGCTTATACATTATTTACTTTTTGAGAATGTTTTAGTGTTGCACTGATCGTTATTTAGTTCACAGGAGAGCAATGATCATTTGAACTTGTTCGTCATATTGAACTAGAACTGTCATCCCTAGCTGCAACGCATATTTCCACTCACACGCCCAGGCACATTTATGAGGATGAGTTCAGGCACACACGCACCTTCACATACATACACATATCGAAATACAGCAAACTCCTACTCCTACCCCAACGACGATTGCCGAAATTCTATAAATAGAATTCGCTTTGTCTCGCTGGAACTATATATAAATATGTGGATCAATTAGCTTAAACCCATCACAAGCGGCTGTGGCTGAGTGGTTAAGCATCTGATCTAACAATCAGAAAATACGTAGGTTCGAGTCCTACCGGCTGCACTTCTGCGTCTCAAAAGAATCAAACTCTTTTTTTTTATACCATTCACAAAAACTACTTCCTTTTTTCTATACAATTCAGGTCCGTCCATCTGTCTTGCCGTCAGTTTCTATGCGGACTTGTCCCTCCAAGTTTAAGGCTTTCGATCTTAAATTTTCAGCATTTAATCTGAAAAATGATCAACATTTTACGACTATATCATGTACCTTCAATATATCTAAGTGATTTGCAATGAAAACTCTTAGAAGACAAAATGTTGTTGTTTTGTACCTTAAATGAAGGCAAAGAAGCCTCCATGTCTGCTGACCAAGTTTGTTCCGGAGATCGGACAACTGTATCGTATACTTCTCATATAAGGGGCCAATGTCTCAATACAAATAGTATCGCAGTTCGCAATTACGCTGTGTGACTGTGAGACGGAGGGAAAGAGCCTTGCGGTTGACGAACTCGTTCACAATCAGAACGGCAGAATGGCATCTCTTGCTTACCTCCAAAGCAAGGGTAGAACGGATATGTCCATGCGTAGCAGTATGTATTTGTGTATGTTTGTATAGTTGATTAAACTTGATCAGGATCGAGCTACAAAGCTATCCTTAACATATATCTGCAAGGGTATGTAAGCTTCGGTTAGCCCGAGGTTAGCCCTCCTCGCTTGTTTTTTTCTATAATGTAATTTATATTTTGTGGCAAGCGCCGCAGCCAAAAGGCAATGTCTTTTGATAACCTTTGCGAACAGTGCGTGTGGCACAAGCAAAAGAGAAAAGGAAAATCAGCAACAGCAGCAACAGCAGCAGCAGTAGGAGTAAGAGCAAGGCGAAGGAAATGCCGGAAAACTGTAATGGCATTAAAATTGTTTTTCCACAGGGAACGAAGAGCCAAAAAGAAGCTACACACACACACACACACACACAGACTCACAAAGGGCAAAAACAAAAGGCGGAGGCAGGCGGAAGCAGAATGAGCTGAGCAAAATAACTCAGAGCAAAAGAAAAATGAAGGAAACGAGAGGAAAAACTACCCTCAGACAGGTCCCGATGCGTTGCGGTAGGTTAGGGTTGCTCCCAAGTTCCAACTTCACTTCACTTGACTGTGCGTGCATGTGTGTTTGTGTGTGTGTGTGTGTGTGTGTGTTTATATTTTATGTTGGGGTAGGTTGTCAAGGATTCACCCACCAACTAATGGCAACGCAATTTCCTGCAACATACACACATACATACACACACTTATATGCTGCACTCTGCGCCTATGAGAAAAAAATTGAGAAAAAAATGAGCATTGCAATGCAGGCCATGCCAGGCGACGCCATTTTGTTTTTAAACGTAGCCGTAGCCCCTGACAAGTTGCAAGATGCACACCAGCACACCAATGTCTAACCAGCCCCGGCAACAACACCCCCCCCCAAGTCGAATGGCAGTGCCACCCCGTTGGCACACAAATGACATGCATGCAATGTTCTTTCTGCTGCCACCCGGACCTCACCTTCAAAATGGTCGTCCTGGCTCTGGTTCTGGTGCTGGCAAATGGCAAAATGCATTCGAAATACGGCTATGACTATGACTACGGCGGCTCTTGCTGCACCTACTACTGCCCCGCTGCCGCGTCTTCCTGCCAGTTGGCGGCGCCGCCAGTCGACGCCTACATGTCGGAAATGTTGGCATGTCGTTGTTGTATTTTCTGCTCTAATATCCTTTATAGCAAAAGTGCTTGACGTAAATTGACTTGTTTTTACTTTTGACTTTTAAAGCGATTCACCACCCCCCCACCCACAGCAAACACCCCAGTGTCGTCGTCTGCAACCCGTTGGACATGCTGCATAGTATTGTTTGCTGTTGTTGTGGTTGCAATTTGGATATAACAGGATACAGGATACACACGTGTGAAGTGTTGCCTGGCTGGTTGCATGGGTTTGGGATTGGGGTTGGGGTTGCTGCTGGTGTTGGAGAAGCGTATTGTGCGGTGGCAAGGGACGAGGCCAAACAAAAAACGGAAGGCCGTTTAATATTTATTTTATGCATTGTGTATGCCATTGCGAGGGAAAGGGATGGCAATACAAATAGTGCACAGTATTGTTTGAATAAGCAGCTAGGAAGGATGTGTGGCTGTGGAGAAGGAGCATTCACTGCAGGTGTGGAACGAGCTGGAAGAGAATCGCTTTTGTATCAGCTTCAAAACTTAACATAATGGCATGATGTTTTAGTTTTATTATTTGTTTGATTGTTTTTGTTTCTGTTTCAGTTTTTATTGCCAAGTGATTCGTGTAAATTATTAGTTTAATTTTAATATTTTTTTATATTATAAACAATGCTTCTTTTGCTCGAGTAAATGGTATAAGGTAATATATTTTATCTGGCCTCTTCTTTGCTGCGGTCTTAGAGGCTAAAAATGGGCACTCAATGCATCGATAGCTTGAGCCAATATCGATACTAGAGGTGGTAAACAATCGATGGCGCTATCGACACTATCGATGGTGGAGTACTATCGACTCGGCCTACAATCAATTCGATAGTGTTCGATAGTGTCATCGATTATTTTGTTTACACATCACTGAAATAAAATGGAGTACTATCGACTCGGCATACAATCGATGGTGCTATCGATAGTGCCCGATAGTGCCATCGATGGTTCTGTTTACACATCACTAAAATAAAATGCGCGTTTTTCTTCATTTGTGGCGTCGCTTGACTTAACACGATTATTTTGTTAACAGCAGTGAAAATATTGTTGAATTAAATTGTGCTCGATTTTGAAGAGTTTTAATTGTTTAAAACATCGAGTAGGCCAAGTTTTTAAATACTTAACTGCAGTTTTTATATTGGGTACTATCAATGCACAATCGAGGTCACTATCGTCCACTATCGATGGTTTTGGAAAACTATCGGCGGCCATCCATTGTGCCCACTATCGATAGTTTACCACCTCTAATCGATACTGTTTTATTACATATATCGATTAGCGATATTTTTTATTTACCAAAAATTTACTTGGCAACCCTGAAGGTCCCTTTCGGGATCAGCCAGATCTAGTCTTCAGATGGTTTTTTGTTCTATTTCCATTCTACATACTGCAAAGCTGGAAACACTTGTGAATTCCAAAACGTTTGGGCAACTCAAAACATGAAAAAGGAAGCTTATATACCATTCACATTGTATATATATAACAACGGTATAGTTTACCTAAATATTTCTTCCTTTTATTTCGTTTTAAGCTTCACTTGGCAACGGAGAGAAACGATATTTAGGTCTCATTCGGCGATAAGAATGGGCAACCGCATTTGCAATTTACTTCTTTACTTCTCGAACAAGTCTGTGAACGCGCCGTTCCTGTTCCACACCAAGATATGATAGCCTCATTCGGCGGGCAAAGGGGTGAGCCGTTTTTAGCCATTGTTTTCATGGAGTGCTTTTTTCTCTCCTGAAAGAAAATGATATTGCTTGGTGGTTTTCGTGGACACAAGGTCAAATCGAAGATAGTGAGATAGGCATTATGCACATAATATATAATGCATATCAGAAAACAACGTTGTATGTACGAGGGCGTAGCATGATCTCTATTTATCTTATATTTTAGAAGTCTCCGAGATCTAGGTGTTCAGACGGAAAACCATGAGATTTTGTGGAATCGCAGATGCATCTCTTAAGTGTCATAGTTGGGTGCGTCATAGTTTGCGGCTTGTAAACGCATTTCCTATAAAGAATTATAGGACAATCATTGCCAAAAGATAGCAAAACAGCAAGTGAGCTGGAGATGATGATTCAAGCATCTATTCGTTATCCAAAAGTGACATGTTGTTGCTTCAAAAACCATTTGATATTGACGATTGACAAAGTCCTAAATCTATAATACTATTTTGCAACGTTTTAACTAAAGTTATACTATATATATATATATATATATGATATGCCTCTGGGGCCAGTAAATTTCTCCACATGCTGCTGCATGCCTGAACAACAACTGGAAAAAAGTTAATTACATTGAACTAGCTCCAATTTGTAGATGATCTTAATTGAAGGCGCGCGTGTGGAGGAAACTGAAACTATGAGAAAAACCAACGTGAAAATTTCGACACTTCAACTGCAAGTTGCTGTTGTTGTTGCACACAGTTGCCGTTGCTGTTGTTGCCGCAGTTTACACGTTTTAAGGTAACAACTGCTTATCAGAGAGCACCATCAATTGACCTTTCGCATTTGGAGGGAGAGAGTCGTGCCTTGGTCTTGCTTGGGCATTGGTCTTCTTGGGCTTTGGGCTTTGGGTTTTGGGTTTTGGACTTGCACTTGGACTTGGACTTGGGCCTGCATTTCATCAGCCAACTGTGCTCTAAATAAAATACGTAGACTCCTCTGCACCTCTGGAGACTCTGGGACCTGGGGCGGCCACTGCCTCCTGTGCTTATCTCTCTTCGCCTGGCTCTCTTGTGCAGCTGCCGCTGCCGCTGCCGATGAGACGTGCCGGAAAAACGGCACTGCGGCTGGGAAAATGAGGCAACGCCTGGTGAACGTACTCGCAAAAATGCAATAAAGTGCGCATAAATTTACGCGCGAAATCAATCTGGGTAAACTTAAAAATTAGCTGGACCTTAGCCTTAGAGCTGCCCCTCAGACTGAGAGCGAGAGGCTCATCTTGGAATAGCTTTTTAATAGCAAAGATCACAAACAAGGCCTGCCTTTGGGCTACACGAATGTCAATATACCCTATAAGCAGTGTAGGTTGACTTTATTTTCTGATTTGAGAGCAACTTCTGGGCCGATCGCTATGAAATATTTACACTATATATGGCTCAAGTAATATTGATCAGTTCTTGTGGCACGTAAGAACGAAATTCAAAGACAAACCGAGAAAGAATGGTTAATAGAAGGGTGAAAAATAGATCAAATACAGGCTGAGTAAACAGTAGAGCAACGTGCCGCCAGATGGAAGAAGAATCGAAGAGCAAAAAAACGTAATTCAAATTCAAATCTATAAAGAACGGACAATATAAGGGAGAAACAAGAGATCAAATGCATGTTGAGCAAACAGCAGAGCAGCGTGCAGCGAGATGGAAGAAGAATTGGAAAGGTAAAAGAGGACTTCAGATGCTTCTGGCGTCTTCAGAAGAGAATGGAAGTTTGAAAGAGAAGCCGATATTACCAAATAGAATGTATCAAGAGAGAGGAACAGCAAGAAAAGAGAGAGAAAAGACAAGTTGAACATACAAAGAAGAGTGACAATAGTGCGATTATAGAGTTTAAGGAGAGGACGAGAAGAGGAATAGTTCAGTTAGTGAAAGGGAAAGAAGAATTGCAATATTCTGCTAGAAAGAAGAATAATCGAAAAGAAGAAGTGTTAGAAGAAAGACAAAGAGAGACAACAGGGAGGACAAACAGAAAATAGATTGAAGAAGCAACAAATAATTCATAAAATAGAATGAAGAAGAGAGAGTATTAGCAAGAAAGAAGCTATAAGAGAAAAGTTATTCATACAAAGAAGAAGCAAATAGAAAGGAATACAAATAGCTAGAGATACGAACTAGAGATAGACATAAGCTTTAAAGTTAGAGGAAGAGAGAAGATCTGGAACAAATGGAGCTTAAATTAGAAGATAAATAAGTATGAGAAAGTGCCTTCATAGATAAACCACTCTAAGTAGATCCTTAAATCGGGGAGCAAATTGCCGTTCTTTCGCACTCGTTGACAGGTCAATGTCACTGTCTCATTTGTTCGATGCCAAACGTTTTAGGGAAGCTTAGTAGCCACAGAATGTCTATGAGAATATGATTAAGACACAGAGTTGAGAGTTGAGTTGTTGATTTCTGGGCCACAAATTGTCAGCTTGACATAAACTTTTGGCCTTGTTAATCTTTTCCATTCCAGGGTATTCCAAATTTGAGACCTTGGCATAGGCTCCGGTCCCAGTCTCAGTCCAAGCTGGCAGACAGGCAAGGCTGCGCAGTTATTTTCTGCAGTTACCCTTTGCCCTCTTAAGTGTGAAATTTGCCAAGCTACTCGAACTTGTGCTCGCAAACTGTTGGCCGTTGGTCGGCTGCGTCTGCGTCTGCACTCTGGCAGTGTTACAGCCGAAGATTGGAAAACTGCAAGGCTGGAGGCTGTCAATAATTGTTGTTAATAACGCAACGCTTAACTTGACGTTAGCTAAGTTAACGCTAAGTTGGTAACGCTGCCGGAGTTTTGTGACTTCTGATGTTCCACATTAGCTGATAAGACGCGGCCCAGGCCTGCCTTATGCTTTATGCTTCCAACTTGAACTGATTTAATTATAGCGTCGCATTGTGCTTATCGCTTAATATGGTTAAACTGCCACACCTAGAGCTAATACTAGATTTCTTTGAAGCTTGCATTTTATAACCATCGCTGTGCCGCATTCCTGGGCGACTCATTGTTCAAAATTTCATTTCAATCATAGACTAATGACAACTCTGTTTCCTGACTGACACACGAATTCTCTTTCTACCTTAAGTCAAAATCTAGGTCAAAGTGTGTATGGAAATGCAAACTTCGGCGGTGCTTTTAAAGTTATCTAAGCTGCAAGGCTTTTCCTCATCGATCGGAGTGTGCTTTAACTTTATATGGCCTTTTGGTTTGTATCGTGGATGGGCTTTTCTAAACTTCAAGGCTTGTTTTGATCTAAGTTTTCTACAATTATTTCTCTGCTTAAATTCTAAAGAATCCCAAACAATCCACATGAGTATGAGTAACTTTGGAATTGCTACGTCAATTTTTCTACAAGGGACTTCCCCTTCCGTCTTTGTTTGGCATTGTCCCCATTCATGGCACAATTTCAACGCTAAATGCAAAAATTAATATATATTTATGGCCAAAGACCAACATAAAGTGAGTCGTCGAGGGGACGAGGCGATTGCTAAGCAGGGGGCAAATGCAATGCAATATGCAATCGCATTAGTAAATCCTTGTAATCCGCACATTAGTCTCTCTCTTTTTGGTCTTAGCAAATTACCTTCAACAGCCAGCCGAAAGGGACCAGAAAGGCGGGACAACGGGAGGAATGTGGTTGGACGTTAGCTGAACTAAAGATGGAGAAGCGTAGATGGGAGCAAGAGGTGCCTCTGACAAACCACATGCGATTACCTCGACATGAGAGCCGAGTAGGGCACAAACGTAGCATAGTGCCATTGGCTAAGAGTGAGAGACAGGATGAAAGGGGGGGGGGGGGAGAGGCAGCTTGGTGGGTCTTGGCTGTGTAACAAATCGTTGAAAATATGCGATGCGTATGTTGTCGCTGCCTTCTGGATGCGGAACAGGCGCTACAGAAGCGGCAGGCAGCAGCATTAGGAGTGGCAGCAAAACAAGCGCTAAGGTGATCCATTGACTACAGTACAGACTGCCCAAGTGCAACGCACAGAATCAGTCAACGAAATGAAAGCTCAACATGTGAGAGTTTCTACGGTAAATTCAATCGAGAGAATCTATTGTATATATTTGCTTGTGGGATAGTTTCATCTCAAACTGAAAAGCAAATTCCGAACCCGAGATATTGTTTTTTGTAAAATCTTTAAAATTGAATTTGGGGCATAGTTAGAGCTTAGCTACTTGCTTGCTTTCCTATTACTGCTCTGGAGTAGTCAAGACAAACACTGTGAACGACTGTGAAATAGTAAAAGAAGAAATAGTTCAAAATAGTAATACAAAATAGTAATAACATCTAGGTAAATTTTGATATTTTAGTTTTCTAATTTCCAACTTGTTTTCATTACTGCTATGGAGTAGTCAACACCGGCTACAGTTGACTGTGAAATAGTAATAGTAGAAATAGTTGTCTGTTAATATTAATGTATAACTCCGTTACTTGCGATCAGTAGCTGATCGTAGTATTAGATCTCTAGAGCTTACTGCTTTGGAGTAGTCAAGACAGTCAATGGCTATAGTCGACTCTGAAATAGTAATACTAAAAATAGTTGGCTATTATTATTTTATATTCCAGTTACTTTTGATCTATAGCTTATCATAATCTCAGATCTCTAGAGCTTACTGCTTTGGAGTAGTAAACAAAAAATAACGGCTGTAGTCGACTCTGAAATAGTAATACTACAAATAGTTTTCTATTAAAGTTATTTTATATCCCCGTTACTTGTGATCTACAGCATATCATAATCTTAGCTATGTAGAGCTTACTCCTTTGGAGTAGTCAAGGAAAATGCTGGCTATAGTCGACTCTGAAATAGTAATACTAGAAACAGTTGGCTATACAAATTATTTTATATCCCTTTTACTTCCAATCTATAGCTTATCATAATCTCACAACTCTAGAGCTGAACTATTTCCTATCATAGTCTTTACTGCTGGGGAGTAGTCAAATCAAATTCTGCCAGTAAACGACTATGAAATAGTATCGATAGGAATTTTTGCTAAGAGTGCCACAATAACTTGCGTTTCATCGCTTATCCAGATCTCACTGGTATGTATAATCATCTAGGGTTGCGCCACTGTATCCTTTGGCCACACGCAGACGTAAATAAGTAAATATATCCCACTCAGTCTCTCAGTATTTGGCAGAGGCGCCAAAAATATGGCGGCAACAACAAGTAAAAATCGCATGCAATTTAAAGAAAAATATGCGAGAAGTAAACTTTTGAAACGACGCATTTTTTTCCTTCCCCTTGCTCAGTTCTAGCCCCAAGGGGGTGTTGGGTGTGTTTGCATGGTATTAGTGGCGGGGCAAGGGGTTTGGAAGGGGTTGAAGGGGGTGTGTTATGGCCCTACTTTAGCCATGAAATGTGCAAGTGCGTTAGCCCCAAAACCAATTTTCAGTAATGACTGCATTTTGCCAACGTCGCTTTTTTGCGCCGCACACCGCGCCGTGTGGCCCCCGCTTGGGCCCTGACTTGGCCCCCATTTTGTGCGGGTTTAAATGCACAAAGGCGCCCCTAAAGGACATGCCAAGGACAAACGTTAGTTGAACTGCCAGCTAGACGACGAAGACGACGACGACGACGACGACGACGACGACGATGAGCATGACGATGACTATGACGCTGATGATGAGCATGGCGGGGGAGGAGTAGCAACGGCAGAGGGAATGGGGGAGCGGTACCATAAGCGGCAATAGCAGAGAGCTAAGGCTGAGGCTCAATTCAACTGCAGTTTCGCTGCTTCTGCTCATTCCTTGCGATGGCTTTGGCTTTGCCTTTTGCGTAATTTGCTGCGGCAATGGCGGCAAAACACATCGCAAAATGGCGACAGATCCTGCCCCAACACCAGTAGGAGCACCCACTGGCCCCGCCACCACCATTGCCCATGTCCTGCTTTGGGGTTTTACAATTTTAAGATTTATTTACGTGCTTTTGGGAGCCAGAGTCATGTTGTGAGCCAGGCGAGAAGGCAATATGGGATCCGAGATGCTGGATGCTGGATGCGATGCTATGCGATGCGATGCGATGCGATGCTATGCCATGCGTTTTGTTTGGCCGATGCGCCAAAAACTTTGCCCCATTGCCAGGCTGCATACTAATGCCCCACGTATCATCATCCTCCCACCACAACCTACACCACTAACCCCTCTGTGCGTCGTGTGTGTGTGTGTGTGTGTGTGAGTGTGTGCGTCTGCAAAAGTCAGCCTGTGACCTGTTTGTCCTCTAAAGTGAAATATTTTGCTGCAGCAGGCGTCAGCGGGGGCGGCATCACCAGGCAAAAAGATGCAATTTCTATGCGTTGTGGCAAACAAAGCGAGCAACCCCTCCTGCCACCTAGCCAACCCTACCCATTTGGCAACCAAACGCTCAGCCATCGACCACCATTGCGTAAGACACATCGTCGGGGGCATCATTTAGTGTGCCGCCAGTTGTCTTTGGGCGAAGAAAAAAAAAACAAAAAAAAAATGGAGCTGGGAAAACGGGCAAAACAGGGAAAACCCAAGACCAAGACGTTGCTGGCATATTTCATTTTTCAGCTACGTTTCTGTAATGCCCTCTTGTAATTAGGGTACACCAGCTAGGGCAGGCACAAGGTGAAGAGTGTGTACGGTTCTTTGACGAGGTGCTTTGACCATGAGAGAGCACGAGCACCAACGAGCAAGTCGTATCAGATGCTGAGTACGTTTAAATTCAAAATTCGTTTCTATTGAAGCAGCTCATTTTGTACCTACACGGTCCACTTTTAATCTGGTCACTCGTTGCTCATTTGTATTAGATGCACATGCTTGAGAGTTAGCTATTCCAACGGCTTACTCAACTGCTTCATATGCATACGCTTAAGAGGTCGCTTCGTGGTCGGTTTCTAGTCGCTTATTTCCTACAACAGATTAAAGCTTTCCTCTCCCTGACCAATTTTACTATATTGTAAAAATTTCATAGCGATTGGTCCAATAGCGTAGACTCCTATAAAACTTTCACTTTTACATTTCCAGATCAAAGACATTCTACCATTCTGTCAGACCTTTTCGAAGTCCACAATACTTTACAATTTATGAACTTCGCTTTCAAACTAAAACTTGAATCAAGTAAAAGAATAAAAAAGTTACAATATTCAAAGAATTTCTCGAAAAGAACAGACTTATATACTGAACCGAACCAATTTCAACTTGAATATCCTATTTTAAGCCACTTGGAATCGGAATACAAGCCGAACCAGAGTGTGGTTATGCCTGATCTCTACTTTCAGTTGCTTTGCTTGGCTCTTGCTATTCACATACATATGCCACTATATATGCCAGTTAGCTGCTGAAGTATTCTAAGAAAATAATAGCCATATTTACCTTTTCTGATTGATATGCTTTGCTCTTGCTATTTACATATCTGACTATCTGCCTCTTAGTTGCTGAATAGCAAGAAAATACTTTGGTCTTTAGAGTTTTCAAATGAAATATATCCCAAGCCATATTTTAGGGTATTTCACTTGCGGTTTTTCCCAAACATATCTGGCTTAACTTATTTTTTCGTCTTGCCGCTTCATTTGACAGCTTTGACTGGGTTAGGGTCTGGGGCTAATGGTGAGGGTGTATATGGGTATTTGGGGGGTTTGTCTCCATCATAATCTTGTCTTGTCGCCTTTTATACTGGCTATAGTTGCTGCTGCTGCCCCCTCGCCTGCCGTCCCCTTACAGCCCGCCTGCTGTGTCCTGCTCTTAAAACTGGGAATGTATTTGAAATGTTTCAGCATTGATAAATAGTTTTGCCCTGTCCTGCGGGTATGTGTGTGTGTGGGTGTATGTGTGTGTGTGTGTGGGTTGGCTTTCGAAATTAGGAAAATTAATGTGGGAAAATGCTTTCCCCAAGCATCATCCCCAACCCGCCGCACATAAACACATTTCATATATCAAAACCAAAAGAGAGAGAAAGAGGCAATGCCATAGATGGTTTTTGTAAAAGTCGAGACTTCTGTGGAACTACAGGAGGGACATGGTTGTAGGAATTCAACATTTTATGTACTTTGGAAGGGATTTTGAAATATATTAAGGATTGTGAATAGAAGTAGAAGAAGGTTGACTTAAATGAGAGATCTAATGGGCTGGTTAAGACTCTTAAGATGATGCACCTCGTGGTTGTTGTCAAGCGAGTTCAAATCCTGTCTAAAAACTTTCCTGGAATTTGCCTTTAAGCTTTCTAAGTTTGCCCTCATTCACTCTACTAGAGTCCGAGTATAAACACTAAATAATACATACAATTATTTGCAACACACTCAGAAGCTGTTTAAAGGCCAAAGTCATGGCATCTCCATTTCCCCTTCGCTTTGAACTTCAGAACCGAAAACTTTGCAATAACAATAACCATAACAATAACAAATTAGCATCGCATGCTTTACAGCGATTAATTTGTATATGAAGAACTAGTCTACAACTTAATATATACGGGAATATCTGTCTATATTTATATACATATATAAACATATCCCCATGTCTATATAGTTTGTCTACACCTTTCCGAGGCCTTCGATGTTTTGTTGTCGCTCATTAAGAAAATGCTTTGCGCGCTTCGACAACGTTTCTTGGCTTGAAAACTATTTCACTTCTATAGAGTTGTCTTTGGATGCCCTTACAGAGGGTACTTTGAATATGCTAAGAATATGTGCAATGCCTGGTAAGACGAAAGAGGTAAATCATTTGCATAGGACAGTATGATTGAGTGAGCAGGGCCACACTTTCGAGCTAAAGATTGTACCAGAAGATGGGGAGCAGAATGTATCATATAGATGACATCTGAACGATCGGTTCAGCATGATTGAGGGAGCAAGGCTTAGCTATATATTGGCACACTTTCGAGCTGAAGGTTGTGGGGAGATGTATCATATAGATGACATCGGAACTATCGATTGCAGTGCAGCAATCTGAACCAAATTTCACCATAAGGATGTGATCTTAGGTCAAAATCATTAAAGTCGGATCACTATGTCGTATAGGTCATATAGAATTAAGATAAGCAGTAACTATCCCCAGCCTGTTAAGACCTTATAATAGGTTTTGCTCGATCATTTCCTACACTGAGACAACGAGGCGGACAGAGAGACAAAACAAACTTGGGCAAATCAAAACAAATCAGCTCTGTTCCCATTTCCACTGCGAAAAGTGAAAGTAAATCGTATAGGAATTCCACTTCTATTTCGAAAAGTTTCTGTTTCTTCGAACTTATGTCCGATTCGTGCTATCATGCCAGTATACAGAACGAGACAGAACGAGATGAACATCAGCAAATGCAAGTGGATTCAACCCACGAGCATTGTTAGACTAAGACTCTGTCATAGTTGGTTAGGAACTGAATGAAAGATTGAGCATATTATATATATACCACCAGTATCATCTAATTATTTCATACATTATGTTGGATCTTTATCAAATTATAATCCTACTATAGCTAGATATGTAGTAAGACGATGCATTTGCTATGATTTTCACAACTTCGCGCTTGATTCCCAAATCAATACTTTTCCATTCTGGATTTACTCTTCAAATTCCGATTGCAAATCTAGAATCTACGAATCTACTTTGAAAGCTTAGACCACTCTTAATCCATCAAAGAGTTTATATAATAATCACATCTGTATTTAAATCAATCTTATAGATTAATGATATAACTTCTTCTATATCTTCTTCCACATTTCCATAAGACAGAGTATTTCACCTTCGGCTATATTTCCGTTCATTTTGGTTCAGTTTTGCCGACAAAGGCGATACTTAACCAGCAGTAGGCATAATTTAAAGCGCAAAAAATCGCACAGTTTATGCAAATTGTTTAAAAATACAACTCAAAAAGGCATTTTGGCATGCGAGCGAGCGAGCGAGCCAGCTCGTTTCTGCGGTGCAGTGCAAAATGCAACAAGTGGCCTGTTCAAGGTTTTTCCCTCTTTTGTTTTTTTTAACAAAAATTTGTCAGAGTGACGACAGAGTGACGTCATTATGAACACCCGCAATTGTGTTGATTCAGAGACATATGATATTTTTTGATTCAGGCGAAAAACCAAACCAACACTAGAAAATTTCATTTGAAAATTGTCTTCATTTTTTGGTTTCTCAGCAAATCTTTTGCCATGTAATTGGAAGAGGGAGTGGGGCGGGGGCGGCAGTGGAGTGGCAAAAGCGAACAAAACGTTTTGAACCCGCGCGCATTTGGCGTGGGAAATGCGAACACAAGTTTAGGTGGCTGACAGTGGGCAAAAAATAAGGCAAAATTTGAGATCTATATTAGACAGATGATCGGATCTATCATTGCTAACTGATCATCTAGTAGGGATATAGTCTGGAAAAGGAGATCCCATCTAACCAAAAGAAGAGAATCTGATGACTTTAGCTCCTTCAATCTTTAGTCTTAGGCCAGAGATGGGCAACTCCTGGGTTAGGAATAAAAACAAAGTCAAAATCGTTGAGTTCTCTAAAGTTATGCGATGCATGGAGATGCCGCAACTTCACCTTCTCTTCTTGAAATGGAAATGGAAACAGATTTTTGTAAATCGTTCAGGAATATGATGAAATCGTTGTTTATATGAAATATTTGAAAGCCAGCAACCACTTTTTGTTGGTCCAAGTTGGGTCAAAGTTCCCTAATTGAAACACTTGCACCGTTGCTAGAGAGACATTGTGAACACTTTGAGCAACTTATTATGTGCCACTGTGCTGCACAACTTCTGCCAGTGTTTGTTCCCTTCCCCTTAACCATTTCCATGCCCACATCCATTCCCGTTACCATTTACGTTTGGGTTCTTAAAGCCATGTTGAATGAAATGAAATACATTTTTAGCCGAATTGCCACTTTGCTAACCGTTTATGGCTCCTCAGCCTGAGCCTCAGCCTGAGCCTGAGCTTGGGCCTGCATCTGTATCTGAGCAAGTGGCAGCTGCGCATTTGCATCAGCCCCCTCCTTCCACAACTTTCTGCATTTCTAACTGCCCAATGTGAGGGAGCGGGAGCCCAGCTGCGTGGCGATAGCGTTGGCATTGGGGACGCATCGTCTGTTCACATGCAACACGAGCCAGCCGCTGCTGCCGCCTGTGCAACCAACACTCAATAATTTTGTTGCCAGAGTCTGATCTTGTTGTTGTTGTCGTTGTTGCTGTTGTTGTGACTCGAGTTCGCATTTCATTCGCGCTTATCTGCAACACTCTGACTCGTTTTCATGTCTTTATTTATAATTTTATTGATAAAATTGACATTAATCGCGCGTTTAAGATGATTTTTATCGCTTTGCGTGCAAATTGCTTAAAATTTCCTTGTTTCTTTTTTTCTCGCTCTCTTCATTTCCAGTTACATTGAGTTACAACTCGGATGATTATATAAAATGGGGTCCACATAAGTCCAGATAAGACAGACGCAAGCTGAGGCAATAAGTGGAAAATTGTTATTGTTAATTGCAATTGGCAACAGTTTTTGCAGTTTCGTTCGTTGGATTTCGAGGGTTCATTTTTATGTGGGGTGAAAAATGTTCATCATAATTCATTCAACATTGCATAGATTGGAAGACCTTGTTCTACTACTCAGCTGTGGTTGCATATATCCCAAATGGAATTATTTAGGAATTATTAAGTTTCTTGGGATCTGCGGGGGCTGGTTCTGGTTCTGCATGTATACAAGGCGATTCTACATACTCAATTTGGTGACTCTAGCTCTTATTGTGCTTGAGATCTATTGGTCCATGCGGACTTACAGACGGACAAGGTAATATCGATAAAGAATATATATTTCTTATGGGGTCGGAGGGGTGCTGCCTTTCATGCATTGCAAACTTCCTGACTAAATGAATATACCATCACAATATTTTGTGAATGGTATAAAAAAGATGCTCTCAAGGCCAAGTTTCATGAAGGCTAACTTCGGCTAATTGAAGATCTTGCAGAACTATAAAAAGGAAGTAAAACTGAGTAGTCGAAAACGTACTTCCTTCACCTGTGGCAATAGGCAGCGAAGCAATCTTCTTTCTAATTGTAATACATTTGCCATTCCAAGAAATCTGTTTGTGCGTGAGAGAGACAGAGCGCAGGGCTAGCGCAAATAACGCTGCTTGGCTTGCAAATACAATTTTGTTAGCGCCATCTATTGTACAAAGTTTTCACTCATATGTCTTTATATGGGAGCTAAATGTTATAGTGGTCCAACTTGATGAATTTCACCTAAGAGCAGATTACAGCATAAATAAGCCAATGGTGGAAATGATAAGTCGCTAGCTTTAAAACCGAGAGAATAGTTTCCATAGAAACGGACAGGCAGAATTGTATAGAAAAAAGTAAGTGATTTGTGAATGGTATAAAAAAAAAGCCGATTCTTGAGACGCAGAAGTGCAGCCGATAGGACTCGAACCTACGTATTCTGATTGTTAGATCAGATGCTTCACCACTCAGCCACGGCTGCTTGTGATGGGTTTAACCTAATTGATCCACATCTATATATATTTTCAGCGAGACAAAGCGAATTCTATTTATAGAATTTCGGCAATCGTCGTTGGGGTGGGAGTAGGAGTTTGCTGTATTTCTATATGTGTATGTATGTGAATGTGCGTGTGCGACTGAAATCAGCGTCATAAATGCGTAGCAGCTAGGAATGACAGTTCTAGTTCAATTTGACGAACAAGTTCAAATGTTCATTGCTCTCCTGTGAACTAAATAACGATCAGTGCAAACACTAAGAACATTCTCAAGAAATACATAACGAATATATAAACCAGCGATTTCTCTTTGTTACATATAACTTTTGCACACACGATGTAGTTGAACGATTCGAATGAAATTCGGTTCATACAAACATTCCGACCTATGGCAGCAATATGATATGGTTTCCCGATCTGGATGAATCTGAGTGCAGATAAGGGAAGTTCAGCTGTAACAGAAATGTGGTTCAAAGAACCAAACTGCTTAGACGAGTGCGAGAATCTATTGAAATTTCCGTTGAGCAGAGAGAAGTATGCCGAAGTCTAAAATGTAATTACAGCTTTTTTCTGGACACAAACATGAAAGATCAATGGACAAATGCCGACACCAGGGGTCCGCAGAGCTGATTCAGAGGTTGTCTTTGTGCTGTTGCTGTTATTGTTGTTGTTGTCTAGGTGCTACCGTCAGGAAAATTGCCAACCAGCAGCAGCAGCAGCAAATTAAAAGCCAAGTCAAAAAGAATCGACTTCTGCAGTCCAAGAGTCGCGATGGAGCAGAGCAGTGTAGTGGAGAGTGGAGTGGAGAGGCTTGGCATATTGAAATAAGATCAATATCGCTGTGAGCCAAACGCGTACTTGCGTTTAAAAATATAACTACGATTGTTCTGCAACTCCAGCAACAAAAACAAAAACAACAGCAACAGCAACAACAACTGTCAAACAAGCAACAAGACATATTACGGGCGCGGGCAGTCCGACTCCAGGTCCAGCAGAAGAAAAAGCAGACCCTTGAGACTCATTTACAACTGGCCAAATGCGTGCTTATCTTTGTATGTATTTGTGTTCGTGTGTGTGTGTATGTGTGTGTGTGTGTGAGCCAACACTTCCTCCACTTCACTGCACTCCACTCCACTCCATGCCATGCCATGCCACGCCACTCCACTCCAATCCACTCCCATATCCGTATAACCAAACCTAAATCGATTGTCCTCAGCCTCCCAAACAGATGTTGAGCATGGTTTCGTTTCTTTCCTTTGGCGAAGGTGTTTTTCCGCCAGTTTGTGGCCGCCAATGCTGTTGTTGCTGGCCATAAAAATGGCTTATGGCAAGAAATGGCTAAATCTTAAATTTATATAAAGTTTAGCTTTATTTATTAAGCAAATAATTCAGCTTTGCCACTCCTCAAAGGGAAGAGATTGTGAAGAAAACCCCTGGAAACCTTCTCAATCAAAGAGAATTCTTCTAATATCAAATCGCTCTAATTACTATAAGCTACAATTTCTACATTCAGAAGAAGAATTTCTTGTATATTTGATCTATTTTATCTATATATTTTTCCATATTTTAGATATATTATTCTATATTTTAGATTGGCTTCCACACAATATGATATGATTATGATTTTCCTTAACTGTCTTCATTTAGATTTGAACCTTCAAAGTTTTTCGAATGATATGATAGATACGAAAGAATCGATACGAACATGATCGATTGCTATTCAGATTCGGGTTCTTATACCAATCTGCCGTTCTTATAAATGTCTTTCGAATTACCAATCCCATCTTCTTTTAGCCAATTCCAAGCTCTGTGGGTTATCAAAGCGAAGCAATCTTCTTGATGGCCATAGGAATGAATGCAGGATTCACTAAGGCATGGGAACTACTTCAGTGTTATGATGATGATGATGGCCATAATAAGCATCATAAGGGGGCGGCCGTATCGCCATATCAAACGACAAGCTGGAGCATATTGATTACGAATTCAACTTAGCTGATCATCACTGTGAGGCGTCAAGGTCACATTACCCACAGACAGACAAAGACACAGACACACACTTCAGTCATCAATTCACCCACAAAATGGCAGAGATTCTGGATCAGGATCAGGCTCAACTGGCCCAAGGATGTCCTATATGCAAGTCAGGCACAATATCCATAAGATTACTTATGATTCAAATCTGAGATGACCACAAATCATATTGAGTCCATCGACACACAAATTCTCTTAGGGATATTCTGGCCTGCTCCCATTTTCACTACGAAATTTATTCCACTTCCACTTCGAAAAGCTGTTCGCAATTATACATGAGTTTGGGTTTTTCGAACTTAGGTCCGATTCGTGCTATGACGCCAGTGGACAGAACGAGACAGAACGATGAACATCAACAAATCCAAGTGGATTCAATCCAAACGAATTGTTCTTATACCATTTACAAAATAATATATTAATATCGTCAGGAGGTTTGCAACGCATAGAAGAAAGCGTTTCCGACTGTATAAAGTATATATATTCTTAATCAAGATGACAAAAGGAATCGATATAACCATGTCCGTCTGTCCGTCCGTCTGTCCGTCCGTCTGTCCGTCCGTCTGTTTCAACTCAAAGATATCAGAAGTCGTAAAAAGCTACAAAGCTGAAATCCTTAACAGATGCTTCCTTTGTCTGCAGGCTGGTCAAGTTCGAGTTTTATTAAGATCAGGCTACTATATCGTATAGCTCCCATATAACTGATTGATCCGGAATGTACACTTAGTAGCATAACTTTCCTGTTTTTCATCCAAATTAAACCAAATTCGGTTTGCATCTATTTTAAGACTGCCCCTTGCACACTGTCTTGATTTGATCAAGATCGGACCACTATATCATATAGCTTCCATATAACCGATTGTTCTGGAATGAACATATATCATCATAACTCTTCTGTTCTTCATTCAAATCACACAAAATTCGGCTTGCATCCGTTTGAGGAGACCCTTCGTTCGCTGGCCTGTTCTGATCAAGATCAGAGAACTATATCATATAGCTCCCATATAACCGATTGTTATGGAATGAACATATATCATCATAACTCTTCTGTTCTTTATTCAAATCAAACCAAATTCGGCTTGCAATCATATGTGGAGACCCTACGTCCGCAGGCCTGATCTGATCAAGATCGGACCACTATATCATATAGCTCCCATATAACTAATTGTTCTGGAATGAACCCTTAGTAGCATAACTCTGCTGTTCTTCATTCAAATCAAATCTAATTCATCTTGTTTCCCTTGTATTTACTCCATCCAGAACTAGATCAGTTATATATTTACAATGTGAATGGTATATAAGCTTCGGCAAGTCCAAGCTAGCTTTCCTTTCTTGTTATTTTTAGTATTTTTCGGATGTTTTTAGAACACATCACTTTTTGACGAAGATTTTATATACAAATCTGTTCAGCCTAGGTTTCTGCAGTTGGAAATATGTTATTGAAATTTCTGATTTGCCTCCTTGTATTTGAACAGTCTAAAAATATCCTAGAATTAGCTGGATAAGTTAAGTTGGCCATAAAACGACTAAATCTGGCAGCACTGCTCAAGTTTTTGGTATTATTGCTTTAGCTTGCTTCAGAGGTTTTTGCCGCCAACGCTGTGCACTGTGTGGTTGCATACAAAATGATAAAAACAATTGTTGCCTCTTGTTTTTGTTGTTTTTGTTGTTGTTATTGCTGTTTGTTGGTGTTGTTGTTGTTGTTGTTGTACGCAATTTAAATGGAATTTTTCTGCTACTGGGCCTCAATGTTGATCGCCATAAATAATCGCGGCGGTGCGGTTGGCCGTGTTCGCCCGTCGCTGCGATGCAACTCAGCATCGGCATCAATGGTGGCGGCGGCGACAACAACGGCAACAGCAACAACAACAAACACAGCAACGGCAACAGCAACAGCTCACCAGCAATAACAACAACGCGAACAAGAACTGGCAATGGTTTAAGCCGCATCTCAGATCGCGGCGATAAGGTAATTGGACTATTATGTCAAAAAGTATTTGGCGTTTAAGAAATATGGCCTGGCATTTGACATTTCGGCAACCAAAGTAGAGTATAGGCAGTAGTACCCTGCCCCGCGCCCCTCCCCAACAACCCCCCCGCACCACACACAGCCCAGTTGCACACAGAAAGAACAAAAGGTGCACATTAAAGAACTGTTTTTTTTTTTGTTCTTTCGATATACAATTGGGCTCTCAGTGGCTTGGCTTTTGTGCCTGCTTTTGGGCACCACAGATTGGGCATTATATATATAAATATATATCGGAAGGCATTGATCAACACAGCCAGAAAGAGACAGAGATGGTTAGTGAGTAAGTAACAGAGGGAGAGAGGGGCTTGCTGGCCATTCTGATTGTGTAAAATTGCTTAAATTTTGTATGCCAATTGCTAAATGCTAAATAATTGCATCCAAATTTGGACATGTCCTGCTTGTTGTTGGCATGAAAACACTAAACACTTGCGGTGATCATAACTTAAGTGCAAAGAAATGATATTTTAGTTTTATATATTCTTGATCAGCATCAACAGACGAGTCGATCTAGCCATATCCGCCCGTATGAACACCTAGATCTCGGATACTATAAGAGCTAGAGTCACCAAATTTGGTAGCTTGACAGAGGCTAAATGATAGTGAAATGGTTTCAATGAATGCCGAATGATTCGGAATTATTCGCCCTCAAATGTCTCAGATTTCACTTTCTGCTTTTCTTTTATCACAAATCAAAGTTTCTTCGCTTTAAACTTCACAGTCACATGAGTTCTGTTTGTCACTAAACAAATTCAATTGAGCATCTAAATATTTCATATATTTTGATAGAAATTATAAAAAAGTTCTTGTCGTTTTTGGCTGCATTTAAAATCGTATTCCTTTCTTTTAAGATTTCCATCTTTTAATCCGTGTCCATCATGCTGCGCAACGTGTGCCACACGAGCAACAACCAAACCAATCTATCCAGACATGATATCCTTTCTTGGTTGAATGAGCATCTCTGCAGTGAGATTAACAAAATTGATGATCTGTGCACTGGGGCCGCCTTCTGCCAGCTATTTCACATGTTGCGTCCCAAGGCCATCAATCTGAAGCGTGTCAAATTCACGACGAACATAGAATGTGAATACATACAGAATTTTAAACTGCTGCAATTATGCTTTCAGAAGGAGAAAGTTAAGAAAGAGATACCCATTGAGAAGCTGGTGAAGGGACGCTGCCAGGACAATCTGGAGTTTGTACAATGGTTCAAGAAGTTCCACGACCTCAACTACGAGAAAGGCAGCCTCTACGATGCGAAGGCAGCACGCGACAATCAGCTGTTTGGAGTGGGACAACCAATGCCAAAACGGACACAACTTCGTCCTGGTCAAACTGCGTTAACTTCGATAAATACATTGATGTCCCGCAAAGTATCCAACTTCACGATCAAATCTGAGATGATCAGCGGCGTCAAGGGGAGGACCAAAAAAGGACCCATTCAAAGAGACATGTCGAGGTGTGCAGCTGAAGAAAGTCAACTGGGAGCTACGGGTGAGGTGATATCTCCACCTCAGACGCAAACTGTAGCTGTTCATCCAACTGTGAGAGTTCTGCAATCGAATTTGGATATGTCTGATAAAGGTTCAACTCAAGCTCAACCCTTGACTGAAGTTCCACTTCCTGCTGTCCCATCGCACAAGCCAGCTGCTAACTTTAAGTCGGATCTAACGGAAGATAAGGTTCTACTTCAGGCCCGAGTGTCATATTTGCCACTCCCACCATCTGGTAAACAACCCAAATATGAGGGAGCTGCTTCGCATTTCGTTACGCAGAAGTTCAAGCCTGAGGCTCATATCGAGACTACAGAAAACATGGGCGATGCAAAAATTATCCAAGCTGCAGAAGACTGCAATCTCATTGGCACCAATAAGACTAAGACGATGGCGCATGGCGATTCCTGCAAAACAAAACCGGAAAATTCTGAAGGATCAAAAGAATCAATTGTTCCTGTCGACTTCTCTGATAAGTGCGTCCAAGCTGATGAAGAGCCAAAACGGCGGATTCCTGCATCCAACAAACCAGATTGTGATGATGCGCCAACTCGTTCTAAGGATTCTCTACCAAAAAATTGGAAGTATTCATGCTGGAGTAAATGTTGTGCTGAAGGTAGAATTCGCTTAGTATTGCATGCCAATAAGTATGAAGAGAATTCTCGGCGAATAATCAAGAGTCTGCGAGAAAAAATCAACCAAATAATTCAAGAAGAGACACTGAGAGGAGTCACTGAGATGGCTGAAAGTGAAGAAAGTTCCACTCGAGATGTAGCAAGTGATTTGAGAGAATTAAGCGAATCTTCATTTACTTCAAGCATTGATTTCACCTCGCATGAATGCGTTTGCTATCGCCCGAATCTGATATTTGAGTGCCAACGCTGTTTCCATTATATTCATGGGCGGTTCTCCGAAGTATGCGAGACACATCCAACGGCCGAGTTCCCTAGGGATTTCAGCCAATGCCCGCATTGCTCGGCCCCAATCCATCAAATCAAGGAATCAAACCTAAGCCTAGAGGAGTTCAAACAGATTGAAGAGGCCAAGCTACCGGACTCCGATGACTCATAAGCTGAGTTTGACACTAAGATAATGCAACTACTCTTAACACAGACACCTCAAGCAACTCTCTCACACGATATATATTTGTTTATAACCTGATTTCTGATAGTTGTTCATCGATTAAAAATTTCCAATTTGTGGTTTATTAACTGAATTTGTACTCACAGAATATCGTAACTTTCCAACAATCTGATAATACATACATATTGTCACATTCAAGGGGGCAGCTACCTCGAATCTCCCGCAGCACAGAACTGATAGCCAGCCCAAGGCAATAAGACGATATGATTATAATATGGACAACATTCGTGGCCACAGGATTGACAGAGAGGACAAGAAATGTGCAAAACCACAGGCAAAGATGAGTTGAAGTAATCCTTAAGGAATCATTGCCTAGGGTTTTCCTCTCGAACGCCCCAAGGTTAGCTGCATCTGATTGTGCTACTGGCCAGGCCTCAGCATCATATAAGGGTACCCAAAGGATCAGCGTCTTGTAAAGTCTTAGTTTCGTCTGTCGAGAGAGAGAGAGAGAGAGAGAGGTCTACTGTTCCTTTGCTTACTGAGCCCATAGTAGCACCTGCTGGTCAAGATCTCCTCTCCAGGCTGACATTATTGTTGTTGTTTTTGAGAGCAGTGAAGAGGTATATGAGCTCCTTGACAGATTTCAAGTTATTGTCAATGCTTTATGTATGTCGGCTCCTATAAGGATGCCAAAGTCTAGATTCACTTTAGTTCAGGCTAGATCATCTATTGGTCTAGAGTTCCAGCACTTAGATTACAATTGATATGCCACTTATCCAGCAAAATATATATCTAACTAAATCGCTAGGTTTTGCTTTACCAAAATAAGCCACAATACAAACCCAATAGATCATATTATCCAAATAGCTTTTGAAAGAAGTTTTTGCAGAATGAACCCAATCCACGTAGCTAGCTGCGGTCCAATCTACAGCTGATGCGTTGCTTCCTGGCATTGACATGAATACTTCACTTTACCTTTGGTCGTGGATGAAGAAGAGTCTTACATAATTAATTGGCATCCACAAGTTGGAGATGATTGATACAGGCACCTCCCCTGCCCCCCTCATTGGCAAATGGCAAAAAAAAAACGATGGTTATTCAGAATTTTGCCTAATTAGAATGTAATCGCAGACACAGTTTGGGTTTATACTTTAGCTGCAACTGCAACTGCAACCGCAACTCCAATTAAATGCATGAAAAGCACAAAACGAACGCAAAGAGCCGAGCCGCGCCGCGGCGCGCATGAAAATGGGAAAATGGTAATGAAAATGAGCTACGATTTGCGTATAAAAATTTGTATGCAAAAAGTGCAGCGTTGCCAGTGTCTTCTTCTCCTTTTCTTCGACGTGTATTATCATAATTGCAGCCAGCCTCAATTAAAACTAAGAAAAAACACCAGCAGCAGCAGCTAGAGCAGCAACAGAGGGGTGCTGTAACCCAGAGGTGGGGGGTGTAGTTCCAGGCAAAGCCAGGCCGAGAAGCAGAGCCAGCCAAACGCCTTTAATCCAAATCGAAAGCTGCCATTTTTTGAGTCATTTTAATGGCTTTGTTGTTATGTTAAACATCTTTTAATGGCCCAAAGCAAAAATTATATTCAAAATGAAATTAAATTAAAAATGCATTTCGCTTCGGCTGCCGGGGCCAGTGTGGCCGCCATGGGAAGGATGTGCTGGTGCTGGCACCGGGGTTGCCCCTGCCTGCTGCATGAAATGAAGCCATCAGCTCGCGATGTCACGCAGACGAAACAATTTCAAGAAGTTTTCAAACTTGTTGAAAGCCATGTGTGGGCCACGCGCAGGGGGGGGGGGTTGCTGGGGAAGGGGTTGGCTTGGTTTGGCATATGAGTACGCTCAAGTCCCCCCTCTCCCCCCGTCTCGTTGGCGTGTCAGTTTCACGTGCAGTGGCAAAAGGTAATTTATCTTGTTGTTTTTTTTTTCTTATTTCATATAAATATATTTATATTGTTTTTTGTTGTCCATTTTGTATATTTATTTAAGCCAGACGCCAATTTCCCAACGCTTTGAGGATTTCTTTTTCTTCTCCTTTCCATTTTTGTAGACCTTTTTTTGTTTCAGGCTAATTATAAGCGAGTCGGAGGCATTTTAATGGAGATTTTTGTATGAGCATAATGAATGAAATAATTATAAGAACGGACAAGAACGAGCATTGCTTACGAGCTGGAATGTGTGTGTGTGTCTCTCTGTGTGTGTGTGTGTGTGTGTGTGTGTGTGTGTGTGTGTGTTATGTTGATGGACAGCAATTGAAAACTATACTTAACAATTGAAACATATTTTCGAACAATTTTCAACAATTTTTGTAATCATTCGGGGCTGCCTAAGAAAGTAAGTCCGACGGCATCATATCATAGCAACTGGATCTTGAAGCCAGACAATGAGCTTGATGATTGCTGTAAAGAGAATGACATATGATGAGACTTCATTATGTTCAATATGTTCATTGTAGCCATCGATTATCATCATCAATTTGCACCAAATTGCAAACTTATCGATTTCATGAATCACTGATCGATTTGACTGGTTTGGCGGCAGAAAATGAATGAATGAATGAATGAAAATGAATTGAAAACAAATAGACTCCATTATAGTAAGAGTTCATTCCGAATCATTCGGTTATATGGAAGATATATGATATAGCGGTCCGATCTGGATCAACTCTGAAACTGACAATTTGGATAAAAAACAACGAATTGAAAAAACAACCAAGTTGAATGAGATAATATGTAGTATTATCAGATTGTTGGAAAGTTACGATATTCTGTGAGTACAAATTCAGTTAATAAACCACAAATTGGAAATTTTTAATCGATGAACAACTATCAGAAATCAGGTTATAAACAAATATATATTGTGTGAGAGAGTTGCTTGAGATGTCTGTGTTGAGAGTAGTTGCATTATCTTAGTGTCCAACTCAGCTTATGAGTCATCGAAGTCCGGTAGCTTGGCCTCTTCAATCTGTTTGAACTCCTCTAGGCTTAGGTTTGATTCCTTGATTTGATGGATTGGGGCCGAGCAATGCGGGCATTGGCTGAAATCCCTAGGGAACTCTGCCGTTGGATGTGTCTCGCACACTTCGGAGAATCGCCCATGAATATAATGGAAGCAGCGTTGGCACTCAAATATCAGATTCGGGCGATAGCAAATGCATTCATGCGAGGTGAAATCAATGCTTGAAACATCTGAAGATCCGCTAAATTCTCTCAAATCACTTGCTACATCTCGAGGGGAACTTTCTTCACTTTCAGCCATCTCAGTGACTCCTCTCAGTGTCTCTTCTTGAATTATTTGGTTGATTTTTTCTCGCAGACTCTTGATTATTCGCCGAGAATTCTCTTCATATTTATTTGCATGCATTACCAAACGGATTCTACCTTCAGCACAACATTTACTCCAGCATGAATACTTCCAATTTTTTGGTAGCGAACCCTTGGAACGAGGTGGCGCATCATCACAATCTGGTTTGTCGGGTGCAGGAATCCGCCGTTTTGGGTCTTCATCAGCTTGGATGCATTTATCGGTGAAGTCGACAAGAACAATTGATTGTTTTGATCCTTCAGAATTTTCCGGTTTTGTTTTGCAGGAATCGCCATGCGCCATCGTCTTAGTCTTATTGGTGCCAATGAGATTGCAGTCTTCTGCAGCTTGGATAATTTTTGCATCGCCCATGTCTTCTGTAGTCTTGACATGAGCCTCGGGCTTGAACTTCTGCGTAACGAAATGCGAAGCAGCTCCCTCATATTTAGGTTGTCTACCAGATGGGGGGAGTGGCAAATATGAAACTCCGGCCTGAAGTACAACCTTATTTTCCGTTACATCCGATTTAAAGTTAGCAGCTGGCTTGTGCGATGGGACAGCAGGAAGTGGAACTTCAGTCAAGGGTTGAGCTTGAGTTGAACCTTTATCAGATATATCCAAATTCGATTGCAGAACTCTCACAGTTGGTTGAACAGCTACAGTTTGCGTCTGAGGTGGAGTTATCACCTCACCCGGAGCTCCCAGTTGACTTTCTTGAGCTGCACACCTCGACATGTCTCTTTTAATGGGTCCTTTTTTGGTCCTCCCCTTGACGCCGCTGATCATCTCAGATTTGATTGTGAAATTGGATACTTTGCGGCTCATCAATGTATTTATCGAAGTTAACGCAGTTTGACCAGGACGAAGTTGTGTCCGTTTTGGCATTGGTTGTCCCACTTCAAACAGCTGATTTTCGCGGGCTGCCTTCGCATCGTAGACGCTGCCTTTCTCGTAGTTAAGGTCGTGGAACTTCTTGAACCATTGTACAAACTCCAGATTGTCCTGGCAGCGCCCCTTCACCAGCTTCTCAATGGGTATCTCTTTCTTAACTTTCTCCTTCTGAAAGCATAATTGCAGCAGTTTAAAATTCTGTATGTATTCACATTCTATGTTCGTCGTGAATTTGACACGCTTCAGATTGATGGCCTTGGGACGCAACATGTGAAATAGCTGGCAGAAGGCGGCCCCAGTGCACAGATCATCAATTTTGTTAATCTCACTGCAGAGATGCTCATTCAACCAAGAAAGGATATCATGTCTGGATAGATTGGTTTGGTTGTTGCTCGTGTGGCACACGTTGCGCAGCATGATGGACACGGATTAAAAGATGGAAATCTTAAAAGAAAGGAATACGATTTTAAATGCAGCCAAAAACGACAAGAACTTTTTTATAATTTCTATCAAAATATATGAAATATTTAGATGCTCAATTGAATTTGTTTAGTGACAAACAGAACTCATGTGACTGTGAAGTTTAAAGCGAAGAAACTTTGATTTGTTATAAAAGAAAAGCAGAAAGTGAAATCTGAGACATTTGAGGGCGAATAATTCCGAATCATTCGGCATTCAGCACTTCACTATCATTTAGCCTATGTCAACCACCCAGTTCGACAGTTTGATTAATAGAACTTATTAGTCGAAAACGTACTTCCTTCACCTGTGGAAATAGGCAGCGAAGCATTCTTCTTTCTAATTGTAATACATTTGCCATTCCAAGAAATCTGTTTGTGCGTGAGAGAGACAGAGCGCCATCTATTGTACACAGTTTTCACTCAAATGTCTTTATATGGGATCTAAATGTTATAGTGATGCGACTTTATGAATTTCACCTAAGAGCAGCTTAAAGCACAAATAAGCCAACGGTGGAAATGATAAGTCGATAGCTTTAAAACTGAGAGAATAGTTTCCAATAGAAACGGACAGACAGAATTGTATAGAAAAAAGGAAGTAGTTTTCGTGAATGGTATAAAAAAAAAGAGTGGTGCTTTGAGTCAGCCGAGGTAGGCAGCCGGTAGGACTCGAACCTACGTATTCTGATTGTTGGATCAGATGCTTGATCACTCAGCCACGGCTGCTTGTGATGGGTTTAACCTAATTGATCCAGATATATATATATTTACAGCGAGACAAAGTGAATTCTATTTATAGAATTTCGGCAATCGTCGTTGGGGTGGGAGTAGGAGTTTGCTGTATTTCTATATGTGTATGTGTATGTATGTGAATGTGCGTGTGTGACTGAAATCAGCGTCATAAATGCGTAGCAGCTAGGAATGACAGTTCTAGTTCAATTTGACGAACAAGTTCAAATGATCATTGCTCTCCTATGAACTAAATGATGATAAGTTCAAACACTAAGAACATTTTCAAGAAATACATAACGAATATATAAACCAGCGATATTTCTCTTTGTTACATATAACTTTTGCAGACACGATATAGTTGAACGATTCGAATGGAATGCGGTTCATACAAACATTCAGATCTAGAAACATTGTAAAGCAGTTTGTCAACAATTTGTAGTCAGTCTCAAATAGTTCAATGTTTTAACTAGAGATTAAACTCAGAAAAAATTAGGAAAAAACAAAACTTTTACATTTTTCGGTAAAAATTTAATGTTTCCAAACAAATATTGAAAATCAAAATTGTTCACAAAATTGTTAGCTGCATTCCCAAAGACAATACGTAGGCATATATCAGCGAATCAGTGAATCAGTGAATCAAGATGGAACCAAACAATCGTCTGAAGACGAGCAAGAGTGCCTTGAAGACTTCGCCCAACTTTGAGAAGTCCGAGACCAACTTGCGCAAGAGCACCAAGTTCGATGAGCTGAATGTGTCGCAAACATTCCATCCCGCCGATAAGGACTACGGCCACATGAGTGTCTATGAGCCGAGGACTACATATAACTACTCCAACACGGGCTGCGACGAGAACGAAGGTGAGCAGGGCGGCACTGACCTGCGTCTGTCGAAGAGCCGAAGTATAGCGACGAAAGCAAGGGAGTCATCCCCAAACGTCAAACATGGCGATGACTCTGGCGGCATTGAAGAACCCGAGCCGGAGAATGAGGAGTGGCTACGGCGATGCCGTGAGTTTGAGCGACGTTGCGAGGAGCATTATCGGGAATATGAGCCAGTGAAATTCGCACGCCAGCTGATACAGCAGGAGAATGATAAAGATGAGGAGGACGTGCTGGTGCACATACGATCTCGCCACCAACTTTGATGAAGTTCCTGGAGCCATTTCTGCAGTCGGAGCAACCAGCTATATGGAAATGCAGCCAGGTCAAACTTGGAAATCATGCAATTATTCTTAATTTAGACTTTGGAATAGAAGTTAACCATGACAAACATTGTCTGTTATAGATTTGAGGGGGATGGGATGACACAAAACTTGATCTGTGGGGAGGTTAGCTTAGGTTAATCTAGTGGAGCCATTGAAAAGAATCGCTCTCATGCTGTTTCATGATCTGTTTGTGATTAGCCAAGATGAAGAGTTTCCTTCAGCGGCAAGGGGATACACTTCCCGCTTTGATGCCCTGGTGACCGGGTAGATAAGCAGCAGAGTACTGCCAGAGATCCTAATCCTGCCGCTATTAGTGTCCCGGCGGCGTACTAGTTGCGGTGGTGAGTAGCACTTCCAAATATGAGTCTACTCGGTGCCGTAAACTATTGCTGAGTCGGAGAGCGTTCTCTCTCGTTTTGCTGTAAATAACGCAGAGGCAATGGCGCAATGGAAACCTGGAGTTCTCTTATACGCACTAATCTAGACGTGAATAGGGCCTCCCTGCTTGCCAGGACATTTCTGCAGGAATCTTCCAGCCGCTTATCTATCAACGCAGATCTTAACTGAGTATTTTAAGGAGTCAATTCTTCTAAGGGCGAAACCCTCCGCCTGCACTGATCGGACAGCTTCCACTAGCGAAGTCTTAATATGAAATTCGTTTGTCCTAGCTCTTGTAGTCTCCAATATCCAGTTTTTATTAGAAGGACAGAAAGACGCAGCACGGCTGGATTGAGGAAGAGATCAAGGCAAACCTCGAAACAGTCAGATGTTAAGCTTACCAAGGAGTAATTTCTGAATTTGTGCTGTTTTGGGACAGTGAGCTGTTTCCCTAATTACGATATCCGATGACCTCCTAATCATAGTTGCAAGCCCAGTTCGAAGCGAGCTTCTTTCGAACCGGATATCGGGCTTTATCCACTGTGATCCGAACCTTAAACCAAATGAGGTGTAGCAGAGCCGAAAGCGAACCAACGTTTTCAGCTGGGTTTCTTCTTCATTTATTTACTTAAATATTTTGTCTCTAAATATTAACACTTTTATTATAATTACGTAATTCTAAACTATTTTTGGCAAGTTGTTTTTGTTTTCGCCTTTTGTTTTTTTGGCTACTGAATTTTTGCATTTTGGCCATTTAAGGAGAAAACGCGATTTTCGTTTGTGTTTTTCTGCTCGCACTTTAGAAGAGTAAACGAGTATATTGTATTCGTGGAAATGTATGTAACGGTGAAAATATCAGGTATATATATTCTTGATCAGCATCAACAGCGGAGTCGTCTGTCCATCTGTAGCAACGCCTAGATCTTGGACTTACCAAATTTGGTTTGCCTATGCATAAGCACGTACCCTTCCGATCTTCGATGCTGAGTACGAGTATCATATAGTCGGAATATCGACCATGGCGTTCTTACTTGTTTGTTTTTGGTGTCCAAAAGCGCATATCAAACATCAAAACGAACATCAAAATGCGCAACATTTCAAACGTGAGCTGAGCTGCCAAAACTATTTGAATATCGTCGTAGCATTTGTGTCAGAGACTACGGAGTGAAATATTTTCTTGGCTTTTGGTTTTTTGTTGCTGCAACATGTGGCCAATACAGCCGCTTGTCAAATGTTTGTCGTCAGTTTATTAAGCTGCACTGCCCCAGCAGAGGGGTAGCCCAAATTTGTGATGTTATTTGTAAAGATGATTTGTAAGGTCAGGATGATGAGCCGAATTAAGGGAATCAGCAATTCTGCGTATCAGTTTAAAACTAAGAAAAAAAGCTGAAATTTTCAAACAAAGTGTAGAAGTGGGTCAAAGTAGACATGAAAATGTTGAGGAAATTATGAAATCTTAGAGGCTCTTTAAAGTAGAAGGTAGAATTTATGAAAATTGCTTGGGGAAATAGGTAAAGAACGCCTGGAAAGATTTCTAGTATATGTTTTTTATATATGAAACTCTTCATGCTGATTGACTGACTGATTAAGCAAGCAGGCATAGGTCAAACGGCAATAGTTAGGAGGCTGAGATTTTCAAACAAGTTAGAGCTAATGGCGTATTTCCGCATTTCTAAATTCCGTTTGAAAGTGGATCAGAATCGAGGACTGTCATCTATATTCTTCAACACTCAAGATAAATCACAGCCACCAGAGGCTGTCTTTGCTGTCTCTGTTGCAGGACTTGGCTTTGAGAAAGATATATGTATATAGCTTTTGGCAGCCGTTGCCTCTACTCTGGCCACATAATTCCCCTGCCATTATAATTTTATATATGTTATGTAAATGTTCCTTGACTAGGATATATAATCTTCGGTATCCAAACATAGATTTCTTCTCTCCATTCGTTTTTTTGTTTTGTTTTTAAGATTTTTGTTTACTGCCAAAATTGTACAATTGCGCGGCATTTGACAGTCTTAGAAATTCGTTTGAAGAATTGGACAATCGCTTCAGTTTGGCCTTTAATTGAAAGATGTCAATTTGCGTTTGCAACAACAGAACTGCATCAGCCGCAGCAGCAGCAGTAACAGCAACAGCAATAACCACAGGCTACAAAACGCACAAAGTGCGTTGCGCAACAACAACAACAACAACAACAGCAACAACAACAGCAACAGCAACAGCAGCAGCAGCATAGAGTGTGTCTGCCAAATATAAATTTTCAACCAAATTGCCAAACGTCAGCAATGCTATCAGCGGCATTTATCAGTTAAACTCTGCTTCAGCAGCAGCAGCAGCAGCAGCAGCAGCAGTTGTTGCTGTTGCACGTGCTGTTGTTATTGTGTGTGCGTGTGTGTGTGTGCAGCGTAGGCCTCTGCATGCTTTATCGCAATATTTAATTGGCAAAATATGCGTCTAAACGCACATAAATTGCATTGCTAACGCGTTTTGGTTGCGTCTCACCGTGGTCAGACTTGTGGCTCACAGCTCAGGCTCAGGTTCAGGCTCAGCCTCAGCCTCAGCCTGGGACACATGGCAACTCAGAGACTCTTGGAGACTTGGAGACTCTCAAACGACCGCACGCCAATTACCTTTACCATTACGAACAGTGGTTGAAAATGCTTGCAAAACATATTATTTAGATATGATTTCAAAATGTTTAGAATCCGATTGTACTTTAAGATCATACTACTGCGTTCAACGTTGCTGCAGGGTCCGTTTTCCTGTGTTGCTGATAAAGTAGATCAGAGATGGGCAAATTACAAAAGTCTATCACATGGGATAGGAATAAAATAAACCAGCATACGAGGTGAATATAAACATGCATAAACATTTCGTGTTCTGCTTGTTGATTGTAGTTCGGTTTGTACTTTTAAGGCAGCGTGACTTCACTTGTGCTCTGATTGTATTCTCACAAAGGGAGTATTTTGTTGTTGTAATACTATGTAAAAGCCTAGCCCTGGCTTAGGAGAATTATTACTCTCATTAAGCTATGGGGCTATGTGATATAGTGGTCCGATCTAGATGATTTTTGCATATGAACAGTTGAAAGCAGGAAGAAGATTAGTTCACCTAGAAACAAACGGATAGATGGACAGCAGGACACAAGGACAGACGGATATGGTTATATCGATTCCCTCTTGTCATGCTGATCAAGAATATATATACTTAACACAGTCGGAAACGCTTCCTTCAGTGCGTTGCAATGGTATAAAAATCGTTTATAAAGTGTCGAATTCGTTACAAAATCATTATATTCGTTCATAATACTAAGATAGTCTCGTTTTTCTTATACCCTGAACGATGTTCTCGACAAAAGCCCATTCTCACTTTCCGAACGCTTTGGCATTAATATAGGTATGTTCTGGGTTCACATAAATCACGATTTTGGCTCTTTTCAAGAACGATTTGGCGTCACTTCAAAACAAACTTTCCAACCTCAACTTTTGTTCTCATTTTGAGAATCGTTTGGTCAAACCATCTTGATAATATCACCACTCTTCCCCCTCAGCAGGACCACATCATCTAAACCATCAAATGTAAGGTTACTGAGGGCCAAATCTGGTGTAGCATTAATCAAACTTTCGGCCCTTTGATGGAAAGATCATTTCTTTGTGGCTGAGTTGAAGTCGTTAAATTTTTATCTCTTTGCTCAATAAAAGGAAAGCTGCTGCCTTGTCCAAGCCGAACTTGTCTAATCTTGAAGATTTGATATGCATTTTCTCTTCTCAGGATGTGACTTGAACCCATTCATTTCATTCACACAATCAGCCCACTGTGCGGTGTTTTGGCCAGTGTTAAAGCTGAGACTGCCTGCAGCCGCACGCAATGTCAAGGCATTTCACTCAACTGTTGTTGCCTCTGTTGCTGTTGCTGCCACTGCCACTGCTGTTGCTGCTGCTGCTGCTGCGTTGTTGCTGTGTGGCGGCAATTGCTGTGCGGTTGTTTTGGAGCTGGACACAAGGAGCTGCAGTTGGATATTGCCGCAAAATGTCACAATTGCCGTGTTGCCGTTGCCCAGCTCTAAGATATTTGCCAGCGAGTCTTGAAACCTGCCTCCTACCTCCTGCGTCTTGGCCTCGGCTTTGGCTTGCCCTCCTTTGCGGCGGCATTTGCGGCAACACCGACTTCGACTGCGGCCTCTGCGGCTTTCGCTTAAGGCTTGTTAAATTGTCGCAAAGTTATGAGCAAACGAGACATTTGAGGATGAGACGACGGTTCGGCGGCAGGCGGATCAAGACAGCAGACGGCACATGTTCTTGGATGTGTGGAGGATGCCCAATTGAACTGCCTGGGACAAGTGTAGTGGATGGAGCTCGACTTGGTTTGGCTTTGGGTCAGTCACCATGAAGCTTGGAGGAGGTGTGAGATTATGGAGGGAATTATAATTTATATTTGTGGATGATTTAAAGGATATGTTCCAAAAACGATTGATTTTGAAATTTGAAAAGATATTTCAAATCAGGAAACTACAATAAACTATTATGCGGCTGCGCCCCTCGGACGGTTTTGCTTTAAGATTGGGCTTGGCAGCCATTTAATCGTACGTCAACGTCCCTTATAAGTCTTCCTTTCCACATGCTACTCCTGATCTTACTTAGAAATCAAGGGAACAAAGATTCACATTTGCATTCAATTTCACAATCTTTATGTTTTGTATAACCTCGCAAAGACTAGATTCATGTTGGATATGCAAATGCATATCTATGAGTAAATATTTACTATGTAAGTAACATATATATATCTATCTATATATATATATATATATAGAAGTACAAGTTTTGTTTGGAAATTACGAGACAAAAGTTTTCGCCTAGGCGTCGGCGACCTTCGTCGGTATAGTTGTGTTTGTGTCTGTGCTCGAAGTGTATGCATGTATGTGTGTGTGTCTGTGTGAAAACTTTGTCTTAAAGTTTAAACTAGAGCAGGAACTATTTGTCCCAAATGTTGCTGCAATGCATAGATATATGTACTATACATAGCTACTCGTTTATATGTTGCATAGTTGAGAGTCTGCTTGTTTATAAGTATATAAAACACTTTCGACTACTCTTTACACAGGTTAACACAGATTGAACACAGTGTGTGGCATTAAAGTCCGCTCACGGAGAGTGTTAAGGTTCGGATCACCGCGTATAAGGTCGGATATCCGGTTTGAAAGGGGCTCGATTCGAACCGGGCTTGCAACCCTGATTAGAAGGTCATCGGATATCGTAATTAGGGTAACAGCTCACTGTCTCAAATCAGCGAAAATTCAGAAATTATACCTTGGTAAGCTTAACATCTGACTGTTTCGAGGTCTGCCTAGATCTCTTCCTCAACCCAGCCGTGCTACGTCTTTCTGTCCTTCTAATAATTAGATATTGGGGACTACAAGAGCTAGGGCCAACGAATTTCATATTAAGACTTCGCTAGTGGAAGCTGTCCGATCAGTTCAGGCGGAGGTTTTCGCCCTTGGAAGAATTGACCCTTTGAAATACTCAGTTAAAATCTGCGTTGATAGATAAGCGGCTGGAAGATTCCTGCAGAAATGTCCTGGCAAGCAGGGAGGCCCTATTCACGTCTAAATTAGTGCGTATAAGAGAACTCCAGGTTTCCATTGGGCCATTGCCGCTGCGTTATCTACAGCAAAACGAGAGAGAACGCTCTCCGACTCAGCAATAGTTTACGGCACCGAGTAGCTACATATTTGGAAGTGCTACTCACCACCGCAACTAGTACGCCGCCGGGACACTAATAGCGGCAGGATTAGGCACACTGGCAGTACTCTGCTGCTTATCTACCCGGTCACCAGGGCATCAAAGAAAGCGGGACAGTGTATCCTCTTGCCACTGAAGGAAACTCTTCATCTTGGCTAATCACAAACAGATCATGAAACAGCATGAGAGCGATTCTTCTCAATGGCTCCACTAGATTAACCTAAGCTAACCTCCCCACAGATCAAGTTTTGTGTCATCCCATCCCTCTCAAATCTATAACAGACAATGTTTGTCATGGTTAACTTCTATTCCAAAGTCTAAATGAAGAATAATTGCATGATTTCCAAGTTTGACCTGGCTGCATTTCCATATAGCTGGTTGCTCCGACTGCAGAAACGGATCCAGGAACTTCATCAAAGTTGGTGGGGAGATCGTACTGCCCCAGCACGCCTAATGCTCCTCCTCATCGTTATCGTTCTCCTGCTGTATCAGCTGGCGTGCGAATTTCACCGGCTCATATTCCCGATAATGCTCCTCGCAACGTCGCTCAAACTCACGGCATCGACGTAGCCACTCCTCATTCTCCGGCTCGGGTTCTTCAATGCCGCCAGAGTCATCGCCATGTTTGACGGTTGGGGATGACTCCCTTGTTTTGGTCGCTATACTTCGGCTCTTCGACAGACGCAGGTCTGTGCCGCCCTGCTCACCTTCGTTCTCGTCGCAGCCCGTGTTGGAGTAGTTATATGTAGTCCTCGGCTCATAGACACTCATGTGGCCGTAGTCCTTATCGGCGGGATGGAATGTTTGCGACACATTCAGCTCATCGAACTTGGTGCTCTTGCGCAAGTTGGTGTCGGACTTCTCAAAGTTGGGCGAAGTTTTCAAGGCACTCTTGCTCGTCTTCAGGCGATTGTTCGGTTCCATCTTGATTCTATGAGTCGCTGATATATGCCTACGTATTGGGGAATTGGGAATGCAGCTAACAATTTTGTGAACAATTTTGATTTTCCAAATTTTTGTTTGGAAACATTAAATTTTTACCGAAAAATGTAAAAGTTTTGTTTTTTCCTAATTTTTTTAATCTCTAGTTAGAACATTGAACTATTTGAGACTGACTACAAATTGTTGGCAAACTGCTTTGCTATGTTTCTAACGACCTTTTCGGGTGACCTGTTTGAGAGGAGTCTTAGTATGCGGTGAGCAATCGTTTCAGGCTCACGTGTTTCTATCGATGGAAGGATTCCGAACCGAAGTAACTCTTCCGGCTAAAAATGTGTAACGAATGGAAAGGAACATGATAAAGTCCAACCACCCAATCCTCTAGACAATTAAGCCCTTCTTTTGAATCACAAAGACATTAAAATTGTATTTTTATCTGTTTAAATGTTCTGAGCCGCGGCGGAGCGCAGCCTCAAGCGATAGGAGACAGATGTAAGCAAAATGTAAATACAAGAGATTTGGCAATCTTAGGCTTATGAACAATGTACGTACAACTTCAGTGTGGATTGTGTGAGATGAGTTAGGAGCAGAGAGTATACGATTGTGAAGGAATACATGCGGTTAGGCAAAGCATAACAAGCTTCGCGCGTAGCAAGCCCCGTGACTTGGTATCGTGGGTCCACATGAACGTGAAGCGCATTGTACGTCAACGTCCCGATATATTAAGATGGACGGTAAGGTTTTCTTGGATGATGATGTGTCTATGTGAGTAGGTCTTGCAACTCACTCTTGCACGTTGTCCGGACTGATTGAACCATACATTTTCATGTAGCATCATTAGGGAGCTTTGTAGTGAATGGAAATTTCAAGGGCTTAGAGAAACCCAAAGCAAATGAACCAAGTAAACATTAACTTGGGTAAGATGATTGCTGTGTGGGAAATGGAGCTGTTCTAGAGGAGAACTTGCCTTCGAATCAAGTCTTTACAGCTGAAATTTTTCGAATCTTTTCAAACTATATTAACTGAGCCTCTAAATTTATCATCTATATGTTATTGAATTCGAAGAGTGTTTGGCTTTCATTGTAGCCCGCCGTCTTACAAACTCTTCCTTGTGATTATTATTGTTATTGTTGTTGTTGTTGTATTTGAATGCCAACATCATTTCGCAGCAGAGTTCTTCTTCTTCCTTTTTCCTACCAACTTGAAGCAAACGTCCTTGGCTTGTGGTTGTTGTTGTTGCTGTTGTTGTTGCTGTTGGTGTTGGTTTTGTCTGTCTGCAAAGTTTTCTATATTTTTAGCAACACAGCAGCAACTGCAATGTCGTCCGACATTTTTGGAGTTTCAGTTTTCTCACTTTTAGCAATAAGTTTCAAACTTAAATAAGGATAATAAAATGCTGTCTCTATTTTGTCTCGCTCTCTCACACACACACACACACACATACTTATACTTGCTACTACTGTGTGTGTGTTGTCTCATTTGCTTTTTTCAAAAAAAAAGGAAAAACCTTCTTCAGAATCAAAAACTTGGATACGACTCTCTACCTCTCTCACTCCCTCCCTCTCCCTCCCTCTCCCTCCCTCTCCCTCCCTCTCTCTCTATCTCTATCTGTGTAGTCGTCCTTGGGGCAACACACTGTCTGCTGGCTGTCTGCATTGCCTTTGCCTGTCTGTCTGCTTGTACAGCAACAACAACATCAGCAACAACAACAGCAGCAACAACAACAACAGCGACTACAGGAACATCCTAGTTTAACTCTCCTCCCCTCCCCACCCCTCATGGCACTCCTCTTGTGCTCGTCGAGCGCATGATTCACTCTTGAACAACTTTTTAACATAATGAAATCAAATAAAATGTAGGTAGGAAAATGCTTATGCAGCAGCTGCCTGTACTAGCGACAACAGCAGCAATAACACAAACTTGTGCCACATAGAACTAGACACAAATATCTATATATATACATATATGTATATATATATATATATACTTGAGTTGGCCTTATAAAATATATTTGCAGTCTGTGCGCCATTTGCTCTGCTGCGGTTCCTTCTTCTTCGACTTTTGCCGTTGTTGATGTTGATGTTGCTGTTGCTGTTGTTGTTGCTGTTGTTGCCTCAACACTTTCACTCTCTGTGGCATAAACTACTTTATCCAGAGCACTTTTATCCTGCACACAACACAAGATGCTTTCAATTTGGCTTGGTAATTTATACAAGTAGCAACTGCAACTGCAACGATGATCTTTTCCATCAGACAGACACATGGCTGAGGTGAAGACGTTAAATATTTGAAATATGCTGAGAATTTTGCCATCACAATTTATAGTTAATTGTGGGAAATTGTGAAAATATTCACTTTGTTTTGTCAACATATAATAAGAATTAAAAAATGCAAGAGCTTTCATTGTAACATGTCTGATTTTGATTGTTTGTTCGCGTCAAAGTCACATCCATTCCATTTTAGTCCTCAAATGCTTTCAAACAGAACCAAACACTTCACTCTACCAAGACTTAATATGATAGCTAGATGATAAATCCTTGAATCTTGAAATCTTTGCAGACCTCTGAAGTCTCGGGGTTGACCTACACAGAAAGAACTAGAATTGACTGAAATAAAATCTTCAACTTTTCATGGTCGAAAAGTTGTTCTTGTTGAGGCACCGATCATTGTTGGTCAAAGTGAACTATCACAGCGAATTATATATGTAGACATCCAAGAGCAAATGGAGATACACTACATCATTATATACATCCTTATATACAACCATTTTCCACGCACAATCACATACACATATACAGATGTCTCAATCTTCTGTGCAATTAGCTTGAGCTTACGATTGCGGCACCTGACATTCCAATCAGCTCTACGTAGGTTCGAATCATACAAAAAATGGCGATGATGTATTAATTTGGTCACCCTTCGTCAGCGTTCTATGACATCGCCATGTTGAAGTCGCCACTGAAAGGCATTGCCAGTGGTCTGGCTGGTAAGTTCTGGTGTTCAGCGTACTGCAGGTTAGGGATGTATGAAGTCGGCGGCTAAAATATATCTAACAGAGCTATCAAAGTGAAATTTTGGTGAACAAGAACCAGTTGACCATAAGAATCGTAGCTGCAGTGATTCTATTAGTTGTACCTGAAGAAGAAGCATGAGAGGATGCTTGTTGGGTTGATGAATCGCCCTGTGAACTAGTTGAGCTTGAGATACCAAAGTGAAGAAGCGTATGCTGACTTAATCTACCGCGACAGCATGCTGAGCGGCATCCACGAACTTGTCAGTTCCTCTTTAGACAATTGAAACGTAATCAAAGTCCTTTTGTCTCTTGAAGCCAAACTGTAGGTGAGAGATGGGCAAATCTGGGACAAGGGAATAAGTTATGGCCAACAGCATCAGTGGCGATAAAGGAGCTTCTACCAGTATTGTTCCTTATACCCTGGCTCAACTAAGCGTACAGTTGTTCTTGGCTTTTGAGTTGTATCTGAAGTAAATGTGATGGTTGTGTTGGTGTCTCGAAGAGCTGAACTGCCCAGAATTTGTGTAAGAAGCGACAAGTGAGCGTAAGAAATTGACAGATAAAGAGTGGGTAAGCAAAGACAATAGCGATAGGCAGATGTTCATAAATTAAGATTGAAGGCTCTTAACTGCATTACAACAAAAACTAGAAAGGAAATTAGCATGGGCTTGCCGATCTAGAACAAATTTGGATGGAGAGGATACAAGGGATAGAAGACGAATATATTTTGTCACCGAACTAAGGACTCATACTTTAAACGGAAGTCCGATCTCAGAACCGTTGTCAATCTTAATGTCTTTTGATAATGTATTAGGTTTATGTTTCGTCTTTATTCCATCATTCGTTTGATGTCAAAAAGTGTAAAAAGCTAGACAGGGTGACATAAGACTCAAGGGAAAGGCTTTGGCATTGATTCACAAGAGCAAAGCAATGTCAGTCAGTGATTTAGCAAAGAGCTATAACAAGTGGAGCCATATTCAAGCATATGAAAGAGTGTTATTACTTAAAATTAGCCAGGAAAACTAAAAAATACCAGAAAAATGTAGAAAAGGAAGGCCAACTTCGGGTAACTTGCAGAACTATAAAAAGGAAGTAAAACTTAGTAGTCGAAAATGTACTTCCATTAACTGTGGTAATAGGCAGCGAAGCAATTTTCTTTCTAATTATAATACATTTGCCATTCCAAAAAATCTGTTTGTGCGTGAGAGAGACACAGCGCAGGGCTAGCGCAAATAACGCTGCTTGGCTTGCAAATACAATTTTGTTAGCGCCATCTATTGTACACAGTTTTCACTCATATGTCTTTATATGGGAGCTAAATGTTATAGTGGTCCAATTTTATGAATTTCACCTAAGAGCAGCTTACAGCATAAATAAGACAACGGTGAAAACTGAGAGAGTAGTTTCCATAGAAACGGACGGACAGACAGACGGACGGATGGATATGAATTGTATAGATAAAAAGGAAGTAGTTTTCGTGAATGGTATAAAAAAAAAGAGTGGTGCTTTGACTCAGCCGAGGTAGGCAGCCGGTAGGACTCGAACCTACGTATTCTGATTGTTAGATCAGATGCTTAACCACTCAGCCACGGCTGCTTGTGATGGGTTTAAGCTAATTGATCCACATCTATATATAGTTTCAGGGAGACAAAGCGAATTCTATTTATAGAATTTCGGCAATCGTCGTTGGGGTGGGAGTAGGAGTTTGCTGTATTTCGATATGTGTATGTATGTGAATGTGAGTGTGTGACTGAAATCATCCTCATAAATATGCCTGGGCGTGCGAGTGTGAATATGCGTAGCAGCTAGTGATGATAGTTCTAGTTCAATTTGACGAACAAGTTCAAATGTACATTGCTCTCCTATGAACTAAATAATGATCAGTGCAACACTAAGAACATTCTCAAGAAATACATAAATAATATGTGCGGTTCATACAAACATTCAGATCTATGGCAGCAATATGATATGGTTTCCCGATCTGGATGAATCTAATACACAAATCAGAGTGCAGATAAAACGAAGCAACTGTTAAAAAATTCAGATTTGAAGCTATTAAGGCTTCTGAGATTTCGGACAGACAGACAAATAGACATAGCTATATCGATTCTCCCAGTTATGCTCAATAAACTTATAATGAACTTGCGATATTTAAATTTGTTACTCAAGAAGAAGAGTTCACATTTCATCCATAGAATGTCAAAGACAAATAGACTTTCCTGAGATGCCAAGCAGAGATTGCATCTTTGAGAATTCCATATGGAATCAGTCAGTCTTCAAGAATCACTCTCATCATCATGGCTTCCAGAAATGCGAGACTGTAAAAGCAAATCTCTTACAGATGAAATTTTCTTATAATTGCAAATATATTTCCATTAAATTTCGTTTTTTCTTTGGAATTCCAGACACTTGAAAAGAATCGACAAAATAAGGACACAAAATGATTTTGAAGCCTCAGCTTCCCCCTCTTCCCTTCGAAGCAGAGCAACACATCTCATTAAAATGTCCCAAAAAAAAATAATGATAAAAACATTCGATATAGAAAACGATACGTAAGCCAAGGGCTTTTAATATGGAAATACCAACTCGATGGTTTGGGCACAAATTACAACCTCTCGTCCTCGTCCTCGTCTCGGCCATCCTCTTGGGCATGGGCTGAACTCCAATTGAGCGCTAAACAAAAGGCAACCGAAAAGCCTGCAAGCCTTAGTTAAATATTTTCTAACAATTTGCAACAAAAAGTACAAAAACCATAAAAAAGGGAGCCTAAAAATTCCAATTGCTTGGAAACGGTCTGCTCATTTTGGCAAACAGCCGTTGGCAAAGGATGCAGCATGCAGGACTTCTTGCAATCGGACTGCAAGTACCGGCTCCTCCCGCTCCTGCTTCCTTTGTCGTTGTGTTCCTTGCTTGTGATACTCGTACTCTAGTGGAGCAAATGAGCATATTGGATTCGTACAAATGTGTGTAACAGGCAAATGTGCAAATGTGTGCGACCCCAGCTGTCCGTCCGTCTATATGAACATCTAAATCTCGCAGACAATAAGAGCTAGAGTCACCAAATTTGGTATGGAGACTTCCTTAGTGAGGTCATGACATGTGAAAGAGAGAGAGAGAGAGAGAGAGAGAGAGAGAGAGAGAGAGAGAGAGAGAGAGAGAGAGAGAGAGAGAGAGAGAGAGAGAGAGACTGCATTCTGCTGGGTTGTAAACCTGTGGTTGTCCAAAATGAAAATGAAATCAACATTGTAGCTGCGAGCCAAATTGTCTTCTAAACATGTTGCAGGATGCTTGCAAACATGTTGCAGAATTTGTGCTAGCAACTTTTAGTTACATTATGTAGTTGATATTAAGTAAATGAAATTGTCCACAGACAGTGGTCTGAGTACGAGTATCTTATAGACGGAATATCGACTCTAGCGTTCGTTTTTTTATTTGGTTTTTTTGTTTTTTTGGGTTGCTTTTCCTTCTCTCATCATTTTGTGCGACAAATGACAATTGCAGTGCAAGCGTCCAAAGCCGAAACTCAATCGCCCATAAACCCCTCTAACCCCCGCACATAGCTACACACAGCTACACACACACCCCATACCCCCCCCCTAACCGACCAAATTATTTATGTGTCATTTTGAGACTGGGCTGCAATTTGCAGCGGCTTCGTTTTACGAGCCAAACGAATGTGGTGGCTGTGGGGATGGGGTAGAGTAGGGAGCAGGGTTAGGAGTGGGAGTGGGAGTTAGCTGAAGTTTTTGTGTTGTTTGGCAAAAGAGTTGAACAAAATATTAAGCAATTGCATGGGATGGGTTGCTTATTGGAAAATTCTCAAGCAAATATTTAGAAACTGGGAGTGAATTTGTAGGAGGTCATCTATCTATTTATGTATCTATCTATCCATTTATCTATCTATCTATTTATCTAATAGCCATCCTTTGGGATAAATGTGGTATTTACTGCATATAACTGCTTGAGAAAGTCCTGTTTTTGTTGCTCTGTTAGGTTTCTCATTATGAGGATCATCTCCAGGACTGACTGACTGATCGAGCATTCTTAAACAGTCTGAATCATAAGAGTTAGGAGGCTGTAATATAGCCAACATTTAGATTTTATGGTAGAGGTGAGCACTAAGACAGCGTTTAACAAAATTCAATCAACAAGTGGCTCAAAATCGGGGTCAATCTTTGTATGGAAACCAGCCTTATCACTTTCGACTCTCCAGGTAAAATTCTACATGAAAACGATCTAACTGTGGCTGCTGTTGAAGCATCTCTCATTGACTTTTGTGGATAAACTGAAGCAATTATATCTGGACTCTCGATCTGAAGTCTGAATCCAACAGTGTTGGGCCACCTTTCAGGGGACTATCACTCTTGCCAGGGCTGCCAACTCTCCAAAATAGTTAAATTCAACATTTCCAGGATTTGAGTTTGAAATTTTGTCCAAAGTGCAGCAGATCTCCACTGAAATGCCTTGACCAAAAAGCCTTAGCACCCTTCATCAGAACACTTCCCTCGCCCTCTTCACCCTCACCACCTTGGCACTGCGCCCGACCTCCCCCTACCCTACCGCCTCCTTCTTGGCACCTTATCCTGCTGTGTGTTCATCCTCAGCATTTTGCGCTTCATTTCGTGGCAGTGTCGTCCATCAGTGGAAATAAAAATGTCACTCCCATTGCAATCCATCACGTGACAAATGTGTCTTCTCTATCAAGCTCCCCCTCTCTCCCTCCCTTCCCCCACCATCCTATTGCTCTATCTCACTGGTGCTGCTATAGCTGTCTCTGTCTTCAGTCCGCGCTTGTGTGTGTGTGTGTGTTTGGGCGTAAATGTGCCGAAAAAAAGCATAGGAATATAAAAGGGAAATAGAAAGCCTTTTACAGGACGAAAGACAAGCCGGAGCCGGAGCGAGCCAAAGCCGGAGACCAAAGCTGAAGCCCAGAGCCGGAGCCGGAGCCGGAGCCCAGAGCCAGGGCCAAAGCAAAAGCCAACGAATGACGTGACATGGCAAAACTTTTAGTTTGCCTGACAACACGCAGTGGGCGGCTGGCGGCGGCGCGTGGGCGTGGCTGTCAGTGCTGTCACACACACACACACATACAATCACATGTGTATTGCATTGTTGTTGCACTTTTTCTTGTTCTTTTTTGGTTGTTGTTTGTGTTATTTTTATGTGCCTCAGCCTCAGCCTCAGCCTCAGTCTTTGCCTTGCCCTGCCTCTGCCTTTGCTTTCTAGATTGCATCCAAAATTTATGTTGTCATGAGTTGTGGATGAGGGTAGGTGGGGGGGTAAGGGGTAAGGGGTGTTGGTGCTTGGTGTTGTGCTTTCAAAATGGCCGCGAGCTGGAGTCGATTATTTATAAGCACTGACAGCTCGGCGTCAAGTTGATGATAAACTATGTTTGCCGCGCGGCTTCCTAATTGAAAATAATGCGCGCTAAGCCCCACACTGCCACCCATGCATCCTTTCCCCCTTTCCCTTTTGGTCCCACCATTACCATCGGCAAACGTTTCCCTCAGCCGAAAAGCAGCTGCCAAGGCGAAAGCCCTGAGCTGATGCGAGCGTAGGCGCAGACCCACTGGACGTATACGCAATGTCACGTAGCGTGGAGGCAAGCGCAGGGCTTCCTTTCTTCCGTTTTTCTTCTTTTTTTTTTCTGCCTGTGCAATAATAAAACTTGTGCGGAAGGGGCAAGGGAGGGGCATGAGGTGTGTGTTTTGCAGTGGGTGCAGCCAAAGACGAGGAGGAGGAGGAGGAGGCGAAATGGCGCAGCCCGAAAAATTGCAATCAACTGCAAAATTGCCGACGTAAACGATGGCAGACCCGACCCGTTCCCCGCACCCCAAGCCACCCAAGTCACCATCATCGAATAAAGAAAAGCAGGAAAAACTGCAGCCAACTGCCAGGACACGTACAAGAGAGCTGAAGCAGCAGCACGAGACTGAGGTTGAGATGCCAAAAAAAAGGGAAAATCGAAAAAAGTAAAACGTTGTTGTTTTTCTTCGTCGTAAAAACAAACTGAAAGCACAGCCCAAAAAAAAGGAAAGGAAAGGAAAAACGACTGCAACTGCGAAGCTGCAGGAGCCAAGACACAGCCAAGGACCAAGGCTAACGCATGCTCTAACCCAGTCCAAATGGAGAGAAAGGACATGAGGCTCCTCAGTGGACGGGGCTGAGCTAGACATGAGCCCATGGCTGGCCTGGCTTTCACTTCGATTTGCAATTCGATGGCCATTTGAGACTATGCCATATAGATGGGAATGTTATCCTGCCAAAGTCCTGCAGATAGTTGATATGCCTCTGGCGGCATTTAGCCTGTTTGCAGGGCAAAGAAAACAGGCAGAAATTCCATTAATTTTTGTCCTTCTTATCGCTGGCTGCCTGGTGGTGCAGTGGGTGCATTAGTATTGAGTATGAGTGTGGTGTGCCGGGTCCTGCTTGAATTTCATCTTTGTCCTGCGTCCTGCATCTACTGCGTGCCGTTGTGTGGCAGCTTTGGCTTAGCAGCATCACGTGCTGTTGGGGCGCAAACTTAACGCATTTCCTTGCTGCAGCTATAGCGGCGCACTGCAGCAGCTGAATGGCGGAGGAGCTGATGCTGTCACCCGCTCCCGCTCCCGCTCTGCCTGGCCTGGGCTGGGTTGGGGAGGAGGAGGAGGAGTGCTGCTGCGTGCACAAGGACCTTTATTGATGGCAGACGATGTTGCCTGGGCTGCTAAAAATTTATTGAAGCGTTAAGTTGCTGCCTTTGGAGACTTGGCTTAGTTTACCCAACTCGAACTCGAACTTCAAGTCGCCCCTCCACCACCACCCCCTCCCGCAAGCTCTCTAGTGTTGCAGGCAGGCCCCTGCAGGTATGCAATGTGAACATGCTTTTTGCGCTCGGCCCGATTCCCCAAGTGGATTTCAGTGTATGTTCTCTGAACGATGTTGCTGCTGTTGCTGTTGCTGCGTGTGGCATGTCCAGGCTGCTGCTGCTGCTCCTTTGGTCAAATGTCCAGGCACATACATGGAAAGTGCATTACGGGGACAACGACAACAGCAACAGTTGCAAAAATAGCCACGCCGGATTGTCAGTTACTTTTAATGCCATTATCTAATTAGTTGTTGTAATTGTAAATGCGGCCGTATGCCAATTTTGATTAAGACCAAACACAGGGGCAGGGGAACAGAGCCTGCCTCAAGAGTGCAGGAGGGGCAAGATATAAAGGTCAACACAGATGATGCACGAATAAAGTTGAAGCTTGGAACCTTGAAATTATATATACATATTATACATATTTGTACAACATATTCACATGCAGAGACATGCAGAGACATGCATTGCATTCGCTTTTGCCACTGCCTAAAGCCTCAGCCAGCACTTGATAAGCGAGTGCGTAGTTTTATAAGAAGTTTCATCATATTCTTCGAAGCTAAAAACCAGTAATGATTTCCTCTTATATAGAGGCCCAATTAGTATGGTCGTGTGTTAGAGGACGCCGAGGGAGTGCAAAGAAAGCAGTCTCTTCTTTACTCTTAGTATTTGTTCCTCTCTGATATGTGATGCTCGCGGTGCTATCTATAAGTATATACAAGTCTTTTACTCTGACCTAAAATCATCGCCCTGTGAGGATGTTGAAATATTTACATAAGGTAAAGTTCATTCCCTAGGCGCGTTCTAAGATAACAAACTGCAGTGGTCCAACGGCAAGTGCGTCAGCATAGAGGTCAAGGGGTGTATGGAGGCAAGCGGGGCACTGGTCTTTTCTTGGCACCTAAGCTATTAGATGAGAGACAACAACAACAACAAAGCTAAGCATTCAGAACAGCGCAACATTTCTTGCGAAGGCACTGTGAGGAACAGACAATGAATCGTTCGCTGCCACACACATACACTTACATAATAGCAAAACTAGCGTGTTGTTCTTGTCGTTGCTGTTCAGATTTTGTCAGCGGTGGTTATATATTTATATATATTTGTTTGTCTGTTTTGAATCTTAGACCTTCATAAGCTCCCAGGCATTCATATGGACACACGGAGGTTCCTTTCGACACTGTATGTATGCATCTGTGTGTGTTTATGAGCATAATTTTGCTTAAGAGTCTGCGGCGTATAAATATTTATTTGTCTCTTCTGAATCTTAGACCTTTAAAAGTGTCCAGGCTTTCATACGGACACTGTATGTATGCATGTGTGTGTGTGTGTATGTGTGTATGAGCGTGTTTTTGCGTCTCCGTTTTCCTGGCTCTGCCTTTCTTTCGTCTGTTCTGATGTTTGACCTTTATACGCGTCTAGAGGTTCATATGGACGAACAGACAAACAGGCAGACGGACAACGCGGCTGTTGATGTTGATTAACAATATATTAACGTTTATGTATATCCTGTGATATTCATCTACTTTCATCTACTTTAAATTTGTGAAGTACATTTGGGAAAGCAACAAGAAAATGATCCCCGGCAACGCCTTGTAAACTGGCTGGCATTTATACATATTTGCTTGTCTGTTTTGCATATTTGACCAGATGCGAGCCAAACTACATTTTACAGTACATTAACATCGATCAGCGGAAGGTGGATGGCTCTGTAGGCTAATTTAGTCATATATTTACATCTTGTTAAGGTGCAGAGCTGAAGATTGTCAAATGCGTTATGGAGTCGATATGGTAAGTTACTTTTCCATTATAAAAGTAGGCAGAAAAGCAAATTTATCATATCATAGGGCTTGTTTTAACAGTGGGATATATATATGGGCATATAGGTTGGATCATTGGAATTGGATCTATTGTGATGTCAGTTTGTCCAGTTTGTCTGGAGAGTAGGACAATGGCCTATAGGTTTCTTGGTTCAGAAATAATTGGACTGGTCTACTGTGGTGTCATAATATCTTCTTTGCTTGGAGAAGTAACAAAATCTTAAGCCAGATAATGCCAAGTAAACTCGCTGATGAAGTTATAAAGAAGTAAATTATAGAAACTTTCAGACCCAAAGGAAAACCCCTAATATACCTAACAAAACGTTGAAGTACAAAGCCATTGTGGTCTCGAAATGACACCAAGATATGGGTTACAGGTTAGAAATCACCACGGCCGAGGGGCGCTGCCCCATAACCTGTAATAATGAATTCACAGACGAACAATAAACGCTTCACATTATCTACTTTGCTAGTTTCAGAAATTATTATACAGATAATGCTTAACTATATAATCATCGATCAATCAAATCGCAATTCGAACGAGTGCAACATTTTACAAAAATATATTTATGGGCGCTCTTACATTTACCTCTGACCCTAACATAACTATCCATGCACAAGTTTGAACCTTTCCCCAAATTGCCCAACCACTTCATGTCAAACAAATATTTTTGCCAGTTCGGCAATTTGTTAGTTCTGCCCCCCCGCCCTCCCAGCACATATTGTTCGAACTTCTTTTTTGCTGTTTTTACCAAAATTAAGTCAAATTAATTGTCTATTTACTTATTTGTTTGGGCCATCAAAATAATTCGACAGCCAACATGGCAGGTCAGGTCAGGTTGTTTCGGGTCGGGTTGGGTCGGGTCGGGTTGGTTTCGGATTGGGTCTGGGGTTGGGAACGGGTCTGGGGCGTGGCAACTACTTTTACCGATTGCAGAGTCAAATAATAAAAAGCCACTCGAAAGTAAATACAATTTCAGAGCTTTTCAGTTGCCTTCAATTGTGATGACTGCGCTCACAAGGGATGAGGGGGGGTAGCTGAATGCCAGCAATTGGTATTTTCCATTAAAAATGTATTAAAGGCTATATTTAAATGGTAAATCAGAAATGTAGTTGATATTCCATTAACTTGAAGAGATGGCATATGCGTTTGAGGCAGTTTGAAATCGAAAGAATGAAAATAATCATTAGAAAACTGTTTTTATCGATAACATTTAGTGAAGCAAATTGATTAACGTTTGAGATTTTCATTTCCTGCTTACTATAGCTGATATAGCGCTCTGATCTGAACTATTTTAACATGTTTGTCTATGAAATCATTTACATTTGATAGCTGCAAAAGCTTGCTACAATTTCTGCTGTTCCAGTTTGCTCTGCTGTTTGCTCAATATGCATTTCAAGCCTTCCTTCTTATCTTTGCTTCTGCTCTGTGTTTTGCCAAGGCGTCGTTTAGTGTCGTTTATACTCTGCTTTGATGTTTGCTATCAACTCTGCTGTTTGTTCCATGTGAATTTACATGATTTCATCTTGTTTTTGTTGTTTCTATTTTTTTTCTATTGATTTTAAATCACTTTTCGCACTGCTGACATATCGTGATATCGTCAAATTTGATATAATTTCCAGGGGACATTGGTTTGATGAAAAATTGATAGCAATATAGATGAAGAAATGCATGAATTGATCGGGAAGAACTTTTATGGCATAAAAAGTAGCCATGGAACTTCCTTTGATCTGTTCAGTAGTTCAATTTATTTCTATTTACCTCTAAAAGTCAAATTTCTTGTGCTGACGGGCTCAAGGTCGTGGGTGAGCGAACAAATTTTGGATAGTTTTTTCAGCTGTCAGTGAAATTCCTTAGGAGTCCGTCGACCTATACCTCTTTGTACCTAACAACAGCACAGATACAGCAAAGAAATCCAAAAACTGAAGCTAGGCTGACTTTACAGACTGTTCAGGACCTGCCAGAGTCAATCAACAGAAGTCTTGCTCCATCTTATGCCTGGCTACCTAATTATTTCAGAACGAGAACCCGCTTGAGCATTTCCATCTGATAAAACATAAAAGACAGAAAAATGCTGATAAAATTCCTCTATTTCGATCTATTACAAGGTAATATTCCAGTCGATGCAACTCTGGGCATCAGCTCTGACTGCATTTGCCGTGCATTATGCACCGTTATTTGAGTGATGTGCGCCATTTTGTTTTGTTTGGCGGCGGGCGGTACCGTGCTAGCCGCCTCATTTTGCATTATCGATGAGCTGCGCTTAACGGTACAAAATTGATTTCAAGTGCATTTACGTGCAGGCAATTTGCCTAAAGAAATTTGGGGGAAATGCAGGAATTGTGGGGAGGGGGGGTGCTGTCAGAGGTTTGCATTCTACTTCTAGCAGCCACGCATAAACATAGCAATTGTGACAAGCCAGCTAGCTGCTGGGGGGGGGGAGTTGAAGTAACTGGAGCATAATCACAACACATTGACTCCTGTGTGTGTGTGTGTGTGTGTGTGTCTTGGCAACATGTTGGTGTTGCAAAGCCCCCCAAAGTGGCGCTCAGCACAGAGAGAGTGAGAGAGCTGATGCATTTTGAGCCAAACTTTAAAGAGCAAAGTCAACCTGAGACAGGCTAAGAGAACGCCAGACCTGCTCACTCACTCAATCAGACTCACTCGCACACGCTCTTGCATTCATGTCGTTGCTCTCCCAATGCAGTTCTTTTTTTTTGCACAGTTTCCACTCAAGCGTCGCTGTCGCAGCTGCTGCTGGCGCCGACGTTGTCTTCCGCATTCGAGTAGGTTTCGAGTGCAAAATTGCAATTGCTGACCAACGCAGAGAGAGTGGGGGAGAGTGAGAGTGCGAGAGAGAGCGCGAGCGAGAGAGCGAATGGGGGCGAGTGAGAGTTAAGTTGTTGCGATTGTTACTGTTGTTCATGTTCATGCTGTTGTTGTTGTTGTTGTTGCCACACACCGGTGCACGTGGTGCCTGGTTGTGTTGCCCCCAACCCCCCTGCCTTGGCACTTGGCACGCACTCAGTGTGTTTCTGTTTTTAGTGGAAGCCGCCGCCACAGCCAAAGCCGACTGGCCACGCCTACGCCCGACGGACACCCACGCAAAGGAGGCGCTAGTTAGGATTGGCTCAATCCCAGCCCGCCGCCGCCGCCTGGACAACCATGTGGGGAAACACTGGCGGACGACGGCTTAGGTGCGGAGTGCAGGTTGCAGTTCAGTTGTTGGGCAGTTTTTGCTTCGTTTTTTGTTGTTGCTTTTTTTTATGTTTTCTTTTTTTGTTTTTTTGCTTGTTTTTGTTCATTTTTTCTACTCATTTTTGGACACCAGCGGTAAAAAAAACCGCTGCCAACGTTGACGTCGACCTTTTCGTTTGTAAGGGGGAGGTTTGGGGGGGAATAGGTGTGTGTGTGTGTGGCTTGCCTCTTGTTTTTTATTTTACTAGTGTGTGCGTGTGTGTGTGTGAGAAATGAAAAATAGTCAAGGATATTGATGAAGCACACATACCAATGCAAGGACATAGACACATAAGAACAGGGGCGTACAACGAGAGGATACCTCAGGACGCCCGAGCAGGGACGCCTCATAAATTAGCATAAACTTAATGCGGGCGGAATGGATGATTTCATTTGGGAACTAGATTTGTTCCATAGACAAACTTAGACTCAACATCAGGATGGGATCAGAAGAGCACAGGAGGAAAAGAAGCTGCTGCCCAACTTATGGCATGTTCAATCTAACACAATATCCAGCAGGACACTGCCACTGAGGATATCAATTCAAGGAACTGCTCTTGAGAGAGATCCTCAAATTGGCAAGGTCATCTTACCACGTTAGGAACAACTTCCTAGCGCCTGGGGGCTATGTGGCCTCTATAATACCCTTTGCAACTAAGCCGCTACACATATACGTCTGCGTGTGTCTGTGTGTGTGTGTGTCTGAACATAACTGTTTGAACGAGGCTTAAAGCTTGTTAACCAAAGGCAGAGGGCAGCCAAGCTGAGGCCGAGCTGCTGCAAAAACTTTTCCAGAATTAGTTACCGAGGAGGCTGGTGGGGGCGGGGGGGGCCAGAGTAAATGTAGTTACCAAAACACTAATCGTTGGACAGAAAAAGGACAAGCCAAAGGCTGGCAGCAGCCCCTCATCGCCATCCCCAAAAACGGTTAATAAAAAAAAAACTAAATCAAAAGTGAGTTTTGTGGGTGCACACAGAGCGTATGCGTAATACCACTGGGAATGCACTGAAAGTAACTTTTGGAGATTAAAGGGAAATTTAAAAGTTTTGTTCAGGTATTCTCGGAATCATGTAGGCCTTGGTTAGGCAATTTCGAGAAGTGTCAATTCAAAGAGAAAAATACAAAAAAATATGCCAGGAATTTAAACAAAATCAGCTTCGCATGGGACAGAATCTGCGCAAGATCCTAAGGCAAAGGTAGAGTTTGTGGAAGAATGAAAGAGATAGCAAGAAGTCAAGAAGAGATTTCTCCTCTAACAGTGGATTAGGAACTTGTGAAAACAAACTAAGAAGTGAATGTCCTGAGTAAATATTGTGAAAATTGAAGACGCAAACTCTGATATTTATATTATAATGGCTTTATTTCTATTCAAAATCTTCTTTGAATTAGGACTTTTCATATCGATACTTGAAGACTGTCAGATTACTACAATAATATCTTTCATCTGTGATTTGGCACTGCTGCGGCTGTCTTCGAGTAAGGCAGATCCTAAAGAAAGGATGAAATCATACATTTAGTAAAAAGGGAAAGTCCATCCTTGACTCAAGAAGGCCACACTCGACTGCCATAGAGGCACCTTCAACTATGCCAATGCAGCATAAATGTGGCCCTATGGCTCGATACTCCTTCGACACATCTTTCAGCACATCCTCAAGATCCCTTCGTTTTCAGAACTCACCTTTGCATGACTTTTACTTGTCCATCTGAAGAGAATCCTCCATTAAGTCCCTTTGAAGTTTCCACATTTGCTGTACGAGGGTGTTTCCATTCTGCAGTAGTATGTTGATGCAACAAATTTTGATAATTGGCTGCCTCAGGAACGAATACATTGCCAACTCTGTGAAAGATTTTGCCATGAAACAGATCATACAAATTAAGCAGATCTCACCTAATGTCTTATTTATAGTCCACTTAGAACAAATTGATCTGAAAGTCAATTACAATTTTGTAGTCCAAAAATTTCTACCGAATTGTTTTGAACTTGTAATTTTTTTTGTAGCTCAGAAAAAAGTTAGTAAAATTTTGAATTCGAAATTGTTTACGGCTAAATTTTGTTGCCTTTTTATAAGGAATTTTTTTTTTGTTTTTCTCAGATGTGTTCTCTTTGGAGACGCAAGCAGACTGAACAAATTCATATTCTCGCTTGCTGACGAGAGAAAATTCGATGACAGCGAAATCGGAGAGCACTGCTATGGAAATTTTGAACATATCAGGATGTATTTTGGTAAGGACTCAGGATTTTTAATTGAAATTTATATATTTAGCGTTCACAAGATAAGATAATACGATTTTGCCAACTTTATAAAGTATATTTGCTGCACATTGCCAAAATCTTGTGAACATTCCATTCGCTTCAATATCACTAATTATTTGGTATAAGCTTGTAAAACTATCCTTTGTATGTCGTTCATTATACAAAACAAACGAACCCTTTGATACTTTGGTATTTGTGTTGGGAAAGTCTAAGAAAAGTCCATTAAAAGTAAAGTAAAATAATGAAGGACTAGGATCGTGGCAACACCAATTTTCAGAATATTTTACTCCACCTTTTGCTTGAACAAATTACTCACACTTTCAGTACTGTTCTCAGGACATCTACTTTTCCAAGTCTAAGGAAAACAGCAACAAATTATTCCGAAGCTTAAAGACAATGATGATTTTGGGCCTATTTCTATTTTACCTTTTAAAACCAAAGTTTTTGAATAATTAACTAAAAACAAACACAATTTTATATATAGAAATAGAAGCTGTATCTTAGCAATCATGCTGACGACATTCGACAACAAGTAGATAACGGTAATGTTATGTTTTTAACACTTCTAGATCAAAGCAAAGCATTGCATATGCATGATATACTCTGTAGAAAGCTAAAGAACCTGTTTAGTTTTCCAGAAACTGCAGCTAATCTGCTTAAGTCATATCTGACAGGCAGACAGCAGGCGGTAGATTCGGAGGGATCCCTTAACTCTTTACTCATGTTATAGCTGGAGGTTCTTTGTTGTTTTCTATAAATGTGAATGATCTTCCAAATGTTTTGTGGAATTGTGATGTCCATCTGTAGGCAGACAATGCTCAAGTATATGCGAGCAGTCCTGTTGGTGAAATTGATGTTTTTAGGGACTAAATTGGGCTTAAAGCTGACAAAATCAAACTGTATTCTTATACACAAATAACCGCTTGATAGGAGAGCAAAAGCTAGTCTATATATATAAATAGTGTGCTAATTAGATTTGTGAATTAGACAGTGAATCTTGGGTTTACATTCAAAAAACACTCTGACTTGGATTAGCCACATATCGAAGGCAACTGGGATATCTTATGGTTTGCAGAGGCAGCTACCTCACGAAGTTTCTTGAAAATGTTCCCACTCTTTTCTAAGGAGAATACGTTTTTCCTCACTGTGATAGTAGATATAATGCGGAAGTATGCCAGCTATATATTTAACCTTAGTAGATTTGATATTTAACCTTATTAGATTTGATCACATCTCATCTTATTCCTTTAAGATATTTGACCGCAGCCTTAACTTGCGGATTGATCTCAAAACTTCAACTTTTCCGCACAAGATTTAAACAGCTAAGGAACCTAAATATATTTTTAAAAACACTTACAGAGCGTACTCATAATCTTATATATCCTAGGTCTCAAATACCCTCACCCGAGAGGCATGAAAATCTGTAGATAATTTGCCATTTTCATAAGCTTTTTTGTTGAATTCAAATGGCGTTGATATAAGGTGCGCGAAAGAAGTAAATGGGACACTACGTTCTAAGGAATAACAACTTAACCCTTTAATATATTTTCAAAAAAACAAATTATTATATAAACTTAATAATATTATGAATAGACTTTAACATATTTAAATATAAAAAAAAATTGGGAAAATTAAGAAAAAAATTAAGACAAAATATTCTGAAGCGAAATAAGTAACTGGGACAAATTCATTATTTGTATGTCAAAACTTAAAAAAAAGAAAAACAAAAATTTGTAAACTATAACAATATCTTAAATAGAACACCCTTTGTTGTTCAACACCTTCACTATCCGTCCTGGCATTGAATTGACCAAGTTTTGGAGCATTTGTACATCCAATTTCTCCCATTCTCGCACAATGGCTTCCTTTAACTCGTTTAGAGTTGAAAATTGCTTCCCGTTGGCATAAACCCATTGAGACAAGATGCCCCAAAGATTTTCAATCGGGTTTGGGTTTGGGTTTGGGAATCTTTAAAAAAAGCCTTAGTGAGCCTTGCGGTACGGGTGGGTGCATTATCCTGCTGGAAAATCCAGGTATCACCAAATTTAGCCTCTCCAAATTGCACTAATACCCTCTCCAAGAGCTCCACATCATTTTGTGCAGTCATTTTATGCGTTATAAAGCACATTGAAGCCATCTCATAAGAGATCCTCTGTGGAAATTTCTGGACGCGTGGACTTTTTTTGGGTCGTCTAAAGTAAACTTTTTCTCGTCGCTAAAAATTATATTTTCCCATTCAGTATCCCAAAATTTATATTTCTTTGCAAACTGCAATCGAGCTGCGTTGTGCCTAGGCAGTAGTTCGGGTTTTAACAATTATTTTTCATACGAAACATTCTCGGAACACTTTAAAATTTGTTGCACACGTCTCGTAGATATCGGTTGAGACAAATTGCTCCGTATTTGGGATGCGCTGATATTTTCCTTGACCGCTATATTTTTTATTCGCCTTTTGTCCCGGTTGTCAACCAAGGGTGGGCGCCCAGAGCGGAGTTGTTTCCCATGATTTTCAGGGTTCTTTATTAATTTTTCCACCGTATTCTTATTTCTGCCAACATTTCTGCCTGCAATTTTGCGTATTGACATCCCCGAATCACGCAGTGCCAAGATTCTTCCACGCTCGATATCCGTTAAACGACCAAAACTTGACATTTCTTAACAAAAAAAAGCAATTAGGAGCTGTTATAAGTAATGAATTTACTTAAAACTTACTTATTTTTGTTTATTTTAATATTCTGAACAGAATTCAATATGAAAAGTTCAAATTCTACGTGGTCAACCAGTCGCAAATTAAAACAAACTAATCTGTCCCATTTACTTATTTCGTTCGAAAAACTCAACATTCTCATCTATAAATAAACATAACGGAAAAACCGTGCGGTACTTTTTCGAAATTTTTTACCTACCGCACAAGCACACTATAAACGAAATATAGTGGGAAGAGAGAAACCCAAGAATTGCATCTTACGGTTAATACAGGGTGCTAAGTCTTTGTCCCATTTACTTCTTTCGGGCACCTTATATGAATCTTGTAGAATTTTTATTTATTTATAACTGTATATAATATATATAATATAAAATTATAACTAATTAACTTAATTATAGACTACTGCCTGCTGAGGCCTTCGACTCTTTCATATGTCTAGTTTTAAGTTATAATATTTGTTTGTTTAAGGAACTTTAAACTAATTGAGGCATTTTTTGTAACAGTTGTATGGGGTCCTTATTTTTGAAATATTTGAGCGTAGGATGTTCTGAGAGATGGACATTCTTTTAACATATGGGCAATAGATACTATTGCGCTTCTGCAGAATGGACATGTATTGTCTGATGACAGGTTAAGGTAGTGTAGGTGGGTCAGGTTGGTATGGCCAAGTCTGAGCCTTGTAATTTTAATTTGAAATTTTGTTATTGTGATCTCAGATTGAGAAGTTGGTCATATTTAGATGCATCGATTGATACCAATCGGATGTTTTATTAAGAGTATTTTCCGTTTCTGTATTGAGAGTGTTTTTTAGGTATTTTTTAATGTCTTGGAAGTTGTAGTTTGGGGTAAGGATGAGTGGGGGTTTGGTTGCATTTTTTTCGGCGCTGTCAGCTCATTCATTACCCCCGAATCCAAATGATTTTGAATCTTGTTTGGTGTTTTTTGAGGGTGTCTCGGATAAAGAATGGGTAGTAGTCGGAGTTAGTAGTAGTAGTAGTAGTAGTAGTAGTAGTAGTAGTAGTAGTAGTAGTAGTAGTAGTAGTAGTAGTAGTAGTAGTAGTAGTAGTAGTAGTAGTAGTAGTAGTAGTAGTAGTAGTAGTAGTAGTAGTAGTAGTAGTAGTAGTAGTAGTAGTAGTAGTAGTAGTCGGAGTTTTATAGCGTCTATAGTTGAAAGGGAGTCAGTATATATTGCGTATTTGCCAGGTTTGTTTTTGAAAATATTGAGGGCTTCTGTAATTGCAATGGCTTCAGCTGAGAAAACAGTTGAGAAGAAGGGTATTATGACTGTTTTAATTATATTGCGTTCGTCTGTTATTGCATATGCTGTAATGTGGTTTATTTGTGAGCCATCTGTGAAGATGTTTTTGAATATTTTGTTGTTGTCAAGGATTTCTAGAAACAGAAATAGAGCAATGCATAGCATGGTCAAAACATTGAAGCCTGACTGGTAAATGTGATTACACAAACTTCTTTATCTTAACTTTTATTATTTTCTCCATTGTCGATACGAATATCTTTCCAGGCTAAGTAAACTTATACTGTCTTCTGCCTTCAGAAATCATGTGAAATGCAAATGCTCATCTTAAAGTGCTTCAAAAGGAGCAAATGTGTGTGCTGAAATAGTCCGAATGCCACTGAGAAACGATCTCATAAACTGATCATGGGCAGTTGCCTAGCTTATGCAATGGAAGAGACATACTTAGGATGAAATTCATTATATAATCGACATAGATTTAAATCTCCAAAAGCTAGTAGTAGCAACCTTATTTCTATATACCTTGTACCCTGTTAGCCACGATAACAACGATAACACAACGATTGTAGCAGCTGAATGCCAGAGCAATACAAGAACGATAACTGAACACAGTCAAAATGTGTCCCTTTGACTCTCACAAATGAAAACTCTCTCACACATTTGGTTGTTCTAACAATTGTTCTAACAAATTTGGTTGTTTTAAGCCATATGTTGTTGTTGCTGCTGTTTGCTGCTAAATAAATGTGGAGTCCCACAGCAACGGTGCACCTTAGTAGACTTGAGAGTGCTCAAGGAAAATTTCTTAAATTTTCATTCCACCTTATAGGTCCACACGTCGCATAGTCCGCCTCTTGACATTAGCGGATAGATATGCGATTGTGTCTCTCAGCTTCATAAATGACATTATTACTGGCTTTATAGAATGCGGAACAGAGTCCCATTTTGCATTGGCATCAAAATGTACTGCATATTCTTTGAATGGGCCAACTGTGAGGGCTCTTAATTTGTATAAAAAGTGGCCACTTTGCATGCGATTTGATTTTTCATCTGATGAAATCAAAATTAAGACTTTGTTAACAAAATATTTCCTCAACATATCGAATTAGTAAATAAGTTAGATATAACATATAGATATAGATAAATCAATTTCATAAACTCTTCCCAAAGACAACATTTGTTAAGCAAATTTATTTTTTAGAATAGATTTAAAATTACTCGGGACAACATATAGTTCACAACAAATCAGCAAAACAGATCTGCCAGCCCACACTCATTAATATCCTTCATAAATTTCAATTTGAGATCGCTTTGTATTTTGCTGCGAGGCTGTTAAAGTTAACCCAAAATCACGTGCTGACTTGGACAGCCCTTAGTGTCAGAGTGTTAAGAATCTGACAGATAGATGCATTTCCCGCATATCGATATGAAATGAACGTTCATTTTAAATATTTTAAGAACTGTCTTTATCAAAAAAATCAAAACAAAGCAAGCAAAGCAAACAAAGCAAGCAAAGCAAACAAAGCAACCAAAGCAAACAAATCTTTCAAGAACGACGTATATCAATTGAGAAAAAAGTTGGCAGTAGAAAATATTCTAGAGAGTGATTAGAACTCAGATTTTCGTATTAATTCCGTGTGTGTTCATCTGTATTTTAATTGTGCAACAACTGATTAGATATGGTAAGTGGTCCCGCCTTTAGCAATTCGTGCAGAGATCTCGATGCTGTGATTTCACCTCATTTGTAGGCCACCCAAGAGTTGGATCAAGCTGAGCCGAAGTCGGCAACTGACGGCCTAAAAATAGGCGAAAACGATGAGAACACATTGAATAAAGAGGCCTTGTTGGATCAGGAGAAGGGCCTCGTTAATTTCGAAGTTTCCAAGGAGGACTTCCCGAATATGTTCGACAACAATCGCCGTAGTGATGTGGTGAACGATGAGCCGATACTAACTGACGGCCCCGATAAAGTCGAAAACGATACTTTGAACAAGGAGGCCTCACAGAAGCGCAAACGTGCTCATCTCAACGACGACAATGGCCACGATGATGCTGGCAATAAGCGTGCCCGCGTGCCAACACCACTTTTCGTCGACTTTTTGGGTCCCAATCTGTCAGAGTCGAGCGATGATGAGACCACTGAAGCTAAGCCCAAGAAGCGGGAGCTTGATAATGCTCGTTCAGAAGGCAAATGTCACGTCCCTTGGCCTGGTTTAACAGCACACCAAGTCCTAAAGCGGCTTAACAGTCCGAGCAACTATGATACCAGCTACCTTAACACAAGTTGGCCCCCGAAGCCGTGCCGCAATCTCTCTGACACCAGTGATGACGAGAAGGAGGAGGAAAAGAAAGTTGACCCCCCCCAGAAGGAAATGTGCGGCAGTCCAGTAATGCCAGAATCAGATAGCTCCTCAAGTGATAGCTCCTCAAGTGATAGCTCCTCAAGTGATAGCTCCTCAAGTGATAGCTCCTCAAGTGATAGCTCCTCAAGTGATAGCTCCTCAAGTGATAGCTCAAGTTCGTCCTCTGACAGCAGTGATGACGACGAGGAGGAGGAAGAAGAGGATAGCCAGATGTCAGATACAGATAGCTCCTCAAGTGATAGCGACGACAGCAGTTCCGATTGAGGATCGATTGATCAACTTCTAAAATATTGAAATCACTAACTTTATTTGTCATTTGAACTGGTTCATTTGAACTGGTTCATTTGATCGCAGCTCATTTTTCGATTTCGTTCAATAAAATAGCCAACTATGGCTAAAAATGATTAACAAATATCGAGAAGCTTTAAGGCCTGTGCAGTTGTAGAGGCGGGCGATGTGTTTAGCGGGGTGTATGCGTGACATTAGTGTCCAATGAGCCTAGAAACTGTACAATGGGAAGAGGCATGTGCCTTTACCTATAGCTCTCCATATGTCAACCCGCATGCCGCATAGATCCATTAAAAAAGCGCACCCATACACACTCACACACACACACACAGGGTATGGTAGAAGGAAACATAGCCAGCTCATCTGAGCTCCGTTTGCCTTTCACCTGTTCCGTATTCCATCCTATTTCATCCTATCCTGTCGCCGCTGTCCTGAGTCCTGGTTGCCAGAGTTCAAATACGACAACGAATAGATGCGGTCTGAGGGCGCTCGCAAAACAAACGAAACTTAATTAACAAAAGGGCCAGCGCCGAAAGACAGGACAACACAGTGAGAGAGCAGGAGCATGAAAAGGATGAGGCCCAGGCAAAAGGCTCAGCCGAAGCTGATGCTGATGCTGATGCTGAGGCTTAGGTTGTGAGTTTTTGGTTTGCAGTTTCTCATGTGTGTGACCGACTGGCTATCTCTTTCTCAACCAATACTAACTAATGCTCTGTCTAAGCCTCCGACTCCGACTCCGACTCCAACTCCGACTTTGCTTCCGCATGTGTGTTTCGGGCTCCAACTCAGACCATCTCTGTCTCTCAACATTGGCCGCCTGTCTGGGCAAGCTGCAAGCTTAGTTACATCAATGCGTATCTATTGGTTTTTGGGCTATACATACACCTATATATCCACGTATATATACATATATATATATAAAGATATATAAAGATATATGTACACATGCAAATGTTGTGCCTTTTGTGTGCAAGTGTGTGTGTGTCCCTTTTGCCCTACGTCCTTTGTGTGTCCCGTGTGCCTTGTCTGTCGTCTGTCTGTCTGTCTGTCTAGCTGCCTTTTTTTGGGCCCATAATCGATGCTGGAATTTATTGCATTTCATGTTTATTTAGACGATTGTCGAAATCGTCGCGACCAAAATCAAAGGGTCTTTAGAAGTACAGTTGTGCTTGGCGGCAACTAAGTAGACTCACGTTTATGGGGATATTTTGAATGGAGAGATAAAGTTTGCGGAGGGATAAGAGAATAGAAGCAGGTCAACCATCTATCATTATCTTCTATCATCAGACGTATAAGTGGATAGAGAGGTTAATATTACTAAGCATACACTTCGGATGCGCAGACACAGGCACATAGCATTGCTTGCATGCAGAGGCATACACTTTCCATCGCAAAATCTCTGGTCTTTGGTCTCTATATAGAAATAAGAACATTCCCAAACAGTGAGTTTCTAATTCGACTCCAGACTATCTTCAATGCAGCAAATTTACCCATTGACAAGTCCATTGAACTAGAAGTGAGCCTAATCTCTGGAAGATAATCAAACTATACTTTCCACAGGTTCGACTCCTAGGTGCATTTACATTTACACATTGCCATGTTTGACATGATTTCCGAGTCCTTTGATAAACCAGCTGTATTCCCACTTAACAACAAAGCCACCTAGACAGAAGCTAGGCTCATCTGAGAAATGTAAAGATATATTTTTTTGCTAAATTCAGATGTCACGTTGACTCCACCATAGTTGCTAGTGACATCTACCTAGTCTGGACACAGATAAAGGAGGGAAAATCAAAGAGCAGCTGGAGCTGTGCCACATCCATGGCCAGCAATTGGGGATCATCTTTCCATGAAGCTGATCCCAAAATGCAGACGCCACAAGGCATATTCAGCCTGCTGTGTCCCTGCATCTCATATCAAGCTCAGGCTCAAGCTCAACCTCAACCTCCAAACCAGCCCGCAGCCTCAAATAGATTGATTTTTGCAGATAAAATTTATTGAAGAAAGCACCACGAAATGGAGTGAGGAGGAGGACGGGGGCAGGTTGGTGGTCACAAAGAGCCGGCACCACGGCCAGCCCGTCCGAATGGCCTCAACTTACTTTAATTAATAACTTGTCAGTGTGCAAATGACATGAGAGAAGCTACCAAGTTAACGCCCCCGGGCTCTGGTAATTTGAGCAGGAAGCAGCTCCTCCATCGTGGAGCCACTGCAGCATCAGCAGCATCAGCATCAGCAGCAGCAGCAGCAGCATCGACAGCAGCAGCAACACAGTATGGTGGTAGCATCTTCAACTTGTTTTCACGCATTGTTGCCAAACTTCACACCCTTTTTGAAGTTTGCAACGCCGCCTCCTAAGGTCAACCAGTTCAATTTTCTTCTCGCTTTATTTTATAAATTTATTATTATTTTTTTTGTTTGTTTTTTTTTTTGAGTTTTCCAAATGAAAACAAAACTTATAGACAAAACTGACAGCAACTGGCGTGCTTTATATATATATATGTATATGTACATGGTACTCCCCTCCCATTCTGGTAAGCCATTGTTGACCTCATTTTTTAACCCTCTGTTGTCGGCACGTCCATATATATGTACGTTTATTTGTCTGTTTGTTTCCGCGAAATGGGTTAAAAGTTTTGTGTGTAGCTTTGGGGCTGGCATTAAGTTAAGTAAAGCAGCACACACACACACACACCCGCTCCCTATCTGCAGCCATCACCATCCCCCCCTCCGATTTTCCACGCAAAATGTCACACCATGACACAGCGTTAAAATGGCAGGGAAAATAAACTAAAAAAAAAAACAGCAAACACGAACAGAAAATAGAGGGACAAATGTTTGTCAGTGTCTTTCAAGGATGCGGATGTCAAGGGCTGCCACCGACTCCAACTCTGTCTCCCTCCCCCCGTTTCCATCACCATCACCATCGCCATCGCCATCTCCTTCGCCGACTCCAACTTGAACGTGACAAATGCAACGCACGGGTTGGCAATGGCGACTGCTGCCCCAATGTGCAATGTAATAGAAAAAGTTAAATTAGACGCACTTGAGCATGGGCTTGGGGATTTCTGGTGGCTTGCAGGGATAGTTGCCCGAATGAGCTAGGGATTTCGGCATGACACCGCCAACCAGGTGACCATGAAAGGCATTTGAATATGGAACACAGAAAAATTACTGGAAAATTTCAAGTGTTCTTTGGATTAATGTGGCGCTTTTTGCCTAATCCTAGAAATCTTGTCTAACTGCAGGCGCATCTTGAGATATATATATATATATATATATATATATATATATATATATATATATAACATCTGAAAGAGCAACAACGCACAGATAACACAGCAAAAGCTAGGACGTAGAAACTTTCACACAGGTTGGATTTTAGCCATTTTGCACTGATCAAAAATTTCAATACAAAGTGTGGTCTCAGTTTTCACTTTCTACTTTTCTTTTATCACAAATCAAAGTCTCTTTGCTTTAAACTTCACAGTCACATGAGTTCTGTTTGTCACTAAACAAATTCAATTGAGCATCTAAATATTTCATATATTTTAATAGAAATTATAAAAAAGTTCTTGTTTTTTTTGGCTGCATTTAAAAAAAGGTTTTCCTTTCTTTTAAGATTTCCATCTTTTGATCCGTGTCCATCATGCTGCGCAACGTGTGCCACACGAGCAACAACCAAACCAATCTATCCAGACATGATATCCTCTCCTGGTTGAATGAGCATCTCTGCAGCGAGATTAACAAAATTGATGATCTGTGCACTGGGGCCGCATTTTGCCAGCTATTTCACATGTTGCGTCCCAAGGCCATCAATCTGAAGCGGGTCAAATTCACGACGAACATAGAATGTGAATACATACAGAATTTTAAACTGCTGCAATTATGCTTTCAGAAGGAGAAAGTTAAGAAGGAGATACCCATTGAGAAGCTGGTGAAGGGACGCTGCCAGGACAATCTGGAGTTCGTGCAATGGTTCAAGAAGTTCCACGACCTTAACTACGAGAAAGACAGCGTCTACGATGCGAAGGCAGCCCGCGAAAATCAGCTGTTTGAAGTGGGACAAGCATTGCCAAAACGGACACAACTTCGTCCTGGTCAAACTGCGTTAACTTCGATAAATACATTGATGAGCCGCAAAGTATCCAATTTCACAATCAAATCTGAGATGATCAGCGGCGTCAAGGGGAGGACCAAAAAAGGACCCATTAAAAGAGACATGTCGAGGTGTGCAGCTCAAGAAAGTCAACTGGGAGCTCCGGGTGAGGTGATAACTCCACCTCAGACGCAAACTGTAGCTGTTCAACCAACTGTGAGAGTTCTACAATCGAATTTGGATATATCTGATAAAGGTCCAACTCAAGCTCAAACATTTCCTGAAGTTCCACCTCCTGCTGCCCCATCGCATAAGCCAGCTGCTAACTTTAAATCGGATCTAACTGAGAATAAGGTTGTACTTCAGGCCGGAGTGTCATATTTGCCACTCCCCCATCTGGCAAACAACCCAAATATGAGGGAGCTGCTTCGCATTTCGTTACGCAGAAGTTCAAGCCTGAGGCTCATGTCGAGACTACAGAAGACATGGACGATGCAAAAATTATCCAAGCTGCAGAAGACTGCAATCTCATTGGCACCAATAAGACTAAGACGATGGCGCATGGCGATTCCTGCAAAACAAAACCGGAAAATGCTGAAGGATCAAAAGAATCAATTATTTCTGTCGACTTCACCGATAAATGCATCCAAGCTGATGAAGACCCAAAACGGTGGATTCCTGCACCCGACAAACCAGATTGTGATGATAAGCCATTACGTTCCAAGGATTCTCTACCAAAAAATTGGAAGTATTCATGCTGGAGTAAATGTTGTGCTGAAGGTAGAATACGCTTGGTAATGCATGCCAATAAGTATGAAGAGAATTCTCGGCGAATAATCAAGAGTCTGCGAGAAAAAATCAACCAAATAATTCAAGAAGAGACACTGAGAGAAGTCACTGAGAGGGCTGAAAGCGAAGAAAGTTCCCCTCGAGATGAAGCAAGTGATTTGAGAGAATTTAGCGGAAATTCAGATGTTTCAAGCATTGATTTCACCTCGCATGAATGCATTTGCTATCGCCCTTATATGATATTTGAGTGCCAACGCTGCTTCCATTATATTCATGGGCGATTCTCCGAAGTGTGCGAGACACATCCAACGGCAGAGTTCCCTAGGGATTTCAGCCAATGCCCGCATTGCTCGGCCCCAATCCATCAAATCAAGGAATCAAACCTAAGCCTAGAGGAGTTCAAACAGATTGAAGAGGCCAAGCTACCGGACTCCGATGACTCATAAGCTGAGTTTGACACTCAGATAATGCAACTACTCTCAACACAGACATCTCAAGCAACTCTCTCACAGAATATATATTTGTTTATAACATGATTTCTGATAGTTGTTCATCGATTAAAAGTTTCCAATTTGTGGTTTATTAACTGAATTTGTACTCACATAATATCGTAACTTTCTAGCAATCTATGTACTATGAGAGGCTGAATTTTACAATATGCTGGCAATCTGGTAGACAATTAGCTACAAAGATTCACAGATTCACAATGTTCAGCTGATATAATGTTTGAGTGTGTTTGTGTGTTTGGGTGTGTGCGAAGTGCGTGTGCAAGAGCTCAAACTGAAGCCTCTGGGAAGTGGGAAGTTGCCCACGCAGGTGGCAATTAAACTCATGTCAGGGACAACAAAATGATACACTGGGAGAAATGGTGAACCTATGAATGGCATCACATAATTGGTGAATATTTGTGGTCTCTTTTTTTGGCCTCGGAGTCACGGAGTGTATACCCTTCTGTATGAAGATATAGAAAACTTTCAATGGCTAAGAGACTCAATTCTCTTAAGGCCTCTAAGTCTGTACAACGTACCCTGAACAGAGGATTTAAGAATCAAAGCTATAGCTTGCTTTATTTACCATCAATTTACTGCATATTTATGATTTCGCTTTGATTTCTGATTGAAACTTGAACTGAAGTAGATTAGTTCCGCATTGTAAGCGGTCTGCGTGAGGTCTAAAGAGCAATTAGAAAAAATGTAAAGGATATGAAGAGATACCCAGAAGTCAAGAAGAGCCTTCTGCATCAAATGCCTCTTACAACAGCGAAAACATCGAATCAGGCCTTCCCGCTAGCTTTCTGCCGGACAAATCAAAACGGGAAGAGGAGCTGCAAATGCTGGTAAGAAATGCCTACTGCCACTGGGAAAGCACTGAAATATATCCAACTTTGTTCAGGTATTCTCGGAATCATGTAGGCCTTGGTTAGGCAATTTCGAGAAGTGTCAATTCAAAGAGAAAAATACAAAAAATATGCCAGGAATTTAAACAAAATCAGCTTCGCATGGGACAGAATCTGCGCAAGATCCTATGGCAAAGGTAGAGTTTGTGGAAGAATGAAAGAGATAGCAAGAAGTCAAGAAGAGATTTCTCCTCTAACAGAAAATTAGGAACTTGTGAAAACAAACTAAGAAGTGAATGTCCTGAGTAAATATTGTGAAAATTGAAGACGCAAACTCTGATATTTATATTATAATGGCTTTATTTCTATTCAAAATCTTGTTTGAATTAGGACTTTTCATATCGATACTTGAAGACTGTCAGATTACTACAATAATATCTTTCATCTGTGATTTGGCACTGCTGCGGCTGTCTTCGAGTAAGGCAGATCCTAAAGAAAGGATGAAATCATACATTTATTAAAAAAGGAAAGTCCATCCACACTCGACTGCCAAGGGTATCGAGCCATAGAGGCACGCTCATCTATGCCAAATGTGTCTCTATGGCTAGATACTCCTTCAACACATCTTTCAGCACATCCTCTAGATCAGAACTCACCTTTGCATGACTTTTACTTGTCCATCTGAAGAGAATCCTCCATTAAGTCCCTTTGAAGTTTCCACATTTGCTGTACGAGGGTGTTTCCATTCTGCAGTAGAATGTTGATGCAACAAATTTTGATAATTGGTTGCCTCAGGAACGAATACATTGCCAACTCTGTGAAAGATTTTGCCATGAAACAGATCATACAAATTAAGCAGATCTCACCTAATGTCTTATTTATAGTCCACTTAGAACAAATTGATCTGAAAGTCAATTACAATTTTGTAGTCCAAAAATTTCTACCGAATTGCTTTAAATTTGAAATTTACTTTTAGTTCAGAAAAATGTCTTAAAATTTTGGTTTTCTTTTTTTTAAAAAAAATATTTGTATTTCCCAGATGTGCTCCCTTCGGAGACTAAAAGCAGACTGGAAATATTTATGATCTGCTGTGCTGAAATGAAAAGCATAAGGGAAGTTCGATGACAGCAACGACAAAGGGGACTTCTATGGAAATTTTGAAAATTTCAAGGCTGGCCTAGACATGCATGTATGATCAGCCAAATATGATATAGTTCTGTCGGCCCATTCATCATAGGCTCCAGCTGAAATGAGCGAATAATTCACAGATTAATGAAGGGAAATATTAACCAAATTTAATATATTTTCATTTATCTCAAGTTTGTCCAACTGCCACCAGATCACTTTGGGGGAAACAGTCCAATATTTTGGCATAAACTCTAACGAAGAAGCTGGAGACTTGAAATTTCGCCTGAATGTTAGTGAGACCAAAGTAGAATTTCGAATTTCAATTTTGCCACGCTTTCAACCCGCCTCAAATTTTAGAAATTATTGAAACTCCTCTGCTAATTTCAAGGGAATCGTTGTTCTAACAACAAGAGATTTGCCAGCAAACAGAAGTCGTTGTTTCTATGAGCTTTGGCCTTTTGAGCCATCGAATTCGTGGCTCATTTTGAATTAGCAGGGCGCTGGGATATGTCCTTGCATTGCGGGAATAGTTGCTTTTGTTTCACATATTTCTGACTCCGTTAGATCTGCGTTTAAATTTGGCCTTCATTGCATCCAAATAGGAGGGATAAATATGACATCCAAGCTGCTTCCTGAGTGTTTTTGTATATTCATAAACTGCTGCTTTGCCATTTTCCATCTTCAATTAGAAATGCAAATGCCTAATCGGGGATTGGTTGGTTTCCAGTTACTTGCTTAGGTCGCTTATAATCTCATTGCTAATTATTTGCATCATTACAAATTCCAGATTTTCTTTACAAACGAGATCCTGCATCTGTGCAATTATCTGCCTACGTCCGTGAGGTTTCGATTTTGTGAGGTTTCGATATCATTAAGGACAAATTGACTGACTTCTTTTAAAACTGAATCCTTTATTTCATCTCTCAAATAAGCATTCATATCTTCACCAATGTATAATTTTCAGCGTCTGCTTGGCGATTGTTATAGGACCAAACTTCAATCAGCTTACAGAGACAAAAGGGGCAAAAAGAGTTGTAACATCTGATTCTGGATAGATTTCTTAATAACGTTCAATCTGAACTTTCCCTCCACCTTTGACTTTACACGGGTGAAACTCCACAGAACACAAACACATTTGTTAGTTCTCAGCTGAGAAAACACCCAAACCAACACATTGGACAACTGAGCAACAGAGCACAACTACTAAGAACGAGTACTAACACATTTTTCTCCACTCCTTGAGCAACATTTCCCTTATTTACACCTTTGCCTTAAGAATTTGATTCAAGTTGCAAAGAATGTCACAAAGCAACCCTGAATCAGCTGACTTTGACCGCGTGTAAAAATTTAAAACAAAATTTATAATTAAAGATTTATCATCTATCTTGAGACTGAAGATTTAAAATACTGCACAAAAAATTGTATTTATGCTAAGATATTTGGCTTCTTCCCCAAAGTGCAGTTCGAATATCTCAATATCATGAGTTGGTTCACCGATCTATAATGAACACATGAACTTGTTCATCAAATTGAACTACAATTTCCAACTGAAACAGATGCATCGCATGCATAACTACGCCAGCCACAACACACGCCCGTGACGTCATCAGAACTCTAACTGTATTTGCCGCAAGCGTTAGTCTATAAAAAGATTTCTGCTTTGTTTGTTTTGTTTCAATTTTCCACGAAGAAGCTATATATATATATATATATATATATATATATATATATATATAATAACAATTAGCTCGTCCATAAGTACAAACAGCCGTGGCGAAGCGGTTAAGGCGTCTGACTAGAAATCAGATCCCTCTGGGAGGGAGCGTAGGTTGCTTCGAATCTTCATTTATTTTTTAATTTATTTTGCTTGCTTCATATTCATTTTTATACCCAATCTGTAAATATCTATGGTACAGCATGTCCATGTCCTGGAGGCCCATAGCCTCCATAGAACCGATTTGCTGAGAATGAAAATTCAATAGAAAAATTGAAATCAATCCAAACTCGATTTGTCCATTTTGGGAGGCCCCAAGTCTGTTAACCGAATCTGACCAAGATCGGTGTGCTGTGATGTAGCAGTATATAGGCACAGGGTATTTAGCTGTCGAGCAAGATCGACTTAGCGTTCTTACTTATTTTGCTTAAAGGAAAATGGGAAGGATACGAACGTAACACAAATTTTATAGAATAATATATCGTCGTCCATAAACCAAAAACAAAGCAGGCGACGACTGAAAGGACTTAAAGGACTGACTTAAAGGAAAATGGGAAGGATACGACGACTGAATGCTGCTCTACCTGATTCTGAAATATTGAAGTTAAGTGTTTTAGTATAAGCAAACGTGCTGGTCAAAAACATAAAAGTAAGATTTCAAGGCGACATTAGAAAAGTGAAAAAAAAAATTAGCAGTTTAAAATAACTTTCGCAGCTGCTTGGAAATTAGAGTTAACTATATAATCCGTGTATTCATCAGTGTTGAAAATTGTGAAACATGGTAAGTGGTTCCACCTTTAGCAATTCATGCAGAGATCGCGATGCTGTGCCTTCGTGTCATTTGTAGGCCACCCAAGATTTGGAACACGCTGAGCCGAAGTTGACAACTGATGGCCTAGATATAGGCGACAACGATGGGAATACATTGAACAAAGAGGCCTTGCTTGACGAGGAGAAGGGCTCCGTTAACTCCGAAGGACCCAAACAGAAGCGCAAACGTGCTCATCTCAACGACGACAATGGCCACGATGATGCTGGCAATAAGCGAGCCCCCTTGCGTAGATCAGCTAGGCTCCAGATGATGCAGAGACCCAATCTGTGCGAATCAAGCGAAGAAGACAGTCCCCAGAAGTCGGAGCATGGTAATGGGTCATCCGTGAAGGCCAAGCCGGAGCGCAATCTGTGCGAGTCAAGCGAAGAAGACAATCCTCAGAAGTCGGAGCATGGTAATGGCTCATCCGTGAAGGCCAAACCGGAGCGCACCAGTAGCAGCAGCAGCTGTAGCAGCTCCAGCAGTTCTAGTAGCTGGGATGGCAGCTACGTTAGCATAAAAATCCTCGAGGAAGAGGATGAAACTGATCCCCGCAAACGGGCACGTCAGAAGCGTAAGCAAGCGCGTCAACTAAAACGTTTGCATGAGCAAGAAGCTTATGAGGCTGTAGCCATTCAGGATCGTTCAATGCCGGATTGGATATTTGGGCGCCAGGTTTCCCCAAACATGGATCAAGACCCTAATCCGGATGAAGACATTGACTCAAAAGAAGCTCCGCCTTCTTAATGTAAAAATGTTTAAGCAACTTTGTCGATAATTCAATTTCATCTGCTGTAAAAAGCTAAGGTGACTTGGATGTATTTAGAAGCACTCTACTGGTGACCTCTGGGTTATTAAAAAAATGCCTTTCTATCGATAGTGCAAAACAAAACAATCGATAAATCTACTTTGCAGGCTTTCTATGTTTCCTGGTTTGTTTGGGTTTTTTGTATTTTTTGCCTGCAGTTTCAATTTCACACAAATTCTGCCTAATCTATGCAAATGCGATTAAACGCTCGCTGGAAAAAAGGAAGCGGCAGGAAGGGCCAAGCAAGACCATACGAAAAAAAAACCAGTTGAAGGTAAAGAAATTTAGAGGTAGAACAAACAGGGCAGTGATATGGAGTGGGGGTAAGGGGAAGGAAAGAGCAGGGCAAGTTTAATGGGCAAAAGCGTTAATGAACACAAAGAGAACGAAGCCAGGGCGCACGCAGCGTGACGATGATGTTGGTGATGATGATGATGATGATGATGATGATGATGATGATGATGATGACGATGATGATGATGATGATGATGATGATGATGATGATGATGATGATGATGATGATGATGATGATGATGATAATGATGATGATGATGATGATGATGATGTTGATGCAGCTCAGTGAAGAGCAGCGACAACAAACAAGGACATAAAGCGCAGGCGCAAAAGCAAAGCGCATGCGTCTTGTTTGATTTGCAGATTTCAAGGAAATTTCAATATGCCTCAGCACACACTTGCCGATCGTGTCTGGGTCTCATGTCCTGGCAGGAGGGCAACAACGGCTCTCTCTCCCCATATATATATATATATATATATATATATATATGTATCTATCTATCTGTATCTCCCTTTGTGCAGTGTAGAAACCATTTCAATTTATGAAAGACACACACACACACACACACACTGATACACACACACACACACAGACAGATACAACTTAATTACAACATTCATCCAATTAAAGTGTGCAAAAAGCAATTCATCATCGCACCAGAGCCGAACCCAACCGAGCTGAGCTGCACTGAGCTGAGCTGAGTTGAGTTGAGGCTCGTTCCGTTATGACTTGGACTTGACCAAGTTCTAACAGCAATTAAATGCGAGACGCCGGCCACAATATTCACCTACAGCTTATGCCATCCATGTCCAGGCCATGGCCATGTCCATGTCCATGTCCATATCCAAAGTCCATGTCCATGTTCACGCAGGTGCAACTGGGTCTGCGTTTCACATGCAAGCAGCGCGTTAAATGGTTTATAAAAGTATCTCTCTCGTGTGTGTGTGTGTGTGTGTATGTGTATATGTATGTATATATGTAAATATGTATTTATATATGTGTTTGTATGTGTATATTGAAATGCCAACTCTTTTTCTTAAGCTATCAAAGCTTTTATGAAATCTTAACCCCTTGAAGGCAGCCTTGAAGCTTGCAAGGTTTCAATGTTGATAGAAATATTTGAGGAATAACATTGTGAGGATTAAGAATGGAGAGTCTCATATATACGACTTTTATACCCAAACTGTAGAATTTATTTCTATATATCAAAATGCAATTGGCAATATGTATAAACAAAGTGCAGCTGTAAATTCGCTTTCAATCAAAGAAAATTCCACCTCGCTGTTCTCAGCAGAGCCTGAAAGCCATCAATGGGTTAAAGTGAACTTACAAACAGATGATAAGTTTGACTGTGGTATGGAAATGGAGCGGCGATTGCACTTGCAGTTGAAGTTGAAGTTGGACCTGGAGCTGGAGCTGGAGCTGAGGCTGGCGGAGTTGGTGTTGGGCATTCAAGTAGAGCAGAAGTCAAGTGAAGTGTGTGGCCATTAAATGTACCGATATAATTTGGACGACGGACGAGTCGCGGCGGCGACTGCGAAACTGCAAACGGGCGACTCAATCAATCGCAAATGCATGCTGACAGCAGCTGTCTGTTGCTGATGATGGAGCCGATGAAACTGATGAAGCTGGTGGGGTTCGAGTTGTAGTTGCACATTGTACGATCCAGCAGTGGAAGGGACCGCCAGGTGTGAAAGTGTTAGACTTTTGGGCTAATCTCTATGCTAACTGAAATCCAGCAGGAACAGATTTAGAAACAAATGAGGCCAGACTAAAGGCCGAGCTACCTCTCAAGCGCCAGCACAGTTTTGTATGCCCATCGAATAGCTACTTCTCAAGCGCTTGCATCTAAAGCAGCTGGGAACCTAGAGGCCGGACTAGAAGAATATCTTAAAAGGGACAAGGGCAAGACTCCGCTTCCCGTCCGACTGGCATTTGCTTTGACTATAAGCAGGGCACAGGGGCAATCTTGAAGAGTATGTTGACTTTATTTGGATAATCCGGGTTTTTCACATGGAGAACTCTATGTTGCCTCTTTTTCGGCTTGTAAAACCATCCAGAAGGAAAAACCAGAAGCAAAAAGATCTTCAATAAGAACGGGAGGAGTAGCGGGACACACGGTGGCAGCTAGCATGATCTAAGAATGATTATTTTGGCTGCGTTTGCAATACATTGTCCCCGCCTGGGGGTTGGCTCCCAACCAAAACGTTTACCAACTGTGGGTTGCCACCCATTCAATGGCCCAGGCCAGGCCAGGCCAAGCCAAGCCAAGCATGGCCCCCTAAATAGAAGCACTTAAGACGGGCAGCCCCGAAAGCGATTGCGAGTGCGAATGCCAGAGCTAATTGCCAAAGCAAACATAGAGGCCACTCTCCACTCTCTCCGGCTCTCCACTCTCCTCGACATGTCATTAAAAAGGCTGGCAGAGCCTCTTATGATTGAACAATCAAACACGCCCCCAAATAACGCCCACGGCCCAAAGCCAAAGCCAAAGCCACAGTTGGAGCAGCCGTTAGACGCACTCGCTGTGCTAATTACAGGTGAGCCGCATCAGGTGGGTCGGCAGCGGCGACGGCGGGCGGTGCGTTCCACAGTATATTCATTAACATAATTACAGGTTGCGTTTTAAGAGTGCGTCAGAAGCTTCCGCCTGAGCCAGCTGGCGAACAGTTGGAACTGTCTGATGTTCTCAAATAGCATTTTGGAATGCGAGACGCATGCGCAGCCACTTTGAATCGCGCATTTCCACGCAGAACGAAAAGAAAGCGGCGAAAGAAGATATTGAAAACCGGAAATCAAATTGTAGATTATGGATTACGCTGATTAAGATTAAGTTAATAAATAAATAAATAAATATAAGAAGCTATATAGCTATAAGAAGGATCTGGCTTAATTATATTTAATGCTCTGTAGCTTTTATTTTCTGGCAAAAAGGTTCAACTTGAAGATTTGTTGGCAACGTTATTTCAACATTTTTACATCAAGCTGCGCCTTCTGTTGAGTCAATGTCTTCATCCGGATTCGGATCTTGATCCATGTTTGGGGAAACCTGGGGCCCATATATCCAATCCGGCATTGAACGATCCTGAATGGCTACAGCCTCATAAGCCTCTTGCTCGTGCAGGCGTTTTAGTTGACGCGCTTGCTTACGCTTTTGGCGTGCCCTCTTCTTGGGATCAGTTTCATCCTTTTCCTCGAGGATTTTTATGCTAACGTAGCTGCCATCCCAGCTACTAGAACTGCTGGAGCTGCTACAGCTGTAGCTGCGCTCCGGCTTGGCCTTCACGGATGAGCCATTACCATGCTCCGACTCCTGGGGACTGTCTTCTGCGCTCGATTCGCACAGATTGCGTCTCAGCATCATCTGGAGCCTAGCTGATCTACGCAAGGGGGCTCGCTTATTGCCAGCATCATCGTGGCCATTGTCGTCGTTGAGATGAGCACGTTTGCGCTTCTGTTTGGGTCCTTCGGAGTTAACGGAGCCCTTCTCCTCGTCAAGCAAGGCCTCTTTGTTCAATGTATTCCCATCGTTGTCGCCTATATCTAGGCCATCAGTTGTCAACTTCGGCTCAGCGTGTTCCAAATCTTGGGTGGCCTACAAATGACACGAAGGCACAGCATCGCGATCTCTGCATGAATTGCTAAAGGTGGAACCACTTACCATGTTTCACAATTTTCAACACTGATGAATACACGGATTAGATAGTTAACTCTAATTTCTAAGCAGCTGCGAATGTTATTTTAAACTTAAATTTCTTTTTGTCACTTTTCTAATGTCGCCTTGAAATCTTACTTTTATGTTTTTGACCAGCACCTTTGCTTATACTCAAGCACTTAACTTCAATATTTCAGAATCAGGTAGAGCAGCATTCAGTCGTCGTATCCTTCCCATTTTCCTTTAAGTCAGTCCTTTAAGTCCTTTCAGTCGTCGCCTGCTTTGTTTTTGGCTTATGGACGACGATATATTATTCTATGAAATTTGTGTTACGTTCGTATCCTTCCCATTTTCCTTTAAGCAAAATAAGTAAGAACGCTAAGTCGATCTTGCTCGACAGCTAAATACCCTGTGCCTATATACTGCTACATCACAGCACACCGATCTTGGTCAGATTCGGTTAACAGACTTGGGGCCTCCCAAAATGGACAAATCGAGTTTGGATTGATTTCAATTTTTCTATTGAATTTTCATTCTCAGCAAATCGGTTCTATGGAGGCTATGGGCCTCCAGGATGCACAGCATCCACATGGACATGCTGTGCCATAGATATTTATAGATTGGGTATAAAAGTGAATATGAAAAGAAGCAAGGAAAATAAATTAAAAAATAAATGAAGATTCGAAGCAACCTACGCTCCCCTCCCAGAGGGATCTGATTTCTAGTCAGACGCCTTAACCGCTTCGCCACGGCTGTTTGTACTTATGGACGAGCTAATTGTTATTATATATATATATATATATATATAGCTTCTTCGTGGGAAATTGAAACAAAACAAACAAAGCAGAAATCTTTTAATAGACGAATGCTTGCGGCAAATACAGTTAGAGTTCTGATGACGTCACGGGCGAGTGTTGTGGCTTGCGTAGTTATCCATGCGAGGCATCTGTTTCAGTTGGAAATTGTAGTTCAATTTGATGAACAAGTTCATGTGTTCATTATAGATCGGTGAACCAACTCATGATATTGAGATATTGGAACTGCACTTTGGGGAAGAAGCCAAATATCTTAGCATAAATACAATTTTTGTGCAGTATTTTAAATCTTCAGTCTCAAGATAGATGATAAATCTTTCTTTATAAATTTTGTTTTAGATTTTTACACGCGGTCAAAGTCAGCTGATTCAGTGTTGCTTTGTGACATTCCTTGCAACTTGAATCAAATGCTTAAGGCAAAAGTGTAAATAAGGGAAATGTGGCTCAAGGAGTGGAGAAAAATGTGTTAATACTCGTTCTTAGTAGTTGTGCTCTGTTGCTCAGTTGTCCAATGTGTTGGTTTGGGTGTTTTCTCAGCTGAGAACTAACAAATGTGTTTGTGTTCTGTGGAGTTTCACCCGTGTAAAGTCAAAGGTGGAGGGAAAGTTCAGATTGAACGTTATTAAGAAATCTATCCAGAATCAGATGTTACAACTCTTTTTGCCCCTTTTGTCTCTGTAAGCTGATTGAAGTTTGGTCCTATAACAATCGCCAAGCAGACGCTGAAAATTATACATTGGTGAAGATATGAATGCTTATTTGAGAGATGAAATAAAGGATTCAGTTTTAAAAGAAGTCAGTCAATTTGTCCTTAATGATATCGAAACCTCACAAAATCGAAACCTCACGGACGGAGGCAGATAATTGCACAGATGCAGGATCTCGTTTGGAAAGAAAATCTGGCCTTTGTAATGATGCAAATAATTAGCAATGAGATTATAAGCGACCTAAGCAAGTAACTGGAAACCAACCAATCCCCGATTAGGCATTTGCATTTCTAATTGAAAATGGAAAATGGCAAAGCAGCAGTTTATGAATATACAAAAACACTCAGGAAGCAGCTTGGATGTCATATTTATCCCTCCTATTTGGATGCAATGAAGGCCAAATTTAAACGCAGATCTAACGGAGTCAGAAATATGTGAAACAAAAGCAACTATTCCCGCAATGCAAGGACATATCCCAGCGCCCTGCTAATTCAAAATGAGCCACGAATTCGATGGCTCAAAAGGCCAAAGCTCATAGAAACAATGACTTCTGTTTGCTGGCAAATCTCTTGTTGTTAGAACAACGATTCCCTTGAAATTAGCAGAGGAGTTTCAATAATTTCTAAAATTTGAGGCGGGTTGAAAGCGTGGCAAAATTGAAATTCGAAATTCTACTTTGGTCTCACTAACATTCAGGCGAAATTTCAAGTCTCCAGCTTCTTCTTTAGAGTTTATGCCAAAATATTGGACTGTTTCCCCCAAAGTGATCTGGTGGCAGTTGGACAAACTTGAGATAAACGAAAATATATTAAATTTGGTTAATATTTCCCTTCATTAATCTGTGAATTATTCGCTCATTTCAGCTGGAGCCTATGATGAATGGGCCGACAGAACTATATATATATATATATATATATATATATATATATGTATATATATATATACGCATGTCTAGGCCAGCCTTGAAATTTTCAAAATTTCCATAGAAGTCCCCTTTGTCGTTGCTGTCATCGAACTTCCCTTATGCTTTTCATTTCAGCACAGCAGATCATAAATATTTCCAGTCTGCTTTTAGTCTCCGAAGGGAGCACATCTGGGAAATACAAATATTTTTTTTAAAAAAAAGAAAACCAAAATTTTAAGACATTTTTCTGAACTAAAAGTAAATTTAAAATTTAAAGCAATTCGGTAGAAATTTTTGGACTACAAAATTGTAATTGACTTTCAGATCAATTTGTTCTAAGTGGACTATAAATAAGACATTAGGTGAGATCTGCTTAATTTGTATGATCTGTTTCATAGGAACATCTTTCACAGAGTTGGCAAACAAAGGACGACATGTGGACACTGAAATTCTCTCTTCAGATGGACAAGTAGATGTAATGCAAAGGTAAGTTCAGTTGCTGAGAGTTAGGAGAAGGAATATAACTTCTATGGCTCGATAGCCTTTGCGGTCGAGTGAGTCCATTTTATTAGATGCCTGATTTCATCCTTTCTTTAGGAGAAGCTTTGCTTGATGATGGCTGCAGCAGTGGCAGTTGCACCCCTTTCTTCTGAAGGATAACTGGATGAGGTCGATAATTAATTGACAAGTTTTATGTTTTGGAAGTTTAAGTCAGAGGAGTTGGAACTCCACCTCATGGCGGAGGGAAATTGATTGATATGAAATGAATTGAAGGTTTCAATATAAATAGATCATTAGATCTGCCAAAGATATAGGCAATGCTTTGTTATTAAGGATTTCAGGGAAATATATAGCTATATGTCGACTAGATTCAACATTTGCAACGCTTCAAATTTAGTAGCCATAGAAATTGTTTCCCTATCATCATAGAGAGGCTAAACGGAATCCCTTTGCTCTTCCTTGCAGCCATTTCCAGAGAGTGGAAATCATTTTGTTAAAGTTCCCCGTCGAAAGAAAACATATCTAAGGAATGCAAATGATTTTTACTTATCTGTCAGTCGAGTCATTCGCTTGCATTCTTTGCACCTTGCTCAAGATGTTTTCGGTTGGCTTTTCACCAATTTCTTACTTCCCTTTTTTCCATGCCTTCGATGCTTTCTTTTGTGCCTTGCTCTTTCCCCGTTTTTGCCATTTTTATCATTTCATCACAACCCAAATTTCTTCATCAATTAAGAACATCAACTCGTTGTCGTCAACAAAGAAAAGGCAAAAGAAAAGGCGCCCAAAGAAGGCGGCAGCCAGGCTGAGGCTGAGGCTGAGGCCGCTGCTCCTGCCGCTCTGCCTGTCCATACTTGTTATTATCCTTCGTCGAGGACGCTGACACTTTTTCGTCATTACTGTTAAAAGCGTTAAGGAAGGCAGAGGCAGTGGCAGTGGCTCGGGTCCTGGCTCTGGTCCTGGTCCTGGCGGTGTCGGCGACCAACAGAAGACGCCCAGGACGAAGAAACAAAATGAAAAGAGTTTTACTTATCAGGAACAAGAAAAAAAACGAAATGTAGAAAAAGAAAATCAACCTAAAAGAGAAAAAACTACCAAAAAAAACTGCAAGGCGATGGCATAAAATCTGGGCTAGGCAAGGGCTGAACAGTGGCAGAGTACATACAGTGGCGGAGTGCGGGTGTGGGCAGGGGTATGGGTATGGGAAACGGAAGATGTTGTTGGCCAGGGTGCCAAAAATTGAGGTTATCGCTGCTGCAACGCTGGAGACGCCGCCCGACGTTGCAGGCGCAAGCAAAAATAATAAGCACCAGAGAAGTGGAAGAAGCGAAGAAAACTAAATGCCATTCGCACAGTGGGATGAAATGAACATAAGTTTATGAAAACAAGTGATACATTTGTGAATGATCAAATGTTTTCAGAAGGTTGGGGAAACCCATCTCTGCGGATGGGACGAAGCTGTGCACTCTGCTCGTTGTATCGTTGCTCGCCCTTGTTATTCTCTTCATTTTCACTCAAAGCTGAGATTATCAGGAGACATGCTTCATTGCTTATACATGCATGATCGTTTGCTGGTTTGAAACAGTTAAAGAACCTTTCGAAATGGCTCATCACATATCTATGTCTAGATGATGATAAATTAACTTTCTGCTACTTTTACCTTCTTTTTCATCCTGAGTTCAAGATTTTCTTGCTTAGGAATACAAATCTTCTCAAGAGTTTGACAGGAAACTGTGCTTGGAGCAGTCTTTCGCATTCAAACTGATTCAGTTATAAGAAGTTATATTCGATTTGAGCCACTGTGCCTTGAAACTGCTTTAAAAATTAAAGGAAAAAAAAGAAAAAACTATAAGCGGCGCGTGGGCGACTCAATGGCCGTGTCCTTCGTCCGACTCATCAGGCTGAGCGCCAGCACCATTAACTGCAATGGCTGGGAGTGGGAGGAGTGTGGTAGGTGCAATGCAGGCGGTGGTGTTGTCGGTGTTAGGAGTGCTCCTGCTGCGTGTTGCACGCGTCGCTGCGCTTAAATGCCAAAATGTGCCCCGATTGCCTTAGTCCACACAAACACACACACACAAATGCACATACATATGTGCGTTTGTATGTTTGCCTATGGTATGCATAGGGCCATAGCTAGCCTCCGACACTTTGTGTTTTTCTTCGCTCTCTCTTGGTTTTTGCCGGCAAAGGCAGAACGAAGCATAGTTTTCCTCGTTTTCTGCAAAGAAGTTTTTCACAAGAAGTTTTTGGCAGAGATTGATGAATTTTGACGATGTTTACGCGCAAAAGGAGAATTTTTCCTGCCAGCGCTGCAGCAGCAGCAGCAGCAGCAGGACAGGACGGATGTAACGGCATCCTTGAAATAACCTTAATCCCAGCCAGCGAAACGAACGAGCTGAGGGGCCAAAATGAATGATGTTTATAAGACGATGAGTACGAAGGCGAAACGGCACGAAACGAATGCGAGGCGAGAAAAAAAACGGGCAGCCAGAACCCGAAGGACGACTCGCTGCTTGAGTGCGCGCTTGTAACTCGAACTGTAGAGTTGGCCCAAATACCACCCTCCCCCCCACACCCCACCACACCACACACTAGAACGCCTTTGGTGTCAGCGGCCTGCATTCCTTGGCATGACATACCGCCACCCAGTCCCCTCCTCCCTCCTCCTTCGCCACACACAAGCCACCGCATTGCTCTTCATACTCGTTTTATGTTTCAAGGATATCGTTTACATTTCTTTTTTTGTGCTTCGCCTTCGTCGTTAGATTTTCATTTTCATTGCAATTTCATTTGGTTGCCGCATGCGAAACGCAAAGTGGCCAAAACTCAGAGCACCCCCCGCACCCGCACCCTCACCCAGCAGCCCGCTGCTGTGTGCGTGCTGGATTGTTGTAAATGCGTCGCTTTGCAAGGACGCATATTAATATCCTTACTTAGCTGCATGAAATGTGCTTAGCACGTTTCCACACCTCCCTCCCCTACCGCTGCATTCCCCTCCCCATGCGCTACATTGCGTTTCCTTTTGCGTTTCCTTTCCAGCTTGTGTCCAGCTTGTTGTGGTCTCCGTGGGCAGAGCAAGGATAAGGGGCGGCACAGGTGTGTTGAATGCATCCAAAGAGAGTGACGAAATTTGGCAACAAATAAAATAAAAAAATAAATCAAATAATTTCTAGCACAACGAAGGCCGCCTGTATTCCGAAGCAAAACAAGAACGGAAGGCTAGCCTCGGCCTGCCGAAGCTTTTATAACATTCACAATGGAAATGTATAACCAACCGATCTGGATCAGATCAGGCCAGCATAGATGGGGGTCTCCTCAAATGAACACAAGCTGATTTCATTTTGATTTGGATGAAGAACAGAAATGTTAACCTCCTAAGTGTACATTCCGGAACAATCGGTTCAATCAATCGGACTTCTCAGATCTTGGGGTTGAAACAGGCGAATGTAAGGACAGACGGATATGGTTACATCGATTTCCCTTAGCATGCTGATCAAAAATATTTATACCTTATACAGTCGAAAACTGTTCCTGCTGGATGTGGCAAATTCCATGAGGAAATTAAAATACATCCGCAAAATATTTTTGTGAATGCTATAAAAATTATACCTAAACAACCAAACGAACCCAAATGGAGTGCGAAGATTACACTGCGACAACAACAAAAACAACAATTTCTGGCAAAAAGGTGCAGCTTGAAGATTTGTTGGCAAAATTGTGCTCTTTATTTAAACATTTTTACATTAAGGTCCGCCTTCTTTTGAGTCAATGTCTTCATCCGGATTCGGATCTTGATCCATGTTTGGGGAAACCTGGGGCCCATATATCCAATCCGGCATTGAACGATCCTGAATGGCTACAGCCTCATATGCCTCTTGTTCATGCAAGCGTTTTAGTTGACGCGCTTGCTTTCGCGTTTGGTGTGCCTTCTTCTGGGGGTCTGTTTCATCCTTTTCCTTCACGGAAGAGCCATTACCATGCTCCGACTCCTGGGGATTGTCTTCTTCGCTCGCCTCGCACAGATTGCGCTCCGGCTTGGCCTTCCCGGATGAGCCATTACCATGCTCCGACTTCTGGGGATTGTCTTCTTCGCTCGACTCGCACAGATTGCGTTTTGGTTTGGAATTCACGGATGAGCCATTACCATGCTCCGACTTCTGGGGACTGTCTTCTTCGCTCGACTCGCACAGATTGCGTTTTGGTTTGGAATTCACGGATGAGCCATTACCATGCTCCGACTTCTGGGGACTGTCTTCTTCGCTCGACTCGCACAGATTGCGTTTTGGTTTGGAATTCACGGATGAGCCATTACCATGCTCCGACTTCTGGGGACTGTCTTCTTCGCTCGACTCGCACAGATTGCGCTCCGGCTTGGCCTTCACGGATGAGCCATTACCATGCTCCGACTTCTGGGGACTGTCTTCTTCGCTCGACTCGCACAGATTGCGTTTTGGTTTGGAATTCACGGATGAGCCATTACCATGCTCCGACTTCAGGGGACTGTCTTCTTCGCTCGACTCGCACAGATTGCGTTTTGGTTTGGAATTCACGGATGAGCCATTACCATGCTCCGACTTCTGGGGACTGTCTTCTTCGCTCGACTCGCACAGATTGCGTTTTGGTTTGGAATTCACGGATGAGCCATTACCATGCTCCGACTTCTGGGGATTGTCTTCTTCGCTCGACTCGCACAGATTGCGCTCCGGCTTGGCCTTCACGGATGAGCCATTACCATGCTCCGACTTCTGGGGACTGTCTTCTTCGCTCGACTCGCACAGATTGCGTTTTGGTTTGGAATTCACGGATGAGCCATTACCATGCTCCGACTTCTGGGGATTGTCTTCTTCGCTCGACTCGCACAGATTGCGCTCCGGCTTGGCCTTCCCGGATGAGCCATTACCATGCTCCGACTTCTGGGGACTGTCTTCTTCGCTCGACTCGCACAGATTGCGTTTTGGTTTGGAATTCACGGATGAGCCATTACCATGTGCTCCGACTTCTGGGGACTGTCTTCTTCGCTCGACTCGCACAGATTGCGTTTTGGTTTGGAATTCACGGATGAGCCATTACCATGCTCCGACTTCTGGGGATTGTCTTCTTCGCTCGACTCGCACAGATTGCGTTTTGGTTTGGAATTCACGGATGAGCCATTACCATGCTCCGACTTCTGGGGACTGTCTTCTTCGCTCGACTCGCACAGATTGCGTTTTGGTTTGGAATTCACGGATGAGCCATTACCATGCTCCGACTTCTGGGGATTGTCTTCTTCGCTCGACTCGCACAGATTGCGTTTTGGTTTGGAATTCACGGATGAGCCATTACCATGCTCCGACTTCTGGGGACTGTCTTCTTCGCTCGACTCGCACAGATTGCGTTTTGGTTTGGAATTCACGGATGAGCCATTACCATGCTCCGACTTCTGGGGACTGTCTTCTTCGCTCGACTCGCACAGATTGCGTTTTGATTTGGAATTCACGGATGAGCCATTACCATGGCTCCGACTTCTGGGGATTGTCTTCTTCGCTCGACTCGCACAGATTGCGTTTTGGTTTGGAATTCACGGATGAGCCATTACCATGCTCCGACTTCTGGGGACTGTCTTCTTCGCTCGACTCGCACAGATTGCGTTTTGGTTTGGAATTCACGGATGAGCCATTACCATGCTCCGACTTCTGGGGACTGTCTTCTTCGCTCGACTCGCACAGATTGCGTTTTGGTTTGGAATTCACGGATGAGCCATTACCATGCTCCGACTTCTGGGGACTGTCTTCTTCGCTCGACTCGCACAGATTGCGCTCCGGCTTGGCCTTCACGGATGAGCCATTACCATGCTCCGACTTCTGGGGACTGTCTTCTTCGCTCGACTCGCACAGATTGCGTTTTGGTTTGGAATTCACGGATGAGCCATTACCATGCTCCGACTTCTGGGGATTGTCTTCTTCGCTCGACTCGCACAGATTGCGTCTCTGCATCATCTGGAGCCTTCAGCTGATCTACGCCATTTACGGAGGCTCCGACTTATTGCCATTGTCGTCGAACACATTCGAAACATCCCCGAGAGCAGTACTCTTGCGCTTTTTCTTTGAAATTCCGGTAGGAATATAGCCTTCCTCCTTCTGGTCAAGCGAGGCCTCTATGTTCAAAGTATTTTCATCGTTTTCGCCTATATTGAGGCCATCAGTTGGTATTGGTTCAGCGTCCTCCATGTCACAGCGGCGATTGTCGTCGAACGCTTTCGAGAAGTCCTCCTTAGAAATTTTCGAATTAACGGAGAACTTCTTCTGGTCAAGCGATTCCTCTATGTCCAAAGTATTTTCATCGTTTTCGCCTATATCGAGGCCATCAGTTGGTATTGGTTCAACGTCTTCCATGTCACTGCGGCGATTGTCGTTGTTCACATTGGTGAACTCAAACTGAGCAAAGCAGTCCTTCTGGTCAAGCGAGGCCTCTATGTCCAAAGTATTTTCATCGCCTATATCGAGGACGTCAGTTGGTATAGGTTCAGCGTCCTCCATGTCACTGCGGCGATTGTCGTTGAACACATTCGAGAAGTCCTCCTTGGAAATTTCGAAATTAACGGAGCCCTTCTTCTGGTCAAGCGAGGCCTCTATGTCCAAAGTATTTTCATCGTTTTCGCCTATATCGAGGCCATCAGTTGGTATTGGTTCAGCGTCCTCCATGTCACTGCGGCGATTGTCGTCGAACACATTCGAGAAGTCCTCCTTGGAAACTGTCGCATTAACGCAGCCCTCCTTCTGGTCAAGCGAGGCCTCTGTGTCCAAAGTATTTTCATCGTTTTCGCCTATATCGAGGACCGTCAGTTGGTATAGGTTCAGCGTCCTCCATGTCACTGCGGCGATTGTCGTTGAACACATTCAAGAAGTCCTCCTTGGAAATTTTCGAATTAACGGAGCCCTTCTTCTGGTCAAGCGAGGCCTCTATGTTCAAAGTATTTTCATCGTTTTCGCCTATATCGAGGCCATCAGTTGGTATTGGTTCAGCGTCCTCCATGTCACTGCGGCGATTGTCGTTGAACACATTCGAGAAGTCCTCCTTGGAAACTGTCGCATTAACGCAGAACTCCTTCTGGTCAAGCGAGGCCTCTATGTCCAAAGTATTTTCATCGTTTTCACCTATATCGAGGCCGTCAGTTGGCATCGGTTCAGCGTCCTCCATGTCACTGCGGCGATTGTCGTCGAACACATTCGAGAAGTCCTCCTTGGAAATTTTCGAAATTAACGGAGCCCTCCTTCTGGTCAAGCGAGGCCTCTATGTCCAAAGAATTTTCATCGTTTTCGCCTATATCGAGGCCATCAGTTGGTATTGGTTCAGCGTCCTCCATGTCACTGCGGCGATTGTCGTCGAACACATTCAAGAAGTCCTCCTTGGAAATTTTCGAATTAACGGAGCCCTTCTTCTGGTCAAGCGAGGCCTCTATGTTCAAAGTATTTTCATCGTTTTCGCCTATATCGAGACCATCAGTTGGTATTGGTTCAGCGTCCTCCATGTCACTGCGGCGATTGTCGTCGAACACATTCAAGAAGTCCTCCTTGGAAATTTCGAAATTAACGGAGCCCTTCTTCTGGTCAAGCGAGGCCTCTATGTTCAAAGCATTTTCATCGTTTTCGCCTATATCGAGGCCATCAGTTGGTATTGGTTCAACGTCTTCCATGTCACTGCGGCGATTGTCGTCGTTCACATTGGTGAACTCAAACTGAGCAAAGCAGTCCTTCTGGTCAAGCGAGGCCTCTATGTCTAAAGTATTTTCATCGCCTATATCGAGGCCGTCAGTTGGTATAGGTTCAGCGTCCTCCATGTCACTGCGGCGATTGTCGTTGAACACATTCAAGAAGTCCTCCTTGGAAATTTCTGGAAATTTTCGAATTAACGGAGCCCTCCTTCTGGTCAAGCGAGGCCTCTATGTTCAAAGCATTTTCATCGTTTTCGCCTATATCGAGGCCATCAGTTGGTATTGGTTCAACGTCTTCCATGTCACTGCGGCGATTGTCGTCGTTCACATTGGTGAACTCAAACTGAGCAAAGCAGTCCTTCTGGTCAAGCGAGGCCTCTATGTTCTAAAGTATTTTCATCGCCTATATCGAGGACGTCAGTTGGTATAGGTTCAGCGTCCGCCATGTCACTGCGGCGATTGTCGTCGAACACATTCGAGAAGTCCTCCTTGGAATTTCGAAATTAACGGAGAACTTCTTCTGGTCAAGCGAGGCCTCTATGTTCAAAGTATTTTCATCGTTTTCGCCTATATCGAGGCCATCAGCTGGTATTGGTTCAGCGTCCTCCATGTCACTGCGGCGATTGTCGTCGTTCATATTTGTGAATTCAAACTGAGCATAGCACTCCTTCTGGTCAAGCGAGGCCTCTATGTCCAAAGTAAAGTATTTTCATCGTTTTCGCCTATATTGAGGCCATCAGTTGGTATTGGTTCAGCGTCCTCCATGTCACTGCGGCGATTGTCGTTGAACACATTCGAGAAGTCCTCCTTGGAAATTTTCGAATTAACGGAGCCCTTCTTGTGGTCAAGCGAGGGCTCTATGTTCAAAGCATTTTCATCGTTTAAGCCTACATCAAGGCCATCAGTTGGTGTCTTCGAACCAGCGTTCTCCATGTCACTGCGGCGATTATCGTCGTTCATATTCGTAAATTCCAAATTGAAGATAGCGCTCCTTCTGGTCAAGCGAGTCCTCTATGTCGCCTATATCGAGGCCATCAGTTGGTATTGGTTCAGCGTCCTCCATGTCACTGCGGCGATTGTCGTTGAACACATTCGAGAAGTCCTCCTTGGAAATTTCGAAATTAACGGAGCCCTTCTTCTGGTCAAGCGAGGCCTCTATGTTCAAAGTATTTTCATCGTTTTCGCCTATATCGAGGCCATCTGTTGGTATTGGTTCAGCGTCCTCCATGTCACTGCGGCGATTGTCGTTGAACACATTCGAGAAGTCCTCCTTGGAAATTTTCGAATTAACGGAGCCCTTCTTCTGGTCAAGCGAGGCCTCTATGTTCAAAGTATTTTCATCGTTTTCGCCTATATCGAGGCCATCGGTTGGTATTGGTTCAGCGTCCTCCATGTCACTGCGGCGATTGTCGTTGAACACATTCGAGAAGTCCTCCTTGGAAATTTTCGAATTAACGGAGCCCTTCTTCTGGTCAAGCGAGGCCTCTATGTCCAAAGTATTTTCATCGTTTTCGCCTATATCGAGGCCATCAGTTGGTATTGGTTCAGCGTCCTCCATGTCACTGCAGCGATTGTCGTCGAACACATTCAGAAGTCCTCCTTGGAAATTTCGAAATTAACGGAGCCCTTCTTCTGGTCAAGCGAGGCCTCTATGTTCAAAGCATTTTCATCGTTTTCGCCTATATCGAGGCCATCAGTTGGTATTGGTTCAGCGTCCTCCATGTCACTGCGGCGATTGTCGTCGTTCACATTGGGACTCCTGGCAAGCAGCCTACATTCGAGAGCCTCTTGGATTTCGTTAACGGAGCCCTTTCTTCTGGTCAAGCGAGGCCTCTATGTCAAAGTATTTTCATCGCCTATATCGAGGACGTCAGTTGGTATAGGTTCAGCGTCCGCCATGTCACTACGGCGATTGTCGTTGAACACATTCAAGAAGTCCTCCTTGGAAATTTTCGAATTAACGGAGCCCTCCTTCTGGTCAAGCGAGGCCTCTATGTTCAAAGCATTTTCATCGTTTTCGCCTATATCGAGGCCATCAGTTGGTATTGGTTCAGCGTCCTCCATGTCACTGCGGCGATTGTCGTCGTTCACATTCGTGAACTCAAACTGAAGCAAAGCAGCTCCTTCTGGTCAAGCGAGGCCTCTATGTCTAAAGTATTTTCATCGCCTATATCGAGGCCGTCAGTTGGTATAGGTTCAGCGTCCGCCATGTCACTGCGGCGATTGTCGTCGAACACATTCGAGAAGTCCTCCTTGGAAATTTCGAAATTAACGGAGCCCTTCTTCTGGTCAAGCGAGGCCTCTATGTTCAAAGTATTTTCATCGTTTTCGCCTATATCGAGGCCATCAGTTGGTATTGGTTCAGCGTCCTCCAGGTCACTGCGGCGATTGTCGTCGAACGCATTCGAGAAGTCCTCCTTGGAAATTTTCGAATTAACGGAGCACTTCTTCTGGTCAAGCGAGGCCTCTATGTTCAAAGTATTTTCATCGTTTTCGCCTATATTAAGGCCATCAGTTGGTATTGGTTCAGCGTCCTCCATGTCACTGCAACGATTGTCGTCGTTCATATTCGTGAATTCAAATTGAAGATAGCGCTCCTTCTGGTCAAGCGAGTCCTCTATGTCGCCTATATCGAGGCCATCAGTTGAATTCGGACCAGCGTCCTCCATGTCACTGCGGCGATTGTCGTTGAACACATTCGAGAAGTCCTCTTGGAAATTTCCGAATTAACGGAGCACTTCTTCTGGTCAAGCGAGGCCTCTATGTCAAAGTATTTTCATCGTTTTCGCCTATATCGAGGCCATCAGTTGGTATTGGTTCAGCGTCCTCCATGTCACTGCAGCGATTGTCGTTGAACACATTCGAGAAGTCCTCCTTGGAAATTTCGAAATTAACGGAGCCCTTCTTCTGGTCAAGCGAGGCCTCTATGTTCAAAGTATCATCGTTTCGCCAATCGAGGCCATCCCTCTATGTTCAGCGTCTTGTCATGCGATTGTCGTTGAACACATTCGAGAAGTCCTCCTTGGAAATTTCGAAATTAACGGAGCCCTTCTCTGGTCAAGCGAGGCCTCTATGTTCAAAGTATTTTCATCTTTTTCGCCTATATCGAGGCCATCAGCTGGTATTGGTTCAGCGTCCTCCATGTCACTGCAGCGATTGTCGTCGTTCATATTCGTGAATTCAAACTGAGCATAGCACTCCTTCTGGTCAAGCGAGGCCTCTATGTCCAAAGTATTTTCATCGTTTTCGCCTATATCGAGGCCATCAGTTGGTATCGGTTCAGCGTCCTCCATGTCACTGCGGCGATTGTCGTCGTTCATATTCGTGAATTCAAATTGAAGATAGCGCTCCTTCTGGTCAAGCGAGTCCTCTATGTCGCCTATATCGAGGCCATCAGTTGAATTCGGACCAGCGTCCTCCATGTCACTGCGGCGATTGTCGTTGAACACATTCGAGAAGTCCTCATTGGAAATTTCCGAATTAACGGAGAACTTCTTCTGGTCAAGCGAGGCCTCTATGTCCAAAGTATTTTCATCGTTTTCGCCTATATCGAGGCCATCAGTTGGTATTGGTTCAGCGTCCTCCATGTCACTGCGGCGATTGTCGTCCTTCAGATTCGTGAAATTCAAATCTGAAGCATAGCGTATTTTCATCGTTCCTCTATGTTCAAAGTATTTTCAGCGTTGTCGTTGAACACATTCGAGGTCCTCCTTGGATTTCGAAATTAACGGAGCCCCTTCTGGTCAAGCGAGGCCTCTATGTCAAAGTATTTTCATCGTTTTCGCCTATATCGAGGCCATCAGTTGGTATTGGTTCAGCGTCCTCCATGTCACTGCGGCGATTGTCGTTGAACACATTCGAGAAGTCCTCCTTGGAAATTTCGAAATTAACGGAGCCCTTCTTCTGGTCAAGCGAGGCCTCTATGTTCAAAGTATTTTCATCGTTTTCGCCTATATCGAGGCCATCAGCTGGTATTGGTTCAGCGTCCTCCATGTCACTGCGGCGATTGTCGTCGAACGCTTTCGAGAAGGCCTCCTTGGAAATTTGTCGAATTCAAACGGAGCATAGCCTTCTTCTGGTCAAGCGAGGCCTCTATGTTCAAAGTATTTTCATCGTTTTCGCCTATATCGAGGCCATCAGTTGGTATTCGGTTCAGCGTCCTCCATGTCACTGCGGCGATTGTCGTTCAATTCGAACCTTCAAATTGTGAATTAACTGAGCGCTCCTTCTGGTCAAGCGAGTCCTCTATGTCGCCTATATCGAGGCCATCAGTTGGTATTGGTTCAGCGTCCTCCATGTCACTGCGGCGATTGTCGTTGAACACATTCGAGAAGTCCTCCTTGGAAATTTTCGAATTAACGGAGCCCTTCTTCTGGTCAAGCGAGGCCTCTATGTCCAAAGTATTTTCATCGTTTTCGCCTATATCGAGGCCATCAGTTGGTATTGGTTCAGCGTCCTCCATGTCACTGCGGCGATTGTCGTTGAACACATTCGAGAAGTCCTCCTTGGAAATTTTCGAATTAACGGAGCCCTTCTTCTGGTCAAGCGAGGCCTCTATGTTCAAAGTATTTTCATCGTTTTCGCCTATATCGAGGCCATCAGTTGGTATTGGTTCAGCGTCCTCCATGTCACTGCGCGATTGTCGTGAACAATTCGAGAAGTCCTCCTTGGAATTTCGAAATAACGGAGCCCGAACACATTCGAGAAGTCCTCCTTGGAAATTTCGAATTACGGAGCCCTTCTTCGGTAAGCGAGGCCTCTATGTTCAAAGTATTTTCATCGTTTTCGCCTATATCGAGGCCATCAGTTGGTATTGGTTCAGCGTCCTCCATGTCACTGCGGCGATTGTCGTCGAACACATTCGAGAAGTCCTCCTTGGAAATTTTCGAATTAACGGAGCCCTTCTTCTGGTCAAGCGAGGCCTCTATGTTCAAAGTATTTTCATCGTTTTCGCCTATATCGAGGCCATCAGTTGGTATTGGTTCAGCGTCCTCCATGTCACTGCGGCGATTGTCGTCGTTCATATTCGTACATTCCCTTGAAGAGAGTCCTCCTTGTGAAAGTATGCGATCTTATTCGCCTATATCAGGCCATCGGGATTGGTAGCGTCCTCCATGTCACTGCGGCGATTGTCGTGCACATTCGGAATTCGAAACGAATAGCCCCTTCTGGTCAAGCGAGGCCTCTATGTTCAAAGTATTTTCATCGTTTTCGCCTATATCGAGGCCATCAGTTGGTATTGGTTCAACGTCTTCCATGTCACTGCGGCGATTGTCGTCGTTCACATTGGTGAACTCAAACTGAGCAAAGCAGTCCTTCTGGTCAAGCGAGGCCTCTATGTCTAAAGTATTTTCATCGCCTATATCGAGGACGTCAGTTGGTATAGGTTCAGCGTCCGCCATGTCACTGCGGCGATTGTCGTTGAACACATTCAGAAGTCCTCCTTGGAAATTTCGAATTAACGGAGCCCTCCTTCTGGTCAAGCGAGGCCTCTATGTTCAAAGCATTTTCATCGTTTTCGCCTATATCGAGGCCATCAGTTGGTATTGGTTCAGCGTCCTCCATGTCACTGCGGCGATTGTCGTCGTTCACATTCGTGAACTCAAACTGACAAAGCAGCCCTTCTGGTCAAGCGAGGCCTCTATGTCAAAGTATTTTCATCGCCTATATCGAGGCGTCAGTTGGTATAGGTTCAGCGTCCGCCATGTCACTGCGGCGATTGTCGTCGAACACATGGTCGAGAAGTCCTCCTTGGAATTTCGAAATTAACGGAGACTTCTTCTGGTCAAGCGAGGCCTCTATGTTCAAAGTATTTTCAGCGTTTTCGCCTATATCGAGGCCATCAGTTGGTATTGGTTCAGCGTCCTCCATGTCACTGCGGCGATTGTCGTCGTTCACATTTGTGAATCTCAAACTGAGCATAAGCAGCTCCTTCTGGTCAAGCGAGGCCTCTATGTCCAAAGTATTTTCATCGTTTTCGCCTATATTGAGGCCATCAGTTGGTATTGGTTCAGCGTCCTCCATGTCACTGCGGCGATTGTCGTTGAACACATTCGAGAAGTCCTCCTTGGAAATTTTCGAATTAACGGAGCCCTTCTTCTGGTCAAGCGAGGGCTCTATGTTCAAAGCATTTTCATCGTTTTCGCCTACATCGAGGCCATCAGTTGGTCTTCGTCCAGCGTCCTCCATGTCACTGCGGCGATTGTCGTCGTTCATATTCGTAAATTCAAATTGAAGATAGCGCTCCTTGGTCAAGCGAGTCCTCTATGTCGCCTATATCGAGGCCATCAGTGGTATTGGTTCAGCGTCCTCCATGTCACTGCGGCGATTGTCGTTGAACACATTCGAGAAGTCCTCCTTGGAAATTTCGAATTAACGGAGCCCTTCTTCTGGTCAAGCGAGGCCTCTATGTTCAAAGTATTTTCATCGTTTTCGCCTATATCGAGGCCATCAGTTGGTATTGGTTCAGCGTCCTCCATGTCACTGCGGCGATTGTCGTCGAACGCTTTCGAGAAGTCCTCCTTGGAAATTTTCGAATTAACGGAGAACTTCTTCTGGTCAAGCGAGGCCTCTATGTCCAAAGTATTTTCATTGTTTTCGCCTATATCTAAGGCCATCAATTGGTATTGGTTCAGCGTCCTCCATGTCACTGCAACGATTGTCGTCGTTCATATTCGTGAATTCAAATTGAAGATAGCGCTCCTTCTGGTCAAGCGAGTCCTCTATGTCGCCTATATCGAGGCCATCAGTTGAATTCGGACCAGCGTCCTCCATGTCACTGCGGCGATTGTCGTTGAACACATTCGAGAAGTCCTCCTTGGAAATTTTCGAATTAACGGAGCCCTTCTTTTGGTCAAGCGAGGCCTCTATGTCCAAAGTATTTTCATCGTTGTCGCCTATATCGAGGCCATCAGTTGGCATCGGTTCAGCGTTCTCCATGTCACTGCAACGATTGTCGTCGTTCATCATTCGTGAACTCAGGCTGACCATAGCACTCCTTCTGGTCAAGCGAGGCCTCTATGTTCAAAGTATTTTCATCGTTTTCGCCTATATCGAGGCCATCAGTTGGTATTGGTTCAGCGTCCTCCATGTCACTGCGGCGATTGTCGTCGTTCATATTCGTGAATTCAAATTGAAGATAGCGCTCCTTCTGGTCAAGCGAGCCTCTATGTCCTCTATGTCGCCTATATCGAGGCCATCAGTTGTATTGGTTCAGCGTCCTCCATGTCACTGCGGCGATTGTCGTTGAACACATTCGAGAAGTCCTCCTTGGAAATTTTCGAATTAACGGAGCCCTTCTTCTGGTCAAGCGAGGCCTCTATGTCCAAAGTATTTTCATCGTTTTCGCCTATATCGAGGCCATCAGTTGGTATCGGTTGCAGCGTTCTCCATGTCACTGCGGCGATTGTCGTCGTTCATATTCGTGAATTCAAACTGAGCATAGCACTCCTTCTGGTCAAGCGAGGCCTCTATGTCCAAAGTATTTTCATCGTTTTCGCCTATATCGAGGCCATCAGTTGGCATCGGTTCAGCGTCCTCCATGTCACTGCGGCGATTGTCGTTGAACACATTCGAGAAGTCCTCCTTGGAAATTTCGAAATTAACGGAGCCCTTCTTCTGGTCAAGCGAGGCCTCTATGTTCAAAGTATTTTCATCGTTTTCGCCTATATCGAGGCCATCAGTTGGTATTGGTTCAGCGTCCTCCATGTCACTGCGGCGATTGTCGTCGAACGCTTTCGAGAAGTCCTCCTTGGAAATTTTCGAATTAACGGAGAACTTCTTCTGGTCAAGCGAGGCCTCTATGTCCAAAGTATTTTCATCGTTTTCGCCTATATTGAGGCCATCAGTTGGTATTGGTTCAGCGTCCTCCATGTCACTGCAACGATTGTCGTCGTTCATATTCGTGAATTCAAATTGAAGATAGCGCTCCTTCTGGTCAAGCGAGTCCTCTATGTCGCCTATATCGAGGCCATCAGTTGAATTCGGACCAGCGTCCTCCATGTCACTGCGGCGATTGTCGTTGAACACATTCGAGAAGTCCTCCTTGGAAATTTTCGAATTAACGGAGCCCTTCTTCTGGTCAAGCGAGGCCTCTATGTTCAAAGTATTTTCATCGTTTTCGCCTATATCGAGGCCATCAGTTGGTATTGGTTCAGCGTCCTCCATGTCACTGCGGCGATTGTCGTCGAACACATTCGAGAAGTCCTCTTGGAAATTCGAAATTAACGGAGCTTCTTCTGGTCAAGCGAGGCCTCTATGTTCAAAGTATTTTCATCGTTTTCGCCTATATCGAGGCCATCAGTTGGTATTGGTTCAGCGTCCTCCATGTCACTGCGGCGATTGTCGTCGTTCATATTCGTGAATTCAAATTGAGCATAGCACTCCTTCTGGTCAAGCGAGGCCTCTATGTCCAAAGTATTTTCATCGTTTTCGCCTATATCGAGGCCATCAGTTGGTATCGGTTCAGCGTCCTCCATGTCACTGCGGCGATTGTCGTCGAACATCATTCGAGAAGTCCTCATTGGAACTTTTGAGCATTAGCGGAGCCCTCCTTCTGGTCAAGCGAGGCCTCCATGTCCAAAGTATTTTCATCGTTTTCGCCTATATTGAGGCCATCAGTTGGTATTGGTTCAGCGTCCTCCATGTCACTGCGGCGATTGTCGTCGTTCATATTCGTGAATTCAAATTGAAGATAGCACTCCTTCTGGTCAAGCGAGTGCTCTATGTCGCCTATATCGAGGCCATCAGTTGGTATATGTTCAGCGTCCTCCATGTCACTGCGGCGATTGTCGTTGAACACATTCGAGAAGTCCTCCTTGGAAATTTTCGAATTAACGGGGCCCTTCTCCTGGTCAAGCAATTCCTCTATGTCCAAAGTATTTTCATCGTTTTCGCCTATATCGAGGCCATCAGTTGGTATCGGTTCAACGTTCTCCATGTCACTGCGGCGATTGTCGTCGTTCATATTCGTGAATTCAAACTGAGCATAGCACTCCTTCTGGTCAAGCGAGGCCTCCATGTCCAAAGTATTTTCATCGTTTTCGCCTATATTGAGGCCATCAGTTGGTATTGGTTCTGCGTCCTCCATGTCACTGCAACGATTGTCGTCGTTCATATTCGTGAATTCAAATTGAAGATAGCGCTCCTTCTGGTCAAGCGAGTCCTCTATGTCGCCTATATCGAGGCCATCAGTTGGTATAGGTTCAGCGTCCTCCATGTCACTGCGGCGATTGTCGTCGTTCATATTCGTGAATTCAAATTGAAGTTAGCACTCCTTCTGGTCAAGCGAGTCCTCTATGTCGCCTATATCGAGGCCATCAGTTGAATTCGGACCAGCGTCCTCCATGTCACTGCGGCGATTGTCGTCGAACGCTTTCGAGAAGTCCTCCTTGGAAATTTTCGAATTAACGGAGAACTTCTTCTGGTCCAGCGAGCCCTCTATGTCCAAAGAATTTTCATCGTTTTCGCCTATATTGAGGCCATCAGTTGGTATTGGTTCAGCGTCCTCCATGTCACTGCGGCGATTGTCGTTGAACACATTCAAGAAGTCCTCCTTGGAAATTTTCGAATTAACGGAGCCCTCTTTCTGGTCAAGCGAGGCATCTATGTCCAAAGTATTTTCATCGAGGCCATCAGTTGGTGTCTTCGGTTCAGCATATTCCGACTCTTGAGTGGCCTTCAAAAGAGACGAAGGCACAGCATCGAGATCCCTGCATGAATTGCTAAAGGTGGAACCACTTACCATGTTGCACAGTTTCCAACACAGATGAATACACGAATTTGACAGTTAACTCTGATTTCCAAGCAGCTGCAAATGTTATTTTAAACTTAAATTTCTTTTGTCACTTTTCTTATGTCGCACTGAAACCTTATTTTGTTTTACCAGCACGTTTGCTTATACTACAGCACTTAGCTTCAATATTTCAGAATCAGGTAGAGCAGCATTCAGTCGTCGTATCCTTCCCATTTTCCTTTAAGTCAGTCCTTTAAGTCCTTTCAGTCGTCGCCTGCTTTGAATTTGGGCTATGGACGATGATATATTAATCTATGAAATTTGTATTACGTTTGTATCCTTCCCATTTTCCTGACTCCTTTAAGTCCTTTCAGTCGTCGCCTGCTTTGTTTTTGGGTTATGGACGACGATGTATTATTTTACGCCATTTGGTTTTTTATACTCGTACTCGTACAGTACGGGTATATTGTATTCGTGTAGATTTGTGTTGCACGCAAAAGGAAGTTCCAACCCTATGAGATCAATCGAAGGACAGCAAATTTTCTATTTTATTTTTCGCAACCTCTTTGGTTTTGTCAATTTTCTTACGTCACTTTTGACAGCTGTGCTTGCTTTGTTGACCAACACTGCCTCCGATGCGGCACAGTTTCCCAACACGAAAACGTAAAATAAAGAAAACAAATTAAAGAAATTTAATAAATGAAAGAAATTAAAGAAATAAAATAAATAAAAGAAATGGAACGATGTGGCTTATCTAAATTGGCTCACCGCCACTAGATCATTTCTCACTAATAGCATTTCTCTCCAACATCTTCAGTCTCTTCAGTTTTGACACATTTGACACAATTTGTGTCCTGTAAGTTCAACTTTAAGCTTCAAGACTAAACAAAATTGTTGGAGGTTAGATTTGGTAAAGGACTTCATAAAAGGGGTTCGATGCAGAGATACCTTCTATGGCAAACGCTGAGCTGTTGAACGGAGGATTATCAAAAAGCGACACCCAAAGTGTTTCCACCTTTCTCATGCCGGATTTCCTGTACAAAATGTAATCAATACTTGGACATAGTATTTATAATCTCTGTTAACTCTAAAGATGCTCTTGAATACAGCTCCTAATGTGGACACAATGACTTCCCATAAACAGACGCTTCTCATGTTTATTCAAACATTTTCATGGCCCTTAAAATCAGCTCAAATGGCTTGCCATAAACAGATGCTTCGCATGGATAACAGGGTGTGTGTCACCCCAGACGCTCCCCAGACATTCCACCACCCATTCTTGGTGGTTGACGGAAACAATTTCTCATTAAAATCATCGCTTTCCATGAGGAGATGCTCTACAAACCATCAAAGTCTTCATAAACAAAATGAACTTGATTATGGATGTGAAGCATTTGTATGGCCAGACTCGTCATATACAATTTTTACAGCCAATCTTGGGGGTAACTATTATATAGATCGGATATGTTATTCAAACAGAACCTCAGAATTAAACAAGGAACAAAGGAACTTCTCCAATATGCCAAAGTCACGCATAATTCTATACATATGATAACAAAGGTGTCGTTATTTTGGTCTAATTTCAGATTTCTGGTTGGTCAGATTCTTCACCTCTCAGCAATGTTCAAAACTCATCAAATTTTCCTCCAGTTCTATACCAATCATATATTCTTCTTCCTGCTCATTTTTTGCTCAAACCCAAAAAGGAAATGAAATTGCTACACAATTAGCTGAAAGCAAAGTAAGCCCAAAAGCCTTGCTTCCAATGCAAGAAGAAGAGCAAGTGGCATCAGCATCAGGCGCAGCTCAAGAGCCGGCTGAAGAGCCAGTGTCAGGGCACCAAAAATATTACTCATACCACACGTGTGCGGCGCCAATAGAAATCGACTGCACACAAATTGCACAACGGGGCGGCAAATGAATGAACAAACACACACACACACACACACACATGCACAGCACACACATGCACATGCAGCAGCAGAGCCATACAATACAAAGACGACGTTTATGCAACAATCATTCGTTGAACAAAAACAGGCAGAAGGCAAAAAACAGAAGGAAAAAAAATGTTAAAATTGTAAAACCTAAAAAAAAAAAAACAAAATTGGAAGCTGCATAAGCATGCGGATGCTGTCTGTTTTGTGTGTATGTGTCCGTGTATGTGTGTATGTTGCACTTTGATGCTCTTATTGCGTTTTTCCTACACAGAGAAACACCAACACACACACACAAACGCCGAAAGCAGACAACAACAACACGAAAAATATTTGAAAAAATAGACAGAGCCGCCCATGCAATTTGCAGTTATTGCCCCAAACCACCTAACCTCCCCTATCCTCCCCCCCTCTCAAGCACCACCATTTGCTGCCTTGCCTTGGCAGGCTTTAATTTCGTCAGAGTGGAAAATGTGGAAATTTTCTTTTTTTACCGACTCTTTTTTCTATGTGTTTTTTGCGTCCTTTGCATGCTAACGACGTTTCCGGGGGGGAAGGGGGGGGATGGTGGAAGTGCACCCTGGCAAGGCTTTGCCAAAAAATTGTACAATCCGGACGCTGTTGGTCATCTGATGGCAACCAGTCAGCCCACTCCCCCCACACCCACACGGGCTGCTGCCAGTCGTCAAACTCGAACCCCACGCTTTGGGGTGTCTGCGCACAAAAATATGCAACAAACTACACACGAAATGTGCAGAAGAAAATGTAAATGAAAAGAGCGCGTGTGTTTTCTGGGGGGCCAAAAGAACCAACGAGCGAACGAAACGAAACGAAACGAAGAAAAGAAACCAAAAGCAAAAGCAAAGGAAAAGGGGGCAAAAAAGGAAAAACTAATTCGATTAATCATCAGAAGGGCAACAGAGCGGCAGAGAGAGAGAGAGGCTGTGTACAGACTACAGGGGCAGGACAAAGGCTGAGTGGACAGCAACAGGAAGAGAAACATACATACACACGCACTCTCACACACATGCAATGCTGCAACTGAAGTTGATGGAAAGCGGCACGAAAGGCACGAATAGATAGGAATGAACAAAAAATCAAGGCCTAACGAAGTCGAAATACTCTGTGATTTGTTAAGACTTAAACAGAGTCCTATGTCATGGTTAGGAAATGTTTCTTAGAGAAAGAGAGAGAGAGAGAGAGAGGGAAAGAGAATCTAGCAAGGATTAGGTATACGTTCAAGAGAGATCTTTCATTCATTCAGCCTAAACTCTCTGCCAGATATATTCTCTTACTTCAGCATAATCTTCACATATCCGAGAGTGTTTTCTGTCATCTCCACAGCCTTTCTACAGAACCAACAATTTGGGCCACCAAACTCATGGAAAACTGAGTATAAAGGTTGGCAAGGAAAACAGCTTGTGGCAATCCTAAGATGCCCAAATACAGTTTAAGAGGCTTGACAGTAGCCCAATTGAACCCAGCCTAAGATCGTGATGAACGAACATCCTGTTTTTTGCTGAAATTTTGATGCAGTCTGAGAACAATGAGGTCCAAGAGAGATGTATATATATGATGTAGAGTTCAGCTTTTGCTTGGCAAACCAATGTTTCCTTCAATGAAAAAGTTGCTTGGAAGAAACTGAAACTGGCAAGCAAAAATCTCTAATATCGAACTCAAAGTTATTCTATCTATGTCTCCCTTGCCAAACCGCTTCATCAAAGCGATATGCCTCGTGCACCTGTAACTTTGCCAGCAAGGCTTCTATTCATTTTTCACCATTCTCATATTTTCACTCATCAAATGTATGAGTACTTCGGGGTGCTCTTATTGCTGTTGCTGTTGTTGTTGTTGTTGTTGTTGTTTTGTTGTGGAGGCGTGTTGCAACTATAGCTGCGAGCTGATGGGTCGACATCCATTGGATTGGACTAAAGCTTCGCTGTGCATGGACATCCACGCATGCACGAGTGTGCAGGCAGCCAGACAGGCAGGCGGGGCAGGGCATAGGAATATTGACCAATCTGCAGGCATTTATTGCAATAGGCGCAACATATTCAACAGTAACACAGTGCGTATGCGCAATGTACATCAGGTGAGGCCACACTCATAGACAAACAGACAGACAGAAAGACAGTTGCTTTGCATTCTTGCGCTCATTTGTTTTTCTTTTGGGGGCGGGGGATTGGGCGAAGCTATGACTTAAACTGGGGCCATGCAATTAGTCTAATTGCTAAGCATGGCCTGGGTCTGGTCCAGGCCATTTGCATTTGCAAAACCAAACGGTTGTAGAGTGCAACAGCAGCAGCGGCAGCAGCAGCAACAGGAGGAGCGGAGATAGACGGACCAAAGACGCAGTCGAAGGCGCGTTGTACCCTGGCGCTAATCGTTCAAACGAAATCAGCAACAATTCATTTGCACAACAAGCGCCCGATTTCGCAGTCCAACTCCAACTCCAACTCCAATCCCAATCCACCAACTGCTATGCGAAGTTCAACTCCAGTTCCAGCTTCAAGTCAGCGCTCGTCGTCTTCGTCGTCGTCGTTTGCCGCTGAAGATTATCTTAATTCACGTTGTGGGAGACTAATGAGTGCAAAAGCTGGCAACGTGCCTTTCTCTCAGCCACAAGCTCAGCTCCAGCTCCAGCTCCAACTGCAGCTTAGCTTCAGTTTCAGTTTCAGCTTAAGCCTAAGATGATGTTGTTGATGTTAAGCCCGGGCGTCTATATGCCTACAGTTGGACGTGCATCCATCGTTCAGTCGAAACATGCGTGTGTGTGCGCTGTGCCAGGTCCCCATCCCCATCCTCAACTCCAACTCCAACTCCATCTCCGTCTCAGTCGCATCTGTAATCCCATCCACCATTGGACTCAGCATGGTCTTTAATTGAATTAGAGAGCTCAGTCAGCCACTCAGCAGCCCGCAGTCACAGTTTGTTGTCGATCTGTGCGTTTCAAAAGCGCATTAATTGTGACCCTCGTCGGCAACATACGAAATCTTCACCAGAATATTGCCAGTGTGGGGTTAGCAAAGCTTACACTGTTCGAAAAATTGCTAACATATACTGAAAGTATGTAAACTTTGCCTGAGATCTTTGAATTCAATTCAGAGCTTGGGTACAATGAGACTAGGAACACTGTCCAAGCAAGTTTCCTCGCACTTTCGAACTATTCCCACTTTCATTCATATCATGGGGGTGCATAAAAAGTAATTAGTCGCTGCCTTCCCTCAGAGCTCATTTAGAATCACATGACTTAGCTAACACATGCATTGTCATCCAAACTAAGCGTTAATACAAAATTTCAGCTCAATCGGTTAGGAATAAGTGTTTCGAAAGTTCTGTTACTACTACTAGGACTACTATTATTACTACTACTACTACTATTATTACTACTACAAATAATATTATTACTACTACTACTACTACTGCTACTACTACTACTACTACTACTACTACTACTACTACTACTACTACTACTACTACTACTACTACTACTACTACTACTACTACTACTACTACTACTACTACTACTACTACTACTACTACTACTACTTCTACTACAACAACTTCTAGTACTACTACTACTACTACTACTACTACTACTACTACTACTACTACTACTACTACTACTACTACTACTAATACTACTACTACTACTACTACTACTACTACTACTACTACTACTACTACTAATACTACTACTACTACTACTACTACTACTACTACTACTACTACTACTACTACTACTACTACTACTACTACTACTACTACTACTACTACTACTACTACTACTACTATACTATACTATATATATATAATTCCCATACTAGATCATAATTAACCTAAGACAATATACCCCCCACATCCTCTGTCTCTGTCATATCTCATATCTCTGTCAACCTAAAATTGTAACTTTTCTGCTTATCCCCCATATTTATGTAAAACTTAGGCTATCCAATGTTTTATTCTCAGTGTAAGTGTTCATCATTATCACCATCATCATCATCCTCATCCTCATCCACTGGTGCTGCTGCTGCATCTTCTTCACTTTTGGACTCTTTAACGTTATCGGCTCGACGCGTTGAGAGCAGTTGAACGCATCGCACCGCGTCGCATCGCCTTGCACCACCGCCTTATTCGCCACGTTGAACGCGTTGTGCGTTGTGCTGCTGGTGTGTGTGTCCGTCTGTGTGTATTGTTGTCGCCTGTGTGTCGCTTTTAATTAAGCATAAATTTCATCACATAAGATACGGTTGAGATGCCGTTGTGAGGCACGGCACGCATGTTGTCTTGAAGTTTCTTACGTTCTCCCCAGGCCCAGGCATTGGCCTCCACTTATTGATGTTCCCAGAACATGCACATGCAGCAGCAGCAAAAGTTGCTCTAAACTTGGCTGGTGGCTTTATTTTCGTGGGGATGGTGAGGGGGAAGGGGGGCATTTATGACAGTGACAGTGACAATACAGTGACAGCATTTGGTTGTCTAATTGATTGAGTCATTTCACTGCTTGGTTAAGTTGAATGCAACCACAACTTTACAAGACGCCAGGCCCGTTTGGATGTCCTGTTTTGTCCTGTCGCCTGACGCCGCAACTGTTGCAAATTGATGGTGCAACTTGGGCATTCTTTTGGGGCATTTTGCACAACAGCTGACGCCGTCTTCAAGACAAATGAATGGCCATTAGAAATGGCTCCTCTGTATTTGGGGAGGGCGACGAAAAGAAGCTGTGACAGAAGACGACGACAGTTTTGTTGTGGCTTTTGCGAAGAAGTAAGAGGAACTGCGGAAGTATGCAATAACTGGGATTGGATTTAGAACAAAATCTAGCAAGTTGTTCAATGTGAAGATGGCTTGAGTTCAAAGAAAGACATGTCGAGAAATAACATGTTTATCTGAGTTTTCCTTTGGTTTATATTGGTTTAGTTTCCTCAGTAAAAAATACAATTTTCTTATGCTTTATACTCTATAGATGAAGACTGTATTTCATAACACAACTAGCTATGGTTGGGCCCACAGAAAAAGGGACCGCTTATGATATATATGTGCATAACTGTCTCTGTTCAATACATATTCATTATACATTCTATATATAAGCATATATACATAAGGCTGCAAAAAGTGGAACTAAAAACAAAAACATAATTTCTGATTACAACAAAAGGATACGGATATCACAAGGCGATCTTGACAGGAGGCTTTGGTATTTATTATTTTGTGTATACAGAAAGAATGCTCTGAATTTGATCCATGATTCTAAGCTAAGATTAAATATCCTATTAGCATGGGCTGTGATGGGAGCAAATTGACTTACTTTGAAAACAAATCGGGCTAGAACATTCAAAGCCAAACTGAGTCGTGGCATACTCACAGTATCAGAGTTGCCATAGAACACAGGTGGGATCAGGTACATTTTTGCTATAAGAAGCTTAAAATAAACAGGAAGGAACTGCTGGGATAGGGATAGATGGCTTAGCACACCTTAGGTACTACCAACAGCTATAGCGATATGTGTATTCCATGATAACTTATTATTAATATGAATACTGAGGCTTAAGGTCTGGGTTACATATGCCATTGGTATGCCATCAATTCGTAGTTTGAATAAGGTTGTCAAATCAAGGGCCCCACGTTTTGATTTAAGTGGGTTTAGACCCAAGCTGCATCCTTAGCGCAGCAGTTCACTGGATCTAAAACTGAGTTACATTGGACAACACAATCCATAATCTGACTTAAGGGACGACTAACATAGATCTGAACGTCATTGGCGCACATGTGAACTTTACAGTTGGAAGGTTCGGAAGGAAGGTCATTTACGTACAGAGAGAATAAAAGAGGTCATAGAATAGAACCTTGAGGAACGATCCTTTTAATCGGAAGAAAGCTTGAGATATAAGGTCTGGAAACTATTGCTCGAGTCCTATTAGTTAGGTAAGATTTAAGTAGGTTAGTGGCCGTATCAGAAAAGTTACACAGCTTGGCTAGTTTTATAGGCCTTACTGTGGTCAAGCAGCGCTAAGAAGGTCACATTGCTATCATCCAAATCCCGACTGCCATGTGCTCAATAATTTATTATTGTTGTTCAGAAAGCTTTCTATTTGGACTGCCAACAGGTTATTAAACAGCTTAGAAAGTTAGGGTAGAAATGAGACAGGTCTTTAATCGTTATCCGATTTGGGTATGGGCAATATTTTCCAAGTGCAGGGAAAGACAGAAGTGGTAACGATAGTGTTTAATATGATGAGAAGAAGTGGAATGAGTATTTGGGGTTGAAGTTTTCAAGGCCTTCCACATTAGACTTACCCTTTATTGCCTATTGAAATAACCATGATGACAGAAATTAGCCTCATCATTCTCATCGACATTGTTAAAGTAACCCTCACCTCACTGACTTCATTTCGCAATCTCTCTATAAATATCATTCAACCTACTGTAAGCTCAATGTCTCAACATTCATGCAGAGCTATAATTTTATATATTCTCCCTTAGAAATACATAAAAATTGTATAGCCAAAATGTCTGTGTGCCGCCAAAAATTGCCCCTAGCTAAAAGGGAACTTCCGCTGAATATATATATATATATATATATATATATACTTGTGCCATAACCTATCGTTATATTGGCCGGAAGTGCTCTTTAAGTTTTCCACCCAGCTGCTCCACCTCCGCCTGGTTATACCTATTACACCTGTCTTTTGGCCACACAGCTCCATGCTGGGTCAATGACTTTTTTTTGGGCAGAAAGGGCAGGACAGGACACGGGCAGAGGCTGAGGCGGAGGCGGAGGCAGAGGCTTTGTTGTTATTACCACACACATGAACGATATATGCTGGCCAGTTTTTGGTGATAAGAGCAGCAGACATACTTCCCATCCTCATACCAATGTGGCTCTGACTCTGGCGCTGTGCTGAGAAACACCTGTCTGGCCCTGGCCCTAGTTTTTTTGCGGCTGCTCTTACTCCTCCAAGCGGCCTCTGTACTGATTTTTTGTCATCATCGTTTGAAATTGTATAGCATTTTTTTTAAGGATATTGTTTCAAATAATTCAAACTGTAGTCAGCAGTAGCTCCAACTCCAACTCCAACTCCAACTCGGTATCCAGCCTCGGTCTGATGCTGCTGCTGCTTAATGTTTGCGTCAATATTTTGCGGCCAACTGGCCAGGCCAGGGATTCAGCTGAAGCTGGGTGTTTGCCTCCATCAGTCCAGTGAAGCGTGATGTCGTCTGACATTTACGGATATATCCATATACAGAAAACCCTACCCCCGCACCCTCTCCCTCTCCCACACACACACAAACCCTCTACTCGATACGTTGTCGATGTGTGCGGCGGCGGTTAAAAAATTTCAAAAAAAAGAAAAAACAGAGAAAAAAATAGCAAGAAGAAATCGCGAATATACGGACCTCTGTTATGTTCCACCTACATGGCTACTCCTGCCACTTGGCTATGTACTAGTCGAATTTGCCATATTTGCCTTTCTATGACTCCGCCGTGCTACCACATACCTATATGTAGATGTAGATGTAGATGTGGATGTATACATGTGTGGTCGGGCGGCACCTCCCGTTTGCTCCCAGCTTCGGGAAAAATGCTTTGCAAAAATTTTGTTAACGTAAAAAGTCTCTTTGTTCCTCATTTCCCCATAAAAATATGCTAGCCATGTGCTTTGGCTCTCCACTTGTACTCTAACTATATCGAGGGATACTTATTTCTATACAAAATCGAACCATATTTATAAGAAGAAGAGAGATTTTGTTTAACCAAATAGAATCAGCTGCTTTTACAAGAAAATTGCCCCGAACAGTTGACATAATCAATCATTTTTGGTCGAAATCAATATAGGGAGTTGTATATGGAATAGCTTGAAAACTGAGAGAGATATCTATATGGTTGGTGTAAGTTAAGAGTCATATATTTGCATTATAACTTCTGTCTTATAAGATTGAGATCGTCTTAATTCTAATATATGCTGAAATTTGGTGACCCCGACGTGATCATCGACTGTTTATCTTATGACTGACTGATTGAAGCAGTACGCACAGGGCTATAAGTATGAAAACTCTGAAAGCTCACAGAAGTTAGATGCAATGATTGTAGGTGAGTACTAATAAGTCTCTTTGAAAAATTCAAACTGAAAATAGGTCAAGAACAAGGTCGAAGTTCGTATAGAATGCTACAAATTGTGTGAACATATTTACTTGCAGCAGCAGTGCCCTTAAGTATAATCTACTTACAGAGAACTCAATTTACAGAGAACTCTATTTACACAGAAGTTTTGGTTTAGGATACAGATTTCTACCAAGAGTTCTCACCACGTGATTTACCATAAAGTACTGAAGGGATTTGTTAGGAAAGACACCATTTGCTGGCTATAATTAGGGCTATATCACCTGACTTACTTTAATAGTTGTTAAAAAAACAACATGGTTTTTCGAGTCACAGATTCCTGTTTGAACTTGGTGACCCCCGCGACCTGTTAGATGCCTATAATTATACCTAAGGCAAATGTAAACATTTCTCTTATAAATTCAGGCTGAAGCACACAATTGCTGTTATCTATCAAGCTCATACTCTCATCATCTGCAAAACTGAGAGCATTTAAAATTCATCTAGCCAATCTTTGGTGCAGGGCCACACTGCTCAGGTTGGCCCTTTTTATGACCGCGTACAGACAGCCGCCAGCATCAGCTTCGTTGCCAAAGCTCTAAAAAGCAGAAATGGCGGGGGCTGGCCACGTCTCTCTGATGTATCGTCAATATTTTTGTACCTCTATCAAAATTAAATTCCAGCTATGTCTGCCACATCATTTCTTTCCTGCTTCCGTTGTTTCGGTTTTTTCTTCTTCTATTTTTTTGGAGTGGTCTGCCTGTGTCTGGGCCAGTCCTTTAATTGTGTATCGATGGATTCTGCATTTCCTGAATTTAAAACGTACGACGGATGGAGTTTCATTCGAGCCTATCCGGTGCTATGTGCGCTGCATTCGAGGGTGGCAAAAAGTGCAAGATGCCACCCCAAAAGGGCCAGCCAGCCAGCTGCATCCGAGGGAAAGCCACCCAATTATCCAATGCGGAGTGCCGTATGCCCCCTGTCGCCTCCTGATGACTGATGTCGTCGTAATCGTCGTTCGTCGTTTGTTTCGTAGCTGCCCCCATTTCTTTATTTCCTTGTTCTTTTTTGGGTGGCGGATGGCTGGCTGGCTGGCTGGCTGGCTGGCTCATCGATGTGGCTCTAAAAAGGCCGCGCTGCGCCGCGCAACCAATCGCAGGACGAAATGCATGCCTGCAAAAAAACGCAGCAGCAGCAAAAGGACACGCTGACCACCAGCCAAACGCAGCCACAGACTATGAGCGCCCAATAGAGAGAATAACACACACGCACACCCACTCCCACACACACATACAGACGGAGCAATATTTGCATACATACATATGTGCGTCCCCCAACACAGGACCAGGGTGCAAGCACCACCTTATGTGCACGTTAATTACTGCAGGACGAAAGCCTTGCATGTGCCTGGGCATGTGGCATGTGACTGTGAGTGTGTCTATCTGAATATGTATATGTGTGTGCTTGAGTATGTGTGTGTGTGTGTGTGTATTTTGTTCATCAATTTGCCATAGATTGCAAAAAAGTGAAGTCTCAATCAGCAACAGCAGCAACAGCAACAGCAGCAGCAGCAGCGGGAGTTGGTCCTAAAAAAAGTGTATATACACATATGTATACCGCGTTAGAAATCGCTTTCCAGAAAGAGATGCAGCTATGAGATGTCCCTCCAACCCCCGCCCCCCATTCAATCACTCTCCAGCTACGACATTCGTATGTGTTGTTGGCCCTTTCGCTTTACTTTTTTTTGTTTTTTTGTATGCCAACTAGGGTTTAGCCACGCTCTTCTACAGTCTTAGCCTCCCCCGACCCCCCACTCCACCTACTGATCAGCTTCTGCCCCTTTCTGCGCCAAAAACCCATAACCAAATCCATAATAATTGAATTGGAAAATGATGGACATACGGTTGGAGTGAGTGGGAGCGCGCACACACGTGTACGTTAAGGTTGCGACCACAGGAAAATTGTAATTAAACAGGATATGATGTTGGCCATAACAAGCATGTATCAGGATATATATGTACATATGTGTGTGTGTAGTAGCATTAATAGCCTTCAACAATTGGAGGAAAAGAAAATGTATGTGGGAAATGGCAGCTCAAAGGAATTATTTCCTATAAATAAGATTTAATATTGGTCAGGAAGGAACCTTGTCTTTCACCAACGCACCACAAGCAGTGGGAGATAATAAAATAGATAGTTTATGACCACCTAAAGAACAGATATCATATCTAGCCATATCATATCTGTGCTGCCTTCACCTTTATACCAGCGCAAGGCACATGCCTAGATCTTACTAATAGTTTTACACAACCCTTAAGGGTCATAAAGGAACGCAAGCATACTTTTCTATACAATATGCTACACCAGTTCAAAGATGAAGCTTCTCATTGATGGTTTTTCTAAGGAGAAGATTTGTAAGAATAAATTCAGTTTCATTCTTGCTTCTAAAGGAATTGTTTTTTCTAACAAATATTGAAAATTTCAAGCATGCTGTTAGAGGAAACTATTGTTCTTCCTCTCTTAGGCTTGTCTCATCATTAGCAATGGTCAGAGAACTGCAAAGGGGCCTAATTTCCTCACTAGTATTGTACCAGCTCTATCACTAAATATGCAGCTACTGAGCTCAGTCAATGGGTGCTGGCTTAAAGACCTTTCTCTCGTTGTTTAAGAGATAAGCGCTTCGTCTAGAAGAAGCAAAACCAAACCCGTTGCTTTTATTGGCACTCAAACCACTGCAATACTCACTTAACTACTCACACCACTGATCATTCATACACTATCGGGGCAATTCTCTGGTAATTTTCTTAATCTATTCTTACATAAGAAAGCTTCTATGATCTCTAGCTTAGCTCAGCTTGAATGAGAGCTTGCTCTGAAAGCTTTGATCTTGGAAAGATAAGCCTAAATGGATGTCTCTTTCAGAGTGAGCCTTACTCACATTACTATGAGAGGAGTAGCCTTTTGATCAAATTTACAAAAACTAAGAAGAAAAGAAGCTTGCCGAAGCTAATATACCATTTACATAGTAAATATATAAGCGATCTAGATCTGAATGGAGTGGATACAAGGGAAACAAGACGAATTTGGTTTCATTTGGATGGAAAACAGAAAAGTTATGCTTCAATCCTGATCAGAACAGGCAGCGGACGCGGGGTCTCCTCGAATGAATGCAAACAGAATTTGGCTTGATTTGGATGAAAACCAGAAAAGTTGGTTACATGGGAGCTATATGATATAATTGTCCGACCATGATCAAATCAGGGCAGTGTGAGTGGGAAGTCCTAAAATAGATGCAATCTGAATTTGGTTTGATTTGGATGAAAAACAAAAAAGTTATACTCCTAAGTGTTCATTCCGGAACAATCGGTTATATGGGAGCTATATAATATAGTTGTCCGATCTGTATGAAACTCGAACTTGACTAGCCTGCAGACAAAAGAAGCATCTGGTAAACATTTCGGCCTTTAGCTCTTAAGGCTTCTGAGATCTTTTTGTTAAAACAGACGATGGACGGACAGACGGACAGACGGACGGAGAGACGGACAGACGGACGGACAGACGGACAGACGGACGAACAGACGGACAGACGGGCGGACAGACGGACGGACAGACGGACATGGTTATATCGATTGCCCTTGTCTTGCTGATTAAGAATATATATACTTTCTATAGTCAAAAGCGCTTCCTTCTAAGCATTGCAAACTTCCACACACAGTTAGTATAACATCACCATATAAGGGCTTATTTACTATATTCTCAATAAATCAGATGTTATTTCCAGATCTCATCCATAATAGTTGTACTTTTGCTTTTCATTTGAAGTTTTACCAAGTTCTAAGTTGTTGGCATTCATCATCATGGGCAATCTATATAATTGTCAAGTCTCTCTCTTGTAGCTGCTTAAGACTTTACCTGTACAGCTTTGGCAGAAGTCCTTACAGCCAGGCAGAGAACATAAGTCCACTGATTGGAACAGATTGAAACCTGCTTAGATTTGGTAACCAGGAAATCCTATAGGAAGCAAACTTGACATACGTATAGACTCTCAACCGATTTCACTGGCATACAAAGTCCCAATTTGGAAGGATATCTAGAGACCTTGTTCAACAGCGTAACTGTTTAGTCAATTACCCATTAAGTTGCAGCTGTGTGAGTGGAAGAAATGTCAATGGAAAACTTTCGACAGGTTGCAACATTTTAGGCCGCCAACATAAATGCAACAAGAACAACAACAACAAATGCAACAAACAAATGTCATTCAAGAAGAGAAAAAGTTGTCGCCACAAAAGTTATTGAGGGTCTTCAATGACTGTCTGTCTGTCTCTCTGTCTGTCTGTCTGTCTTTTTTGTCCCCTGTTTATCTGGTATCTCTCTTACACTCCGCCTCCCCTATCTCTTCCTCTTCTGCCACCTCTGCTTAGGTTTTGGTATTTTGTGCGGTGGAGAAGTTGAATGCGAATATCTGAAACTCCCCCTCAGGCACATTCCTTGACAGACGCCGTTATGTCTCGCTAAGTTTTCTGGCAACAACAACAACAACAGTAATAACTGGTTTTTATACCTTTGTTGCTGTTGTTGTTGTTGCATTCAACTTCAACTTTGTTGGCTGTGTGTCATATTTTTGTTTCGGTTTCGTTTCATATAATTTATTGTACAATTATTTCCGTTTTGCCTGCGCAACGCTTCCTGCTCAAAGTCTCTCCAACAAAAAAAACAGCAACAAAAAAGTAAAATTCAAGAAGATATAAAGCAACAACAGCACTAGCAAAACGTGGCCATCAAGCATTTAATTGGCGTCTATTTATGTCCAGATAGCCATCGGAGAGATCGTGACAAACGGAACGTTCATTTCAAGCTTCTTCAGCAAAACAATGAAAATTGATATTGAACAATTTTTTTTTTTTGTTGCAACAAAAAGAAATAAAGGAAATCTTAAAGGTCGCATCAGCGCCTCGCCTTGCCTCCGCCCAAAGATATCAGGGCTTCATTATAGAGTAGAAGAAAACCTTTTATTTTCATCGTTTTCATCCATTCCATCCTCCCTTTCTGTGGCTCATTACGCATATATGAAAAGCGCCTGCGAAACGGCAAGCGCCGCCACAACACAGAGCGGCGGATCCTCCAAGATCCCAAGATGGCAAGGCACCACCACCAGCGGTCGGTCGGTCACATCAGAGCCCACAGATTCAGAGTCAACGCAATGGCGATGGCGGTGTGTGCTGATGCGCCTGCGCCTGCGCCTGGGTCTGCAGTCTGGAGTTTTCGCATCAGCCTGGGCAGAGTTACCAAAGTCTGTCCATCATTATGTCAACGCGCTGAATGCGCATGTCAATCAAGATGAAGTGGCGCTGATATGTGCAGAGGACTTGGCTGCTGCTGGTCCCTGCAGTGGCACTGCAGCCATCTCCTGCTGGACACCATGACATAGATGCATGTGCTTGAGCTGGCCAGGTAAAAGTGTGTGTACAAAAGATTCTCAATGGAAGAGCAAGAGGATGCGAACCCTTTGCGATATTTTATTGCAAATTTTGTCAATTTTCTATTTAATCAAAAAAACATCAAACTTTTGCTGAAGCAAATATATATATTTAGAGGCGATTTGGGATTAACTCATCTAATCTTGAAACTCTCCTTCTTATCTAGATGATCTGCAAATTAGCATTGGTTAGAATGTGAAAAGACTCTGGCTGAGCAAAAGCACTGCCATCAAGTGAAAGATACGGCTATGGAAACATAGACAAGAATGAACTCAAAGGAGTGAACAAGCTTAGCAGGGAGAGTGTGCAAGAAAGACAGAGAGAGAGAGAGAGAGAGAGAGAGAGAGAGTAAGAGTAAGTAAGAGTAAGTAAGAGTAAGTAAGAGTAAGTAAGAGTAAGTAAGAGTAAGTAAGAGTAAGAAAGAGTAAGTAAGAGTAAGTAAGAGTAAGTAAGAGTAAGTAAGAGTAAGTAAGAGTAAGTAAGAGTAAGTAAGAGTTAGTAAGAATAAGAGTACAGAGCAGAACGCATCTGCTATTTTGATATAGAAGTAGTAAGGCGCAACACTCAGCATCACAAGAACATTTTGGATCATTACTTCGGTTCTTTTCTAGCTATCATTTTGTGGATTCAAGTAAGGGTCCTTAGCTTAACCCAAGAAACAAAGGTCATATTATATATTTTATAAGCAAATGAAGTAATATGTTCAGCTCTATTCATGGAAGGAAGATAGGCTTACATATCTTGCTCAACTGTTTAGTTCTTATTAGCTTATTTTTACTTGATGCATCACAATTACCAAGAATTACGATGTCGTAGAAGAGGGAGGGTGTCAAATATGTTTTGGCATTAAGTAGTTTATGTTTTGTAGGTGGGAAATGCTGCATGAAGGAAAGATTTCTAAGTGCACCATACATTCTACCAACTGCACTGTTTGCGTGGTCATTCCATGATAAGATATCCTTTAACAAGATCCCTACAAAGGTAATAATATCGTTAAATGAAGGTAAACACGCAATAGTTATGTATGATATATTAAGAAATATTATTATCGATGTATCGATGATGGTTAAAACAGCTGTTAAGAGACGAGGCTGTATAAAGAGATGAATTAAAGGAGCAATTACAATTTTATACATAATTATTACATGTTGTCAGAAGTAAAACAATCATAATGAGTTCAGAAATTGTTTGCCAAATGAGTGGCCAAAGTGTAAAAGTGCATTTCTTATGTACATGATTGCAACTAGCAAAGATGTGGACATTGAACCAAAGAAAATTGTCACGTTTTTGTAGTTGGCCGGAAAAAAGGAGTCATTGTTGATTGTTAATTGTGTTAAATTATTTGTATTTACTTTCTTTTTGTGTATAACAAGGATTTTCGACTGTTTTTGTTTTCATTGAGTCAGAATTACTCTCACTTATTTGGCTCACACATTGACTCACATACATATGGACATCCTCTGCATATGTAACTCACATTTAGACGGACAACACGGAAGATTATTAACATATATTGAAAAAACAACAGTGGTCCTAAAATCGATCCTTGGGGGACACCACACCAACTTAACAACTGCCTGTTGACGATCATACAAATAGAACTGGAAAGATTTTATTGTAGAGTCAGTGAGGTTATAGAGTCTCTTTAGTTTTGTAACACAATATGTCGTGGTTTACGGTGTGAAAAGCTTTGGAGTGGTCAAGTAAAGTTAATTAAGTCAAGCAGTTCTCATCCATTTGCCTACGTATGTCTTCTGTAACTTTTAACATCGATATGATGCAGCTTATATTTCTCCGAAATCCCGATTGCTTCTTGTTCAGGAGTGAGTTCCCTTCCATATATCTGGTAATTTGACTAGTTATTAGAATTTCGAAAACGTTGGATTGGAAGGAAAGTATTCGTATTCGTCATTTCCCTAAGGTATCGGAATGACTTTTGCGAATTTCCAAATGTGCCGAAAACTTGATGTAGTAAATGCTGTGTTAAAAATGTGAATCCGTTTCTGATGAATATCATCAAGGCCTACGGCATTCGACTTTACTTTAAGAATAGACTCTAGGACATCATCATTTTGGACGCTTCATTTACCGCTAATGATGTTGAACGGTTGAATTTCGCTGAATAATAAGATTACTTAGCAGAGTTGATCTTATCTTTGACTAAGCTTCTCAGTTTTTTTTTATAATTAAGGAAATGTACAGACGTTTTATAGCTTTCCATTTATAGTCAGCATTATCTCTATCCTTTATAACATTATAGATATCGCTGCATGTATTCTCAACCCTTTTTGGACGACCTTCACAAATTTCATTATTTAGCAATGGATGTGCGTAATTTCACTAGTAGACAAAGCTTTTCACTCCACTAAGGGCTACATCTTTATTGGCAGACGTGGAAGTAAATTTAGGTTTTCCAGAACACTTTATCAAACTTATGGGTGGAGCAGACATTGACTACTGAATACTTATGCAATTTCTCTTTGAATTCAGTTTTCATTTTTAACTTTTATTTCCATTGCGAAATATATATAAATATTTGTTTTCGCCTCAACGTGTAAGCCAACATTTGGAAAACTCAATAAGTTTTGGTTTTTATTTTGTCGAATTTATAAAATTCGATAGCGAGTTGGAGTTGACACCACCATCCTGTCCCGCTGCACTTTCAATTGTTGTTTGTTGTTGCTGTTGTGTGTACGTGTGTGTGTGTGTGTTTGTTGTTTATTTTCATTTCCTTCAACGCTTTTATTTATACGTGTGTGTCAGCGTCAGCTATAAACGTGAAATTTACTGCGGAATGTCATTTAAAGTACGAAGTCTTGTGCTCCTCCTCTTTATTTTTTGTTTTGTGTGCCTTTCTTTCGCTTTATACCATACACCTAATGATATATAAACTATGTCTTGAAATTTGGCAGATAAGCAAAGCTTGATGAGGTAATTCCATATAGATATGTTCATCTGTTGATGTTAAGCTGGAAATCTGAGAAATCTTAAATGATCTAGAGATGAAATTCTTTCAGAACTCATCAGAAACATAAAGAATGAAATCGGTTAAACTTGGGATATCTTATTCTTCTCCGCTGTGAAGCAGATCTGAGATTTGCGAAAATTAAATAGAAATTCCCATGTGCAACACAAGACATTACCAGAAACTATCTATATATACACTCTGCTCTTGCTATTCACATATGTTTATAGACAAGTAAGCGCTTTCTTGGCTGCTGAAGTAGAATCGTAGGAGTTGTTCTTGTCTTTGATCTTCTGTTTGCTATTTCTTCCTCGTCTGCCCAAATAATAAAATTGTATCCTGATGGTCAACTCACACAGAATCACTTGGAGATTTCCCATATGAAGGGTATATAAGCTTTGGCAAAGCCGCAGCTCGTTTCGCATTTTTGTTTTCTTTACTTTCCTTTTTTTTCGCAATATGTATTACTTGTATTTTTGAGCCACGGCTCAGTTGTCGAGGCCCGAGGCGCAGACTAACGGTTTCTATGCACGCCAAATGACGCTCTGACACACACACACACCAACACACACACACACACACACACATGCAGACACACACCGACCGAGTCTAACCAGTCACAGTTTTTGTCGTATTTTATAATCCTTTTCCTTTTGCCAGTGTCTCAGTCCCCTCCCCACCCCTTTCATAGTCGTTGAGCTCAGAGCGAGCGAAGGCATTCATTTGTCTGTCTCGCCGCGCCGTGTCCATGCCTCTCACCTCACCTCATCTCGCCTCATCCCTCCCGCCTCACCACTCTCATCCTGTTTTTGGAGTTTTGTCTGTTTGTCATTATGTCCAAGCTTCCGGATTATATTTTTGGAAGGAATTTCTGTGTTTATTTGCACGTCTTAGCAGCTGTCGCCGTTACACACGACCGAGCCCGGTCCACCTACCCCCGGCCACCGCTGTCCACCGACCAACGGCCCCTTTTAATTTCGTCAAGTGGCCTAATACCAGTTTTCGCTCGAAAGTCCAAGAGTGCGGCTAATCAGCTCGACCCCAAGGAAGGTAAAAAAAACACAAACAAAAAACCACAAAAATTTATATATAACACGATTCAAATCTGAAACGGATGTCCTTGTTTGTGTTTTACAACATTTTTTGGACGAAACGAAACGAAACGAAACTAAACGATATACAAGTGCCAGCTCTTGAAATTAATTATTAAGGCGGTCAGTTTTTGGATATAAAGGAGAGAGGCAGTAGCAGCACCCTGTTATAGACAGAGATATATATATATATACATATATAAAAGATATATATAGATGACCATAGATGGCAGCCGGAGTGTGTTGGACAGCCCAAGTTTACCTAAAGTTGACAAAATTGACATTATCATTCAGCAAAGAGCATTATCATCAGATGTTTTCCAATTATGAAGAAATTTGTATATGGAGAAGATAATCATGGTCAGAAGAAAGGAAAGAAGGCCCGTTAGAGATGTGAGAGGAAAATCTCTTTTCTTATAACATAAAACGATTTTGCTCTATCATTCCCAAAAAATTGTGATGGTCAGAATATTTGGTCAGAATATTTGCAAAGCACAGATGGAAAGTAAAAAGTATATATATTCTTGATCAGCATGACAAGTAGAATCGAGAGAATCCATCTGTCCATCCCTCTGTTTCAACACACAGATCTCAGACGTCTTCAAAGCTACAGAGCTGAAAGCTTTACCAGATGCTTCTTTTGCTCGCTTCTTAACTTCGAGTTGTTTCCAGATCGAACAACTATATCATATAGCATATAGCTGATTGCTCCGGAATGAACACTTAGAGCAATAACTCGGCTTCTTTTTTTGTTTTAAGCAGAGGCTTTTATATTCAGAACACCAAACACCTAGTGGGTGCTCTAAAATTGGTGTAGGAAGTGCAAATAGTGTTATACGAGGATCGTCCAATTTAGTCGATCAGCGCTTTATGAACCCAAGGAACTTCAGCACTCTATTAAGGGCTATATAAATATTTATCAAATTTCAATTTACAGTCCCTCAATAACCCCCAGAAAATCTACAAAAGATTGAGATTCAACAGGTTAACTCTAAACCTAGAAACAGTTTTCTAGAAAGGAATTTGCAAAAGAAGCTGAAACACATTCCCTTAGCATTTCAGATACACCCAGAACCAATTTAGAAGCATGTTCTTAGGAAATGTAAACTGTATTCTGAGATCTGTATTCGAAGATTTAGATTCAGTTAAAGAAATGGCTTGGGAAGCCCAGAAAATCCAGTTTATGCAAATCTATAGTGGGGATCACATTTTTGCACTTTATTCATAAACTTTTTGTATGACAAACTAGTACTTATGGTTAAGGATGTGCATTGTTTATATACATAAAGTAAATACCATTAAGATAGCATTGTAAAATTAGGAATTCCCAGATGAATTTATAGTTTTGAGCAACAGTTCTGGTATGAACTGTAAGAAGAGCAAATATATATTGACTCCAAAAGGCAAGGAAAGTTGAATATAGGCAAATAATGACCAAGAAGGGTAGTCCAGTGCACCATCAGGATCTGGTGTAAAATATGGCTTAATTGACCTCAAGAAGAAATGGAACTCATAGAACTCATATGCAGAAGATATAGATTCATTTTATCAAATCCAAAGTTGTCTGTCAAACCTCAGAAAGCCAATTAGCTATGGCCTGCTCCCCAAATGATTTATAAGTTTCATAAGATAAAGCCATGAATATAATACAGATGATCCTTTAAAATTGTCAAAATTAAACATCGCCTTGACTCCTGACAATATTGGATCGTAGAACTACTACTTTGAAAGAGAACAGAGAGATTTGCACGAGTAGTTCAAGAAGCTGCCTGAATACCCATTAACAGTTCAGTTTATCTTTGGGCTAAAGAATGCCTTGTTGCTCAGCAATTTCAACTGTCAGGGCTTGTCAGCGCTGCTCAAATTCCAACAACAAATAGTTCCCCAATATTTCTAGACATTTCTTAGATATTTTTTGGCTTTTGATTTGCATTGCGTGCGTTTAATGACAGCTCTCCAATTAAAGCGGTGCGCATTGTCAAAACAGCGCCGCCAACGGTATGAAATCAAGAGTGCAACAACAACACATACACATACATATATACATATATGCATACACACACAGTTGAAAGCTTCAATTTACCACCCATTGTGCGTTATCCGAAACCAAAGGCGTATGCTCAAGCGCCTCGAATTCAGCTCCAGCCTGGAAATGGATCTGTACGAGTTTGTTTTCGTTTTTTTTCTCTCTTTCTTTAAAGCTCATTCCGATATCCATGCCAAAACTGGCCAAAATGTGGCCAAAAGAAACATTTGCAATGCCCTGTAATTGTATGTGGGAATATGGCAGGGTATATTGGGCTAAGGCGGCTGTTTTGTGGTGTCTTAAGAAACCAAACGAAGTTTTCAAATGCAGACACACATTAGCGCCACCTATCGGAGTTCTAAGTACTAACTGTTCATTCTGAACTGATGTTCTATATATGACAGTTTTATGATATAGTTGTCCCACTTTCAGTTGGCCCCTAAAGGGTATCACCTGACTCGGCTCACACAAATGACAGGATTTCTACTTGTTTTTAATATGCAAAAGGCGCACGCAGCGCTCGCGCCACCTGTTCAACGATGATTGCGGGGGTCGTGCGGCTTGGAGTAGGCGCCAGGGGGGGCTTATCCCAAGGATGGATGATGACGGCGATGTTGAGACGGCGCGTGGGTTAAGCAAATTTCTTGATTTACGTTTTGTTGTTGCCAGCTGACAGGGGGACAGCGGCCCCAGGGACACTCGGGCGCCTGGATGAATGAGGTATCTGTATTTTTTCTTTCTGTGGGGCGACTCCAGAGCCAAGTCTTACGCTTACGGTTTTACAGTTAAGCAAATCGCTGGAATTAATTGCGCTCATGCCTGAACGATAAGCAGCTGCCGCTATCTGTCTGCCTGCCTGCCTGCTTCTTTGTCTGTCTGTCTGTCTGTTTGTCTGTTTGTCTGTCCCAAAGTGCAGCTTTCAATTAAGTCGTCGTAAGTAAAGTGCCTTGGCCCGGGGCTGCTGCAGGTGGATCACTCGGCTGCCTGATCCTGCCACAGCCATATCTCTTCTTCTGGCTGACTTGAGGGCGCGCGAGCGTGACCATTTCGAGGTGCGAAATCTTTTGCAAGCCGAATATAAAAATGCCAATCAGCTTTTAAGGAGCACAGGGGGCTTGGCATTAAGGCAGCTGCCACTGAGGTAGCCAAAACCAGTCACCTTTGCCAGTTGTTGGCGACAATTGAAAGGGATTCTCTGGGGCGTATGGAGTGCCAATTTCCATCTTGAGATACTTCAGGGAAAGACTAAGAATTGTTCGGCAAACATTAGTTGGGCTAAGCGGAATTGGTAGATGAGAAAACGAGGAGCAGTGATGGACTTTAGTTGGCTGTTGAATCAGATCTTTCTTCGGATCAGATCTTTCTGTGGTGTTAATGATAAATCTGCAAATGAGTTGCCTTTTAAGACAGCATCATAAATGTTGACTTTACCTTCAATTTCTTTTCCCAGAGGACCAATTTCCACAGGACCAATTTCCATCATAGATATATGAATTTGCTCTATAAGCTATCTCAGTGTGGCAACATTAGAACACTGAAAACCTGTCAAGAAACATATTTTCCATATCTCAGCATCATCTGCACATTTTCTTGAATATTTTTCTGCTCACCTCTTTCCCCTGCTTTCCTCTCTCTCTCTGTTATCAAAATTTGTTTATCACAAACTTTATCAAAACTTGGCATCAACTGGCTTTCTGTGTAGTTCGTATATCAAGTTTATGTATGTGTTCTATATATAATGTCCATGGTCATGTATATCATCTCTATATAGTAGTAAGTGTAGAGAAAACCATTTCTTTTGACAATTCCTGCCCACAGGCCAGAGGAAGAGAGAGACCATGTCAAAGGCAGAGCTGAAGAGCCAAAGCCAAATGCCATTAGCTTGCTTGACTCTGGCTGGAACTGCAGCTGATGCTGGAGCTGATGTTGGAGCTGCTGCTGAAGCTGGAGCAGCAGGCTTCGCCCACTTTTGCAAGACTTGCAATGCCTCAATACTATGCCTGGCCTTTCTCTTTCTCTTTGGCCCATTACGCTGTCCATTTGAGTGGTCATTATAGTAAATTTGATTCGGACGCGCTGCAGAGGATCAGAGGCAGTCCGGGGGCAAGCACAACCGCATCATCAATAGCAACCAAGTGACAACACACACAGCATGCCATGCCATTGGCCCAGGCATTGCGGAGGCTGGCAAGCAAAAATATCGAACACGTAGTTAATCAATCCATTGGTGGTCCAAAAACACGACGCGCCAGCAATTACTGTTAACTGGAACGCGTCCTCATCCTCATCCACATCCACAACCACATCGTTGTTGTGCTTTTTACACTCGGCAAAAAAATAATCAAAAGAACTAAATCATTTAAGAACTAATCCCATGAATAAGGTCAAATCAACCCCTACAGATGGTCAAAGCAAATGAAAATGTAGATCAGCTTATAAGAGATGATTTGAGAAAATTTAGGGATTGATTTGATCAGATTTAGGGATTGATTTCGATTGCAATTTCACTTTTCAGAAACCAGACTTAGGAGCCCTATTAACCCCGTTTATGGGTGACCTTTCCAGAGAAGAACATGGAACATGAACTTCGGATCTTCAGTATATGAAATTTAGGCCAGCGATCGAGGGCAGCTAGATTGGCTTTAAAATGGTGAAATTTGTTGGAAAACAGATTGACTTTGATTGAATTTGAAGCAAAGCTTAAGGTAGGCCAGATTTAGTAGGAAAACGCAGTAACAGAAATAAAGATTGCATTATAATTGAGGGGTTCTCACGATGTGTGGTTAGCAGGGCCTGCATGTGTTCCGATTCCACAATTCTGCTGAGAAACTCAGGGCATGGAAATCCCATCTCAGTCCCGATATCAAAAGCAGAACTGCCTCGAATAGATTATCATGGTAAGTGCGAATTGCTGCCAGACTTCTTCAACAGCCCATGCACATACTCAAGCTTATGACTCAGCAATTTCAACCTTATATAGTCGCACTATCAGCAATGTATACTTAGCCTCATCCTGGGTCTTTCTGTATTCAATGAGATGTCCTTGGATTTCTGCATTTCAACTTTCAAGTTCTTTGCCAATGTTTCTTCAATAAAACACTCAAAATAAACCCCTACAATTTCTATATTCCACAGATATCTTACTCGTTTTCATTCATAATTTTCATTTAAAACCTAAATTCGTATAATTTGCTCAGATTTGTTAAAATTTCAACTGATAATTTGGCTCTTTTATACTTCACCAAACTAAACTTTAAGATAAATCTTCAAACATAATTTTTCAAAAATTTCTAGTTTAATTTTTTAAAATTTCTAGAAATTTATTTTCATTTTCATTAGATTTTCATCATTTTACTTAATCATAATGCTGTGTTTTCCTCGAACTTTCATTTTGTCCCAGTGCATTGGTTGTTGCTGCTGTACGCACTTGGAACTCAGCTGAATTGAGCTGAACTGAACTGAAGCGTAGGCGTCAGGGCGCGCAACATTTGTTGGCAAACATTTCCCTCTGCCTCCGGCTTACCTCCCATGCTTTCAGTTTATTTTCTTGCACATTTTTTTTTGGTGTTTTTTTTTTGCCTCCTTTGGCAATTAAAATTGCAAACGGTTTGCTGTAGCGCCGCGCATTTCATGCCTCGATTTGCAAAAGTAATTATGTTGTCATTAGTTTGAAGGCCCAGCGGGTAAGCAAGGCATATAGATCATAAAAGGAAATATGCCAGCGACATGCGTATGCTAGAAGACCATGTCTGGAAGCAGCCTGGCAGGCTGACTTCACTGCATAAATATTTTAGCCAAATATATAAAAATCTGAAAAACAGAGAAACATGAGAAGCGGCTCAAACGGGTGAACTTAACAAGGGGCCGCAAGGACCCTAACAATTAGTTCAATTAATTCAATAAGGATATGTTTCCATATGCAATAGAAGCTTCTAACTCCACAGCTGATGAACTGGGCTATAGTTAAACCCTTCGATTCGTCTATGGCACTCAGATGGAAGCTCAAACAACGACTATGAATATGTAATTTATATGGGGATAAAAAGTATTTTGCCTTGGGCATTTAACTTGTTTTCTATCTTTATACTAAGGCATACCTAATTGGAGAGTTTACACCAAATCTCTGGGGACTTCCGTGACAGCCTTTAGACCTCCCCAAGACATTCATAAATTATACACTGAAATCTTTGAAAGATTTAGAGATTCTGAGTTGAAACTTTTACTTTTACTAGATCCAAAATATTCCTATGGAAAGAAGAAAGTACAGCCGAGCTATAAAGTCTCCTTGCAAATGTCTTCTTCTAACACTATTTTCCAAAATAATGGAATTAAGATGGAAGATAAATTGGGGACAGGAACTTCAAATTGTAACTTTGATTTGATTTGTATGAAAAACAAAGAAGTTCTTCTACTGTTTATTCTGATCGGTTATTGGGGAGCTATATGATATAGTTGTCCAATCTGAATGAAAGTAGAATCTGGTAAGAATTTCATCTCTGTAGCTCTATAACATCATCATTTTTTGGGTCCTGTCGCTTAGAGTAAAGCAAGTCGGATTTGAACAATTTATTTTTGGACCTTTTAGAGAAGCTATAATCAGGTCTGTCTAAGATTTAATCAAATCCATTTAGTTGATCTATAGCAAATGTTCTTCTCCATTGGTTTCCTCTTACTCTCTCTCTCTCTCTCGCTCTCTCTCTCTCTCTCTCTCTCTCTCTCTCTCTCTCTCTCTTAAGCATAATAAATGTCATAAGATGCAAGACTGAGAGTCTGCGTGCATCATCGAACTAGCAACATAAGCTTAGCTTAGCTTAGCCCTGAAACACTCAACCTTTCTCACTCTCTTCTGACCTCAAGCTGGCTAAATATCTCCTCTTTATAGTACATATATCTCTCTCAAATGTAGACAATTAGTAAGAGGCTGTAAGTTTTGCTTTTACATAAAATTGGAAGCTTTTGCTTTTGCTGGCGGGCGCTGGAGGTTCCGTCCATAGTTTGGGCTGTTAACTCTACATAAGTGTTAATTGAACACGAGCCTGCGTACGTGTTGGGGTAGTCGGTTGTATGTGTTGTATGTTTGCCAGAGGGGCCAACACATGCTTGAAATTGAGGCAGCCAGACCGAGGACGGACTGAGCAGATACTGTGCTTGTGGCCCACAGCAATTACGCACATCTAATGCAATTTCAATAATTGGGCATCAAATTTATGAAGTGGACATGCTTCGACCACTTGGCTAGTGGACTCTGGTTGACTCTGGAAAGACTTTAAATTACGATGTGCGAACATGTTGCCCAGCAACAACAGCAACAGCAACAACACCGCGTTTAATGCGTGTGATAATGAGCATGTTGCGAGTCATGTTCACTCTGGCTCTGGCTCTGGCTCTGTCCAGGCCACAACATACGAGCATACTCGTCGCATTCAAACTGCAATTATTTGGTTATTTCGATTAAAAAGAAGAAAAAAAACGAACGAACAGAAATGAACATTTTTTATAATTATCTTGAAAGCGGTGTGGCAGGCCGGCTGGCTGGCAGAGTCAGCAGGCAATTTGCATGCGAAACGCGAAATTCTATTAGGCAAAAACATTTCGCAATTGCGTGCTGATTGTTGGTTGAGCACTTTTCAGTTTTTCAGTTTTTCCAGCTGCTTTTCTCGGTTAACAAAAAACTTGAGAGTGACCGATAGCCAAAGGGTGGCAGACATTGCCGGTGTAGCCATTGGGCATAGCGTTTTCAATCTGTATCTTCCCATTCGTTTAGCTGTTTCATACTCATACTCATACTCATATGATCATCCCCATCATCATCATCATCATCATCATCAGCAACAGCATCGCATGCACAGCATTATTAGTTACGGCCGCCTGAACGCATTTTGAAGAATGCATTCTGCCTTCTCCTTCCGCCTCCTCCTTCAACACCGAATGCTGCTCCCTAGCTTCTGCCCCTTTTTCTCAAAACATTCATAATTTTAATTAAGCCGATAATTGAGTCTGCGCGTAATTATGCGAAACGCTACGTAAATGTCCAAAGAAAGCGCAGACACATATGCAAAGTGATCGCCCTCTGCCTGCCACTAAATACCTGCCCATACCTTTTATGATTACCCCTCACTATGCCCCCCTGTCCCATCATCACCTGGCAATTAAGCTGTGCAATTGGCCCAAAGTCCGCCCACTTTCCTTTTCAAGCTGCCGACAGTTGGGTGCGCTGGTTCTGTTCTTCCACAGTGGCTGAGTTTGGGCATGGGCAGAGGAGGGTCTTTCAGACTTTCAGCACTGAAGAAGGACCATCTCTACCAGTGAGTCATCAATGATCTTGCAACAGGCTTATCACCTAAGCATCTTAACTCTAAAATGAGCAAAGAAATGTAGAAATGTTGCCTCCAAAGGGAAATCATTGCTGGAGGCCATCGTGTGCACGTTTGAGAGTAGCAATTGAGAGGACACAAACAAATGTCTGATTGGAAGTGGACAGACATATGTGAGCAGGAGGCCACAAGGGGCAGACTGCATTTCGCATGGCGATAAATGGGTTTCTTTCATTTGGATACAGCTGGCTGACTCGTTTGGTTTGGAGCCTTGCTCTTGTTCCTACCCTCGAATGGAGGCCTAGACCCGGACACATGCAGACAAGTCAAAAGAGAAACATGTAAGGACGCTAGAGTCGAAAGTATCCTGTACCTGGTAGGCTGTTATATCATTTAGTACGCTGATATATGTGTGCTTATATGGCTTATATGGCTAGATTGACTTGGCTGACAATGCTGATCAAGAATATATATACTTTAAGGGGTCGAAAACGCTTCCTTTTGCCTGTTACATACATTTGCGCGAATACAAACCAGCATGGGGTATTTTCTTGTTGCACTTGAACTTCTGCAGATCTGGATATGATAGCATAGCATACAGATATGATAGCATAGCAGACATGGAAATAATTGGATTTATTTTACACTAATTGGCTCTATGTCTATGACTGTGATAAAGTTTTCCTATCCGAATGAATCTTTCGTTCTAACATAGTGCAGTTAAAGCAGATGAAGCATCTGGTCAAAAGATCAACCTGGAAGATTTAAGACTTCCAAGATCTCAACAAGACAAAACCAATTACGGACATGGCTTTATCGACTCCCCCAGTTGATCAAGAATATATAAACATATATAATATAAAACGAACTTCTCTAGCAGAGCAAATTTAGGAAACCCTTTTGCTTATTTTTTTGATTTCATTTGATTTTTGTTTGTTCCACGAAGAAAACTTTGTATAATATACGTAGGATGCATTAAAATTTTCCATCCAAAATCCCTAAGTTTGATGACGCCATTGATGTGTATGGTCTATCGGCGTCCTTATGTAGATCAACACCTTTCCTATTATGCCAATTCCGATTGCTTCTGGTCTAATGCAATCTTCAAACGGTCTAATTGTTGACAATAGAGGTCCAAGTTCAGTGTTTGCCCATATGGAAGCAGCTCAGGGTAGATGACTGCTTCCCAATCCCACCAAACGCACAGCATGGCCTTCCTGGCTGGGATACTGTTTGAGCTGATTCACCTTAATCGCTTTTTGCACAGCTTTGCCGTATCTGAGCCATTTTTCATCACCACTCAGCATCCGTTTGAGAAATGGGTCGATTTCAATACATTCGACCAAGGATTCATAGATGGAAATTCGATTCATTAAGTTCTTTTTTAGATGAATTGGTGATGCATTTAGCCTCCTTCTAAGTTCACCTTTTTGTAAATGGCTTAAAACTGTTTCGTGGTCAATGTTTAGCCTGTAGGCGATGCATATACAGTATGTATATTCTTGATCAGCATGTCGAGGGGAGTCGATATAGCTATATCCGTCCGTCTGTCTATCTGTGTAGTTTTACTCCGAGATCTCATAGGTCTTCAGAGCTACGAAGCTGACATTCTAAGAAGATGCTCCTTATATCTGCACCCCGATTGAGTTTAAAAATCATCCGGATTGGAGGGACTTCAGCTTGGACCACCATCTCATAAAACGAATTTCTTTAGAAGACAAAACTGAGTATGCCATAACAAAAGAAACAAATAATGATTGATTTAAAAAACCATTTTCCGTTTAGTTTGAAATTCTTCAGATACATTTCTTGTGTGTTTTTCATCTTAATTAAGAAATCCAACGAAGAAGTATCTCTACGTTATAACCGATGACGGCTGAACGAATTGTGATGAGGATATCAGCCGGAGAACTAGCTCAACTACAAAGCCGATGAAGGTTTTTCTCGACATAATCAGGCATGTAAGGCGGCATGAGCAGAAATCTATGTACTAAACTGGGGAACGATCAGGAATCTGGGGAAGACCTGGGAAGGCCTGCTATAGTAGTTCAGTGTAGAACACTTCGACCTGCATATGACCAAGGGACCTGTTTCATTGCTTCAGATCTCTTATGAGCAAAAAGCAGGGTCGCCTCTGTACAAATTCTTTGAAAAAAAGTTTCACCATAGAACAAAGTTGTGAATTTTCGTCAAGTCGAAGTTGGCAACGATTTACTTCTGATCCGTCTCGATATCAGCTATATGATATAGCAGCTTAATCCGGTAACCAAATTGCATTCCATTTGAAAACTAAATCTTGTAGATGGTTAATGTGAATGAGATATATAAGATTCTTCAAGGCAGAAGTTCCCTCTTCTTTTTTAGTTTTTGAGTTTCAATCGTTTTCTTTCGACTCTTTTTTGCAAATCAAGTGCAAATCGCAAAAATGCGAGAAACGCTCAAGTGCTTCTATTGTTGTTGTTGTTGCTGCTGTTGCTTTGGTTGCCTGCGAAATGTCAACAGACGTACAACAACAGCAACAACAACAACAACAATGTTGCGCGTGCGCGCTGATGTTGGTGTTGTTGTTGTTGTTTGCCAGTCAATTGCATTGCAACATTTCATTTTCTGATATGAAAGATTTAAAGTTTGCAACATAAAAATGTCACGTTTTTCATGGTCGCCAGCAGACGACGACGAAAACAACAACAGCAACAGCAGCAGCAGCAACAACAACAACAGCAACAACAACAACGTTGACAACAATGTTGAACTTTGCTGTTGTTGCACATGCGCACAGCACAGAACACTAACACAGTCACTAGCACACAGATGCCACTTTTTGTTGCAATTGTGGTCGTTGTTGTTGTTGTTGTTGTTGTTGTAGTCTATTTATGTTACAATTTGGCTGCTTGGCAGAGGCAGGCCAAGGAAAATGTTTGCCAACTTTTCGCTTGTTTGACAATGCCAACTGTCGTGACATCTCCGCAGTGGAAGAGAGGATGGCGCGGGTGGTAGCGGCGCAGAGTGGGGCACAGAGGACAGAGGACAGGGACAGGGATCAGCCGGTGGCAGCGTTGAACTTTTCAAGAACGAGTTTGCCAGTGCTGTGGCAGCATACATATATAGATAGATATATATATACATTTATCGGGTCGTCTTTGGTTCTTATTAATTTCGAACGCAGCATACGCAACTCTGAGTACACCCCCTCCCCCGTCGACACACACACACACACACCCTCTTACCCACTGTGGAGGCTCTTGTGTCTCGTCTCGTCTCGTCTCGTCCGCTTCATAAATTTTTATTGCCCAATGCCTTTCAGTCTCACCGGTCCAGTTGCAGTCCCAGTTGAAGTCGCAGTCCTCGTCCTCCAGTCGAAGGCTGAGCCATAGAGATTCAACTGATATGGAGTGCAGGGCTGAGTAGGAGCTGGGACAGGACAGTAGCACAGTTGGAACCACGCCAGATCCCAGCCAAAACCATCGGAGACAAGCGGCAATGTCGAGATTTCATTTCATTTCGTTTTGTCACAAATTAAACACGTTTTTCCTCAGAACCTAATGAATAAACAACACAAGCCACATACGACTTATATGATTTAGGCAACGCAAGTCGACCCAGCATATACCCTGCACAAATTCAAAAGTTTCCTGGAAATCAAAGCTGATTTCTAAATAAAATTTGAACTAAAGAAAAATCATAAATATTTGTGGTTTTAAGGCAACGATTTACAGTCAGCTGTTGAAACACATGCGAGCTTGAGAGCTTATAGATATCTTAGATAGATATCTGATAGATATCTTATCTGCTGGTAAAAACTCAAATCAAATAATGGAAAAGAAAAGCCAGGGTATGTAGAACGTTTATATTGAAAGAAATTTCGTTCAAATCTGTCAATATGTTCCTTGTGTTCTTTAGCTTGTGTTGTCTAAGACTAGAGAAAAACAATAGACGATTTGTGAGTAAGAGCTAATTCTGTGCGGGAATGTAATTATATAACATTATAGAGTAAACTGTATATAAACTAAGCTTAAAAGTCGTTTTGTGCCTTTTTGTTTCTTTTTTTGTAGCTGAGGTTGAGTTCATATATGAAAAGCTGCTCGCGCTTAAGCTGTTTCAACTTGGATTTTCAAGCAGCTGAAGGCAAACAGTCTAAGCTCGAATAAAAGGGATGAAGTTAGCTAAGGAAAGTAAGGAGCTTTTACCTGGATAATCAAAAGTAAATAGACAAATGTATGAACAAATTTAAGTAAAGGCATAGCAAATGGCTTTTGTCCTAAATGGTTATTCAATTGATGCACCGTCGCCATCAAAAGTTAAGCCTTCCAACAGCAAGATCAGTTGGACGCCCACTGATCAAATATGTATTTGCAGGACCCTGTTTGAAGAGAAAATTGCTGTTCGATTTAGCTGGTAATCAATTCACAACACATCTCTTATTGTGCATGGTTCTTTCTCCGAGTAAAGGTAAAGAAAAACCTATTTGCCTAGGAGAAAGAGTCAGTGCATTTCTGCTTGAAAATTCATTAACTAAAAGCAAATACAACCACTTTAGTGAGCTCAGCCAGGATTTATTGGAAAGTGGCAATATGGACTTACCGAAATTGAAGCCTAAACTTGGAACATTACAATATGGCATGAGCCCACTCCAAGCGTGAGTTTCTTCTGAAATTGCCTATAGAATTGGGCTCAGGAAATGGCAAGTAAGAGATGAAAATGGATAAACGAAATGGCGAAACAGAAAAAACGAATTCAGGAGAAGATGAGGAAGACCCTATGCCCCTACATGTGGACAAGCCTAAACACAATGGGAGTGGAAACAAAAATGATGGCAATACACCAACTGAGCTAAGCCACTTGCTGAAATCTTAGGTCACTGATGAGTCTCTCATGGTGAGTTTCTCTCTTTTCACAATATTTTAAATGCAATTTCCTGCCAGCTGCCAATTAATGCAAAGCAGTTTCAAAAATATTGCCGGAAGACCGTAATACTGTATATGTCCTTGAGCTGGTGTCCGAGGGAGGCAACTGTACATACAGTAATAATTAAAGAACCTGCACTGCCTGTAGGTTTACTTGCAGAAAATTTAATAAGAAAGACAGGCGGTCACATGCTCTAAGGGATACAAGGCTAAACAATATGAGCCACGTTTATCATAGAGAAATTAATTCCTCAATTCCTCTAATTTCGACTTTTTATCTAACTAAAAGTTTGGATCAAAATAAAGAATTGGTCTCTTAGAATCACCAAGTTTTGATAATGTTTTAATAACAATCAGATTTCCCCAGACACTAAGATGAATTTTGATAAAGAAGACAGTGAAAATTATAATTCTGAAACTGAAAATTCCCTTTCAGTAAATGTCGTCCAAAATCGGTTATTATGTTCAAGAACATAGACATATCGTGAGATAGATGCAGCCTTGCACAAACATTCGATATTGCTTGAACACTTAGTTGTAAAAGAAATTTGCTCTCGTTGGATACCCAATAAAGCATCAATCGCTCAAAAAGGAGCGGAAATCATTAAAAAGTTCGACCTTGGTGATTTAAAAGACGTATATAAAACCATGACAGGTGACGGAATCATGGATATATACATATGACCCTGAAAAAACAGCATTCGACCGTGTGGGTATTCCCAGACTAGCCAAATCCAATAAAAGTTGTTTGTGGAAGAATCACAGCGAAGCAAATGATCGAATGTTTGTTCAGGCGAATAGGTCATATGGTCAGTGTTCCATTTGAGCAACGTAGGACGGTCGATTCTGAGTGGTAGATCACCATTTGTTTGCCGATAGTCTTCGTAAAACCAACCGCCAAAGACAAATCATTCTCCATTATGACAATACCAGCTCTCTTACATCTCATCAAACAGCTGAATTTTTGAGCCATCGAAATGATAACTCATCCTCCTTACAGTTCTGATTTGGCACACAATGACTTCATCTTGTTTCCGAATATTAAAGGTAGACTGCATGGTGAACGATCTAAGAGGCCCGAAGAAGCAATTGAAGTGGTCAAAAACCAAGTTTTGGAGGTGTCTCAAGAAGACTGAAGAATCTGATATGAGGAATAAAGAAAGTAGAATAGATTCGAAGGGAAACATCAAATCTCGAGATTCCCCCTCCTTTACAGTTCCCCAGATCTCAACAGTCAAACTAATGGAGTTGATCGAGTGGACAAAGGACTCCTTTGGCTAGCTATTTTCCATCTACATGCTGGACTCATTGAAGGAAAACTGGTTATATAAGAGAGGAAGTGCCACTAATCAGAGTGCAGTGTTGTCCTCCTGATTGTTGTTGTTGCTGCTGCTGCTGCTGTTGTTCATATTTCTTTTGATGTCCTTTTCAGTGACTTGGTGCCTGGCTGCATGTAGCATAACCAATTTCCATTGATTAGCAATTCAATGTACTGCAAATGTTTTCCCTTTGGCTTCCTCATTTTTTTTTGTTAAAAAGAAGAAGAAGAAGAAAATTGTCACTGCTGCTGCTGCTGTTGCTGCTGCTGCTGCGGTGTCCTGGCTCTGTTTTTGGGGCGTCTAATTTATGCTCGCGTTTTTGTTTATTGCGGTACACACATAGTGGCCCCTCGGCACCTTCCCCCGCCCCTCCTCGACGCGCATCCTATATTTTTTTCATAGTTATTGAAGTACATGGCGCTGCTTCTGCCCATGCTGCTGCTGTTTCCTTTGCAACTCCTGGTTTTGGTCAGCGCGGAGTCTCTGGACTCTGTTCGATTTTGGTTGGCTATCGATGCGACACACACACACACACACACACACATACTCACACACTGGCAGACACATAGTTACACGCATGCATATTGCGCTGCCGCATATGTATGCTTTGCTTTTCTTTCATTCTCACATGCAACAACAACAACAACAACAGCAACAACAGCAACAGCAACAAGGACAACAAAGGGGACTAGCGTTGGGTTTATGTTGTTGCTGTTGTTCTTTTTTTGTGCTCTTCTTTTTTAATTACAAAAGAAATAGAAAGAAAAATTTTTATGTAGGCGGCAGCTTCAGCTTCGGCTGCGCAGGACAAGGACGAGCAGCAGCGGCAGCATCCTGCATTCTATCCTTGCTGCTGCTGCTGCTGTTGCATACTTTTTGGAGCACTGCTGGGACTGGCTCTGCCTGCTCTGCTCTGCTCTTTTGCAGTGGCAATAATTCGATTAGTGTTTGTGTCTATTTTCAGCCTTTGCATGCCAGCCTTGTGTAGGCGTCCTGCTCCTGCCTCCCGCATCCCGCATCCGACATCCATCTGCCCCCATGCGGCTGCTGCCCTTCTCAATGCCCATCTATATGATTTTTTTTGTTGTGCTGCGCCCACAGTTTTCCAGTTTTCTGCTTTTGCTTCTGTTGTTTGCATGCTGCGCTGCGCTGCGCAGGACTCGAAAGGACACCCGCGCCTGGACATTGGTCATCATTCATCAAAGTGAAATGTTGATTTAGTGCAAAAGAAGCCCAGAGATTGGGTGCCATTTGGGTTGCACTTTTTTGGGTGGCTGCCGTGTCCATGGCATATCCTCTGTACTGAGCGTGTCCTGAGCCTTATGGCGCCATTTTTTTCAGCTGTCGCTGTTGTTGCTTGCCTGCTTGCCTGCTTGTTTGTTTGTCTGTTTGTTTCGTTCGCCAGTGTGTGATGAATTGATGCTGTTTATTCGACTGCAAACATAAACCAAGCAATGCTGCGCTCAGCATGTGCAGCATCCTCCATCCTCCTAGCCGGCCAAACTAGGACCAGGACCAGGACCTCGACTGATGGGGCAGTACACCCCCAAAATGCCCCCTGTGAATGTCTCGCGCGCGTTGTGTGTGCTGCTTTTTGATTAGTAAAAAGAAAAAGGAAAATACGTAAAAACGAAAGAAATAAAGAAAGAAAAATTAAAAAATTTCCATTGCGATTTTGTGGGAGTGTGGGTGCGATTGTGTGTGTGTGTGTGTGTGTGTGAGAGATTGTGTGCACATGCAAAAGCGGAAGTAAGCAGATGAAGCGTAAGCCAGAGTCAACGAATACACAAATATCCTATAGAAGAGTTGCATAACAAACCTCATACACCTGGAGCCGCACGACAGAGGATTCGTTAATCAATTGGCTCGACGATAATCAATGAAATTTCATTGCAGCCTAGCTTTACCGTTATAATGTACAGGAACATTGGTTCAAAATAGTAAAGTCATAGCAAGGCAGAAATGAAATGAAATGAAGACCCTGACGTCACCTCAAAAGCCCAATCTTGATGATCTACTAAATCTATCAACCTATAACTCGGCGCTTAAGGTTTTTGGTCGGAGTAGACCTAAGGAAATTTTTCACCTTCTTTACTATTCATAAAATCGCTTTAGTTTGAAAAATGGATCATGATGCAAGTGCCTCAAAATCAGCCAGATTGTTCTACTATATCCTTAAATAACAGCACACACATGTGCAAAGCTCTTTTGCTCAGCAAACACTCTTTTTTGTTTGGTTTCTTATCTTTGCTTTAAGAAATATCACACGACCTCGAGCCTGTTGAAACTATAAAAGAAATCTTCCATTTGCCTGCTTTTACCAACAGTTCGCTATTCCCTTCTTGCAAAGTCTCAAGGTTTTGTGTTTGAACAAATGAATATTGTGTGTGTATTTGCACTACTAATTATCATATGACCTCGAGCCTGCTGAAATCAAACAACAACAATCAACAACTCAATCTCCCAACAGCATAACAGTTTGGTATTGCAAAACAATTATTTTTGTTGTATTTGGTCTAAAAAAAATAGCATACGACCTCGAGCCTGCTAAAACTATAAAAGAAATCTTCCATCTGCCTGTTTTTACCAAATGTTTGCTATTTCCTTCTTGCAAAGAATCAAAGTTTTGTGTTTCAACAAATGAATATTGTGTTTGTATTTAGTCTACGAATTATCATAAGACCTCGAGCCTGCTAAAATCAAAGAGAGAAACTCCTATCATTACGTTTGATGAAAGTGTTGCAACTTCCTCTGCTCACAGCATCATAGGTTGGTGATATTTTTGGTCTAAAACTTACCATATGACCTCGAGCCTGCACAGAAGAAAACTTGAATTTGCAAGAAATCCGTTAAAAATCTCTGCATTATCTTGTAGAATGTTGACAACTTTTCAACCCCCCCATCAATTCAATCATATTGAATCCCAATCTCCAACATTTGCCACATTCCAGCATGCCCCACATGTGCCGCCTCCCAAATGTCCAGGGCATGTAAATTGCATTTTTTTCGCAATGCAAAAGAAAAAGAAGAAATTTTGTTTTCTTTTTTACGTTTGCTGCATGATTTTTTCCCTCTGGAGGAGTGTTGGCCAATCAAATGGCTCGAGCCGCCGCTTATGGGCGTGGCATCGGCATCTATATAGAGAGGCTATGGCTATAGGTATATCCATACCATACCATACCATATATGGTACTACATGATGTTCAGTTCAACGGAGGGGGGGGGGCTGAGGTTTAGGTATGATGGCATATGGCATATACAAAAGGGCAACTATATTGATTGAATGGCAACCACTTTGGGAGTTCGAACTGAACTCACACCACCACCACCATTCCCCCCAGTTGGTTTTTTGTGTATTTTTGCCATGTTTCGTTTTTATATGTCTTATTGTTTTGCTCTTTATTTTTGGCTTTTGATTGCTGAGTTGTTTTTAATTAACGCTAATTTCAATTACATATTTGCCTGATTGTGTTTCTTTGACTCGCTTTCCTTTGCCAAATGTCAGATGGATTTCAATGACTGAAAGGAAGGAAGGATGAAGGCAACTGACGTAAGCAAATCAGTGCAATCTGCTGGCCAAGCTTTTTGACTAATTGGTAAGCACAAAATCCAAAGAGTTTCTATATGGCGAATGTTCCAGGCTGTAATTCAATTTGATCCCTCAGGCAGTGGCAACATCTGCTTGCAAACACGTGTTGTCTATAATCATATGTAGCGATTTGCCTACCCAAAACTGGTCTATAATGTGGCTATTGACAGCTGTTAGGAGCTGGCCATATGGTGGCTATGTGAGTGACAATGGAATGTGTTAACCTAATCATGCACTCAATTTGACCTTGAGCTAGCTCATAATAATATTATTCGATCGTTATGAAATTTGGCTTATCGGAAGATGACACTAGCTAACAGAATCAGTCACCAAACCTACTTTTTCTGATACAAGGGATAAAAACCGAATTTGTTTTCATTTGGAAGACAAACTGAAAAGTTATGCTACTACATGCTCATTCTGGAAATATCGGTTATATGGTAGCTATATGATGTAGTTATTCCATCTTGATCATAACAGAAAAGCAGTCCTAAGTCCTCCTCAAATAGGTACAACCCGAATTTGATTTGATTTCGAAGGAAAACAGAAAAGTTCATACCGGAATAATCGGTTATATGGTAGCTATATGATATAGTGGTTCAATCTATATGAATCTTAAACGCAACCAGCTTGCATATATAATAAGCTCCTGGTTCAAATTTCAGCTCTGTAGCTATTAAGATTTCTGAGATCTCGGGGTTTAAACGGACATGCAGATAAAGAAGGTCGGAAGCACTTTGGCCTGTGACAAAATCTATATCATTATGCAGCCATAAGAGAGATATCTGGCATACACCTTGGCAAAGCCAATATGGACATGCTTTTATCCTCATTAGAAGTAAAAATCTCTTGTCAATCTACAATCTCTTTCATCATTTATTACGAGTTAGTCAGGAAAGACCTAAGCTATTGCGTATTGTATACTAATTATGGAAAAGTAGGTTTTGAAACTCTGTCTTAAGATGACATAGAGTGTAAGAGATCCTTTTGGTAGTATTAACACCACATGGGCTAACTTTATTAGCTATAATTCATCCCCTCGTTTGTAAGAACAAAAATTGTATAAAAAGAGATGATTTTTGCAATGGAAACCAGTTTCCACTGCAGTTGCAATCCTTCACTCACAGTGACTCTGGCTTATATAGCTTTCAGACAAATCGAAAGACTGAGAGACCAATATAGAAGGCTAGATCGTCTAGGCTGTCTATGCTGATCAAGAGTATAAATACTTTATATAGTAGGAAACGCTTCCCTCTGGGCGTTGCAAACTTCTTGACAAAATGAAATGAATGCTATAAAAAGATAACACTGAGCTAGTTACTGCGCTTACAAGACAGCTGGTGGGATTCGAACTTACGTTAATCTGATTGTTTGGACAGATGCTTAACCACTCAGCCATAGCTGCTTGTGATTGGGCTTCATATATTTTCAGCAAGACAAAGCCAAATATATTTATAGATTTGTTTCTGCAAACGTCATTCGGGCAGGAGTTGTACATACATATGTGTGTGTATGAATAATGTCAAAACATATACACAGCAATTGAGGTTCAAATTGCATAAGAAACAACGAAGTTTCCTCTACCAAGTTTTCATTAACAATCGGACAACTGATATATGAAAAAGTTATCCCATCTGAAACAAATTTAGACAGCCGGCGTGGGCGAATAATTGTTAAATTTTTCTAAATTCAGATTAGAAGCAAAGCATTTTCCTACTTAATGTTTATGTGGGCAGTTTCAGTGATATGTATGTATGTGTATAAACATGCATGTGTGTGTGTGCATGTGCACTTGGATGTATCATATGTAGTTCGCTATGCTAGTTAATTAAGATGAACTTAATGATAATCAATGCCATTAACTTGCGGCACTAAGAAAGTTAGAAAAGAACACAAAAGGAAGACTTATTTCTGCCAGTTGAAATTTAGAGGATATAATATGATATTATTGAAATTGAAATTCATTTCGATAAAAAGCAAGCTAGATGGCTATATGGCAATTTCATATGATAGAGATATGAAGAGGATAAGTGTTGCTTTTAGCCGTATTTGCTAGATTCATATTTAACAGTAGACGATTGTGGACCTTAGCCTCAAAACTCTAACTTTTCCGCTTAAGATTCAAACAAGTAAAGAAAATTTGAAAATTTGAAACACTTTCGACTATACGCATAATCCTGTATGTCCTAGATTTGAAATACTCTCAACGGAGAGACAGTTTCCCATAGCAGCTATTGGTCAAAGAAATCAGCTACCGAACAACCTTAAAATCATGCGGATCTATGTTTGTTGTTGTCTTAGTAATCTTACTGTCTTCCTTTAAATGCTTTATCAGAAGTTTCTGAGGTATTACTATAAGATGTTGTTGATAAAGCCATATATGAACATATTGCTCAAGAGGTCTTTTATCTACCTTAATATAAACCTTGTAATCATCAGCTAGCATTTGTGCCAGAGCAGTTTTCTACAAACATTCTAACAGGTTATGTTGATCAAAAATTTCACAATTCTACGATCAATACGTGTTATAAAACGACAAATTGATTAACTGGTTCACCATAAAGTAGATTTGCAGAAATTTGTGATCTGCATTCGGCAATGGCATCACTGATCCAGCTCGATGACATTTTTGACCCTGTCCCTTGGAATTGTTTGGAAAATTTCTTTTGATTGTTTTGGTGGCGAATTTAATGATGGAGTTTAACTTTCCACTTGGATTTAAGAGGCGTTCAAAGAGTGCCAGCACAATTCTCGTCAATTCTAACTTGGCAGTAAAAATTTCATATCGATCGGCTTAGAAAAAGACAGACATTCTTCATATATAGTTTTCCTTAAGCTGATCATCTATTCTAGCCACATAGATAGGCGCAGCTGATTGCGTTCGGCCATTGGAGATTAAGGCTTCCCATGTCTTTCATAGTTGGCCGCTCATGTTAGTTAATTTGCAATGAAGTCTACACAGTTGAAGCTATATTCCATATAAACGACTGTTTTCTTTACATTTCAAGCGGATATGTTCGGGTTATTTTTGCCTTGGCCAAGTTCATATACTTCTCTCTTCCCCCCCAAGACTTTCACTGGAGAAAACCTGAGTAATTAATCCCTGACCCTGTGAGAGTGCATTGGTTAGTCAACATTGTTCTAAGATCTGTTCTAAGATTGTTGTCAAAACTTCTTCATGATCACGTTTCTTCTTCATCACGTTCAATTTTCAATAACTTAAGCTAAGAAGTTGTGCTCTAAACTCTTTTAATTGTCATACACCCAGAACTCCGCCATACCCTAATGATGGGGAGAAAGCATTTGTTTTCATATTTCTTGATTTGTTAGTTGTTTTTTTTGAGGCGCCATAAACTGTTGAAGTTTGACCAATGCGAATGACATTCGTTGCACTAGTTCTATTCTGGCAAATGTTGTTGTTGCCGCCGTTGTTGCTGTTGTTGTTGTTTTTGTAGTCTTGTGTTATGCATTCCAATGGACAAATGCAATGGCAATGGCCAGAGCTAAGATTTTAGTGGCGATTCCTTTTGGGGTCCCCAAGACAAAACAGCGCAGGCGGGTGGGCGCCGTCGGGCTTCTTTCGACTCGACGCGAGAGCCAGAGCCAGATCCAGAGCCAAAAGCCGGACAGAGGGAGAGTAGAACGTAAAGCATAATACGAGTATTAAAAGTCGTGCCTTACGTGCAGTAGATCCAAGCGGTCGGCCCAAGGAGGGGGTCGGCTAAGAGCGGCCAGAGAGTCCCCAAAGACCAGGTCGTTCACACAGTGCAAGAAAATGAAAGAAAGATCCAAGTGAATATGACAACTTTCCTTATGAACTATGTATTTGGGATAGAGAAAGGTTTTCCAGGGATCTTTTATCATTGAGAGTGATTGCTCTTTCAACTTTGTCGATCAAAACTTGCTGCTGATTCACACCCAATGATATGTCCATATGTGTTATCCACAGAAAGTGCCTCTTCCTCTATAACCTAAGCTTCTAATGAACAGACGCTCCTCTATATTGTCCTTAGTAAACACAGGAACTATATGATGTCTTTTTCTTATCTTCCTTCAACAAAAACTCATCTGATTTCCCCTTAAACACACCAATTTTTTACTTACCAATTTTTCCCAGTGTAATAAGTATTTTTTCGGCCTAGACCAAGCGAAAAAAAAAGAAAACACATTTTTAGTTAGCCATGGACCAGCGCCGCTTTGCAGTTTTCTGCCGTTTTTTATGAGCGTCTTAAGGGCACGCACGATTTTTGCGATTTTTACAATTTTGCGATGATTTTTTTCCTTAGATTTTTTCTTTTTCTTTGCGTGAAACGTGGACCCAAGTCTTTGGCCTCAGCCGGAGAGTGTGCGTTATGTATTACTGATAGATGGCAATGTTCTAGCAGAGGTCAACAAGTTGAGAGCCGAAAGAGAAAATTGAAATAAATTTGTATGCAAAATATGGCAGAGTCTATTTAATTAGTTAAAGCGTGTTAAAGAATGCCTGGGCAATGTCCATGCCATACACACAGGTGAGTGAGTCATCGTTGTCATCGTGCTGTTTGCCACCACACATGCAAAGTGCCAGAGGACCATCCGCTGGGTAATGCAAAGGTGGACAGATCGGTTTCTGCGGGCGTGTGTGAGTGTATATGGACATACTATAGTATGCATGTGTTGCATTTGCTTGTTATTTCAACAAATTCGACATATGCAAGCAACAGCAGCATGGCCCCACACAGCCAGCAAGGGATGCAGAGAAGTTCCAAAACACGGGATACCCTATAAAGGTAGCTATATGGTCTATATATAGCAAGTATCTGACTAACATTTGGAATCTAAAGCCGATCAGCTACAATATTTATGATAAGAATGATACTAATATACTGTTCAAGCAGATCGATCGCTTAACAAGATACTATTGAATCTTAATAAGAAGTTTCTGATGTCTTTCCAAGAGTTTTCTCTTGCAACCGCTGTCATCCATGGCTGCCTTTGTGGTGCCAATGCTATAGAAAGTTATCCCTAGACTTTAGCTCAGTGCCCAAGTTATTAAAGTGACCTGCTGAATCAAACTTTACTATTAAGTTCAGCTCTCATATCTTGCACTCGCTTTCGTCATTGCTTAAAACTTCGACAACGACGACGTCAGCCAGCACTCGATCAGCGAACGCGTAGTTCTGCAGAACTTTGCTTTCTTTGAAACCCAAACCATTGGAAGCCAGTGAACAAAGGCTCAATTAGGAAGGTCGCAAAGAGGATAGTTTCTTCTGCTCTTTGTCTAACTTTGCGTTTTCGAACAGCGACTGCCTCGCAGCAACCTGCCTGTGTGTTTGTATGTCAGAGAATCGCGATCTCAAAAGCGGTCTCAGCGGTCTTCCCTAAAACACAAACAGTTCACACTAGCATCGTTGACATGACAAGCTACACACTTCAGTTAAGCAGGCACAGGCACATGCAGCAGTTGTTGCAGTTATCTGTTGCATATCAAAGACAACTCTTAAGTGGCCCGCTTCGCCTCGCAGGGTATTACGTATACGTAGTTTGAATATAGTACGTCCTACGTCCTACAACAAATGTGAATTTAGTTGCCTGCAGCCACTGCAACACACAAAAAGGACGCACACACACACACACACACACACAGACACACACACAAGCACACATGCTTAACATAGCCGGACGCAGCGGTAACAGCAGCAGGACGAGCGTCATTGCAGAGTCATTTTGTTGCTGCGGCACTGCCCTCCATTGTTGGTCCTTCGAGCATTCTTGTAATCCTGTCAGGGGGAGTCGCCTGCGCGTGTACGTGGCTATGTGTGTGTCTATGTGTGTGTGTGTGTGTGTGTGTGTGGGTGTGGGAGAGTCCTTGCATTTTATTTTCGTTTATCATTTATTTACTACTCAATTTTTCTACTACTTTAGTCGCGTGGATTCCGGCTGCTACGCTGTTTTGCTCTTTGGGGGCCCACACAGTTGATTTCGTATGCCAAGTAATGGCAGGGCCGAGCAGAGCGGAGGAGCGGAGTGCAGCCGTTGCTGCAGTTGCTCTCACGCGACTTTATCCTTCAAATGTCCTTGCGTGCGTTTGAAACACTGCCGCCGCCAGCCCGCAGCTCCGAGGCGCAGCAGCACCACGATGCACGATGACGACGTCGACCATTTTACGTGCCATGACAGCAGCAGCAGGCGGAGCTGATGCTGCCGGAGTTGGCGGAGCCGGCTAGGGTTGGTCGAACAAGGCAAAACTGGATGAAGGCAGCGGCAGCTGTGGATTTTAATGGCTGCAGCGTCGCACGTCGAGTGTCCCACTAGCGGGCCACTGCACAGCACATTTTCCACATCCTGGGCCAAAGCGTAACATGCATTCGTGATGCGTCCGTCCTGCCTGACTGCCCTGCTTTGTCCTGCCTGCCAGTTGTCCTGCCTTGCCTTGCCTCGCCTCGTCGCCATTTTAATTTCGCCTGCGCTGCTGCAACACAACGAACGAACGAACGAACGAACGTCGAATTTTCTAATCTTGTGCGGACTACGGCTCCCCAGTTGGTGCTGCCGACTGTTCCTGCTGCTCCTGCGGCTGCTCCTCGCCTGCCTGGTTGCCTGCCTGCCTGCCAGGCTGCCTGCCTGGCGCCAGCGACAGTTCCTGCCTGTAGTCCAGAGGTCGTTTAAAGGACTCTCTGCCTCTGCCGTCGCAGGCCTGCTGCTATGCGTTTTTAACAACACCCACAGCCCACATCTCAACCCACCCAGTCCGCCCTCCGCACCTCAAGATGAATGACGTGTCAGTGGGAATTGATGATGCCTGGCTGGCTTGTTCCATGCTTTGGACTGTGCTGCTGCAGCCGTGCATCAGCCAGCGTCCATTGTCAAATGCCAGGCTCAAAAAACTTGCCAGCAGCCCTATGGAAAAGTATTTTTATTTGAAGCCTAGTTTCGACCTCTGTTTTGCTGTTAGATCGATTCAGTGGATTGTATAATATATACATATATATATATATATATATATATATATATATATATATATATATATATATATATATAACGGTGTTAGAAATCGAATTTATAAATTTTATAGTAAAAAAGCATTCATTGTGGAAGCCACATAGGAATATGAACAAACATTTCTATAGGTATAAAATGTATAAAAATATCTTAGGTGGGACTCCTCCTCTCCAGCTCCAAAGGGTTACAAAACCATTTGCAACTTTCCGACTTTTCGAGTAATGTTTTTATCTATGTTTCGAAAGGTTTACTTTTGTATTCCATCAATATTTTTGAATCTACATTCTTGACAGCTGGAAACATTAATGAAGTCCTTGAAAATTCAAAAATATGTTGTAAATTTTCTCAATTTTTGATGATGTTGATGAACCATTTGATATCAGCATTTAGTTGGACAATTCAGCTTAATACCAACAACATTTTATGACCATTGAAATGCCCATCCAATGCTCTTCCAATCGTTGGGTCTGTTAAGTCCCTCTTTGTGTTTATATAACTCTCTCTTGTTCTCGCACACGAAGCATGTCCTGCCGCCTCAATATAATTCTGTTGGCTTTGAATGCTTTCAGTGTGAAAATTGTCTTTCCTCGGCGAAGTCTATACTTTCTATCAAACTAAGTGTTAAGTCTTCACTCTAGTTTGTTACTAAACTTATCTCGTCTTCCAAATCCATTTCTAAACCCAGCAATTATGAATAATACTTGCTCATTTTAGCCAATGCAACTGCAATACACAAGTTCCTTATCAAATTTATTAGTTCATATCAAATTTCTGCTGTATTTCACATTAACAGCATTCGCAAGAGGCCATAAATACTAGCCCAAGGTCGAAGGCCTCCCACATTGTCCACTTAAAGTCGAGTTTAGCTATCTGGAGCATAGAGATCTGAAGCAGTTCTTTCCCTCTCATACTTAACTTTATTTTCACAGTTTGTGAATAATAGCAAAAGGTGTCTGACAATTGCCCCTCAGAAGGGTTGGCAAAGCGAGCTGAATCTGGTCACACTGATAACAAAAACAATTGACTTAGTGCTTATTTTAATGTTAATTCTTTATTTGGTACTTTAAAAATTAAACGGCAAAAAAACCTAATGTGGAAGTTAGCTCTAACATGAAGATATGCAAACTATAACATTATACAAATTTTGTCTACAATTTGTACTAAAGTAAGGTATATTTTCACATCTTCTTGTTAACACTATTACAACAATTTGAAGCTCATTTGGTGTGTGACCATATTATTACGCTTATCAACCAGCTTTTGTCAGACATCATTGGAAAGGTTAAATTAATGTTAAATGGAAAATATGAAAATTAAACAAAATCCATGTGGCAGACCAGGCCCTAACTCTAATATATACTTTTGCTTCATAATTTTGTTGTCGACACATAAATGATCAAGATACACCTAGCTCACTCTTAAAGCAAACTCTATGAACTCTAATTTGGTTAAGCGCGATTGAAGAATTGGCACCTCTTTTCGATCTTACGCGATTGCAAAATACAGTCTATTGTCACCAAAATTGTCAGATGACCACTAGAATAAGGCAAAAGTTGGCACTATAAAACTAGAGTACGAGTATAAAAGGAAACTGAAAGAAAACGCACAGCAGGTGTACTGGGTCATCTATATTTCTCTCATTTATGGTATTTGGTTGGACAAAAGCTACGAAAGAAATCTCCATTTAAGCCAGCTTATCGTATATAAAAAGGCACTCAGGACTTAGGAAGAGTCTTAGCACCCGAGTTGTTGGCCCCAAAAGTTTAGATACCCCCTCAGATATGCACTTATGACATGACAAAATTATATAAAGCTTGTTTGGGTATACAAAGGTATACGAGGCATGGCAAGCATAAGCCTGGGTGTCGTGAAACAAAGGAACAGACGATAGGCCTATCGAGCAAGTAGCGGGACCTGGACTCAAGACAACGACGATAAGCCATTAGAACCCCAGTGAAGGAAGCTATTGCCCGAAAAGGACACGAAGCCCCTGATGTGTCTCTGCCGCCATAGCGGCCGCCTTTGGCTGTGGCACTGCAGCACGGCATGCATGAGCCAAGTATGAGCCTGGGTGTCGCATAGACGGTAGCGGTACCCAAGACAACAATGAAGCAGATAATTTGCCTGAAATTTTCAAAGATAGCCGCCCCATGAATGAGTAATTTGTAGTTAAAGTTGCTGTGAATGAAGCAAGCAATTCAAAATCAGATGAAAACAGCTCTGGAGAAATTGAACCTAAGGACTCTAGGGACCTAGGCATTGTCATATGAGAATAGTTAAAGTTATAGCTACTAGGAGTCAGAGCATAGGTTTCAAATCTCCCAGCAATCAGTAACTCTCAAAAGCTCCACAAAAAGTAAACTATTAGTCTTTGAACGTCTTCTCTTTCTGCGTACAAAGTTACTTAGATGAATATTTACATTGAAGTGTTTAAGCAAGCATTAATCCAAATCTCTGGAGATTTAAATGGCACCCCTGACCCTTAGACAGCTTCAAGGAATCGCACATTGGCATTACATTTTATGAGAGAGTTTGCAAATTATTTGTTGCTTGCTAATTTTCAATATGTTTTCTTAAACCTCAATGTGTAAAAACAGCACAAACTTTAAGCGTAAAACGAGGTTTCTCAGAAACGTAACTCCCGCATTAAGCGAGTTCTAAAATTCTATAACATTTTTTTAGACAAATTTGGAACATTCGCTTGTGACATTTGTTTGGCTTCTCACCGACTGGAGACTCTATATAGTTTATGGCTTTCAAATAATGATCTGGTGTCATAAAGTCGCCTGGTGTCAGGTTGTTGTGGCCAGCGTTTCTATGCACATTTCATCAGCATGACTGTGGGCACAGTGGGTGAGCCGGTCCAAATAATAAATAATTGAATGCCAGCGCGAGGTCTGTTGTGTTGTGCGAGTGCGTTTTTTGGTTTTAGGCTCATTCAGCAGGCTTCACATACAGCTATGGGCTATATAGCATGGTTATGGTTTAGATTGAAATCGGACAACAACAGCAAGAACAACGGTGAGCACATCTGCGCTGCCATCGCGCATTTGCAAAGCCTGTTCCCGTTCCCATTCCCATTCCCGTTCCCGTTCCTGTTCCCAAAACCCATTCGCATTCGCATTCTCATTCGCCATTCCCGTCTCGCGTCGCGAATTAAGCTGTTGACACATAACATCATGTCGCACTTGTCTGCTGGCACAAATCTCGCCAGCTGAGTGCATGAGAGCCACAGCCACAGCCACAGCCAGAGCCAGAGCCACAACTGGAGCCGTAGCTGGAGCCAAAAGCCAGCAGGAAGAGTCACAGTCACAGTTTTGCTTGCTGTGGCTTTTCGTTGTGGATGTGGATTTGGATTTGGACCCGCGAGGCAGCTAAAACGAAGGCACCATGTCGAGTTTGAGTTGGATATAACAACAGTGCGAGCATTCAAGAGCAAGTCCAAGTCGAAGACATGGGCTAAAGACGTGGACATGGACATGGGATGGGATGGGATGGGATGAAGACGCAGATGAAGACTGAGAGACGATGACGATGATGATGATGCTGAGATGCTGATGCTACACTTGGTCAATGCACAACAAATCTTGCGGCATGTTGTCGCTGCTTGGCCATGACCACGACAATAACAACAGCAACAACAGCAACAACAGCAGCAACAGCAACAACAACAACAACAGCATTTGGCAACATCTGACTTGAAAAGACTTTGGCGATTTGTGATTGAGGCTTTGTTTGTCTTCTCTTTTTTTGGAAAACATTTTGTGTAAGTCATTTGAGTTCTATTATGGAAATACAAATTTAAGGATTTAGAAACAAAAAGAGTTCCTGAAAATAGACAGCTTAGAAAGGCGACACATTTTGGAACAAAATGTGTCAAAATGAGGAGAGCAGAAAAAGCATTTCAAAGTAAAGTTGATGGTTTCCTTCCTTATTGAATTCATAGGCATGTCCGTCTATCTGTCTGTCCGTCTGTTTTTATAGAATCTATTCTCTCAGTCTTAGAGCTATGGAGTTGAAGTTTTCAAAGTAGACTTCTTTCTGCTTCGTTCAGATCGATCCACTATATCACATAGCTTTCATATAACCAAACGATTCGCAATGAACTCTTAGTACAGCCAAATTGCTTGGTTTTATCTAAATGAAACCAAATTTGTTAAGTGTCAGACTCAGATGACTCCACGACCGCTGACCAAAGTTGATCCGGATCGAACCACGATATCATATAGCTGCCATATAACCGAATTTCAACCGAATCTGCAAGGATATGTAAGCTTCGCTTCCCCAAGTTAGCCTTTCTTTCTTGTTTTCTTTGGACATTTTAATGAGATGTGTTGCATGAAGATTTGCTTCAAGGAAGAAGGGAAGCTGAGGCTTCAAAATCATCATTAAGTGTCTGGAATTCCAAAAATGTCAATAGGCTCTCAGGAAAGTCCTTTAATTGCGAACTTCGTTTTAAAATGTAATGGAAATATGCTTGCAATTATAATCAAATTTCATCTGTCAGAGATTTGCTTTTACAGTTTCGCATTTCTTGAAACCTTGATGAGAGCGATCCTTGAAGACTGACTGATTCCATATTGAATTCTCAAACATGCAATCTCTGCTTGGCATCTCAGCAAATAGTAATCGTGTTTGACAATCAACAAATTCTTCTTCTTGAATAATAAATGTAAACTGTTCAGGATGTCCAGCGGGTGAAATGGTAAGTTAAATTAAAGTTTCCTGATCAACACGTCTGTGAGAATCGATATAGCTAAGTCTGTTCACCTGTTCAACTCCGCAATCTCAGAAGTCTTAAAAGCTTCAAACTGAATTGTTCACCAGTTGCTGTTGTCATAGATCTGATTGCTGCAGAATGAACCGAGTTTGATCTGAATCGTACAACTATATCATATCTGCAGAGCTACATATGTAGCAAAGAGATAACCAGGGCAAAGTTGGGTGAAATCGGATGAAATCGCTGGTTTATATATTATTTATGTATTTCTTGAAAATGTTCTTAGTGTTGCACTGATCATCATTTAGTTCATAGAGCAATGAACATTTGAACTTGTTCGTCAAATTGAACTAGAACTGTCATTCCTAGCTGCTACGCATATTCACACACACACGTCCAGGCATATTTATGACGATGAGTTCAGGCACACACGCACATTCACATACATACACATATAGAAATACAGCAAACTCCTACTCCCACCCCAACGACGATTGCCGAAATTCTATAAATAGAATTCGCTTTGTCTCGCTGAAAATATATATATATCTGGATCAATTAGCTTAAGCCCATCATAAGCGGCCGTGGCTGAGTGGTCAAGCATCTGATCTAACAATCAGAATACGTAGGTTCGAGTCCTACCGGCTGCCTACTTCCGAGTCAAAGCACCTATCTTTTTTTTATACCATTCACGAAAACTACTTCCTTTTTTCTATACAATTCATGTCCGTCCGTCTGCCTGTCCGTCCGTTTCTATGCAAACTATTCTCTCAGTTTTAAAGCTATCGACTTATCATTTTCACCGTTGGCTTATTTATGCTGTAAGCTGCTCTTAGGTGAAATTCATAAAGTCGCACCGCTATAACATTTAGCTCCCATATAAAGACATATGAGTGAAAACTTTGTGCAATAGATGGCGCTAACAAAATTGTATTTGCGAGCCAAGCAGCGTTATTTGCGCTAGCCCTGCGCTCTATCTCTCTCATGCACAAACAGATTTCTTGGAATGGCAAATGTATTACAATTAGAAAGAAGATTGCTTCGCTGCCTATTGCCACAGGTAATCGAAGTACATTTTCGACTACTAAGTTGTACTTCCTTTTTTATAGTTCTGCAAGTTACCCGAAGTTGGCCTTCCTTTTCTACATTTTTCTGGTATTTTTTAGTTTTCCTGGCTAATTTTAAGTAATAACACTCTTTCATATGCTTGAATATGGCTCCACTTGTTATAGCTCTTTTCTAAATCAGTCACTGACATTGCTTTGCTCTTGTGAATCAAAGTCAAAGCCTTTCTCTTGAGTCTTATGTCACCCTGTCTCGCTTTTGACACCTTTTGACATAAAACGAATGATGGAATAAAGTTCTTCTACGTAAACCTAAGACATTAGGATTGTTTGGACTTCATGACAAAATAAATATATTACAAAAGAGTTCCTTCAACCTCACCTGCTCTTCCACATAAGCCAAATTCAACCATAACTTATCAGTTGAATCAGTTAATGAAAATCAAAATCGAAATCAAAAGCAGAGAATCATATAAAAGTTACTTCTAGCGCAAACTCTGAGCTGCTGATGCCAAATCAGCAACTAAATATGTTTGTTTGCCTCCAATTGGTATTCAGTTTTCGTTTCGCTCGTATCACGTTTAGTTGAACATCCTTTAGCCTAATTAGTTGGCATCATTTTTCCCACGCCCACGCAGCAGCGCAGCCAAAGCAGCAGCCGCAGCCGCAGTTGAAGTTGAAGTCGAAGTTGGAGTTGGAGTAGGAGTTCAGAGTCAACATCGTCGCACTTGTCTTGGACTAGAGACGGGGACTGGGGCTGATCAAAATGATCTATAGGTTAAGGCATGGGCAGGCATGGAGGCAATACTCGTACAACCAGCACCAAATTTGGCAGTACTCAAAGCAACAACAACAACAACTACAACATACACAACAACAGAAATCAAACCACGCTACTTGTGGCCAAAAGGTATTGAAAGGCCGCATACACACACACACACACACACACGCTCATACACACCCATAATACACACACAGAGAGGAGCCTCGTGCTCGCTCTCAAGTCGTCCGCTTGGAGGCCCCCACAATAAAACTCATAAATCAAATAAGACAAAAGACTCGAGGCGAAGGCGCAGGACATGTTTGGCCTGGACCACGAAAAAACGAAAGCATGGCGTGCGTTCCAAGTGATGGTGGTTAAGAGGGGGGGATGACGGCTTGAGAGTTGGTAAACGTATGTATGGGTCAGAGCCAACGCAATATTCGAGCACGACTGCGAACAATGGGAGCAAATAACTGGCAGGCATTCGCAAAGGCGGGAGGTGAACATAGGCAAGGTGGAGTTGAAGGTGCAGGCAGAGGCAGAGGGCAGAGGCAGAAGCGCAGTTGCAGAGTCAGCGACAACTTAGATGTACAGCCCAAAGACTGAGTAGGCTCCTCAGTGCCGACCACCGTAGCAGCAGCAGCAGCAGCAGCATCAGCAGTTCCTTAACTTAGGCGCTGTGATTTTCAAGGTAAGACAAAAGCCCAACAACAACAGCAACAACAACAAACAGCGGAATTAGTGAAGATTTAAGCCACAAGCAAAACGAAGTCTTGATGCTCTGCAATTTAGAGTTGCTTGGCCACAGAAGGCCTTGGCTTTGGCTGAAAAACTGTGAACGCGGAAACTGGCAACTGTACACACTTTCTGCTCTAAGAAACGATTTATCCCAGATAAGTTAAGAGAATCGAAGAATTGTTAGCTATAGGAAACCCTTTTGATTAGGATTATACATATACATGAATAAGAATAAGACAAATATCGATTCCATAGACTACTTTATCAACCGTGGCACAAATCGTTAGCAACTAGCCAGAAGATGCTGCTGGTCAAGCTGTTGTAATCTTCGCAAGCTGTTTATGTCACAAAATGTGACTCTTTACATGGCGAGTGGTTTAATGCACTTGGTTCAACCTCGAGCCAGCCGCAGTATAAGAAAAACCAGCGTCAAATCTCACGGGACACCTATCTGGGTGGAAATTGTAAGGAAAGGACAGCTGACCATATTTTATGGGCCTCAAAGCTTCTCAGGAGGTGGTCGCACCTCCTAGGTCTAGTTCCAAACTTAAGTAATCACTTCGTTTCAACAAAAAGGTAGCCGCCTTTCAGTTGTTTTTAAAGAACGACAGTGTCCTTCAGCTACCTCATTATGGATGAACTAAAATCAATTGGAATTTGTAAGCGAGAGAATGCTGAAATTACAAAGTATGCAAAATTCTTAGTTAAAGCATTTCCCACCTCATTCAAGCTGTGTTTTCCTATTTGCCAGCACTAAATATACCCAAATTCTTATAAGCATCATAATCAGCTCCATAAACCTTTTCTGCAACCGCGGCCTAAGGCTGAAGAAGAGAGAAGAGAGTGATAAAATGCTGCAAGTGCTAGAAGATGCAAAGTGGAATCTAAGCGAGGCGAGTAGAAGCAAGAAGAAGAATCGTCAAAAGATTATGAGTTTATAAGAAGTTTGGTTAGGAGGCACTAAAGGGTCTATAGAATCAGCGTGTAGAAGAATTTAAGCGAGTAGAATTTAAGCGAGAATGAAGTAGTTTGCTTGATCAAGCTTAGCCTGATAGAAGGAAATGAGGGATATATAGCAAAGGTAACTAACGTTTTCTTAACTTAACTTCAAGGAAAAGAAAAAAGATTGTAAAGTGTCCCCAAACCTTGTATAATTAGGCGTTGTTTGAGATATAAATGATTGAAATCAATGGAGAGACATTACTCGACTCAAGATAAGCTAAGCCAAGTACTGAATTCTAACATCGTAAGACAATCTAAGACCCAGATACAAGGTTCATCTAAGAACACCACGATCATACGCAACTTTTGAGTTTCCTCAAAAATGGTCCAAAATCACTTGCCAAAACTTCAGCAATCCAACAACCTTGCAAAGAACTCAGAATCAGTGAAAGAGCTGCGATCATTATGCTACTAAAGTAGCATTTATAAACCCTTAGAACATTCTACCTGCCATTGCGTATCAAAGGTCATGAACAAGTGCTGAGTCCCAAACTCAAAATTAGTAAATCCATCGAAAATAAAACTGTGGCACAAGTGTCTTCTGCTCATTGAATCTGCCAAAGCATCGAGAAACTTTTGGAGCTTGAGAAGCTTTTGTGGCTTTCTATATGTCCCAACTGGAGCGCAGCCAGCAATCGCAGCGACAAGATGAATTTCCAGCGTATTTCAACAGCAAAAGGCAGACGGAGACGGAGATGGAGATGGAGACAGAGACGGAGTCGAAGATGGAGATGGAGACCACAAAAATAAGCAAAAGCCAAACTTCACTAAAACTATCCAACTAGATATTTTTTGGGCGCTTCGTTACACAAAATCACGAACCAAATCGTGCACGACTATTTTGCGTGAGCTGAGAGCATGATCAGCTGAACGATGACGACGATGACGACCAACGACCAACGACGGCGACGGCGACGACGTTTCCAAGTGAGCCCTGAGGCTATTTATGCGCCCACAGCACTGTGGCAATAAAACTGCAATTTTTGAACAAAAATTGAAGGCAAAGCTGACCAAGGGTAAGGCATTGAGGGTTACCTTAACGCTGAACTCTTCATTGTGATTCACGTTACTCTGCTGTTTGCTCAAATACACATTTGAGCTATTCAATATAGTTATTGCTGCCCGATTTGGAATCGTTTGTGGACGACAATTGATGAAAAGTTATAGCAAAACATTTTTGCCACTGATGTGGGTTAAAATGCCCATTGTACAATTACCTAATCCATGGGTCTAAGACTGAGGCCTGCAGCTGGCAGCTGACTGCAGCGCTGCGACCTGTTTGTCTGTCTTTGTCTCGATTTGCGTCTGCATCTGCGTTTGCGCAGAAAGGTGAGGTTTGTGTAAAGTAAGGCCTCGACTTGTCTTTTGGGGCCGTGAAGCGATCCCCTTTGATTGCCCTCAACGCAGCAGAACCCCTCGCCCGCCCACAAACCGCTGATGCTGTGAGCATCAACCGGCAATTGCACTTGGCGCAAATGTTTTTGACAAGCCTTTTAGGTAATTTGAGCTGCTTTGGCGATTGTTTTGCCGTCTCTCCCTCTGCCTCTGCCTCTGCCTCAGCCTCTGCTGGGCCTCCTTGATTGGCACATGTCACAGTCGTCGTCGCAGCGACAAATGTGAACAGAAATCGATGCTAAAGAGCAACAGTGTAATCACCGTATCACCAAATAACCTAGACAAATTCCAAACACTGAGTGTGAACTTACGATTCGCACGAAAAACCCATTTCAATTTAAATGCAAATGTCATCGGGAGGGAAAAAACAGGAAAACAACATGGCAAACACGTACATATATAGATATATATAATTGGGAAAACACACAGTTATGGTGACAATTCTAAATAGAGTGAAGGAATACCTAAAGCTTTTCAAGTGTTCATAAACAGATTCATCAGTTATTGGAAGCTAACCATAATTTCTTCAACAATAACTTTGTATTGAATAACTGACTGATAGAGGAACAATGTACGATTCTCAAGGTATATAGATAACTGATCTAGATCTGGTCGGCAAGCTTGGGGCGCTACAGTGAATACAAGGGATACAAGACGAATTTGGTTTGATTTGGTTGAAAGACAGAAAAATTATGCTGTTCATTCTGGAACAATCAGTTATATAGAAGCTATATGATATAGTTATCAGCTCTGTAGCTTTTAAGACTCCTGAAACCTTGGTACTGAAACAGACGGACCGACAGACTCCATAAGTTTGGTGCGCAGTCTTCAATTGAACCAATTTGTTTTGCCACGAAGAATATTTTGTGGCTAGATATGGAGTACACGTTGGATGCATTGGAACTTCTCATAACATAAGATAAGATAACAACCTTTTCCTACTTAATGTTTATGTTGGCAGCTTCTATGATATATAGTTGACATAATTGTCCGATCAACCTGGGTGAAGAAGCATCTGGAAAGACTTTTACATCTGTCTCTATAGTTTTTACAATTCTGAGATGTCAAGGTTTACACACACACAATATATATCTATATTGACTCCCCTCGACATGCTGATCAAGAATCTACATACTGTATATGCATTGCCTACAGGCTAAACATTGACCACGAAACAGTTTTCAGCCATTTACAAAAAGGTGAACTTAGAAAGCGTCTAAATGCATCACCAATTGTCTAAAAAAGAACTTAATCGATCGAATTTCCATCTGCGAATCCTTGGCCGAATGTATTGAAATCGACCCATTTCCTTAACGGATGCTGAGTGGTGATGAAAAATGGCTCACATAGGGCAAAGCTGTACAAAAAGCGATGAAGGTGAATCAGCTCAAACATTATCCCAGCCAGGAAAGCAGAGCATGTGCGTCTGGTGAGAATGGGAAGCAGTCATCTACCCTGAGCTGCTTCCATATGGGCAAACACTGAACTCGTACCTCTAATGTCAACAATTACCCCGTTTGAAGATTGAATTAGACAAGAAGCAATCAGAATTGGCCCAATAGGTAAGCCATAAAGGAAAGTTGATGCGAAACACAGAAGAAACAAGAGACAAATTCATATACAAGATATTAAACAATGATAGACATTTCTCGGCCATGTGCAGGTCTAAGTGTTCTACACTGACCTACTATAGCAGGCTTCCCAGGTCTTCCCCAGATTCCTGATCGTTCCCCAGTTTAGTACATAGATTTCTGCTCATGTTGCCTTAAGAAGGCTATAGTCGATATTCCGACTAGAATTTGAATTGTTTAGAAACCTGCATCAGAAACCTCACGCTCCATCAAGCAGAACACACAAGCGAGCGCTATGACAAGAAACAAAAGCAAAGCAGTCATTGAAGTCTAGTAAGAAGATTTAATTTCTGTCCTCGCTGGCGCTTCCCCTTTGCCTTCCAGTTCTTGCAACAACAACAACAACAACAACAACAACAACAATAGCAGCATCAACAAGTTCTTTGTCTACTAATTCGAACTCGAAATGCAAATTGTAAATGAATTTCCTGCTCCTGGTGTTCATTAACGAGCCAGCTGTTGTCCTGTGTCCTGGTGTCCTCGTGGCCAGTTGTTATTGTTTCTGATATTAGCGCAACATAAACCTACTTTTATAAGCTGATTGTTGCTAGAGTTGTTGTTGCCAGAGTTGTGTTGAGTGGCAAGAGAAAGATTTCTGAAAAGAAGGCAGTGGGACGATCCCGACAGCTATTTCTATGGGATGGTAAGGATATGAAAGGGTATGAAAGGATTCCATACAAGTACGAGCCTACCATTATACCCTTGCACAGGTTATTAGAATCTTAACACCATAATAGCAAGGCATCGAAGGATGAATGTTTGTATGTTTGTCTATAAGAAGAATTGCCTGTGGGAAGGAAGTTAAGAAGAAGTTTCAGAAGTTTACCAGACGGCTGACACAATTTTGTAAAGATCGTGGGGCTACTTAGTTATCCTTGATGTTTATAGTTGTGCTAAGCAAAAGCGCTTCTGTTTATGCAAAGTATATATGTTCTTGATCAGCAGGATAGGGAGCTTTGATATAACCATGTCCTGACCGTCTGTTTCTATGCGAACTCGACTCTCTCAGTTTTAAGGCTATCGATATTTTCTCTATACACAATTTGTGCAAATCAAACCACTATATCATATAGCTAACATATAAAAGATCGATTCATCATGAGTATTTAGTACGCAGAACTCACAGTAGATGGCGCTAATGAATGTTTACTTCTGTGCAAAGTTTTTATTTCTTATTCTACTTGAACCAAATTTGGTTTTTTGCATTCTAAAAGGTTTTCTGCAAGCTTTAGGCATCCGAACGAATGAATCTTTTCAGGTCATCCAATATGCAAAATAAATGAATAACATTACAGAGTTATCAGAACATATTATCATAGTTTTAGGTTGGAGAAAAGAACCTCTAAAGAAGGGCCATCGGGGCTGATCAGACTCTTCTACTTGTTGGAAGTTTTTCGAATTTTTGCTTAATTTATACTGTGAATCGTTGCTCTAATGATTTTGTGCGACGGACTTCCAATGAATTTTCGGGCATCATCGACCTTTAATACTGCTAACTAACCATGTTAGATTGGTAGAGCAAACTCTCTTTTTGCATCTAATTCCAGGCAGATTTGTTCAGAACTGCTCAGACTCTAACTTTACTTTGCTTTCATGGTTTGATCTGTTCGTTATTCTTGCCATATACCGGAGTTTACTTAGGTTTGCTTATGATAGTGATGCCTGCTTTGTACTGTTTCGGGGCCACTCGCCTGTCACTAATCAAATATCAATTGCTTTAATAATCTTAACAATTTGCCATCTCACACATGAACACACTTTTTTCACACACACATTTTTTCTTGAAACTCAATTTTTTGGGACAAAGTGCATTAGGTTTTTCGAGTTTTTGTTATGTTTTATTTGGGGAAAGGGTCGTCCTGCCGGAAAATCGAATTGCCGGCTTGTCTTTTTATTATCATTCCTGTTTTTTATTCTTTGCTGAGTCCGCTGCGGCCTTTTGCCAAACTGATGCTGACGGAGCGGAAGAACAAAGCGAATTGCTGCAGTTTGTGTTTTGGATTTGTGCATGGCATGGAGGTGGCGGTGGCGGTGGCGGTGGCTCTGGCGGTGCTGGTTGAGGGCGGCGTGACAAAAAGGAACCCTCATGGACACATGGCTCCTATTCTATGGCAGGCCATCCTGCATGCCTTTTGTACACACACACACACATGTATGTGCATATGTATCATGTATGTGCAAGTGCTTTCCACTTGATGTAACATTACTTTGAAAGCAGCAGTAGAGCCAAATGAAAAGCAAAGAAAAGATGTTCTTTCCAGCGGGAGGTGGGGAGTGTGGCAGCAGGCTGATTTGCAGCCTCTGAGTCGGCCACATAGATAGATCTGTGTGTGCAAGTGCTGGCATATACGGTTACTCGGCTTAATTTTCTAAGCGACGACTTGTAAACGCGGTCCACTTGGCAGTCCGAGGCGTGGGTCAACTGGCCAAAGGCTTTAGCTGGTTGAGTACAGTGAAAACTGCTTAAAAGCGAAAGGTTTGGATGGAACAATGTAAGAGTGCAGGACAGGGAAACTACTCACATCAACATCACATCAACATCAAGATCTTAAGCCTTAATGTGGAGGGTGAAACAAACTTCATCTGATAAATCATGATCATGATCAAGAATATAGTTTGCAGGATTGAAATCGCTTCTAATTTACTGTTACATACATCTAGCTGAATAGAATAGACTCCCTTTTGGCACTACTAGTGCGGTTAATTTAAGGTTTTAAGTGACGCCCGAGCAGGGCCCACACTTAAGTAGTGATTATTTAGGTGTGTCAAATGTTTTAGGTAATGTTTAACCAATGCCTACTGTACCTGTGTGTGTGTGTGTGTAATATGTTGTGTGGTTAAATATCGGGGCTATATTGGCTTCAGGCTGCTCGGTTTTGGTCTTTTTAGAGAGCCTCTGCGCCTCTGCGCCTCTGTGACTATGTGACTGTGTGTTCGGCGTTTTGGAGGATGCACGCGAACGCTTCGCTGGACAATGAACAAGCGAAATTAGAGAATGTAAACAGCGCATTTTATCCTGTTCGTTGCCTACAAAAACAAATACAACAACAACAACAGCAATAACGACAGCAATAACAGCAACAGCAACAGCAACAACAACAATAACAGCAACTGCAGAAGCCAGAACAGCAGCGCTGACATGTACAAAAAAAAAAAACAAAAAACGCCATGAAACGTGGACCATTTTTCTTTGTCTTTTGTGGCAGTGAAGACGACAACAACAACAGCAACAACAGTAACAACTGACAACAACACCAACTGACACGTCTGTTCTGTTGGGTTCTCGTTTTCTCGGGCTTTCAGTTTGACAAACATTTAAGCAGGCGCTTGCTGGACAACAATTACAAGCAACAACAACATACAACAATTACAAGCAAATGCCTCTAACTATGCCTATGCCAAGATGATACTCACACCACACACATCACACACAACCTTTGGTAACCCGAAAGGTGTTTTGTGCTGACGTCATAACAGTAAATTAGCCCCAACCGCACTGAACACGGCTAAAAAACGAGCGTAGACGCAGCAAGAGCAGCAGGAGGAGACAGGAGACTGAAAAATTGAATTTTTGAACAGACAGCGCTTACGCCCAAGCCTCAGAGTACAGGAACAACAATAACAACAACAACAACAACAACGTGAAGAAAGGAAAGCAACGAAATGGTTTTAGCAGGGGTTGATGGAGGGGGGGTAAACCTTTCTGACTGCAAATGTTAACCGCATTGAATTTGAATTAGGCAAATGCCGGCCACAACGTGGGTGGCCACAGCAGTTGCTGAAACAAGGCTCAGTACAAGGACTGAGATGGCAGTGAGAAAGGAAGTTCGTGGTGTAGGTGGGAGGGAGACCATATAAAAAATGTTGATCTAGCGACAAGATTTTATATGGTTTTTATTGTGATTTAACTAAAAATTTATTTGGTTCTTTTTAAGTCAATCAGCTTTTCCTTATGAATATATTTTGTTATAAATTTATTATATTAAAGTCCGAAGGACAAGCAGATTTGAACCAGAGAGGAATTTAATAGCAATTGGCATTTCTATTTAACAAATTTAACTATATTTAGAGGCGATTTCATATGATTTCAAGAGGAAAAGCGCTTCGGATGCCCTTGCAGAAATTGTTTAGAATTAGCGCCATCTATGGTGAGTTCTGCATACTAAGTGTTCATTCTGAGTAGGTCCTTTATATAGTAGCTATATGATATAGTAGTCTGATTTGAACGATTTTTACATATAAGCAGCTTTCATTAGAAAAAAGCCTATGGTGAAAATTTCATCGATTGCCTTAAAACTGAGAAAGCAGTTGGCATAGAAACAGACGCACAGACCGATGTACATGGATATATATCGACATTATGGGATCGAAAATACTTCTAAAAGGAAGCTTAACAAATATCTAGACAAAATTAGAATATCCTTCAACAAGGTATAAGATGATTTGGAAAAGTAGTCTTATATGAATTCCCAACTATTTACGACTTTTCAGGCAAAATGTGGAATTTCAATTAGTCCTTGAAAAGGCTACTATCTGATAGAGTCCTGCTATATCTAACAACTGTAAATTCAGCTTTCTAGAGGTTCAATTCTTTAGAAAGGAAAGGCTGGCCTAAGCTTTTCAATCAGGGTTTGCCAGCCATAGCCTTGGGGGAAGAATAAGATCGGTTGTTCTCATCAATGCAGTCGGAACTCATGCCGAAGTTAGACTGATGGTGGCTTGGCTAGAGGGAAATATTTTTGTTAATGTGGTTTCTCTGATGGTAAAGGACGAATATTATATATATATATATATATATGTACTTTATAAAAATAATTTAAAAATTTCCACATTTATTATTGAATTAGTTGAAAAGCTTGAGAGTCTAGAGAAATTTTGTATATTTTTGAATTCCTATAAAAATAAGGCCTGACTTTGGGCAGAATGGAAGCTGCCACATCCTCTTCTCCATAGTCTTCAAGCCGTCTCCATCTCCTACGCCTCCACCAGCACACCTAAGTCAAGCAAGCTTTGTCGCCTGGAAACGCGCAAGCAGAAGTTGAAGAATTCGCAGAATTTGCTATATACCAAACACTTCTCCAACCATAGGCTGTCCGTATTCACCAGAGGACACATACCCAGAGCTAAACTGAACTGAAAACGTGACATCGTCGACCAGCGATGATGTTGCAACGCAGCTGGTCATGTCCCAAAAGTACTCGCCATGGTGACATGTCCATGCCATGGCTGCATTTGCACCGCCTGGTTTACCTATATATCTAAATGTACACCTCCACAAGCGAAGAGTCTCCATTTGTGGAGGTGCCATCATTGGTTTGCAAGCAAAGTCTCCACACCACCTGCCACATTGGCAAGCTGGAGTATGACGTTCATAGGCTTCTGGGGGTCTTCAGCGGGAACATGGTCTGAGTTTGGTCAACTGTGCTCGGAATATGTATCTGATGTCAGAGTATAGACAGTTCTCGCAGCACGGCGTACTTATGGTCTTCGCCTGCCGCTGGCTGTCCTGGCAAAGCCTACTCCAGGGCGTTAATATCTTGATGCGGTTTGGGTGGTATTGGCTGCCCAATCGACGCGCTAATGCGGGAAGCGTCTGAAGCCGCGTCCCCAGCGGCCATTTTCTATGACTCTATGAGTTCATGAAAACCAACAGCAATGCCATTTTGATCAGCTTTGACGATCTGCACCAGGCGATGGATCTCTTGCAGCAATTACTAACTTTTAAACTGATATTGCTATTGATCGAATCGGACAAAACAGCCAATCAGAGCCAACTTAGAAGGCAAAAAATACATTGATGGAAGAAAATAGTCGCCTAGTGCTGCATAACGCAACGAGAGCAGACTTTGGAGATCCAAAAAGGAAGAGAACGACTTCGTGGCAGTCCATTCTAAAACAGTTAGAAATGCAAGGAAGGTCAGGACTTAGCAGGACTTAGAGAAGACGTACGATATCATAAGGGGCTAAAATAAGAAAACTTGACTGGGTGCCTCAGAATGGCAGTCTTTCGCCATCATCGATCAGGTATTTTCAAGCTGGTGCTCTATGACTGGCTGCAAAATAGTGGATTCACTTGCAACTAATGAAAAGAATAATGTATGACCGATGCGAATTTGATAGAAGAGGACGAACTTTTTGAGATTCTCAGACCAAGACGAATGCTGTAACAACAAGCGCACCAATAACCCGCGGGATTCCCTGGGACTTTCTCTGAAAGACATCTATACTCTCAGCTGGCTGCCAATCGGTGCTCCATTTCACATCATTTGGCATTTGCGCCGAGTATCATAACAAGAATCATTAAGATTTTATGCCCAGATAGATTTGCAATGTCCAACCTGTCTCCAACGTGTCTTGCTTGCCCAGAATCCACACTGTGTACATTCAGATGCTGCTGCAGAACCTTAAATGTGGGCATATCCATATTAAAATACTTCAAAATTAGTATACAAGCGCATGGCTCGCCTCATTTTGAAGCGTTCCTTTAATTGGTCTAATCTGTAGAGTTCCACTGTCACCTCAACACAACGTCGACAACGCACCCCCGTATTGCGTTCTCTCCTGGAATTCAAAGAGCCCTTCCTTATTTGGCCATATAACGCATCCATTATTGCGCCTCTACAATTCTTGTGATCCTCACTTTCTATCCACAAACAGCTGATGGGATCAAGCTCACTTTCAAGTGATTGGACAACTTTCCCAACCACTTAAAACTGATCTTGAATCAGCAAAATTAGGCACCATGATCGCTGATCCCCAGTGATAAAATGTGTTTTGTGTTCTTAGTATGACCAGAGCAGGTGGCTTATATGCTCACCAAAGATGGTCACACTTAAAAATGTTTCAAAAATTAATTTGAAATTATTTTCGTACAAACCTCGATACATATTTGCTTGCCACAGGATAGCGAGGCATTTTTTGTCTGCATATTTATATAAAAGCTCTGCCTAGACATAAATCCAACAAACATTATGTACACACACACACACATGCACGCACACACACACACACATATATATATATGTATATTTACATTCGCCTAGACAAGTGCACAGGCCAGCTTCAAATCCGTATCCAGACCCCAATCTCAGGAGCAGGACCAGGCCCAGACCCAGGCCCAGGCCATTGTTGAGAATCATTGAGCATTGAGGCTGAGTTTGTGGCCCTTCCCACACTTCCCCCCACATAGGAGAACGAACGAGTATTTGCCTGGAAACGTAATATGTCTAAACTCTAAAGGTTTGTCGGTCTGCTGATGCTGATGCTGGCGCTGCTTCATCAATTCAGCCATGTCCATGTTCACGTTTTGGCCAAAAACAAAACAAAAGTCGAGCAAATTTTGTAACTTCAGTTTGCGGGAGGGTGACGGAGGGTGCAGGTTAACGGCAAGCGACGTTTCACATTTCCATTTGAATAATTTAGACATTTTCGTTGATGAATAACCGAAAGCACATTGATAGATATTTTCACTAGAACACACACACACACACACATGCACATACATTTTGGCATATGTTACGTTACGTTACGTATACGCAATGCTGGCATTGGCCAAATATGCAGGTTTGAGGCTGCCACTGGAGAGGCTGCGGCACTAACTGTCTGTCTATCTGTCATTCATATATACAGAGCATATGTACAACTATATAAGAATGTATATATATAAATATCTGGCAGTTTGTATGTATGTGTACATGGGCTCTGTTAGATTTTCACTTACCTATGTATGTTTGTATGTATGTATGTGTGAGTGTAAGTTGGAGTACATTTCGTTTGCATTTTGCCATAGAAATTGACAGGCTCTTGTCTGAGGTAGCCCAACATAAATGGGAGACAAACCAAACCAAACCGAAAAAAAAACAGAAACAGAACGCATGGCTTAGGGCTATTTTAAAGCCTTCTTCAATTACAAATATGTATCGATTTCAAAAGTAATGAAATTTTTTAAACTTCTTGATGAAAACTAAATTAAAATAAGATTCAAACTGGAACCGATCGTTCTGTGGCAGCTAGAAGAAAGGGAAGCCAATGGTCTGAGATTCACTCCAATGGCTCTAAAACTGTGTGCATTTGGCTAAGAAGCACTTGAAAAAATTCTTCTTATATTAATTTTAGAATGAATTAGACCTGGTTAATCTTATTCCTGATTAATCTTAGATTTGGCCTTAAGACTTTAAAAGCTTCAAATCAATTTTATTGAATTAATTGTGACGTTTTCTCTAACGACTTAAAAGTGCTGATAGGAAAAACTAAGGCGATGATAATGAAAATAAAACTTCAACTATATTCAAAGATTTTATTTTTCAAATTTAAGATAAATATTCTAATAAAAATTATTCATATTATTCCTTGTGTTTTTTTTTTTATTTTTCCTACTCACAAAAAAAACTTTCATTATGAATTTTTGGCCTTATAAAACTTAAATAAAAACTTAATTTCATCTTTGTTCTTCACTTCAGATATAACAAGAAAGAATCTTATTTGATATTCACATTTTCAATATATATCCGATTTCATTAGTTACACTATATAGTTGTCCGACATAGTTCCTATTTGGTCAGCAGACGTAGAGTCGCCTCAACTGAACACAACCCAAATTTCCTTAAAGAAGAAGTTATGCTATTAAATTTACAGCCCAGAACAAACGGTTATATGTGAGCTGTATGATATAGTTGCCTGATCTGACTAAAACTTAAACTTAACCATGACGCAGATAAAAGAAGAATTTGGCACAAATTTCAGCTTCAACTTTGAAGACTTCTGATATCTTTGTGTTGAAAGGAAAGAATGCTACAGCAATCATGGGGTAGACTATATCATTTTCATATGTGTTATACAATCTTATTCAATTGAACTCGTTCCTTAAACTGTGTTCTTATGTAATTCAATTGAACTCTTTCTATAAACTTAAGATTTGCCTTTGATTACATATGGTTATATAGCCAGAAATCTTATATCTATCTGTGTATTTTAACCCCAAGATCTCAGAAGTCTTTAGAGCTACCAAGCTGACATTCTTAGAAGATGCTCCTTACATCTGCACTCTGAGTGAGTCTGAAAACTATCCGGATTGGATGAACTTCAGCTTGGTTCAAAATCTTATAAAACGAACTTCTTTAGAAGAGAAAAATGAGTCTGCCATAACAAAAGAAACAAATAATGATTGATTTAAAAAAACAATTTCCGTTTAGTTTGAAATATTTCAGATATATTTCTTGTATGTTTTTCATCTTAGTTAAGAAATCCAACGAAGAAGTGTCTCAACTTTATAACCGATGACGGCTGAACGAATTGTGATGAGGATATCAGCCGGAGAAGTCAACTACAAAGAGAATGAAGGGTTTTCTGGACATAATCAGGCACGTAAGGCGGCATGAGCAGAAATCTATGAACTAAACTGGGGAACGATTAGGAATCTGGGGAAGACCTGGGCCGGCTGGCTATAGTAGTTCAGTGTAGAACACTTCGACCTGCACATGACCGAGAGACCTGTTTCATTGCTTCAGATCTCGTATATGTATTTATCTCGCAGATGGCAAAATAGCTAGAAAAAATAAAAACAAAAAATTGGTCTACTAAAAAACATATTTGAGGAAAAACTTTTACTTAAATGTGTGCAAAAGAAGCGAATAAAGTTAAGTTAAATTATATCTTTAATATATATTTGCCTGCCTTCGTTTCTTGTTTCTTCTGTGTGTGGCATCAACTTTCCCTTATGGCTTACCTTTGCCTTTGCTACTTCTGTCCGCCCGGCCCTTTTATGCGATTCTCTAAACATCATTTATAGTTCGTACATTTACTTGGCTTGTTTATTTCTTATATCATTTTTATAGTCTCCTATTCATCAGAGTTGAAATTCTACCCTCAAATAGTTCTGCTTCTTGCCGTTAAAAAACTCAACCAATCTAGTTTCGCTGTTCACAATTGGATTTGCTTTTTGTTCCACAAAGAAAACTTTGTAAATTATACGTAGGGATGCATTAAAACTTCCCATCCGAGTTCCCTAAGTTTGATGACGCTATTGATGTCTATGGTCTATAGGCGTCCTTATGTAGCACAACACATTTCCTATTGGGCCAATTCTGATCGCTTCTGGTCTAATGCAATCTTCAAATGGGGTAACTGTTGACAATGGAGATCCAAGTTCAGTGTTTGCCCATATGGAAGCAGCTCAGGGTAGATGACTGCTTCCCAATCCCACCAAACGCACAGCATGGCCTTCCTGGTTTGGATACTATTTGAACTGATTCACCTTAATCGCTTTTTGTACAGCTTTGCCCTATCTGAGCCATTTTTCATCACCACTCAGCATCCGTTTAAGAAATGGGTCGATTTCAATACGTTTGGCCAAGGATTCACAGATGGAAATTCGATCCATTAAGTTCTTTTTTAGACAATTGGTGATGCATTTTGCCTCTTTCTGAGTTCACCTTTTTGTAAATGGCTTAAAACTGTTTTGTGATCAGATTTTGGTTAGCCTCAATAAGAAATCAATCTAGTTGCCGTTGAGTGATTCCCTATTCAAGTGTTGACACATTCACATCTCAAAATCTCTAGAGATTTCCATAACATCCCCTATAATTGGATTTGTAATTCATAAAATCTACTTTTAAAAGCATTCCTAGAACACATTTTACGAAAATCGTATAGCTAATACTGGCTTAGAATATGATTTAGCGATATTCATAAACTCAGAGAATTTGGAACTTTATGAAATGAAGCCAACCAATTTCTTGCACAATTTCCAAGTCAATTTAAAAAATCCCTCAGATAATTACTGGAGGCCATCAGAAAACTATCTCAAAGCGTATACAAGATATGATTGCGACTTGAAGGAGAAGCTATTCTGTAACACTTGTCACATTGTTTACAAGCCGCAAGTCTAAATTACACTTCACATATCGCTCTGACAGACAGACAGACAGAGAGACAGAAAGACTGAGAGAGAGACAGACTGTCTGTTGCTAGCATTTGTCAAGGCACACGCAGGCCAGCAGGCAGACGACATAACCATAACCAGACCCATGCCAAGGTATTTTCCTTGTCAGCCCGTGTAGATGTGCTTCTGCCTGTGCCTCTGCCTCAGCCAGCAACCCCAACCCAATCATCAGCTGGTTGGCCGTCGTCCGACGCACTTTAAGTCTGACCAATATAACTTGAAAGCACGCTAAACTCATATTAATTTTAATGATATAATATGAGGAGACACGCTAAATTGTTTACAAGCCACAGGGGCTGGGTTTGGGCTTGGGCTTGGGCTCGACGATGGGGCTGCAACTGGAGCTCAGGTGTGGCAGAAAACTGCGTTTCGTCTAGCTATAATTATATGAAAGAGTTTACACTGAAAGTTCATGGAACACAAAATATGCGAAAGCGAATGTGATGGAAAATTGGATTAAGAAGGTTCTTCAGCTGAGACAACTCACAAATTCCATATGATCTAGGACCTCTCTGGCAATAGATTTACTTCAAATGAGTAACGAGATCCTCACGTTGACAAAGAAGATTAGTTAATTTAGAGAAAGAAGACTAAGAAGACGGCTTCATTTTCAAAAAGAGAAGTCCTCAAAATGCTTCTTTAACTTAGTCATTAGTTTGACTCTGTATCTCTAGCTGTCCTGTGGGCACAACATGTCCTTCAGTCAGCAATCCATTCAATTTAAGTTCAAATCAATTCACAATCATGTCTATATAGCAGCGATGGTTCATTCGAATTTCATTGTTCTACAACAGTTTGAACTAGCTCACAAGGCTGAATACCAAATTAAGCAACAACAAAATATGTGATTACGTCGCGCTGATCGATTTTAAAGTGGGTTTTTTTGTTGTAGATGTTATTGTAGGGCAACCAATTGTACATTTCATGCCCACCGCTGTTCTATAGCGCTGACCATGGACGCTAACATTGTCGCGGTTCTCTGGCTTTTGAAGGAGCTTCCGCTTTTAGCTCTTCGCTGAGTGTATTCTGAAGCTGTTTTGTTACTGTCGCCCTCTCTCTCTCTCTTTCTCTCTTTCTCTCTTTTTCTCTCTCTCTTGCTCTCTCTCTCTGTGGCTTGAGGTTCATTAACATTTTTAATTTTTATTTTATTTAATTATACAGAAGTTTATAGCTTCCGCCGATGCGTTGCATCTTTGGCGTTTTGTGCTAAACTGCGAACTATCACACACACACACACACACATATACGAGTATACACGCATGCACACTTGAGGTGAAGTTGGGCAGTTTTATAAATTATAGTTAAGAGCTGATTACACGCACAATAAACGTTTTTGTTTTTTATTTTCGCGCCAATCCGCAGCCAGAAGTCAGCAAGTCTGCCAAAGTCCGAAGGCCCTTTAATTGATTGTCGGCTGCTATGCGCCTTGGTCTGCGTCTACGTCTGCGTCTGCGTCTGGGTTTGGGTTTGGGTTTGCGTTTTGGTCTGGGTCTGGGCCTGGGTCTGGTCTTGCCTTGTCTTCATGTCTCTTCTCGGTTATTATTTACGAGCTCATTGTATGTTTACGGCTACTTATCAGTCCACAGAGTCAGACTCAGCCTTAGCACAACCTGTCTGTCAGTCAGCCACGTCGACAGCACATTATACAAATTAATTATCGCCGCTCATTACGATCCCCTCCCCTCCCCTCTTCAACCGAACCTTCAGGTTTTGACTTGGCAGCCAACTGTCAGTTTATTTCATAGATAGCAGTGTTATTCCTTCAGATCTGGTTAGGGATTTGTGCACACATAAACACCGAAAGAGGGGTGGGAAGGGGGAGAGGGGGCGACACATATATATGTATATTTCACAATTAAGTTGGCAACAAATTTTGCTGAATGCCGTTGTTTAACACAAGACAATGAGCCATAAATCCATCTTCATCATTCTAGCACCTGGAAGAGAAGCTGCTGCGTACAAAACTTATGATAAGCGGGGGGCGATGGATGGTTTCGAGAGGTGTGATAATTCCGTGAATATAAGTTTGATTTGGCAAACAGTGACTACATTAGCCTAGTCCTCTATGAGCCACATTTACAAGTAGATTGAAGTGGTTTTCAGTCGAGCTTGGAAGCTCTTAAGAGAAGTAACAATTTGCATTGAGCATTGAACCAAAGGAATTTGGCTTGCAAGCGCAATGGGCTATCCCTACACAGAAACTACGAATTCCGGGATTAACTCAAGCCGAAAAGTATTTGAGCGCAAAGACACTTACAGGTCCGAAATGATAGAAAAGCAAAATGTGAAGATAGGAAACGCATGAAATCGCAAGCTCTTGCGACGTCGGGATTGGTTTCTTGCATTAAGATCGCGTTGTTCCTGTGTTATTCCAGTGCATTCACGTGTTTTGGCTCTTTTTTCATTGAGTGGCATGGGGCTATCATAAGCATTGTTGTGAGGGAGTCCAATACGCTTACAATTTGGTTTTCAAATTGATTTTTTTTTCATTTTTCAAAAATTTATGAACCTGCTTGAAAAAAAACTTGTGAACTTCTGAACTGAGCCAATTGGCTCTATGGCAGCTAAATGATATGGTTGTCCAAACTGAATCCAATCTAATCGGGATGCATCTTAAACTCAACCAGCGTGCAGATATAAAAGCATCTGTTAAAAATTTCAGCACTGCAGATCTTCAGACTTAGATCTGAAAGTTGAATCGGACGGATGGACATGGCTATGTCAACTCCTTTATCATATAATATATGTGTGTTTTATATGGTCGGAAACACTTAAAGATTTACTTTTGTGAATGTTATCAAAAATATACATAAAAAACTGCGACAACAACAAAAACAACCATTTCTGGCAAAAAATTGCAACTTGAAGATTTCTTGGCAAAATTATGCTCTTTATTTAAACATATTCAAATTAAGCTATTGTGATGTTCCGCCTTCTTCAATGTCTTCATCCGGATTCGGATCTTGATCCATGTTTGGGGAAAACCAATCCAGCATTGCACGAGCCTGAAGATCTTGTGCCACAAAAGTTTCTCGTTCCTCCAAGCGTTTAAGTTGACGCTCTTGCTTTCGCTTTTGGCGTGCCCTCTTCCGAGGGTCTTTTTCATCCTCTTCCTCGAGGATGTTTAAGTTAATGTAGCTGCCATCCCAGCCACTCGAACTGCTGGAGCTGCTACAGCTGTAGCTGCGCTCCGGTTTGGCCTTCCCGGATGAGCCATTACCATGCTCCGACTCCTGAGGATTGTCTTCTTCACTCGAATAGCACAGATTGCGCTCCGGCTTGGCCTTCACGGATGAGCCATTACCATGCTCCGACTCCTGGTCACTGTCTTCTTCACTCGAATAGCACAGATTGCGCTCCGGCTTGGCCTTCCCGGATGAGCCATTACCATGCTCCGACTTCTGAGGATTGTCTTCTTCACTCGAATAGCACAGATTGCGCTCCGGCTTGGCCTTCCCGGATGAGCCATTACCATGCTCCGACTCCTGAGGATTGTCTTCTTCACTCGAATAGCACAGATTGCGCTCCGGCTTGGCCTTCACGGATGAGCCATTACCATGCTCCGACTTCTGAGGATTGTCTTCTTCACTCGAATAGCACAGATTGCGCTCCGGCTTGGCCTTCCCGGATGAACCATTACCATGCTCCGACTTCTGAGGATTGTCTTCTTCGCTCCAATAGCACAGATTGCGCTCCGGCTTGGCCTTCCCGGATGAGCCATTACCATGCTCCGACTTCTGAGGATTGTCTTCTTCGCTCCAATAGCACAGATTGCGCTCCGGCTTGGCCTTCCCGGATGAACCATTACCATGCTCCGACTTCTGAGGATTGTCTTCTTCGCTCCAATAGCACAGATTGCGCTCCGGCTTGGCCTTCCCGGATGAGCCATTACCATGCTCCGACTCCTGAGGATTGTCTTCTTCACTCGAATAGCACAGATTGCGTCTCTGCATCATCTGGAGCCTAGCTGATCTACGCAAGGGGGCTCGCTTATTGCCATTGTCGCCGAGAGAAGTCCTTTTGCGCTTTTTCTTTGCAATTTCTGAATTAAGTATTAGTTCACCGTCATCCATCTCACTGCGGCGATTGTCGTCGTTCACATTCACGAATTCAAATTGCAGATATCGCTCCTTCAGATCCGACTCTTGGGTAGCCTACAAATGACACGAAGGCACAGCATCGCGATCTCTGCATGAATTGCTAAAGGTGGAACCACTTACCATGTTTCACAATTTTCAATACTGATGAATACACGGATTAGATAGTTAACTCTAATTTCTAAGCAGTTGCGAATGTTATTTTAAACTTAAATTTCTTTTTGTCACTTTTCTAATGTCGCCTTGAAATCTTACTTTTATGTTTTTGACCAGCACCTTTGCTTATACTCAAGCACTTAACTTTAATATCTCAGAATCAGGTAGAGCAGCATTCAGTCGTCGTATCCTTCCCATTTTCCTTTAAGTCAGTCCTTTAAGTCCTTTCAGTCGTCGCCTGCTTTGAATTTAGGTTATGGACGATGATATATTAATCTATGATATTTGTATTACGTTTGTATCCTTCCCATTTCCCTGACTCCTTTAAGTCATTTCAGTAGTCGCCTGCTTTGTTTTTGGGTTGTGGACGACGATGTATTATTTTGCTCCATTATGTTTTTTATACTCGTACTCGTACAGTACGGGTATATTGTATTCGTGTAGATTTGTGCAGCAGGCAAATGGAAGTTGCAACCCTATAAGGTATATAAGTATATCAGGATCAACAGCTGAGTGGATTTAACCTTGTTTATCTTAGCTTTCTTCAAAAGAGTGCTAAGGCCGAGCTAGTTTGCGCTTTTGTTTTCAGTTGCCGCGTTTCTTGTCGCATGTTATACGATCAGATGATTGGGAAGAAAACGAACTGGATTTCCTGTGTGGAGAAGCGCCTTAGTTTGGTTTCAGTGCGGGGCCAGTTGAACGTACAGCAGATTGTACCTTAATGTTCCGTTAATATGGTTGTTGTCTCTTCTCTGGAAAGCGATGCGAAAGACTTATTGACATAATCTTAGTTATAAATACCTAACAGGAATGCAGGAACACTTGAATGACAGTGCAATATTGTGATGTTTTCTTGTTCTTACAAGTTACTAAAAAAAGGCATGGCCTCCTGCCTAAATTCCAAGGCTCCTTTTAAGCTCCTTGAAACCCTGTATACATATGACTACTTCAGGACCTCTGAAAATAGTTCTGCAAATAATCTTTGATCGATAACTTATCGACTGTATTGACTTCTACACGAGGTTTCGCATTTATCTTGCGAAATAAGAAATATTGTCATGTTTTGCTCTTCCATTTCATGTGCGTTTTCTTATTCTCCGCCAGCTATGTATGGTCATATTGCCGCAATGATCATTATGATGATGTTTTGATGATAATGGTTACACATTTGAGCCTTGAGCACCATCAGGCCCGGCCGCTGCATGCAAATGAGGCTCAGTCGACGACATCGGCATTGGCTGCAATCTGTTGGCCACGTTTTCAGCTGGCGGGCATTGTTGTGGCTGTGACTCTGACTCTGGCTCTAACGCGACACTGACAAATGTTAATCCATTAAGGCGCTGTCAATGGCCAAATACGTCACAACAACAGACATACGAGAGCGAGAGGCTGGACAGTCCTTAGTGGAGCTACTGTTTTGGCTTTAGCTTGTCTTGAGACTTGCGTATTAGCCGCGACCCGCGTAACTTAATTGGCCAAAGGCTAAGTGCATTGACTTGAGGATTTGCCAAGACAAATGAGTAGAGCTGGCAGCCAGCTCTTCGTTCCCCTCCCTTACCTATATATCTGGCCCGCTGTGTCTTTTCGGTTGCCTCTGCCTCTGCCTCTGCCTGGTGTGCATCTGCCCAAGCAAATTGGCAATCAGCTGCGACTGCTGAGCCGTCTGCATGCCACTGCCAGTGGGCAGGTGTGCGCCAAAGCCAAGCCACATTGGACAACTTAATAAAGTCGAGACCGAAAAAAGTATTTCGCGTTTTTCAACAATTTCTTTATACGCTGTAAATAAAGACAGCGAAAGCGAGCATATACAATTTAGGCAATGTATATTTGTCATGTACTTGCAGAGCACAAAAGAAAATAGGTGATTTCATACATTAGAATAGGAACATATGTGAGATGCCAATGAGTTCTCCTGAACAGAGCGCTCTCTTTAGTTAGCGTTTATACAAATTCAGTTGCTTAACAATGAATTAAATACAAGTTGAAATAGTTGGACATTTGATGTGCAGTCTCTCTTTGGTCCTGGTCCATCTGCTTCCAGGTCACTGAGCTGAGTTTTCAACATTTTTCTGTAATTATCTCAGCTTGAAGTTAATCCAAATGCCAGGCTGACAGCGGTAAAAGTTAATTTCCTATAAATAAATTACTTTGACAATTATATACGAGATGGAAACTATTTTGGGATTACTAATTAGCTTGTGTCCAACTAACTTACAGAGCAGCATCGCATCGTTGCTTCAACATTTTCATACCCATCTATTTGTGGACGCCGCTTTCTGCGTAGCGCGTGCCGTGGAAATTTTAAGTGCCTGCTCATTAATCGTAATCGCCTGCTATAGTTGTTGGAGGCTGAGCCTGTGCCTCAGCCTCAGCCTCAGCCAGAGCCTGGAGCCAGTTGACAAAGGCCTAGCCTGGCCTGGCCTCGGTCTGGTTCTCATCTCGTTTGTCTAATTGGGAACTGGAAAGTCTGAAAATCGTGTGGACTCTATTGAGTGGTTACGCCCCTTTGTCATTTTTCAGACAACTCACGCTTGCAAGTTATATGTGACTTTGGCTTTTCCTCTTCATTTCTTTTCTTCATAGTGTTTCCTTTAAGGTTTTAGTTAGGTGTAAATATGCTAATGAGTGTGAATAATTTCTTAGAATTTCCTATTGCTTGCTGATGGGTTGTGTTGGTTGTGTGTACAGTCGCATTGCTGATCTCTCTAAGGCGCTTGCTCTTAATTGGAATTGCCCGGCACACATGGCGTATGACGTATGCCAAGCGATTAATTTCGCTCTGTGCGTAATCAAGTCGAAAATTTATTGAAGTTGCAATAATTGCGACGCAGCCTCGCGCTGCTTAGCGTTCCTTCCATGTGCCGGCTCCTCGGCTCCTAGAAACTAAATGCCGCTCATTAGAAAAGCCTTTCGCCTGCATGCGTTTTGATTTTGAGGCCACAGACGACAAGAAGCACCGATAAAGTGCCAAAGTCAAGCGCTGCAGACAAAACTACACTGAGCCAAAACACAAATTGAGTTTGAAAACCTTCTCGTTCTTTAGGTTTGAGGGTAGCAGTAAGTCAATCATTTCCTTCTTGGCTTAGAATAGACATTTGTCATTAATTTCTTATTTCAGATGATCTAAAATTTGATTAGTTTCGAATTATAAGAACCCAAATCAATGCATCTTTGTTGTCGTTCAGCTGCTCCTTTCTATTTGGCTGATGGATGAGGAGAGGCAGGTTTGTCTAGATGATTTCCATATACTTATTTCTCACAGTGCCGCATCAAAGTCTTGCGTTTTTGAGGTAGCCAACTTGAACTCTTTCACCAGCATCCGCATCCGACCTGCGTCATCATGACGCGTCTCGGGCTGTTGCGGTTGTGGCATCACAGGAGCAGCAGCGTCATGTTTCATGCATGAATTGTAGCATAACTTTTGTTGTTGTTGTTGTTGTTGCTGGGTTTGCAATCGACTCAAGTGGGGCACAGCCGCGTTAAAATATGCCGCATTTTGTGTTTAGGGCTTTTAATCAAGAAGTCGGGCGCTCAAAGTCTTGCGCCTGGGCTACGCACAGATTCACCAACTATGCATGGGTATGTATGTGTGTTTGCCAGTGGAAATGTGGAAAATTTAGCATTAAATATGGTTGGGTGGTAAGGGTAAGGGTAACGGAAACCAATATAAATGTATTTTCAATTTGGCTTGATTAACCTTATCGATTGTGGTCTAGATGAAAGTGTATATATGTCTGTCTGTCTGAATGCCTTCATCTAGTCTTCCATATCTTATTTAACGGTATACTAATATCGTTGAGGAGATCATATCATCGAATTTCTTGCTTGCCTTGAAATAAAGCGGAGCTGTAAAAGAAGATTCTGTCAACTTTGTTCAAGTTTTTATAAGAAAGATTAAAAATATTGATTTACCTTTAAGTTAACCAATTATACCAGAACTTTTTCATCAAAACAAGGACCCAAAGAAGCTTATATCAATCATCTTATCATAAGGTAATAAGGTAATAACTAAATAATTTAAAAGTCTTCTATAATCCCTTTAACCAACCAGCAGCTCTTGCAGATCTATGACATCCCAAAGTTTCATCTACTCGATCGCTGGCGAAGATCTCTTCTTGCCACAATGTTTGCATAATTTTGTTGTTGTGAGCCTTTCAAGCAGCACCCATCGATCTTAGAGCTTAACACTGGCTGACCGTTTCCCTTGGCCATTCCCATTCCCGTTGCCCCAATCACTCATTCGCTCACTCACACACACACACACACACTCACCCTTTCACTCATTCATGCATTCATTCATTCATTCATGCACTGAAGCAGCAAACACTTTTGCCATTGGCCCGAGGCACAGTCTGGAGGTTTGCCTGCTTCTGCCGCAAACCTGGCGTTAAATTTATTGCAACAAAGCGGCCAAAATACAAAGAAAATGCTGCAAATTAAAACAATTGCATACTTTGCATAATTTTTGTAAACAAAGTGCTCTGACCAGAGAGAGAGAGAGAGAGAAAGCCCCTTCATTTTTTTCCCTACTTTTGCCATCTGGGGACAGCAGTTGATCGCAGAGGCGAAGCCAGCGGGGGAGTTTGGATTATTTTGAAGCTGCGAAAAAAAGCGCGAAAATGCGGATTAAGCCATGGCTATGGGCCTTTTACTTGGCCTTAAGTTGGCTTTTTGGCTTCGCTGATTTGAGTGCTTCTTAGGCAAAGCGGTGGGGGGGGGAGGTAGTGGCAGAAAACTGCGTGCCATATGGCAGTGGCCAAATACTTTTGGGCGGAAGTGGAAGGCGAAGGCGTAAAGCCATAAATCGCCAAATCGTCCCGTTTCGTCTGCTCTCATTTCGCGTGTGTATAGTTTTTCAATTCTACGTTTTCTTATTTTATTTTCTCTCTTTTGCCATTTTATCGCTTCGACATGAAAAACCTTTTAAAACACAAATCCAAACACACACACACACACACACGCGCACACAGTGGGTGGGTTAAAAGCCAGGCTCTAATCAATTCTTATCGCGAGGCTTGAATGTGTGTGTATTTGGCTGGCATAATTGAGCCTAGATGACTGTAGAGAGTCGCTCGAGAGTTGCCAGCTATTCAAAGAATATGCTTCGGAAGGTTCCTTGAAATAGGCATATATATTTCTCACTCGTCTTTCGGTTTCTTTTCAGGCAGCTCAAATGGTTTGAGGGAGCTAAATCTATTGAATTTGTATATGCACAGGCCAAACCATAACAGCTAGCTAGTAAGACCTTATGGCGTAGAGTAAGAATGGGTAACTGCTCCAATAAATCCACAAGGAAGTGTGTGAAAATCATGGTCGAATTTAGTGGGGAAATTCATTCCTATAAAGCCTCTCGTTTTGGTTTTGATCATGGGTAGACTTCCCAAAGCTTCAATGTTTATAGGGCTTGCTTAGTAGAGGTCTGCATGAAAGCACTCATATCGACGTTCAAAGTATTCGTGCTCAACAGGAATTTAGTGAAGTCGATTGCGAAGCTGAACAAATTCGAACGAGTTTGTATTTTTGTGAATGTTATAAAAAATTAACCAAAATGAAGTGCGAAGATTACGCTGCGACAACAACAAAAACAACCATTTCTGGCAAAAAGGTGCAACTTGAAGATTTCTTGGCAAAATTGTGCTTTTTATTTAAACATTTTCAAATTAAGCTATTGTGATGCTCCGCCTTCAACGTCTTCATCCGGATTCAGATCTTGATCCATGTTTGGGGAAAACCAATCCAGCATTGCACGAGCCTGAAGATCTTGTGCCACAAAAGTTTCTCGTTCCTCCAAGCGTTTAAGTTGACGCTCTTGCTTTCGCTTTTGGCGTGCCCTCTTCCGAGGGTCTTTTTCATCCTCTTCCTCGAGGATGTTTAAGTTAATGTAGCTGCCATCCCAGCCACTCGAACTGCTGGAGCTGCTACAGCTGTAGCTGCGCTCCGGTTTGGCCTTCACGGATGAGCCATTACCATGCTCCGACTCCTGGTCACTGTCTTCTTCGCTCAAATAGCACAGATTGCGCTCCGGCTTGGCCTTCCCGGATGAGCCATTACCATGCTCCGACTTCTGGGGATTGTCTTCTTCGCTTGAATAGCACAGATTGCGCTCCGGCTTGGCCTTCACGGATGAGCCATTACCATGCTCCGACTCCTGGGGACTGCCTTCTTCGCTCGAATAGCACAGATTGCGCTCCGGCTTGGCCTTCCCGGATGAGCCATTACCATGCTCCGACTTCTGAGGATTGTCTTCTTCGCTCCAATAGCACAGATTGCGCTCCGGCTTGGCCTTCCCGGATGAGCCATTACCATGCTCCGACTCCTGAGGATTGTCTTCTTCACTCGAATAGCACAGATTGCGCTCCGGCTTGGCCTTCACGGATGAGCCATTACCATGCTCCGACTTCTGGGGATTGTCTTCTTCACTCGAATACAACAGATTGCGCTCCGGCTTGGCCTTCACGGATGAGCCATTACCATGCTCCGACTCCTGGTCACTGTCTTCTTCACTCGAATAGCACAGATTGCGCTCCGGCTTGGCCTTCCCGGATGAGCCATTACCATGCTCCGACTTCTGAGGATTGTCTTCTTCGCTCCAATAGCACAGATTGCGCTCCGGCTTGGCCTTCCCGGATGAGCCATTACCATGTTCCGACTCCTGAGGATTGTCTTCTTCACTCGAATAGCACAGATTGCGTCTCTGCATCATCTGGAGCCTAGCTGATCTACGCAAGGGGGCTCGCTTATTGCCATTGTCGCCGAGAGAAGTCCTTTTGCGCTTTTTCTTTGCAATTTCTGAATTAAGTATTAGTTCACCGTCATCCATCTCACTGCGGCGATTGTCGTCGTTCATATTCACGAATTCAAATTGCAGATATCGCTCCTTCAGATCCGACTCTTGGGTAGCCTACAAATGACACGAAGGCACAGCATCGCGATCTCTGCATGAATTGCTAAAGGTGGAACCACTTACCATGTTTCACAATTTTCAATACTGATGAATACACGGATTAGATAGTTAACTCTAATTTCTGAGCAGCTGAGAATGTTATTTTAAACTTAAATTTCTTTTTGTCACTTTTCTAATGTCGCCTTGAAATCTTACTTTTATGTTTTTGACCAGCACCTTTGCTTATACTCAAGCACTTAACTTTAATATCTCAGAATCAGGTAGAGCAGCATTCAGTCGTCGTATCCTTCCCATTTTCCTTTAAGTCAGTCCTTTAAGTCCTTTCAGTCGTCGCCTGCTTTGAATTTGAGTTATGGACGACGATATATTATTATTTTATGAAATTTGTGTTACGTTCGTATCCTTCCCATTTTCCTTTAAGAAAATTGATCTTGCTCGACAGCTAAATACCCTGTGCCTATATACTGCCACATCACAGCACAACGATCTTGATCAGATTCGGTTAACGGACTTGGGGCCCCCCAAAATGGACACAAATCGAGTTTGGATTGATTTCAATGATTTCAATTTGAATTTTCATTCTCAGCAAATCGGTTCTATGGAGGCTATGGGCATCCAGGATGCACAACATGCACATGGACATGCTGTACCACAGATATTTATAGATTGGGTATAAAAGTGAATATGAAAAGAAGCAAAGAAAATAAATTAAAAAATAAATGAAGATTCGAAGCAACCTACGCTCCCTCCCTCCCAGAGGGATCTGATTTCTAGTCAGACGCCTTAACCGCTTGGCCACGGCTGTTTGTACTTATGGACGAGCTAATTGTTATCATATATATATATATATATATATATATAGCTTCTTCGTGGGATATTGAAACAAAACAAACAACGCAAAAATCTTTTTATAGACAAACGCTTGCGGCAAATACAGTTAGAATTCTGATGACGTCATCTGACTCTGTTGTGGCTTGTGTAGTTAGGCATCTCTTTAAGCTGAAAATTCTAGTTCAATTTGATAAGCAGGTTCATGTGTTCATTATAAATCGGTGGACCAAATCATGATCCACACTGATGGCAGTAAGAAAAATTTGAGAAGAAATTCAATTGAAAGTTTCCCTCATTCGATCGACTGTTTAGACCCAGAAGGAAGTCCCAGGGGAACATGGCGAATGCGGTGACAATTTGAAGCGTCGACCATGAATGAATGAATGAGCTATCCACCGATGCCTCAATCGACGAGCTTTCGCTTGACCCCTTGCGGGAAGGCTATACAAATATTCCGGATGTTATCGGAATAATTATGTCAATTGTGGCCAATAATACGCACTATCGCCTGCTCACTTGTTTATTTCACTGCTCTTCAGCAAATTCCCCCACCAATCCCCTCTTCTCACCACATTTGAGCGTTTTCAATTAAACGTTAATTATGCAAAATTTGACAATGGCCATTATGACAGTTGAGTTCAGTTGCTTCTTTTTCGCTTTCCGCGGGGCTATGCCCTAACTGATGCTCCTCCCTCTGTTGCCTGGTGGCTAGTGGCTGGTGTCTAGTGGCTGGTGGCTAGTGGCTAGTGGCGACTCCCTAATTCTCCACCCCTTTGAACACTTGCAACTGCAAATTTAATTTAATTGCATTTCATACGCCCATTTGGCCGCAACGCAGTCGTCGTCGTCGTTCGTAACACTTGACTTATTTAGGCAAAAAAAAAAGAAAAAAGAAATAAGAAGAAAACGAAACACAGAAGACAGAAGAAAGAAGACGCCTGTCGGTTCAACGGCGGTTAAGGTAGGTGCAATAGGGATAGATAGAGCAGCGGCGGCGGCGGCGGCTGCCTTTAGTCAGCGCAAAATTTTAATTGCCTCGGCAACTGGCTGGGCTGGACGCTGGCTAAATTTGGCTTGCTTTCGACAACGGTGTCAGAGTCCGAGTCAGAGTCAGAGAGTAGCCTCACCTCAACACTCCCATCCAAACACAGACACAACGCGACGGGTGTCGGCGGTGGCGGTACCTCTACTACACCGCGCCTAGAGTGGGCCCTAAGCAACACTTTGCTTTGCCGCTGCGCTCCGTTGATTCGAGAGGGAACGACTGAAACTGAAAGATGGTTGCAAGGTACCACAAGGTGCCTGCCTGCCACGTTGAAGATGGTGGCACAAAGAGTCTGGCCTGAGAAATGGGAGCCGCTGCTCTGCAACAAACTTGCCTACAAGCTCATTTCACTCAGTTTGGGCTGCTGCTGGCGGCGAGCAATTATCAAACCCAAAAAAAAAATGTATATAAAAACAGAACAGATAAACGACCTCATTGAAGGAAGGATCAAGCGTGAGAGAGAGTTAAAAGTAAGCCAAGGGGTAGCAGCATTTCGATGAAAGTTTGGATAACAAACAAGTAAGTTAGTTTTCAGCTAGGGACGCTTGCCTGAATTTGTCCGATGAGATCGAAGAAAGCCCTGGGCAGGACACGCGATGGCCCTCAAAATTGTTATTTGAAAAGTTTCGCAGGGGGTGAATTACAGTTCAACTGCAAAACAGTCATTGGGATGCCAAATATACTCGCATTAGGGTTTACGATAATGGATATAGTACTCGTACTCTAGTGGAGTAAAAAAGTATATTGTACTCAGGCAAATGTATGTAACAGGCAAGAGGAAACTTTCCGACTCCATAAAGTATATATAATCCTAGTCAGCATTAACAGCGGAGTCGATTTAGCCCTGTTCCCCTGTCCATCCGGATGAACATGTAAATTTCGGAGACTATAAGACCTAGAGTAGAGAAATTTGGTATGCTCCCCTAGTAAACACGCAGATTAGGATTGTTTAAGCATTTCGCAATGCTCCTTCTACCTCCGCAAATCGATAAAAATCGATATACTATTCACTTTGTAAATGTATAAATGATCTAGATCAAAAATGGTCGGCGGGCGTGGGGTCTCCTCAACCGAATTTGGTTTGATTTAGATGAAAAATGGAAAAATTATGCTCCTAAATCTACATTCCGGAACGATCGGCTATATGGTAGCTGTATGATATAGTTATCCGATCTTGATCAGAGCAAGCCAGTGGACGTGGGGTCTCCTCAAATGAATACAAGCCGAATTTGGTTTGATTTGGATGAAAAACAGAAAAGATATGCTCCTAAATCTACATTCCGGAGCGATCGGTTATATGGTAGCTATATGATATAGTTCAGCGATGTTGATCAGATCAGGATAGTGTATGTGGGGAGTCGTCAATTGGATGCAAACCGAATTTGGTTTGATTTGGATGAAAAACAGAAAAGTTATGCTACTAAGTGTTCATTCCGGAAAGATTGGTTATATGGCAGCTATGTGATATAGTTGTCCGATCCTGATGAAAATCAAGACTAACCCTCTTTTAAGACTTCTGAGATCATTGTATTGAAACAGACGGACAAATAGACGGACTGACTTACATTGTTATATCGATTACCCTCTTCATGCTGATCAAGAATCTGTGCTTTGAAAACTTCCCTTCAAAATGAACATGCCATTTTGTGAATGGTATAAATATATGTCATCAAACTTACATATATAAGCAGAGGCATACACATAATACATATACACATATCGTGCACACATGCCATATCATTGCTATGTGGGAGAGAGAGAGAAAAAGAGAGAGGGAGAGACAGCATTCTGCTGGGTTGTAAACATGTGTTGACCCAGTTGTCATAAAGAATGTTGCCCAAACTTGCCATCAGCATTGTTGATGTGAGCCGAATTGTTTTGCATACGTGTTGCAGGATGTTGCAAGCAACATTGTTGCTAAAACCAATTTGCTGCAGAAACTGTGGCAGAAACTTCTGTGGAACCTTTCTCACTTTTAGCTACGTAGTTGATGTTATTAGAATTAAAGACTTTCAAGAACTTTGTTTTACTCATTTTATAGTCAGAATTCAACTATAATTCGACGTTTACTTGTGTTTATAATTAAGATCAAAGGCAAATTATATAGAAATCCAATTCGTATTCCAATTTACCAAATAATATTTTCCATAATTATAATTTGCATGCATATTTGCAAGCAAGTTTTACTCCAAGTTTAAAGTCTACCCTGAAGGAATGCCTTCACTGTGAACGTTTAAAACGGTAGCTAAAAGCAACACCAGCGGCACAGGCGGTGCCCTTGACCACCGCAAGATGTCCAGCACACACCCAATATTGCCAATCCGAATGACCGAAAAAAAGCAAAAAAAAAAGGCAAAGAAATAACAACAAAATGTAAAAAGGTGTCCAAGGCAAACTATAAAAGGTGCGACAATTTAGACGTCGCCGGTGTCGTGGTTGCGCCTTGTCGACGTCACTCCCAGATTCAAGCAGCAGCTTGCCCAACGACGGCGATGACGACAACGCACCAATTAAAGAATCGCAAGCAGCAGCAGGCCATGCCGGTGAGCGATCCTCGTCTGCGGCCCAATTTGGGGGCAATCTGTGTCGATGAAGTGTGTGTATGTATGTGTGTTTGTGTGTTTCTGTGTGTGTGTGTGGACTGCCCCATTCACCACATTCTACTTCACGCTTTACATTCACCTTCACTTCAAGTACAAGTCCAATTTTTAAATCCGAAACCAAGTCCAAGTCCAACTCGAAGTCGAAGTCGGAGTCGGAGTCCAAGTCCCAGACAATTGTGCGAGTGTCCGTTCCGTTTGTCACATGTTGCAATAAATTGAAATTGACCAAAAAGCGTGCGGCGGATTTCAACGTGCGGCGCGTATCTTGTTGCAACACTTTGCACAACACAGCGTGTGTTTGTATGCATGTGTGTGAGTGTGAGTGTGAGTGTGAGTGTGAGTGTTTTGCGGCTTGACAATAAATGTCAACACTTTGCGGCTGCTAATTTATTTTCAAAAGGCAAAGGAAGGATGTAGTTCCAGCTAGGGATAGTAGTACATAGCTTAGCAGCTCCTGATATGACTGCACACTTATTGTAGATCAAAGACAATAACAAGAGATCAAAGAAAAGGCAGGCAATAAGTTTGTAAGGAATCTAGGGTTAAAGTCGGAATGGGAAATCTAAATTACAAATTCGAAAATTCGAATTCCACAAGATTCATTTTGGAAAATAAAGCAATATATGAAGTTAAAATAAGCTTACTTATGTTCGTATATGAATAGTTAAAATGTTATTATTTAGCAGGCTCGAGGTCAAGTGAATTAGTCAAGTCAGTTGTATGCAGAAGTCTATTGGACAATCACAATGTAACAGCAATCGATAAGTAACAAAATTAGTTCGTCAGCAGTTAGGCTCTTTGGTCGGTCAGACAGAGCGCTGTGTTTCGGGGTAGCCACACAACCCCTCATCAGAGACCTTTATAACACATATGACATAACCTTGTGAACTGATTATCATTTGTCTCTCTTTCAGATCTTTAGCCAGCCGATTAAGTTAAGGCCCTGATTGAGCTAAGCAAACAAGCCAGAAATCTCAAATTGAATGAATGAAATTTTGTTGTTTAGAGATGCGAGACATACTTTGGGGACTATTTTTTTAACTTAAAGCAACTCCTCTATATATTTATCTAGGAATGGAAGATATATATATATATATCTAACATTTGTAAAGAACCATCACATATAAATATCTATATAAAATTGATTAATTGCCAGAATTTAAATCTAGTCAAATTTTCCAAAGTTTCCCCTGCCTTCGCATTCATCAATTCTAGAAGGGGAATGGAGACCCAACCCTGCTCATTAGGGCCAGTCAAAAATCCAAAACAAACCCAACCCACATACTCCTCGGATGCATACATTCCACACATACTCGTGTGTGGCTTAAAACACACACTGATGCAGTCTGTGGCCATGGCTATGGCTATGGCTTCTTCCTTCTTCTTTTGATGAAGGCCAAACAAGTTGAGGTAGGTTAATTTTATTGCCCAAAGTGGATATCAAATTTAATGGCCAACATACACACACACACACACACTTACGCTTGGCAGAAATAAAAAGAAGAAGAAAAAAAGTAATAACACAAAAGAAAACAAAGGCAAAGGCAAACGCTAGAGAGCGCAAAGCAGTTGCCGGAGTGCATAAAGCGTAAAAATGAGCCAAAATAAATACATAAAAAAAGCCGCAAACGTTGATGTTGATCATTATGTTCATGTTGATGATGATGATGACGATGTTGATGTTGATGTTGGCAATGATGATAATGATGAGTTGACGTCCATTTGATTGATTGTATGCCAGAGCTCAGTCGATGGAGAAGGCGAAAGTAGGCTGTGTGACGTCACAAGATTTGTGCTCTGAATGCTTAATTTTAGGCATACAAAAAATGTTAATACTTATGTTACAGATAAAGCTGATAGAAGAGATTATAATCGGAGAAGTACTTCCACAAAATTTCGAGTAAGCTCAAAGCGTTCGAAGATCTAAACATTTCATACCATTCACACAATGGTACGCTTAGTTTAGTCATGAAATTTGCCACTTTGGACTAATGAGAGTTGGGTTTCACTCAACAGCAGAGAGAGTTTATGTCAGATTAGAAAAGAGAAATCTTAAGAAATTACACCTGCAGGCGAAGGAGTGAGCCAGCCATGGAAGAGGCAGTGGTAAGTCCTGTATATGTGCATACATGCCATATCATTTCTATGTGAGAGGGAGAAAGAGAGAGAGCATTCTTCTGGGTTGTAAACATGTGTTGACCCAGTTGTCATAAAGAATGTTGCCATTGTTGATTCCAATGTCAATATTTAAGGACACTAATTGAATTTGCATATGTTTCTGGCTATATTTTGATCAGAGCAAACATATGTTATCTAACAGGCTCACGCTGCCTGATGTTAGGAGCGCGATGAACAAACAGTTTCTACAGGAGATTAGGCTGAAATCTCTGGAATGGGTGCTCCAAACTCAGAACTTGGAGATTATAAGAAGTGCGTGTCATTCACTCAGCCAAATGAATCCTATAAATTAACAAGAACGAAGGATAAAATCACCCTAGAGAACATAATTGCGTAGAAAGTGATTTATCTGCAATCCTTGATAGATTTCGTCGCAAGGCGACTCCAAACTGTCTTCAATACTATTTTGTTTTTAATGGGAGCTATATGATATAGTGATCTGTTGGTCAGTAGACTTAGAGGCTTCCAAAACTGGCATTTACCAAATTTGGTTCAATTTGGATAAAAAGTAGCCAATTTCATTCCGAATCGGTCGCTTATATGAAAGCTATATAATACAGTGGTAATATCTGAATGGCTTTGACATATCTTAGCAATTCTTGATAGCTCTAAAACTGAGAGACAAGTTCGCCTAGAAACAGATAGACGGACAGACAGCTAAATACTTTCATGATCCAAAGCTTAAATTGCTTGAATGTATCACAAGAATCTGCTGATATACCAAAATAATTTGTATACCTTTGCAAAAGATATTTGTAACACATAGATATTCTTGATCAGCATGACAAGCCGAGTCGTTATGGCCATGTCCCTCTACATGTCTCTCCATCTGCTTTATGTGAACTAGTCAGTTTTAGAGCCATCGAATTGAAATTTATACCATAGACTTATTACTGTTGCCTAGCATGGTGATAACTCTCAAGATGGTGCATCTGCTGCTGCCTGGAGCTGCTGCCCTTCATGGAATTGCTGCTCTGTTGCGACGCTGACACATAGCGACGACTGCGGCTGCTATTGACACTGGCATTTTCTACCTCACTCTGCAACTCGTTTGGATCGAAACCAAGGCGATCTTTATAGTACGAATGTGAAGTCATCTAGGCGTCACATTAAGTTTGCTTATTTGCTTATATGTCAAAATCTACTTCTCTTCCACAGCAAACCAAACTCGGTTTGTATCCATTTGAGAAGGTCGCTGGTGAGACCGATTCAGAGTGAACTCTTAGTATACCGAATTTTTTTGGTTTTTTATCCGAATTAAACCAAATTTTTAACGTCTAGAATGCCTCCAAGTATGCTGCAAGGGTATGTAGGCGTCGTGTAGCCGAAGTTTGGGGGAAACTCGTGGGATACAGACAAACGGCCTTAACAGCCTTAACGGCCTTAGGTCCTCCCAGTTCCTGTGTAAATGTGATCCATTCCACGACAATGATCCCCAGATTTGAAGCCTTTTCAACATATTGCATTTAGAGGAATTTTATATATACGAGGGGTACTATTTATATTTCGGGAATAACAAACACTTTTAAATGAAAATGGCTTTATTGTTTTTCAAAAGATTCTCCATGATGCTGAATACACTTTCGCATGTTTTACCACTCCAAAACGAGCTCTTTTAACGCTTTACCAGAGTTTTGACGTCAATAATCGTTTAATTTGTCATCATTTTGGCATAATCAAGAACATAAAGACATCATTAGGTGGCAAATCAAAACTGTAAAACGGTTGAGATGTTTTGAGTGCTCAAAAACTCAAAAACTGAGTTTATCGATTTACCTTAAGGTGAAGAAGAATCTGCCCTTGGCGGTTGTTTTCCCTATTTTTCCAAAAACTTCTAACAAATAAGTAATTGTTTACCATTCAGAATAGACCATCTTACGTTACCATAATGAAGTAGATGTTTCATGTCCAGATTTTAAGAAAAAAGAGGTTACCATTCTCTCTTGAACATCAAAACGTTGTGAGTAAGCTTATGCTAAAGAATGTCAAACTTTATTATGGCGCTGCCAAATGTTGGCTATTGTAAAACTACACTTTGATTTTCTAGGATTTTCTTATCAAGTTCCTTATCAAATATAACAAAACATTATTAATCTGATTTGACGGACAGCCATCATAAATCTGCACATCGTTAGCATCCATGTGCACCTGAAATTAGGTTGAACAATGGCGCGATCGTTCGGCATATTGCTGAACTTATTGTGTGGGTTGGCCTTGGGAAAAGAAGCATGTGTGTGCGATGACGCTTGACGCTTAATGTTCAACTGAAATAGGAGGAATCCGGCATAAGCAACTCTTCTTGGACATTCCACAACCCAAAGCAAATACATATGTATAAACAACATGAAGTATTGGCCTATATATGTTTGTTAACTTTTTTAACTTGTTCTCAATTTATTCTCAACTTATTTTGCCCCAACGATTTCAATAACTTTTAAGTTGTTTTCTCAACTCTCACTGATTGCCTTGCCCGCTCTCCACTCTCTTCGGCTGCCCCTCTTTTGATAGCCATTTCTCTGCCTACTAACAAGCCGCCTCACGAAATTCTTCCGCAATTTTCACATAACTCAGCTACGTAAGAGAAATAACCATACCCGTACACCGCTCCTCACCACCTCACCACCTCCCATTACCTTTACTCCATTGCTGCCAGTTGGCAATTTTCACGCTCTGCTCTGTTCTAGGCCTGCTTTTTGCGTATCAACATCGTGTGATCTTTTCAAATCTTCAACTGCAACTACCTCGCAGTGGTGCTCCTCCATCTCCACCTCCACCACCACCCGCCACAGCAACGCATGATCATGTTGAGCTTACGCATCATTTAATGGGTTTGCGATTCGTGAAGCAGCAATGGCAGCAGAAGGAGAATGAGTAGGAGGAGGAAGCATCTCAAGATGTGCTGCTCAAAGTTGTTGATGGAAAATCACACAGCCGCTTCTTGCTTCTGCACCCACAGCATACTCCAGTTGCTGTGTGTATGGGTGTGTGTGTGTGTGTTTTGGAGTTGAAGTTGGAGCCGTGACACACGTGATAAAGTTTGTATATTGTCAAGAAACTCAATTAGATTGAACGCGAAGGAGAGGCGGCGGATAAGTGAAGCAGACATCTTTCGGGCCGCGGCCGCCTAGCAGTTAGTAGTCTGCCTGTATGTGTGTAAAAATGTATGTGCGTGCCTTTGTATATGTGCCCCGTGGCTCTTGTCATGGGTTTTGTTTTCTTTCTCTCCGACAAACCTCTCCATTCCGATCAACCAATTCCGCGATATAGTGAATCCTCAGAACATCCAGGGATTTCTTTGCCCTCTTTGATTGTACTAGATGTCGTGACACGCTGACACGTTGGCAACACTCTTAACCAACTGGGCATACAACTTTATCACTTGGCCACAAAATATCTTCAATTGGTTCCATTAAACTTAAGTTGCGGCGGTGCAACAACGCTGCGCGATCATACCGGAGCGGCGTGCACGTTCTACATGAGCTTTGGTGCGGCTGAGCTTCTTGGGACAACGTCTTCGTGCGTTGTGGCCATCGCCGTCATCGTCATCGTCATGATGATCATCATCATCATCGTCATTGCCATTATCAGCGTGCCCAAAATTAACCTGACCAGAGAGCAGAGCGCAGGACGAGAACTAGAGAAAGAGAGAGAGAGAGAGAGAGAGAGACAATGAGGGGGCAACGCAACAACTGCCGCTGCCGCACCATAAATTCTATTGGCGGATCTATCTACACCATTTCTAATTTAGCCTTCTCCTACTCCGGCCTACTTGCACCGCATCCCGCACCACCCGATGATGCAGCTGAGCAGTTCTCAGTTTACGATGTTACCTTTAGTCGTCGTCGCTGGCCAATTTAAGTTTAAGTGCTTTGGTAACAGTTTCGCGCTTTCGAAACTTGAGTCGTGATTTATTTTTTTTCTTTTTATTTTGTTTTTTTTTTTAAGGTTTCTGCGACCGCAAGGTTCTCTGAGCTTTGCGCTGGGCTTCTTTTTTTTCGTTTTGGTATTTTCAAGTGCCGTTTTTCACGCCACGACACGCAATCGCGCTGCGCTGCAAGTAAATTAGGAAAATTGATCTAAATTTTCTTGGGAACCTTTCCATTTTTGGTCTTTGCCTTTGCCTTACTTTAGTTGGTCGCTTGGCAGCATGGGCGGAAGCGGGGTGAGGGCTCCATCAAGCACATGCTAGTGGACGCAGCCATGTATATTATGAGTGTGTTATGGTAACAGATTTCGAATTTAACTGCCAAAGTGACAAGCTGATGTCAGATGTTGATCTTGAAAAGTGAAAGAGTTATATAAAGGCCACCATTTTTTATTAGTTTCTTTAACTCTGTCTCCTTTAAACACTTTCTGAATTTCAATAGAACATCTATACTTACGCATCGAGCAAGTAGATAATGTCGATATATAGTTCATTCATTAACAACATCAAGTATTGGCCTACATATGTTTGGTAGTTTTTAACTTTTTCTCCAATTTATTCTCAGCTTAGTTTGCTCAACGATTTCAATAACTTTTAAGTTGTTTTCTCAATTCTTACTAATAGCCTTGCCTGCTCTCCACTCTCTTCGACTGACTCCTAAAGAAAAATACAACTGATCTCAAAACAAGTAAAAACGCTATAGACGATATTCCAACTATAAGATGCTCGTACTCAGCATTTATTCAATATTTGACACACTCAAAAGTATAAAACAGTGATAGGCCTAGTCCACTGCTATGACCATTGCTTGAGTAGGTAGAAAAAAATCCTTTCTGCCACAGCCGCAGCAAATGTCATGCGACCGCGAATTTGCTATATAAACAAACAAATGAGTGGCTTCAAAATGTTGGGATTTTCCTTTGATTTTGAACTTTGGCTGAGTCAAAAGCAAAAACTGGACAAGGAAAGGGACAGCACCAATACCACAACACGGGTAAGTGTACATATGTACACATTTTGTTTTGGCAGAACGTCTTTAACATGATAAGAACAGCTTTATATATATTTAATTGAATTTCACTTGCTCAATTCCCAACAATGCAAAAATGGCACTAGCAGCGGCTGCTTATATCCCCCTTTCCAGCTTTTAAGCTACAAGCAGGTTCAGGTCACCCATTGAAGCAGCAGCTGCAGCAAGCACAAGTGTTAGTGGGAGGGAGACTGAAGGGTTTTCTGGACACGTAAGGCGACATGAGCAGAAATCTATGAACTAAACTGGGGAACGATCAGGTATCTGTGGTAGACCTGGGAAGTCGGCTATAGTAGATCAGTGTAGTACAATTCGACCTGCACATGACCGTTAAAAAACTAGACCAATCTACTTTCGCAGTTCACAATTGGATTTGCTTTTTGTTCCACAAAGAAAACTTGGTATAAAATACGTAGGATGCATTAAAACTTCCCATCCGAGCTCCCTAAGTTTTATGACGCTATTGATGTGTATGGTCTATCGGCGTCCCTATGTAGCACAACGCCTTTCCTATTGGGCCAATTCTGATCGCTTCTGGTCTAATGCCATCTTCAAACGGGGTAATTGTTGACAATAGAAGTCCAAGTTCAGTGTTTGCCCATATGGAAGTAGCTCAGGGTAGATGAATGCTCTCCAATCCCACCAAATGCACAGCATGGCCTTTCTGGCTTGGATACCGTTTGAGCTGATTCACCATCATCGCTTTTTGTACAGCTTTGCCGTATCCGAGCCATTTTTCATCACCACTCAGCATCCGTTTGAGAAATGGGTCGATTTCAATACGGTTTGCATACTTTCAAGTGTGTCAAATATTCCATAAATGCTGAGTACGAGTGTTCAAATCATATCAAATCTCCAACCTATCAAAGGACTTTCAAGTTTTGGCAACAGAAAAAAGTCTCAGAGAGCCAAATCCGCTGAATATGTTAGCTGCAGAGTGATTGTCGTCTTGTTTTGGCCATTCAAGAGATCCTAAGTGATGCTCATGCGAAGGTTCCTCATGGCCAAAACATTCGAAAACATCCAACAAATCTTCAAATATAATATTCAACCCATATCTGTATATATACATATATCCACATATCTGCCAAATAATTCAATTATGCTTTAGTCGAGGTACACACACACACACACACACACACACACACATCCAGCTGGGCTCCCCAACTCATACTCGTGCTGCCTGTGGCCAAGCAGTCATCGCCTTTTGCCAATTAAAATTCAATAAAAATACATGCAATTCCAATGAAAATGATTCTGGCGCTTTATCACAAAATGGAAAATCTGCAAATCGCGGGGCATGACTAGAAGCAATCAGTACAAGTTCCATGTAAACAGTATCAGCAAGATCCGAAATTGCACAGAGAGAGAGTGAGAGAGAGAGAGAGAGAGAGAGACCACTCTCTGGCAGAGAGTTAAAAATCTGTTGGCCCAGGTCAGCGACAAAGTCAAGTGCAGTCGAAAGCTGGCTCACGTTTCAGGCTCAAGCCGAGCCGATGCCGATGCCAATGCCAGAGCCGGTGTCCAATCTCTGTGCTCATGCTGGAGCTGGAGCTGGAGCTGGTACTGAAGCTAGACTTGGAGTTGGATTGCATGCAAGCTGGAGCTGCTGATGCTGATGCTGCTGCTGCTGTTGCTGCTGCTGCTGGCTGCTCGTTTGCCCGTCACATAATCTGCTCCACATCAAAATTGCTTATTAAACGTGAACCTCAAGGAGCTCTATCTGCGAGGGTAGTGCCAAAAGTTTCTAAACCCTATGGCAATGGTTTTTATATGTATATATATATATCTATCTGGAATCTATATATTACACAGATCAGACAAGGGATTCTAGGGCAGCGTCAGATCAATAATTTAGTCAAATGAAACTTCTGAGAATTGAACGCTAAGAAGCCGTTTTGGCAAATTCCAACTGCAAATGTGTCATTATCAGGGTCAAAGTTTGTATGGGAGTGTAGGTAATTTAGGGCCATGATGAACGCTAAGAAGCCGTTTTGGCAAATTCCAACTGCAAATGTGTCATTATCAGGGTCAAAGTTTGTATGGGAGTGTAGGTAAACTAAGTCACATCTTTGCATCAATTTGAGGTGAAGAGCTCAAATTTTGAATACATGTTGATGAGCCCGGAAAAGTATGATCCAATGGAGAAGTGGGAGTACCATTCCGGTTTCATATGAACACGGATATTCATCATATCTTCGTGCTTTCTTTATCTGGATATATAGCTTAAATTGAAGACAAAGCTATATACTATATACTTGATTACGACTGGAACTAGCCTCGTTTAGCCGAAAGCTGGGGCTGCCTGTTGTTCTTATTACTGTTGTTGTTGTGGGCGCTTCGCAAGTTGCCCGCAGCCTGTGTCCATGGTCATGGTTGTGTTTTTGGTTTTGTTTTTTAGTTTCTTATTTTTATTTTATTTTTCGGTTCGACCTGGACATGGTCATGACTGCGTAGTGGTCGTCGTCGTCGTCGTCGTCGTTGCCAAAACGAATCTGTCGCCGCACATCGTACATTGCCGCCGAATTGTGGGCCTCCACTCACGTTCGGATCACGATTGGCAACACACAAAAACGGTTTCGGGTGCTCAGCTCAAAACATCTTGATATGGAGACGGCTACAGCGGCGGCGCTACAGGCTGCAGCCATCTAGCCAACCAGGCAGCCAGCAGTTGATGATGATGATGACGATGACGATGGGACGATGAGACGATGGGACGATGGGACGACGGAATGAACAACGTGCAAAGCTGCCAATGAACCGATTCCAGCCTCTGGCTTTGATCTTAGATTTCAAACACACAGCTCCGCTCTACCAGTAACTTTTCTATCGTTTGCGCCCTTTGAACTTTTTCTAGCTGATTTTTCCTTTTTTTGTACTTGCTTTTTCGTACAAGGTGCCGCACAGCACTCGAACTCGGCCTCGGACTCGGCCACGGACTACTAGTAGTTGGTCAGTTTTTGCTGAGATTCAGATTGTTCTGCTCAATGGGTTCGATTTGGCATCGGTGAATTGGTAGAAAGCTTGACCGTTGAGAGTTGAGGCTACTTACCAGGAAGCTGTCACGGCAGCGACTCTCCATGGACTTGTCGCATTAGCACCACCTGAAACCTTAAAGTTGGCATAGTCTGATCTCAGCAGCATATCTAGATGTTAACTCTTGACTACACTTGGAAAAAGGAAAGGGAAATAAGATGGCTATGGGCAAAGAAATATATGTAAATATCTCAACTTTCGAACTGAAAACTTGGCGATTGTGAGATGATTCCAAATTTCTGCAGCTTTTACAAATGTGATCCAAATACTCACTCTCCCTTTCTTAATTAGAGCAGTATCTTGCTTCTGCCCTTTGCCCTTGCTACAAGGAAGGCAATACTAACCAAATCAAACTGTCTTTGTCTTGTCTTCCTAATCTAACCGGTTTAGATGAGAACTCCGTATGAGTTCAGAGTTCCAGTTCTCTCCTTCTGCAAAACTCCAACCACTTTCATATTTAACAACATTTTTATTCATTTAACTGCAATTTGTTCAGAACTAACTCAGTCATCAAAGGATCGTTCATCGTCTTCCTTTCCACCAATCAATCCCCTTTGCGTTTGGCCGAACAGTTGACGGCATTCATCTGATTCTCACATGCACGGTAGGCCACACCAAGGCCATAGCCGGCGCCCACCCAAACGGGCCACACACGTCTCCGTAGGAACAAGCAGGAGATGACGGTGCCAATGATCAGGCCGCCGCAGCCCTTGACAATGGCATTTGAAACACAGTAATCCAGATTTTTACCATATTCCTCCTCCACGTAGTACGAGTATGATGAAGGATTATTGTTGGACATTTCTATTTTTAAATTTTATGAATTAAAGACACAGATGAAATGGTTTGTAGATGTTATCTAGATATTTTCAGATATGTAAGCAAAGGCCAACTAGACTTGCTTTTGGATTTTACAATTCTCAAATGGTTCTGGCACTCGAGAACACTAGCGATGTTGATGAGGAAATGAAAGTTTTCAATGAGAGGAAAGATTTTGTAGCATGAAGATGTTAGGATTGACTGCTGATTTGAACCAAGGCAGTTGCCTTGCCTTGTGCCTTATATCGAAACATCTCTTTGTTTATACAATTTTTGGTCTGAAGACCTAGGAGGTCTTACAGGGGCGATCACACTTACTCAAGATCATTATAAGCCTCAGTCTCAACTCAACTCTTTCCCCAAATCGTCAGCTGGTTTCTGCTGTCGACTGCCAACTCCCTCATCTACCCGCCATTCTCTTCGCTCCCCCTTAGCCATCACTTCAGGATGGATCATGAATTTAACTTTAACATCTTTATAGGCTATATGTATTCATGTGTACTCGTTGGCATGCCCCAGAGGCCTGGCACCAAGACACCGTTTCGTGTGCCCCGTTTGCCTCTTGTTGTTGTTGTTGCCACATTAACAACCCGGCTATGGCGCTCTCCACTCTAAGGCAGCAGCCACGCATGGCCAAGATTTTGAGGCAGTTTTTGCCACTTAACCTTTTGGTATCCCAGCATCGAGCGGAGCGGAGTGGCCATGCCTAGCATTTGGCTTCGTGCGTCGTTTGGCAGCGATCACGATCGATTTCTGCCAAAATAGATAATAATCGATAGATATGAGTAGGCGGCAGCGTACCAGAGGCACTTGTGCCCAGCTCAGGCTTGACTCAAGCTTTAGCTCGCATCTCAGTTTCAGTTCAGTTCAGTTCGGTTCGGTTCAGTTTTCAGCACAATCATGTGCAATCTTATCTAGCTATATGGGCAAGCCATGTCCATGTAGTTACATGTGGAGTGAAGGCCCAGTGCCTCCCAGCTTCAGCTTGGGCTGCTCTAAACTTTGGCAATCATCAAGCCGTGGACGGCAGCCGGGTAATCATGTCAGTAAATGAAAGAAGAAAAAGGGAAAGAAAAAATATATACCGCAACATGGATTTTCTTTCTTTGTTTGCTCTACAGGAAATGGTACATTGGCTTTGCCGCAGCGCTGGTCATTATGATCAAGGATCTAGGTTGAGCAAGTGGGAATGCATTTTGGAAAGCTAAAACATGTTGCAAATACACTTAGAAAAAAGAACGTTCTAAAGTAAGTCTCATTTTGATTGAATTTGCAACAAATTGTTCTTGACCATATTCGTTCATAGGGTTCATGATTCCGTTCTGTTGTTCTACATATTTGGTAAATAACTTTTTAGGGTTAGCAGGCTCTAGGTCATTAGCCCTTGAAAACTTATTAGCAGTCCATCGGACCATATGATCTCACAGCCTCAGCAGCCTCGACTCGTGTCATGCAATTTTTCGTTTTGTTTTTTGGCCATTCAACAGCTCCGGAGTGATACTCAAGCGAAGGTTCTTCTGATCAAAATTTAGTAGTGTCGCCTCATGGCCAAAACATCCGAAGAATTGCATGAAAAGAGTCGACTGATTGGACAACATCCTCAGCAACTTTTCTTATGATAATTGGACGATTTTCAGAAACAATTTTCTTCACTGCTTCGATATCTTTTGTTGTTGATGTGCTGGGGCGTCCAGAGCGAGGTTCGTCGTCGTCATCTTGTAAGAGCTTGAGCCCCTTGTAAACATTTGTTTTACTTAGAGCAGAATCTCTTTACGTCATTGTCAACATTTCAGGTGTTTTAGAGCACTTCAATCTATTTTTCACACACAAAATTGGCTCCATTTTTCATTATAATAGAAATTCGCCTACCAAATACATCTAACCTTTTCATCTGTCAGAAACAAACTAAGCATGCTATGTACTTAAAACTGTGAACATAAGTTCAGGACATGTGTACCAGCACAACAGCAACAACAACAAATCGATAATCGAAAAGTCAGCTTACTTTTCGAACAAACCTCGTATATATATTTAGGTTCAGCGCTCGTTGTGTCGCTCACATCCAGTTGGCAGTCGAGAATGCCTGAGTTCCGCTGACAGCTTGGACTGATAAAAATAACAAATTTATTTATTTAAATTTATATCAGCTAAATGAAGAAGACAAAGTTTTTCAGACATGAACAAATTTGCGAGAATAATTAGAAGCGAAAAAAACATTTCTAGTGATTAATAATAAATTTTAAAACAATTTCCTCGCTGGGTTTGTGAGTAGTAGTAGCTTAGTCATGGCTATTGAGCGGGGGAGAGTAGTATTGTTGAGGGGAAGAGGGAGGAATGCTGGTGGCCAAACGTTTCTCAACTTGAAAGTGTTCCTGAATTGATATCAAAGCCTTCTCTAAATGAGCCCAAATCGTTCTTTATGTGATCCCAGAACGTTCCTATATTGACTCCGTTTTGAAATCGAGAAATAAACCAGAAATATTGTGAAGGAAAACATAGCCTTGGTAACGAATTCCTGTCTCTCCTCATAGCTAACGCATTTGACTTCCCCTTGTTGGGTATCTTTCTTCGTCGGCTCTATCTTACCTTATTTCCTTATTTGATTTCTTGTTGTTGTTTTTTTGTTTTTCTTTCCCATAAGAAATGCCGACAACTGTGCTGAGCGTGTTGACGTGTTAAGTGTTTGCCAAACTTGGCCTCTTCTACATCCCCCGCCTAACCACCAGAGCTGCTTAAGACACTTGCTCTCAGGCCTAGGCTATAATTTTCATATAGCCGAAAAAAAAGAAAACTCGAAGCTTAGCTCGCTTAACTCGAAAATTGCAAATTCGGTTGGTTCAATCGAGTCGCGAATCCTTTTCTATAACTGCCTTGGCCATTGCCAGCGCCTCTGCACTGTGTTTAAAGAAATTGTGGGGCTTCATCTGCGGCTCATGGAACAATTTAATGGCTGATTTGTGCAGCTCTATGGGCTGCCTGAGTTGTTCGTCGTAGGTGTGGGATATATATTTTTTTTTTTTGTGGGTGTTGAGAGCGATTTTGCAGTTTGTTGTTTTTTCTTTTTGGCACAGTTATAGGGGCTGACAGTTGGTTCAGTCTAAGGTGCCGATCGGAGGAGGCAGCTTGTAACAGTTTTTGACAATGGCCTGAAATGGATAGCTAAATGAAGATTGGTGGAAACAAAATATATAATAGTCATTCTTGTCACTGATTATTTCAGTCATAAAATATGATAATTCCGTTTCTAGTTTCATCAAGGTGTTCGTTAGAACTCCTTTAACAGCGGAGAGAGAGAAACTTTCTCTCTGCACTTGATTCATGCGTCTTTGAGATCTGCTTTAAGTCTGATTCTTTATTGATAAGGCGCCTTTTATACTTCAATTTGGGCGGCAGTCAGCTATGTACATAAGCATAATTGTGCAACTCAAGGGATTGCGTTACACTGCTAATGAAGCCCCCTTGGTCAGCGTCACTTGGTTCGTGGATATTACGTTGTATCCGTTTGATGGTGAAGTAGGATCTGGTGTTGCACTGTGGTTCCTCCTACAAGAAGCATGTCTATGCAATTGGTCTTAAGGAAGTGCACTTCTCGTTCCCCAGGACAATATGCAGTTAAGTCTCCATTGCTTGGCCAACAACGACGTGAGCAGTTGGGTCATCATCAAGCATCTTCTCCTTCATTACCTCGAGTCGATCCATTTTAGTGTTGGCTTCACTTGGATCAGTAGATGAATCAATTGTATAATTTGGTGAAATATCTAGATCATATAAACGTGTAAGATACATGGGCTTGTCACTGAAATCTCCAGAGATTTGCAGAAATGAATATGTAAACAATTGAAATTTTGGGTTTACTTGTGTACCTTTGTATGAAGCTGGGGAAACAATTAAAGGCTATTAGATGGTTTTCCTTTTTGAACCGTTTTTGAGGTGTTCTGAGAGTTCAACGTTGAAGTCCGCTGATTACTGTGCCTTGAAACGGCGGATATCATTGGTATACGTGGATGCCTCTTCACCATCAGCTTCTAAGCTGGCCAACTGTATTAGATGCACCTGCTTGAGAGGTAGATATTCGAACGGCTTACTCAACTGTTTCAGATGCACACACTTGAGAGGTAGCTTCACGGTCGGCTTATAAGTCTGGCAGCTAAATTTCACTTCTATTGATTCGCTTTTCCTGGACGATATAAGTATACTGTCAAAAATTTCATAGCTTAGCCTCCCATAAAGGAACACACAGACAAACAACCATCTATAAAGATAAACATTGACTTATCATACACAGCTTTATTAAGATTATAATGAAACACAAATTGTAAATTTTTAAGATATCAAGTGGACATAAACAGATCGATTTTCATTTAGAGCTTTTAAAAACCATTCCCATTGCACAGTTTAAGCAGTTCATTTGGCCCAAACTCAAAGCAAATTGGCTTCAACTACTCAGGCTCATAATAAAGACATTTATGGGCCGCGCAGCAAGTTCAGTTGCGGACACGATCATGAGTCCGAGAGTCGAGAGGCCCCAAACAACGAGTGCACCGATTCAATTGTGCGGCATTCAACAATTTTTTGCAATCAGCGGAGGACGCACCAGGGCATGGGCATGGGCATGGGCATGGGCATGGGCATGGGCATGGGCATACAACAACTAGGAACTGGAACTTGAATAATGCGACCAAAACGACACAAAAATCCCTAAGGCCGACGCACGTTTGCCAACTTGTATGTGTGTGTGTATGTGTTTGTGTGTGTGGATTTGGGTGGGTGTCCAAGCACATCGTGCCTGGGCAGAAACAAGCAACAACAACAGCAACAACAACAACTCAATGAGCACATGCAAGTCAAATCCTAAGCCCATAGGCCCGAAAGCCATATGGTCCAGTACACCGCACCACCGCCTTACCTTTCTGCGCCGCATGCACTTTCCGCTATGCCCAATCCTCATCTCCATCTCTCCATCTGTATCTGCTTTGGGTCTTTGGGGCTGGACCAGGTTTGGCTCATTATAGATGCAGCGCCGATTTGTTTTGTTGTCCCCCCATTTGACTTTGAATTGATAGCATCAGGCAACATCGGGCAACGGTCCGCAAGTCCAACAACAGTGAACTGTGATTCCAACTTGCTACTCCGACTGTTGTGGCTGTGGCTGCACCCGCTGGCTGCCCACAGTTGGCCAGGCAGTTTGCCTGCATTTAAGATATAAATGTATCTGAACAATTGAGTTTGCAGTGCATGCGCATGCGCAGCTCAAATATTTTAGTTTCGCATAAACTTTGCATAGTTTTTCCAGTTGCTGGCACAGTGGTCAAAAAGCCATCGAAAATATTAGAAGGAAAGTGAAGAATATATATATAGAAATGTTGTACGTTTTGCAATTCCCAAATAGTTTGTTCCTGTGTGAGCGAAAAGCTTCCGATAAAGAAACTGTGGCTAAACTTGAAACAGTTTCACAAGCTTAGCGGAATGCGCTAGAGGTGAGTGTAGCGCGAAGCAAAGAATATAGATTTTAGAAACTGAAACTTCACGAATGTTGATTTTTTATTCCGAAGCTCCAATAATATTGCCTTATATTCTCCATTTATAGCTGATCCTTTTCCAACTAGTTATTATAGCAGATACCAAATATTTCTTAAGAAAAGGTTGCCCTCATCTTGAGAACCTACAAAAGCAACGTCGAACTCCAAAATCTTACTCTAATGAAGGTCTTTATGGTAAAGTGGATTCATGTATTCAAGATTCAAAGGAACTTATTCCTCAGAGTCTGATATTTGGTGAGAAACTTGAATCAGCAGTAAAAAATTACAATTGACTATCAATTTTGCAATGAAAAGAGAAACTTTCAGTCTCTTAGCCCTTAATGTTTGAGCTGTGCATTGTTTGCCAGTCTTATAATTAACGCCAGCCAGCTTGAATAAGCGTGTTTCTGTCTTCCTCCCACTAACATGTGCTTGCTGCTGTTTGAATGGATGAACTGACCTAGCTCGTAGCTTAAGAGGTGGAAGGTGGATATAAGCAGCCGCTGCTAGTGCCCTTTGCATTGTTGGGATATGAGCAAGTGAAATTGAATCAAATAAATTTAAGGCTGTTCGTATTATTCTTGCTATTTATGATAAGGACGAAACAAAATCTGTAGATATATATACATTTTCCTCAAACGGGTTGCTATAAGGACAGGAAATTCAGGTGAGGGTAGGTGTAGCACTCGAATTGCTGCTGTCCCTTTCCTTGTCCAGTTTTCACTTTTGACTCAGTCAACGTACAAAGTCAAAGGAAAATCCCAATATTTTAGAGGTACTCATTTTAAAGGTGACATTTGCTGCGGCTGTGGAAAGAAGGGTTTTTATTCGAATTAAACCAAATTTGGAAAATGTCAGTGTTAAAAGCCTCCACATATGCTGGCCGAGTTTCAACCGGATCTGCAAGGTTATGTAAGCTTCGGTTAACCAAAGTCAACCTTCCTTTCTTGTTTTTTAGAACATTCTTTTGAACCACTGTGGGAACATGTGTATATGTCTGAGTCTTTAGAACTCCACCTTTTCTCGCTCTTACTAAACGCCCCAAAACTTTAGCTGCAACCCACTTGCTGCGTGCGCTGTTGTTGTTGTTGTCCACGCACTCGTCTTTTCGACTAAGGCCTCTTCTTAGCTGTTCTTGTTGTTTGCTGTTGCTGTTGTTGTTGTTGTTGCTGTAGCTGTTGCTGTCGAGGCCCCGTCGGCTGTTTAGCTGCGCATTTTTATTTAACATATCATTTAAAATTCATGTAAAACACATGTAGCTATAGAGAGCTATAGCTTTAGCCTGAATCTGGAGGCTCAGGACTGAAGTCGTAGACGAAGTCTGAGAGACTGTGACTGTGCCTCAGCCTGTGCCCGAGCCTGAGCCTGAGCCTGAGCCGCCCTGCTTTGCATACCGTTGGCATAAAGTACACATTCGGTTACCAGTCCAGAGGCACATTGGACATGGTCTCTATGGATGGCTCACCGCCTATATCGACATCACACCCAAGCGCCAGCAGCGAAACCGTTTGCACTGAAAGGAAATCCACTCAAACTTGTGTTTTTAGGATGTCTAGCATATGTGCAAGTGTTCCACATTCCACATTCCAAGAGGAATCTACATTTTGGTCACTGCTTTTATATGTGATTCACAGAGCAGAAAAGACATTGAATATTATGAAAAGATGATTAAGTAATATCATGCACAACCCAGTTAATACCTCTAGTTGTGCATGGAGATGATGCACACTTGCACAGTTGCTAGATATCATGAACATGGACATCTAAACATGGCTTATGATGATGCTTTTCCCAAACAGTGCATCATATTAACATTTGTTCTCGATTTTGTCATATTTCTCTTACGAATTTTCCCAAACGCCGCCTTAGTAAGCATGTATGTCCGAAACATTAATTTGTGTGAAAACTTCAGCATCCTAAGTCTTATGGTTTCACCTATGCATTAATGTCTAGGACGGAACCACATTCCATCTCTAGAAACATCTCTATAAATCGATGAATCATTTCCTGATTGTAAAATTTTGCTTATCAGAATCCAGGCATGACTTTTTATAGTAATTCAACAGGTCATAGTGCCTTTTTTCGCTCAGTGTAGTCTTGATGTCCAAACCCAGCTAGCTGTGGGCTTTTTTTGCGCATTCATAAGCGAGTCGCCTCTGAGTCTTCCCCGTTTCCGCCCATCAGCAGCATCCACTCCAGCTTCAACTTCCAACTGCAGGCTCGTGTATCTGCCGTCGCATATCTTATGGCTGTTGGAATGAAGATGTCGCTTGTTGCATGTTGCATTTAATTTGTAAACAAAGTCTTTAGTTTATGACTGCCGCATGATTTTAGCATATCTAGGTTTTAGAGGCTTTCCTTCCTTTTTTTTGTTTCTGCTAGAAAAATTTGTAAACAATTCACTTTTCGCCCACATTTGCATATGAGGGCGCGCGCACAGCGCACCTCGCTTCCGAGGTTCGGGTTGCCATTGTTGCTTATGGCGTGGCTATTCCATCAATGTGCTTAGGCTGACCTTTAACAAATCACCCAGAACAAGGACTTGACTTGACTTGACTTGACTTGGCCCAAAACACACAGCCGCAATTTATAACACTTTTTGTTCTTGAAGATTGTCAAAGCGGGGGCAATTTAACGAGCCTTGGCTACGGCTTGACACTGACGACTTTTCATCAAAAAGGAAAAAAATCTTCTGCTCCTGCTCCTGCTGTGGCATGGTTGCTCATCATCAGCAGCAGCAGCAGCAGCAGCAGGATGCGGATGCGGATGCGGCGAGTGTTGCGCCCGAAAAAGCCATCAAAAAGCACGTAAAACTGCAACAAGCTGAAGCTTTAGATTACCTGCTTTATGGCAATGCAACGACGCCAGGATGCCCTGGCCTGAAATATCCGAAGAAATACGCTTCACTATAAAAAGCTTAAGGTCAGAATGCTGTGAGTGAACGCAGCAACCAAGAGTGGTTTGCTCGATTCCGTACCGGAAATTTCAATGTAAAAGATGCACCCCGCAGGGATCGACCTGTCACTGAAATTGTCGACTAAATTTTGCAACTGATGAAGCTGTCTGGAGATAGCGGAGGCCTTAAACTTCAACCATATGATAGCTGGGAATCATCTAAAAGAACATTCTTCTCAACCATCAGTGTAACGCTGCTGAAACGTAACGAAATGGAACCATTTTTTAAGCGAACGGAAAATTACTTAAGAGAATAACCAACGCAAGCGATCACGGTCAAAGTCCTGCGAGCTTCCACAAACGAGTTCAAGGCCTGGATTGACGATGGCAAATAAGGTTACGATGAGAGTGTGATGGGATTGGAAAGGTATTGTATATTATGACCTGCTGGAACCGGGCGAAGCTTGACCGTTTAAATGAAGCTATTAAGAAGGAGAGATCAGAATTGACACACAGAAAGAGAGTTGTCTTCCTTCATGACAATGCTATGCCACACATATCTAACATAACCCAGAAGAAATTGTTTGGGTCAGTTCTGGTCATTTTAGGTAAAACATTATTATAGGTCTAGAAAGAAAGCTTAATCAAACGTTTAGTATTCTAGGGAACACTTATCCCTCCAAATCGAAACACTCTTCCATTGCAAACCATCAAAACAGAACAGGGTATTATAAAGATGGGCCAAATGTCATACTATATTCTGCACTTGTCTGCCTTTTGGATTTTTATGTACATCTTCCGTGGAGCTGGGTGGGGGGAGGATGGGGCGCGAAGGAAGCGGCTTTAAAATAAAACTACAGCCGCCAAGCACATGAATAATGCAAAATGCCCAAGATGATGATAAAGCAGAAGAAGAAGAAGAAGAAGAAGCAGAAGCAGTAGGAAAATGCAACCGCCGATGCCGCCAACTACCGTAGAGAACCGCAGCTGGTCTTAATGTGCCATAACTCACACAGACAATAAGCAAACTGCCCCCACACAAAAAAGAACCCATCCACCCCCCTTCCACCTCGCTCCACTAGATCAGGCGACATGAATGGTTAAAGGCGCAACCAATATGACCGCCCGTCACTCATTAAGCCGCCGTCGTTGACAACGATGCCGCTGTCAAGTCGCTGTGTGTACTTATATTGTCATACCTTGGATATAGGGTGCCTCAGAATGCAAGGGCGACATAATTGAGATGGTAATGATGCAGATCATAGGATCAAATTATAGGATCTGGGAGATCAACTCGGCACTACTATTGTACCGGCGCTTGCACTAGTTCCTGTGTGAACTCCCCCGCTACTAAATATGCAGCTACTCAGCTCAGTCAACTAGTGCTGAGTTAGAAACCCTGGCGCAATGGCTAGCTGAAGTCGTAAGCGAAGATAACTATGATAAACGATAAGCGAGATAAGTGGGAAAGCGTTCTAACGTTTTGTTGTAGACAATCACATACCTCTACCTGTGGCAGAAGCAAAACCACTCTTATTTTTGTTGGCACTCAAACTACCGCAATACTCACTCAACAACTCACACCACCAATCACTCATACACCGCCACAAACACCGCATATACCAGTAGTTGACTGACAGACGGAACCATTTCCGACTCCATAAAGTATATATATTCCCGTCCTTCCGTGCGTCTGTTCGTCCGTCTGGATGTATACAAATCTATATTTCGGAGACTATAAGAGCTAGAGTTACCAAATTCCCCTAGCATATAGACAGGTCAAGAGTGTTTTAAAATGTGCACAACTCCCACAATTTCAACTATATTTTTGGTATTTGTAGTAAATCTAAAAAACTCTTTTCGGTTTGTTTTCGCAAGCTCGAGGTCAAGTGAGTGTGGAAACGCCAACGGTTAACTCTCAACTTTTATGTTGAAGACCAACGGACAGCCAAACTTGAGCCGCTTCTCACCATGTAACAGCAATCGACAAGTAGTAACATAATTTATCAATTCGCTGCGTTTCGGAGAAGCCAGTTCTCCTCATCAGTAACCATTATCAAGCACAATTGACAACAATTTAACTGAACCCTACAACTTAATAGCCTCTGTTTAACTGCCGATACACAGAAGAGGGACTTTTGGATTGCAAACGCCACTTATTTTGCGTAATTGAGTTAAAACTCTCATAAAATAAAATCTAGCTAGATCTTAAGGGGGTTTACTTTTACAGCTTCAATGAATGTTGGTAACACCCTTTATATGTTATTGCACATGGCTGTATATAAATATAGCCGGCGGTTATTTGCGGCTCAGGAAATTACGATTTTTCATTTTCGGCTAGCGCTAAAAATATTTTGTCCAATTTTTTGTTGTCTTCTATTTATGCCTCGCTTTGTTTTTATTTTGTTTCTGTTTGTTGATGTTTTGCCAAAATAATTAACATGAAGGCAGGCAGGGCTAGCTTCTTGTTGCAAGCACAAAACCATTCATTCACCATCATCATCCTCACCATCATCGTCCATCTAACCGGCGTCAGCCTAGCCCAACCATCCATCAGTTGTCAGTCATCAGTCGCTTCTGCCGCTGCCTTGAGGCATTTCTCTTGTTGTTGTTGTTGTTATTTTTGGCGACTCGCCTCCTCTAAGCAACGCCAGCGCCATATTTTGATATGCAAGCAACAATTTTCGTCATCCTCTGATTATTTTTTTTCCCCCGCCTAGACCCTGAGAGCCTCAGCACCCACCGTCGTCTTCCTCAGCCAACGCTGGTCATAAGAAATATGCACTTCATTTTTAGCTTGATTGCAAGTTTTGGTGACAAGCTCGGGCTTGTCTTGCCTTGGCTTGGCTTGGGTTGGCACATGTGCACATAATATTTTAGTGGCTTTTCATTTAAGGCTTAAGTCCGCCACCACCCTGGCCCGCCCTTTGGCACAGCCAAGCTGCCAAGAATGCCCCTGGCCCTGGCCGTTTACAGTTATTTGTTTGATATGCATTTAAATTTTTAATGGCGCCCGAAAGTAGGCAACAGTACTTTCTCAGCTTTTACTACTTCTTTGGGACACTTGTGCTAATTAAAATGGAAAGAGGGCGGGCGCAGGCTGGGGCTAAAAGCTGATCTGAGTTTAAATTCGCATTGTCTTAGCCGTAAAGTCAAGAACATAACAATAGAGGAAACCCTAAGGAGTTCTGCAATTTTGAAGAATCAAATTAAAGAACATTATTCATCTAAGTTTTCAACGCTTCAGTTATTTTAGATGCTTTGGAAATTTCATTGATTTATGCTTCCATTTTCAATTACTTAAAGTCATTTTTCTAACATTTGATACATATTACCCCAGGTAACAGCCAAATCTGGAACCAAACTCATATATAGTATGAGAAAAAGCGATTTAAATAGATGCTTTTCTTATGTTTTTCTTTTTGTACTTTCATGTTTATTATTAATCTTCGTCAAAGGTTTTAGTCTGAGAAATCTATGGAGACACGGCTGAGGTGTTGCGATAACAAATTCACTCATAAAAATCGTTTGTTTGGATGCAGGTCACAAATGTGCATGGTAAAAACGCTTATTTTTGCGCATTAAAAAAAATCGTATTGGGAAAATTAGCAAAATTACCAAAAGCAGAAAACATGAAGTATCGTGGTAATAAAAATGCATCAATTCGATATTGAAACCTTTAAAATGCTGTAATTTCGCCGTCTCTAAATCGATTTCATTTACTTTTTTTCATTTCCTTAGTTCAGAATATCAGTATCGTATTTTAAGATATACAAAGCTTACCTTGACTTAGATATATTTAGAATATATGCACATATGTATGCAAATAAGAGCACTCTTCCCACAAAATGTTTCAACTGCAAACACTATGTAAATGTACTCTAGGCTCTTTTGAATAACTAACAATATACAATTTTAAGCTCCCGCGCCAAAACATTTAGCAAGTGTGACCTTCGTTGTGCAAGATCTGGTCACTCTATGGGACACGGACAGCTAAAGAAAGCTAATAAATATCGTCAAAGCAGGCGATATCTTTGTCAGCTTACAACTATCGTTATGTATTGCATGTGGCCAAGCCGCTGAACGGTTACACTAAAACTTTGTTTACTCTGGGCATAAAATTGTATAAACTTGAAACGGCGACGAATAACCAAAAACAGCGTGTAAATATGAAGCATAAGGACATACTCATATAAGGGCCTACACGTAGCAGCTTTCTACAATGCCTCCATTGTGGTCTTGACTGAATCACTTGCTAAACTCCTAGCTTTAGCTTGCCTACAAGCAGCAACTTTCTACAATGTTGGGTATAAAATATGTGAATTCAGTGAGATTTGTTTCCACCGCTAACCAACTGTAAATGTTTTGCAGATGGGAACAGGAGCACATGCCCAGCCTTTGTCCATCAGCAGAAGGCTAGCAAGCTGAGCGTTTAAGCTGCCAAAACTAACCACCAAGCGCCATTCCTACATACAGCAGAGCCAAAGCCTTTTAATGCCGCACGTCCGGAGTCAAGCATCAGCAGCACCAGTCCTTGATGATGACGCAATAAGCGAATCACTTGCGAAACTCCTGGCTGTAGCTTGCCTACAATCAGCAAATTTCTACAATGTGGTCTTGGGTATAAAATATGTGTATTCAGTGAGATTCGTTTCCACCGCTAACCAACTGTAAATGTTTTGCAGATGGGAACAGGAGCCCAGCCTTTGTCCATCAGCAGAAGGCTAGCAAGCTGAGCGTTTAAGCTGCCAAAACTAACCACCAAGCGCCATTCCTACATACAGCAGAGCCAAAGCCTTTTAATGCCGCACGTCCGGAGTCAAGCATCAGCAGCCCCAGTCCTTGATGATGACGCAATAAACGAATCACTTGCGAAACTCCTGGCTGTAGCTTGCCTACAATCAGCAAATTTCTACAATGTGGTCTTGGGTATAAAATATGTGAATTCAGTGTGATTTGTTTCCACCGCTAATTAACTGTAAATGTTTTGCAGATGAGAGCAGGAGCACATACCCAGCCTTTGTCTATCAGCAGAAGGTTAGCTAGCGGAGCGTTTAAGCTGCCAAAGCTAACCAAACAAGCGCCATTTTTACATTGATACAGCAGAGCCAGAACCATTTACTGCCGCACGTCCGGAGTCAAGCAGCAGTAGGTAACACTAGTCCACGATGATGAAGCATTGAGCGAATCATGAGAAACTCCTGGCTTTAGCTTGCCTACAATCAGCAACTTTCTACAATGTGGTCTTGGGTATAAAATATGTGTATTCAGTGAGATTCGTTTCCACCGCTAACCAACTGTAAATGTTTTGTAGAGACAAGCAATAGCAAATACCCAGCCTTTGTCTATCAGCAGAAGGTTAGCTAGCGGAGCTGCCAAAGCTAACCACCAAGCGCCATTTCTACATTGATACAGCAGAGGCAGAACCATTTACTGCCGCACGTCCGGAGTCAAGAAGCAGTAGCACCAGTCCACGATGATGACGCCGACTTCACTTGAGAAACTCCTCGCTGTAGCCTACAAGCAGCAGCTTTCTACAATGTGGTCTTGGGTATAAAATATGTGTATTCAGTGAGATTCGTTTCCACCGCTAACCAACTGTAAATGTTTTGTAGGGACAAGCAGGAGCACATACCCACCCTTTGTCTATCAGGAGAAGCTTAGCTAACGGAGCGTTTAAGCTGCCAAAGCTAACCACCAAGCGTCATTTCTACATTGATACAGCAGAGCTAGAAACATTTACTGCCGCACGTCCAGAGTCAAGCAGCAGTAGCACCAGTCCACGATGATGACACATTGAGCGAATCACTTGGGAAACTCCTGGCTTTAGCTTGCCTACAAGCAGCAACTTTCTACAATGTTGGGTATGAAATATGTGTATTCAGTGAGATTCGTTTCCACCGCTAACCAACTGTGAATGTTTTGCAGATGGGAGCAGGACCACATGCCCAGCCTTTGCCTATCAGCAGAAGGTTAGCTAGCGAAGCGTTTAAGCTGCTAAAGCTAACCACCATCATGGACTGATTTGAATGTTTGATTGGCCATATTCACTCCAAAGCAACCCTGCATGCTTCATGGATCCAGCTTACACATTTCAGCCATTCAAGGACAATGCATCTTCTTGGAAAATAATTGTAAAGGTTCCTAAATGCTCTAATATTACAAATTCGAGTCGATATAGATATGTCTGTCTGTTTCTATAACATTCGCAAAAGATTGCAATGGTATATTTATATTATCAGGAAGACTTTTAAAATGCAGACAACGACATTTGGTCAGACTAAGTAATCACTATAGAGGTACAGGGTATTATAATTTTATCACGATATTCGTAACGCATAGAAAGAGGCATATTCGCCCGAAAAAGTATATGTATTCTTCATCAGCAAGAGCCAAATTTATTAAGTCTCTTAGAAGCCTCTACGTCTGATGACCAAAGTTGATCCAGGTCGGATCACTATATCATATAGCTCCCATATAACCGATCGATTCGGAAGAAACTCTTAGTACAGAAAATGGATTATTTCTTATCCAAATTGAACCAAATTTGCTAAATATCCGTTTTAGACGCCTCAGATGTCTTAACAGCTACATGGCTGAAATTTTAGTTTGAGTTCAAATTAAATCCGTGTCGGACAACTATATCTTATAGCTGTCATAAAACTGACTGTTTCGGAATGAACATTAAGTAGAATAACTTTGGGTTTCTTTTGTCAGCATTCAACCAAATTTTCTATGCTTCCGTTTTGGTGACTCCCTCATCTGAAATAATTTAATATTCAGATCGAAACCAATATCTTATAGCTGTCATATAACATTCTGATTCAAAATGAACACTTCGTATATTACACTTTTTGTTTCATTTTAACCGATTCTAACGAAATTTAGTTTGGTATAGTATAGTGACTTATTTTGAAGGACGTGTATTCTTCTAAGCTGGGTTTTGGCACAGGGTTCCCAGATTGGTAGGGCGAACCTAAAGACAGTGGCAATCACCTGCTTGTAATCACCTTAGAGCCAACGGCTCCTCCCGTTTAACTTCAAACTTATCGCTGTCACATGCTGCCTATAAGATAGCTTCTTGTGAAGGTGGACTCCAAGGTAGCAGTGCGAGTCCTTGAGAGTGATTGGAGTGCTTAATATAGTTGGGGTTTCGCATGGTTTCTTGCACAGTGAATGTACTATTACAGCAGATTTATGCGCGCTGATGGTTACACACAACCTTTTGGTCCATGTGGCCACCGCATCTGCCTTTTTTTCGGCTTGTTAATCGCTTTGTTATCTATATCATATAGCTCATATATTAGTACCATCACTTTCTACTTTTCATTAAAATCTAACCAAATTTGGTGTGTCTTGATTTGAGCAGCCCCACATCCACTTGTCAATTAGATCCGAATCGGATCACTATATCATATGTCGCTCATACAACCGATTGCTCCGGAATGAACACTTAATAGCATAACTTTTCTGTTTTTCATCCAAATCAAACCCAACAAAATTCCCATCACTTTCCAAACCCTTAAACTGGCATAGCTGCATTAATTTGGCATCGTTTTGGGGATTTCAGTATTATCTAGTGTTATTAAAAGACATTATTAAGACCAACTGTTTCGCCATTATTATTTAAAGTGTGTAGTACAAAGTTTTTCAATTTTAAATGAACATTTTTATATATATAAAACAGAATTATTTTGAGTATGGTTTTACAATTTCAAGGTGAATGCCGAAGCCTCTTGGTGGAATTTTGTAAGTGGAATTTTGTGGAAAAGTTATTAGAGCATTTTTACCAATGATTTGTATGAAGCTGTCTGGAAATCAATAGCCATTTCAAGGTATTCAAATAACAAAAGAAGAGAAACGAATCAAAATGATTTCGTCAGTCGAATGAATTAATTTGAATGAGCTACGGCGAAATGTACTAGTTAAAGAAAAATGTTGAAAATACATTTTGTGTAACTAATATATACGATCTGTGTGATGTGTATGAATTGTATGTAGAGTTCTTGTCAACGCTGTTGCCATCGTATCTGTTAGAGCTGTCGGAGCGATTTGAGTTACCACAGCTGCTGGGAACTGCTACTATATGTTGGTGAACTCTTTGTAGTTGGCCTTAAGTTGGTTGGCGGCTACGTCATCTTGATCTTTTTGGGTGAAGCTACTACATCCTCCTCCTCACTAGACTCTGAGAGATCGGGGGTCTTTATATTGGGGTCATCTGGAAGTGGTGTAAGCACGCGCGTTGGTTTCACGTTTCCGCAGAACCAAGTGTGGTCTGTTCTATATTTTATTCCATATGGATTGCTGTTCTTGAAGACATCCCGTGGAGCTACTACCTCTTCCTCTTCGCTGGTATCAGACAGATTGTGGCCTCGCATATTGAGGTCATATAGAGGTGGTTTAACCACGCGAACTGATGTAATGGTTTCGTTTAAATGCAACTGAGTGTCATCTGTTTTCGAAGTTTTTTGAAATTTTATGCCACTCGGATTGCCGTTCTTGAAGAGATCGCATGCTTCTTTCGTGTCCTTCTTGAGTATGTTCAGAGTATCCTTGTCGCACCCCTCGACATACAAAATCACCCCCTCAGTCGAAGTTAACTTGCGGCATTCCAAATGGTGTATCTTTCGCGTGATTTCGCGTTGCATTCCCTCAGGCAGGCGTCCTAATTGTTCCCATATGCGCTTAGTCTGGACCCTGGTCAGTCGTTTGTGCTTGCCGGCGCTTAAAAAGTCCGGCATTTTCGGTAGTTTTATACCACGCAATTCGCTTTTTGTTATACGTAGACGTCCACTGCGTGGCAAAGAACTTTTGAGAAAACGAGTCTGGTTGTTGCTGTAAAAGTTCGACTGAATAGGAACAGTAGAATCTGTGATTGCCTGTTGATCGGAGATGTCCTGCACTTCCGTGTCAAATTGAACTGCTTCGGGCACATCCATCTCATGCTGGGCAGGTGCTTTTTTTGGCTTTGCCTTTAAAAATTTGGATTTGCACGACGGGAGATGCCCAATCACCGACTCGTAGATCGTGTGCACTGGCTTGACCGTTGTCTCGAAAATTTCATTGACATGGGAACGAAATTGTTCGAACGATTTGAAAAACTTCTTCCTATTCAGCTTTTTCAAAACCTCTTCCCACTTGAGAGTAAAGAAATTTCGCAATGTCACGTCTTTGATGTTGTTGGTGATTACTTTCAGCTTCTCTAGGTACTCCCGACAATTCTGATCCATGGCATCATCGACACCGCTATGTATCTGCTCTACACATGGTGGGTCTCTATTGCTCGGCAGCTCCAAGCCCTTGGGCATCTTTTTTAGTCTCTTCAGAAAAAAGTCCTGCAGCCGCTGACCCTGGCAGAATACCTCTTGTCCCGGCTCATTGAATTTGAAGCAATTGCTTAGTATCAGCCAGAAATCTTGAATAGCTTCATCCACCGTCCGGTAAAAATTATTTTGCACCCGCTGCATTATAGTCCCCAAGTCCATCGGGTGCTCAATGATTGAAAAGTAACTGGGAATGTTCAGGGCCGCAGTGTCAACTGGTTCAAGGAAATCAACGGCGAACGACTTAACCATCACCTCCTCTAGAATTTGTTTCTCGAAATAGTGCAATTTATTGGTATAGATGCCGCTACGGCCAGGCGGGGGGAATACCTCCGGCTGCACGCGAGTTGGTATCTTCGGCCTGATAATCAAAGGCTGCAAAATGGCGAAGCCGAACGCGTGGTCAGGTCAGCATCAATTATTCAACCCGAACCCGAAATCACTTACCGTGACGGAGCGCCTATTGCGCAAACTCGAACGTGTATATACCATGTTTGCCTGTACCCTGTTTGCACTTCGAAGGAGTTTACAAAACTTGAAGGAGTCACAAATCACAATCAAATCACAAATCACAAGAAAAAAAACGTTTCGCTTTAATTTCGGTCGACTGTTCTCTACTTTTTTTTATTTCCGACTGACAAATGTCAATGGCAATGCCACGTACTTTGATTTGTACTGCGTTTGCCAACACTGTCCCTGACAAATGTCAATGGCAATGCCACGTCCTTTGATTTGTACTGCGTTTGCCAACACTGCCTCCGGTGAGACACATGTTAACCACACTAAAACTTATATCCACATTCAAGGCAATGTTAAGGTGCTGTCACACGGACCTATTCTCGACATTCACAGAAAGGTTGCAACATTCGACACACTCGTAGGGCGATATATCGCACAACTGTCGCTTGAATGTTAAAACTTACATACCGTTATATGTCTTGATATGGGAGCTATATATTGTAGTAGTCCAATCTACAGCAAATAAGCTGAAGGTAAAAATAAGAAGTCGATAGCTTCAAAACTGAGAGAGAAGTTCGCATAGACTGAGACGGAAAGATGAACAGACTTCTTTTGCTGTAAGCTGCAAATGTCAAAATCGTCCAGATCGGACCACTATATCATATAGCTCCCTCCCTTCGTCCCTCCGACCGACTCGGAATGAATTATTACATATACATTGACTTTTACATATACATTGGTTGTTTTTTACCCAAACTGAACCAAAACTGGTAAATCTCAGTCTTAGAAGTCTCTACGTTTGCTGACCAAAGTTGATACAGATCAGATCATTATATCACATAGCTCCCATATAAAAGACGCATTTGGAAGAAACGCTTATTTTACCGGATTCGCAGTTTTTTTGTTGTTGCTTTGTTTTTGTTCGAAAATCGATTGCGCGTCTTCTATCAGTTGTGCTGATTGGCTTTGTTGATCAACGGATCAGCGGATGCATAGGAACAGTGACAGCGTCAGCATTTGGCAAGTTTGATGAACTCTATTGTTTGTTGTAATGTTATTAGTTGTTGTTGTTATTGTTTGCCAACAGTTGCCTGTTGGAACTTACATAATAAGTTGAACACAAATCAAAGCGTAAGGAAATGTTTGGAAAATGTAGAATAGAACTCAACAGAAGCTTCTTGAAATTTTCTAGCTAAGCAATTGTACAAAGCCAAAGTCTACGCTCTCAGCTGAGGTAAAACCTTCGATTGGGTCTAAAACTGAATACCCAAAAATACTGATAGATATATATTTTTATGATAACCTCAGATCTTTCTAGCTCAATATTGCATCATATTTAATACTTTTATGCTTACCAAATCATTTTTTGTTAAGAGAGAAGAGAGACATTGCTTTCATTCAAAACATTCTTAGCCGGTGCGGTTTGAGTATCCGCTGAATGAAAGGTGAATTTGTTAACTGGCGGCTGGGGTACATATGCAAAAGGGATATTAATTGCAAAGGCGAAGCGATATTCAGTGTTGGGAAATTCAAGCCAATACGTTTATTTTCAAATTGTATAGAAATTGGATGAAAGGATTTGCGTCTCTTATTACTAAGATAAAGACAAACTTAAAGGTTTCTAGATTGATTTTGAAGCCGTGAAGCCTTTTTGAGGTGTTTTGAGGGTTCAGCAATCAGACAGCGAGATTTGGAACCATCCACCTCACATCCAAATGAAGAGTTTACACAAAATTTCTAGAGCTTTTTTGTGACCACCATCAATATTTGTTCTTGAAACTTGATATACATACATATGTACATATGTACAATTTCCAGATATTTTTTATACATTAATGCAACCATATGTCCTGAATTAAGCAGCTTGCAAGCTTCCCATCCCACTAGCAATAAAGGTAGCCCATATTATCCACCACTATGGTTGCGCCTATAACAAACCTGTCGCAAACTCTCTTTAATATTTGTAGTATCGGTCTGTACCGACTGAATTAAACTTATATTTATTACTTAATATCAGAGTTTTGAGTTCGTCATCCCAGACTTTTACTCTTCATAAGAGGTCCTACGCGCTTTTTGCACTTTTGGCTTGGCCACATTTCAGTGATATTAAGAATGCAACTGATGGACTTCAAATGTTCTGTACTCCTTGTCCGGTATTGGGAAGCGCTAAGTCTGCTTACTACAGCAAGAACATAATCCAATTATCCGAAAGATTCATGTGTGGTTTTAAGTCGAAACTAGGTCCACATATAAACGGTATTTTCAATAGTTGTGAAAATTCATGTTGCTGAGATAGCTCTGCTTTATTCAAATGACAACTTGCATCACAGTTACAGAGGAAGAGCGAGGTTGGGATCCAGGACAGAGAGAGAGAGAGTTCGATGGCAGACACTTACCCTGCAGCTGTTGATTGAATAGCGCCGTCAGTCCATGGCCTACATCCACGCTCTTCTTGAGTACGACATACTTACCAGAAGGTAAAAGAGCATTCCTTTGAGCTAACGGTACCATAGATTAACAGTTAATCAAGTATTAGAGGATAAAGGTGCATTCTCAAACCAAAAGTAACATTATAAACTTTTCCTAATGAATAGAAAATTGACCTAAAAAAGGGTCTTGGGCTGCTATGAGGTTTCATTAAAGCCGTTTGGATTTTCCGCAGTTAGAACATTTTTATCTCAAGTTTCCTCCGACGCGTTTCGGCAACTCTGTCGCCTTCTTCAGGGAGTCTGTTTATCGAAATCAAAAGGAAAATAGTGGAAATTAAATACAAAATATTTTCTTTTTAATTGCAAATTTTATTTTGAAAACGAATCGTAAACTAGATAATCGATGAGGAAGGAAATTGCATTTTCATTTTTCAATATCTTTTGCTTGAAATGGATCTTGGGTCATTCGCATGAGGGTTGTGCGTGGCCGGCTGGAGTTTATAGGGATGATGGAGTGCGCTTAGTGGCGCTGCTGCTGGGACCTCCAGGCATCGTGAACGGCATGGAAGCCGGACTGGGTCTGGGCGGGGGTGTTACGGCCGAAGGGGCTCTTGGCGTTGACCTGGAGCATGTAGTCACCGACGATGTCGAAGGTGGTGGCGATGCCCATGTAGGTGCGCTTGCCATAGCCCTTGTTCTGCTTGTACTCCTCGTACGAGCTGGCGGCCACGGCGGGGAAGTTGCGCTCATTGCCGGGACGGACGGACTCGGCGAAGTAGCGGGTGGCGCGCAGGGCAGCCTCCACAACGTTGTCGGCGCCGGGGACACCAGCGGCTGGGCCGTTGGGGTAGAAGTCAACATCGCCGGTGCGGATCTTGGTGCCCATGCCGTAGGCAGAGGTGTGGATGGCATCAACGAAGTCGGCATCACCGCGGGCCAGGCCGGTCAGACGGTGCTCGGGGGTGCCATAGATGCGGGCGGGGTCCAGGCCGGTGATGCGGCGCAGCTTGTGTCCGGTGACGCGGGTGTACTGGCGGCCAGCAGCGCCGGCAACATGGGCAGCTGGGCCCTGACCAATCAGATGGATGATCTCCTGGGGCACGTTCACCTCGTTGGTCAGCTTAACCAGGCGGTTGCCGATGATCTCGCCAATGCGCTCCACATCAAGGGAGGCGTACTCCTCGAAGTTCTTCATGTTATCGCCGAGAGTGATCACGATGAGGTCGCCGGTCTTGGTGTCATCCTGTTCGTCGTTCTGCTTGCGACGGCGCTGCTGCTCCTCGCTGCTGTCCTTCTCATTGCTCTGGCCGGAGTAAGGTTGGAGGTTGTAGCGCTGCTCGTAGGCCTGGACAAGTTTGCGGGTGGCCTTCTGGGCGTCGTTCCAGCTTGAGGGCAGGCCCTGGATGAAGATGGTCACCTCATCGTTGCCGAAGTTTGGCTGACGCTTCACCGTCTGCACAAAGTTGTTCAGGTTGAACTCGATCTTCTGGCCGCGCTCGCCGACAATGTATCCCTTAACCTGGCTGGGCTCTGGCGTATACTCGGGCTTGAACACTTTGTTGAACTTGGACAGATAATCTGCGGAGGGGCAAACTGAGTAATCCGAACTTAAGGATCACTTAATCTAGTACTTACACAGCTTATCCAACAGAGTGGCTCCCTCATCCACGCTCATCTGCTCGAGGCTACGCAGAGTCACCTCGTGCAAATTGGGCAGATGCTCAATCTCGCTGGGGCTCACCCAGTTGCTGGGATTCTCGTTGCTGTTCAGCGAGTTGCGACGACCGCTGTTGGGCGAGGCCAAGGTGGCGGCCAACAGGCAGGCCATGATAGCCAAAGTGCGCAGAGGATTCATGCTGTTGCTGCTGTAGTTCTAGTCGAGACACCGTACCAAACTGTACTGCATGTCGTTGGTAGCGCTCCAAGCTGTTTTTATAGTCCATCCAGCCGGCCAGCCACACGTGTGTCGTCCGTCGTCCGTCGCCCCTAAACCTAAGCCAAGCGGAAGCTTTCCACCTGCCTCAGCAGAAATTCTAGAAACGTGGAAAAGCTGCCGCCGTCAACTGCAACATGGCAGTTTTTTGTTGTTGTTTTGTTTTTGTTCGAAAATCGATTGCGCGTCTTCTATCAGTTGTGCTGATTGGCTTTGTTGATCAATGGATCAGCGGATGCATAGGAACAGCGACAGCGTCAGCATTTGGCAAGTTTGATGAACTTTATTGTTTGTTGTAATCTTGTTAGTTGTTGTTGTTATTGTTTGCCAACAGTTGCCTGTTGGAACTTACATAATAAGTTGAACACAAATCAAAGCGTAAGGTAATGTTTGAAAAATGTAGAATAGAACTAAACAGAAGATTCTTGAAATTTTCTAGCTTAAGTATTTTGTAAGCGCTTCCACTTCTGGTTTCATGTCACAGTGCGGCCCATGGAAAGTCGGAAGAAGCCAAAGTCTGCACTCTCAGCTGGGCTTCAAACTACCTCAAAATTTAAATTGAATACCCAAAAATACTGATAGATATATATTTGTATGATAACCTCAGATCTTCCTAGCTCAATATTGCATCATATTTAATACTTTTATGCTTACCAAATCATTTTTTGTTAAGAGAGAAGAGAGACATTGCTTTCATTCAAAACATTCTTAGCCGGTGCGGTTTGAGTATCCGCTGAATGAAAGGGGAATTTGTTAACTGGCGCCTGGAGTAAATATGTAAAGGGGATATTAATTGCAAAGGCGAAGGAATATTCAATGTTGGGAAATTCAAGCCAATACGTTTACTTTCAAATTGCACTCAATATGTGAAATGGAGTATAGTCCCAGGCCCAGTATATTCAGATAGTGAATGTTAAGTCAAGGTATATCTACTTCCGGTTAGTTTATAAGCCTAAACTTTTAACAAAGATTTCACTTTTTATACTCGTACTTTAGTAGAGCAAACGAGTATATTGTATTCGTGCAAATGTATGTAACAGGCAAAAGGAAGCGTCTCCGACCCCATACAATATATATATATTCTATCTATATTCTATATCAGCATCAACAGCCGAGTCGATGTAGCCATGTCCGTCCGTATGTTCTTAACTAGTTCCCGGAGACTATAAGACCTAGAGTTACCAAATTTAGTATGTCGACTCCGGTTGTGAGGCGTCAAATAAGGTTTGCATTAAAATTCTGCCACGCCCCCTACAACCCTCCGCAAATCGGCAAGTCGATATATATCTCCCACAAGTTTTAACAGTTTTAGTTAAAGCTCGGTTGTTATTTTCTATAAATATGTATCCAGATCAAGTTTATTTTACTTTTTTGCCTCACCCACTTTTTAGGGTTCACCTCATAAAAACCTACTGCCCACTTTAGTGTTATGTGTTCTAGAGGTATCTACGTCAACTGACCAAATTTTATCCGGGTCGGACAACTTTATCATATAGCTCCCATACAAATGATTTTTTGGGAATGAGCACAAAATGTTTGTTTTTCATAAAAAACAAACCAAATTTGGTTTGTAGTCACATAAAAACATCGCACGTCTGTTGACCGCATATTGTTTGAAATTTATTATTAACAACCAGCTTGGGTTAGCGGGCTGAAGGTCGTTAGTGAGCGAATTAACGTTGGGTTTTGTTTTATCTGAAGCACTTCACAATTCCGTCGGACTCTGTAATTTCCCTGTATTTGACAACAGCACAAAATTGATTTAAGTTTGGGGCTTGACTTTACAGACTGACTTTCACGACGTTTTCAACGCTTTTTCGCTAACTCACGACCCTGAGCCCGCTAACCCAAACAGTCACAAAATGCTTGTTTCTCATCCAAATCGAAATCATCCAAATTTGGTTTTATCTGTTTTCGGAGGCCCCAAGGCCGAATTTGTAAGAAGTTCATCAGGAGCGGCTTGCTATATTTTATAGTGGCTTATTTTGTACAGGTTATTTAACTGTCATTCATTGAAATTAATTATGAAAATCATAATATTGGGGAGTGTCACAGACATCTCTAGAGATTTTGAGAAATGGATGAATGGATTTATAGGTTAATTTGCGAACTATAGTACTAAGTACTACTAGTACAAACTTAACAGTTTCTGTATTGATTTTGAAGCGTTGAAGCCTTTTGAGGTGTTTTGAGGGTTCAGCAATCAGACTGCGAAATTTGAAACCATCCCCCTCACATCCAAATGAAGTGTTTACACAAAATTTCTAGAGCTTTTTTGTCTACTGCCATCTAAATTTGTTCTTGAAACTTGATATTCCAACATATATTGCTTGCGCATATTTTTGGCAGTTCCCAAACGAAAGTTTGCACACTCTTGCAAATAAATTTATTGAATTGCTTTGCGCTAGTTCAGAATTTCACAACCGATCTTCAAACGGCCATATAATGTCATGGAAATTTCATTTGAATTATGGTCGTGAGTAAGTCTAATGTTACAATGGATCTTCAATGGGCTATAAGCTCCCGTTTAAACCTATAATATCTGTGATAGTAACATGATATAGGTAAATATACCAAGGCAGTTTATGCTAATGCCAGCTATATGATCAATTCGATTGGGTTGATTTAATCTTAGAATGAATGAACTGGGAGGAACATATATATGAATGCAATTCAACGATTTGATTAAGAGTTTAGCTGGGTATAATGACGTCGACTAAACATCACACGACGAGCAAGAAATAAGAAGATTGCTTCTGAAGGGCTTCCTTCTATGCCTTGCGAGCTTCAAAGAACTCTAACTTCAGTTAGTCGAAACCTATATAGCCTTACAGTTGCAGCATGTACCCTAAGATGAATATATTTGCCTATGCAAATAAGAGAAATATCGCTTACGAATAGAAGTATGAATATAAAAGCTAAGTTTATGATGAATTTCAATATAAAACAAAAATGTTTTTCATAGTAAAGTCGATGCTAAGACAGCTATATGATATAGAAGATGAAGATTGAGGTCAAATCTGAGTGAATGATATGGAGGATTCTGAAAAGCATATGCCCAGAAATTGGTTAATCATCCGATCTTGGTGATTTAGGCATATTATCAGGTTGCCATTGATAAACGATAAACGATCACACAGACAGAGGCGTGGCTGTGGCTTTATCAACTCGTCTTCTTTTGCTGAGCAAAATAATTTATACTTCAAAAGGGTCGAAGAGGCATGGACATGACCTGCTCTTTGTCCTGACTGACTGACGATCAACGCACAGGTCCAACCGAAATTGGTAGGAGATTGAAATTTTCACCAAGTTACAGCTTATGGCGCACTAAGAAGTTCCACTTCAAGTGGGCCAAAATCATGGTAAAAGCATTTTGGACCGCATAAAGTGGCCATGACAAGGCGAGTCTATCTAGCTATGTTATTCGAAAATCTATATGTTGGAAGAGATAGAGGAGCGGTATAAGGTGCAGGGTATTCAACTGTCGGGAAAACAATGATAGTTGATATATGGTCTATTGGAAAAATGGTCGGTACCAGGGCACTTTCATAACATATCTAGAGAATACCAAAAATACAGAGGGTCGAAGATATGTTCATACTTCCTTCTATGCCTTACAAATATCTAGATAAACTTTTAATACTCTCGGAAAAGGTATACGAATTGCTTACTCCAAACTTTTTACAAATCATATATACAAAATATATACATATATATACATATATATGTATATTATAAGCATTAATTTTGTTTACCAAAACTTTTGGTAAAAAATAAAAGAAGAAATTTTTATTCAGAAACCAAATATTCTCACTGATATTTGATATGTGTGTGCGATTATATATATGTTGATGAAGGCTAAAATTATTACCTAAATGTCTATGTACGTCAGCTAATGGCTGTCCCGTGCAACTGCATCTGCCCCCTGCCCCTGCCTCGTGCCCCCTGCCGGCTTGCCCCTATGAGTAACTAAGCAGACTTGTCATTGAAAAAGTCAATGCCCCTATGGCAGCCACAGAGACTTACAGATTATAAAGATTAAGATCATGATGAGCAATGGGATCAGCTTTCTATAATTCTATATATATATATATATATGTTCGCTGCATATATAAAAGTTAATGAAAATCAAAACAAAATACTTTGTAATGGCAGGCTACTTGTTATCATTATCAAAGTGAGATTTGCATTTGTCAGGCGGTTTAAATTGTTGCAGATGATCAGCAAAATGCGCCAGACTTTTGCACTATATATGTTATATATACTAAAATATATACTCTCGAACCCATTGGCATAGTGCTGGCCTTGCAGAAATCGCAATCGGAATGAAAACTTGCCTGCATTTCACATGACTTGGCAATATGGGACTTGTATTTGGTTTGGGATTGGGGCAGATCGGTCGCTATATAAACTGGTCTCTGGCGATGTGTTAAGGCAGTTCAACTCTCAGCTCACAGTGTGCAGTTAGTCAGTTGAAGTCGAAGCAGCAGTAGTTCTCCCGGTCTATTGAAAACGCAACCATGAATCCAATGCGAGTGCTGAGCCTTTTGGCCCTGATGGCTGTGGCCGTCATGGGCAACCCCAACCACCGTGTGGGCAGCAGCGGCAGCAACTCCCTGAAGCCCACCCAGTGGCTGGCCCCCAACGAGCTGGAGGCCATTCCCGCTGTGGATGATCTGACTGTGGAGCGTTTGGAGAACATGCCACTGCAGCAGGGCGCCCAATTGTTGCAGCAAGTCTGTAAGTATTCGCATGACCAGGGAGGTGATGGTGGTGGCATCTAAGGCTAATCCCAATCCTGTTGCAGATCACCTGTCGCAGATCAACCACGACTTGGAGCCCAACTATGTGCCCGAGAACATTCAGGTCTATGTGCCCAAGCCCAATGGTGAGAAGATTTCGGCCCCCTTGAACGAGATGATCCAGCGTTTGAAGAACAAGCAGCACTTCGGCCAGGATGAGGTGACCATCATTGTGACCGGCCTGCCCCAGACCAGCGAGACTGTGAAGAAGGCCAACCGCAAGCTCATCCAGGCCTACCTGCAGCGCTACAATCTCCAGCAGCAGCAGCAGCAATCCCAGCGCTACAGCAACGACTACGACGATAACAAGAAGTACCAGCGCACATCCAGCGAGGAGGACTACAACGAGGTGGCCAAGAACGCCAACACCATCACCGGCGACATCATGGTGGTCGACTTGGGCTCCGCTCTGCCCACCTACAAGAAGTACGCCATGCTCGACATTGAGAAGACCGGCGAGAAGGTTGGCAAGTGGATTGTTAACTTGGTCACCGAATTGGAAGTGCCCCATGAGACGATCCATTTGGTCGGCCAGAATGTCGGCGCCCATGTTGCCGGAGCTGCTGCCAACGAGTTCACCCGCTTGACCGGACACAAGCTGCGCCGCGTCACCGGTCTGGACCCCTCCAAGATTGTTTCCAAGAACATGAACACCCTGGCCGGTCTGTCCCGCGGCGATGCCGAGTTCGTTGATGCCATCCACACCTCCGTCTACGGCATGGGCACCCCCATCCGCTGCGGCGATGTCGACTTCTACCCCAACGGCCCCTCGACCAGCGTGCCCGGTGCCGACAACGTCATTGAGGCTGCCATGCGCGCCACCCGCTATTTCGCCGAGTCCGTCCGTCCCGGCAATGAGCGCAGCTTCCCCGCTGTGGCCGCCAACTCGCTGAAGCAGTACAAGGAGAACAACGGCTTCGGCAAGCGCACCTACATGGGCATCGACGCCGCCTACGACATCAAGGGCGACTACATCCTCCAGGTCAACGCCAACAGCCCCTTCGGCCGCAATGCCCCCGCCCAGAAGCAGAACAACTACCACGGTGTCCACACCGCCTGGAAGAACGAGAAGGACTACTAAAAAGCAACTCCATCAGCAGTAGGACCTCTCCCCCCCATCAGCAGTGCTCCAATGGGCGAGCATTGACGTTGACGACGCTACTTAAGTTGAATTCTAGAGTTTAAGAACCAACCCAATTGGCATTTTTTCCCAAACTTTAGACTACCATAAACATGATTCCCAAAACCCACATTCAAATATACAAAATTCATGGCAAATAAATGCATTCGAGTCTTTTTGACAGAGACCGCAAAATGTAAGAAAAAACGAATATCTGAAACAGTTGATTTAAATTGAAAGATTTGTAGATTTGAAACAAAAGATTTCCCATGGAACCCCGAAACAAAGCGAGAGCAACTTCAGGAAGTCAATTTAGGTCTATTTTCACATCTTCCTGTTAACGCCGTTTACCTTTTGCCTGGTATTTACATATCACCTCATCTAAGCGTTATAAAAGAGGTCGCAAATAACAGTTGACCGTTTTTTCTGTTACGCTCTCACAAACATAACTGAGGAAACCAAGAACACTCGCTCTCTGAGCAATAGACTTCGTTAATTTTTCATTTGGCTTTCTGTTGAGCTCTCTCAGTTGAGCTATTCCTTTGAAGGTCTTTTACTGAACAACGCATAGAGACCGCGTTACGATTGCCGGCCGCGCAATATCACAGCTGGTGAATACCGTCATTGTATATCATATATCATTCTAGCCGGGATAACTAATCCTCTTTGAATGTGGCGAGTTAGAGTCTTTCTTATAGAGACCACAAATTTTCTGCAGTGTTCATTGAGTCATAATCGTGTATCGTAGATCTCCTTTAAGACATCTGTAAACATTTCCCATATAAGCTTCACCTTAGCAAGTACAAATTTTCCATTTTCTTTTAGCTTTTGTAAACTTAAGTTTATTTCATTGTGTGTGTGTTTCTATATGAATTATGTGTGCCAATTTTTTCTGAACTCTGCATTATAACACTGTGTGTCCTCTTAGACTCAGCTCAGCTCATTTTCTTAACTACTAAACATTTTTTTTATAGTTAAATTACAAAAAAAGCCTAAAAGCTTTCAAGTGTGTGGAGGAAAGCCTTGTTTAAGTAGAATATACACAGTTCCGGTGTTTCTGTTTATAGCTTTGGCTTATAATTTATTAGCAAAGCGTAAGAATTTTGTGAGAGGGTTAGCCATATAGAATACATATATACTCTTTATCGCCAAGGAAGCTTTAAGCAAACAGCTCATGCATGAGTGACGAGTGACAGTTGGCCGCTCATGTTCATGGCTGTGTTGAGGCTGTTAATGAAGTGTAATTTCTATGCCTGCTTGAGTTCTTCAGGATTGCCTTGATGATGCATTTTTAGTGGATTATAAGAAAGAAGAGAGCCTAAGTGTGGGAAAAGCATAAAATACCATTGCATTTGCTTCCTGATTGATCATTTCTGGGTGTAAAACTTCTTTTTCATATGACAATTTGATGTAAATGACATTCCATTCATTAATCATTCATAATATTTGAATACACCATTCAATTGGTACTCATTAATTAGATTTGCATCCACTTTGAGAATTTTTGGGTCTCAAACTTTATTTTCATTTAACAATATGAAGTAGATGAAATTTCATTCATTAAGCATTCATTCTCTCTGAATACACCATTCAGTGGGTACTCATTAACTACATATACATCCAGTTTGAAAATGCATAACAATAAATCTTTCAGAAGCGAACTTATCATTTGAAATCGCAACCCTATTCGCTTCCAATATAAAACTTAACATGATTTGAAGTAAACTTGAAATTCCATTCATTCATTCATCCGTACTCAATGCTCGTTTGCTAGAGCCTTAAGCCATAATAATTATTTAAGTACAATACAGCCGACTGATGGGTTGTTTTAAGGGCATAGGTATACTTTCTTGAAGCAGTAAGTGCACATTCTGTTAGTACAAAGTTAGCATTAAGTTTGTAAAGCAACAATTGCAAATTAAATTATTAAAAAAAAAAAAATGTATATAATTATTTCCAAGGTAAAAGCGCAGGACAAGTGTCTTAATAGTTAGCTACAGTCTTTCTTAAGTTACCTAAGAATTTCCTTTGCATTTAACGTTAATTAATATAGTTAGTTCACTTGTGTGCCATTTCTTTTTACATTAATTTTAGAAATTAATTTTGATTTTAATATTTTTCGAACAATTTAATTGTTTACATTTTTTGAGTTTCTTTCATTTCTGTTGGTTTCTTGTGTGGAAGCAGTTTGTCTTTAGTATTATTAATTCTTATGTTAATATTTCTTTTTCTGAATATTTTTGGAATATATCTTTCAGCTACTTTAACTACAATATTTAATAAATTTTATATTTATTTGATTTTAGCTTTAGTTTTAATTTAAATAAATTTGCCTTGAAGCCAAACTAAAGCACACGGCATTATCGATTTCAAAAATGTTTATCAAATTTGGTTTTTCTTCTTTCATCTTTTTGAGTAGTTTTTGTATATTCTTTAATTATATATATATATGGATATATATATATATGTTGCATATATATGTATATATGTATAGTTGCTACATTATATGCCTGTATATATAAATTTTGTTGGTTTGGTGCGCGCTATAGTGCAAAATATTTGCTTAATTATAAAATTGTTTCACAGTTGCTCATTTAGTTAACAAAAATAATGACAATAAAATTCAATCAAAGCCAGAAAATGCACTAAATTAATGAAAACTGAGGCTCGCAGCAATATTTGAATTCAATTTTTAGATCCTTGCAGAGGGAAAAACCTAATTTAGGGAAGATGTTTGTAAGGCAAAGCATTTTATGCTGGGGAATTTTGATTGAAGAAATTAACAGAATTTTATTGAAATTATATTTTCGAAACTTCAACTTGATGGTTATGAAACTATATATACTAAATTGCTCTGGGATATTTAATGAATAAACGAAGTACAAATTTAACTTGACAAATTTCATTCAACATTTAAAAGGATTTTTTTACATTTTATCAAATTTCTTAAGAATTTTTGATGCTTAAAGCAAACAAAGGCTTAGTCTTGTGGTTTATAAATTATTACACACGTTTTTGACCCCCCGACCGCAAACTTCTTATGGTACACATGGGCAGGGCATGTATATAAGTGAGGATAAACCTGTGATATACACAGATGAAATGCACAGATGATGAAATACGAACATCTTAAACACTGAGTGAGGCCTGTTTGCCTTTCCATCTCCACTTGAATCAAGCGGTTTACTTGTTGATTGCAGTTCGATTGCTGTTAGCCCTGTAGCTTGCCTAATTCAAAAGTAATTAATTTTATGTAAATTTCTAATTAACTGGGGAAGAGTTTTAGGTGTTAATTGATATACCTCAAGTGTAATTTTATTTAAGAATATTTTTACAAAAATTTAACCCATTTCTAGCCTGCATAAGAAAAACAAGTCAGAACGCTATAGGCGATACACCGACTATGCTCGTAGTCAGCATTCATTTCAATTTCTAAATTCTAATTTTCCGAGCTCCTACAACAATGGTTTGGCAATAGGTAATGGCAAAGGCCGGAAAGATGGTGTGTTTAGTGGCTCCAAAGCTGTCCTTGTACAGCCAAGTCACCATTATCAACTCCATTCTAAACCAAATATGGAAATATGCAATACAAATTTACAATAAAGAAAGAGATCTAAAGGTTCCTAAAGTGGGGCGATGTCATGCAACTACATTCATTGAATTGAGAGAAGGTTTTCGATTTGTTTGTCAAAAAATGTTATATATTATGACATGCGTGTGTAAGTTAACAAGAGTTAACTAAATAAGCCACTGGAACTGGGCGAACTCTGCATTATTGTAAAATAAGCAGTTTCGTCTTCCGAGAGATGCCGATCGCACTTTTGCGGGGTAGCGACGGGCGTCGTTGCTGACAGTGGAGAGCTTATCTTTAGGAAGTTTAAGTTTAGTCTTTAGTGGTTCGTCGAAAGGCAGAGACGCCTAATGTTCCGTCCTGACGACATTAATTTCTCAAAGTTCACTTACATAAAATAAATGATTAATATCATAACACGCAATTAACTAAATCATTACTTGTATGTCGGCTTTACACATACATATATAAGTACATTTTTCTGAGCTCTTTTGGCACCGTCTGATGGGAGAGTCACTTGCACAAGTCGTGACATACTAACACGCTTTCAGAGACACTCGCCAAGGGGAGAGATCTTGAAAGCCGTCAGCTTGCCGCGTCTTTATACAACCATCGTTTATACATATGTGTGGATATATATAGTATATACGTATACATATGCAAAGCGGCCTTGGTGGTCACCCTAAAGCGCTAGCCAGGCGACTAACTACCAAACCGAGGGAAAGAGAAGATTTAAAAGGTGCCATCCATTGGATCTCCCTATCAGGTTCCTTCATTAATGTTCCAAACAGTCTCTTCCCTTGTGAATGCTGTAAATAATATACATTTGCCCCCATATATGTAACATAGATCCTATATATATCTATATATATATATCACCTGTGATCAATTGTTCTTTCCCCAAATTGCAAAACTAGATTAAGACGCCACTAAAGCTAGCAGAAAACCTGATCAAATCAAATATACAAATTCAAAAAAAAAATTGGAAGAAATATATTCCACACTCTCAAAAGTATGCAATACTTTTTGTGTTTTTGTATATTCTCCTTCCTACAAAATGTTTTTTAACATTTTTGTCTACAATTCTTATTCGATCTTAATGAAATTTGGCAAATCAGTAGACTATGAGCTTAGGCATATACAAACTGAGTTTCAACAAAATGCGGGAGATATAAGGTTTATTTTATAGATTTGTGGGAGCGGTAGGGGGGCTGGGCAAAATTTGAAAGCAAACTTGATCTGACGAAACATTAGGGGAGAATACATACCAAATCTGGTGATACACACGGACAGACGGACATGGCTAGATCAACTCCGCTGTTGATGCTGATCAAGAATATATATATATATGTGGAAGCATAAGTAGTTTGAATATGTGGCGTGTGTGAATATATGTGAGAATTGTATTGAGTTTGTGTTAGTGCGTATTTGGGTATTTCACCAGAATCGCAAGTACATTGGGACATTGCATCAGCCTATTTATGTGTCTGTTTTGTTGTCTGCTTTACTATGTAGTTTAGCAAAGTCCCGTTTTGGCGGGGCGACAGCGTTTGTAGCTGTCGCCGAGTGTGGTTCGGTAGAGAGGCACGAGAAAAAGGGAGGACACAAAGTGAGTTGTGTTTCGGATCCCGGTGCGACCGAAACTCGCTGCGCCTAAAACGATGTAAACAAATAATGAAAATAATGACGCTGCAACACCTTGCCAATGAATAATGAAAATAATGATCGCTCCTACATATACTTTATGGGGTCTTAGATGCTTCCTTCTGCCTGTCACATACATTTGCACGAATACAATATACTCGTTTACTCTACTAGAGTAAGAGTATAACAAAGCGAGTGTATTGAGTGTTGATGTTCATCGTTCTGTCTCGTTCTGTCCACTGGCGTCACAGCACGATTCTGACATTAGTTGAAAGAAACCCAAACTCAAGTGGAATTTCGCAGTTGAAGTGGAATCTGCTTTACTATGGTTTGAAGCAGTGGAAAAGCGAACAGGCCTGATAAACTAGGAGCGTTTGTAAGTTCTGTCTCGTTCTGTCCACTGGCGTCACAACACGGTTCTGATATTAGTTGGAAAAAACCCAAACTCAAATGGAATTTTGCAGTTGAAGTGGAATCCACTTTACTATGGTTTGAAGCAGTGGAAAAGCGAACAGGCCTGATAAACTAGGAGCTTTTGTAAGTTAGGTGGCATCTGCACCATATAGCCATATACATAAAAGATCACATAGCCAGATCATCTGGCACACTTTGGTAAGGACAAGGTTGCGATCTATGTATCCTTTGTCATGTTATGTGCATCCCTTTTGTCCAGTACCCCGCAATGGGATGTCAGGCACTTGAAAATCTGTCGCAGATGTCATAGAGTCAATGTGATGTACATAAACAAGGCATTTATATTGCCGCATGAACAACTTCAACATCTTTGTCATCATCTTTGTTAGTAAGAACAAGAAATTGTATAAAAAGAGATGATGTTTGAAATAACATTCAGTTGCCTTCTAACATTCAGACACTTGTCATTTATCAAGAGATATGGGAAAGAGGCCCCTATGAGAACGAACCATTCATATAAGATATGGAGCTGAGGCCTCTATGTGAACGAACCCTTCATATGATTTAACAACTTGCTCTTCAGAGTACCATTTGATGGGAGAAATCATGAATCAATGATATCTGCAATAAAGAACTTTAAGCATCAATCTAGTTATCCTTTTGTCCTGTCTTAAGAACAATGCCACATTCAAACTGTCATATATGGCAGGCCTCAATAAGCTCTCTTATATCATTCTAATTGTAATAAATTTGTGGGTTTGATTTTTATCTTAAACTTGATTTTCTTCTTTTAGAGCATTTCGATAAGAGCTTGCCTTTAAAAATGTTAGTTTTTACTAACTGATTTCGAAGATATATTTCATTTTCAAATTAAATTAAGAAAAAAGTTGATAAATTTATTTTTTAAATATTTCATTTCTGAGCTGTAAAAAGCCTTGATTTTGTGGGCCTCAAACATATCTGTTACCTCTGCAAGGGGGCATCTTAAGCCTTGTGCCAAAGTTAGCTTGTAATTTCTTATATTTTTTGTAATTGCTTTGCTAATTATTTGTATTAAATATAAAACTAAATTTCCTACTCAAAATTCAATAAATATTTTTAATTCTGTTGCTTTTTTTCAATTTAAGTTTTCCTTTCATTTTTAAATGAGCTTCAGCAAATTGGTGATGTTTTTGGTTTTGGTTTTCTTTCTTCTATTAACAAACTGTTTTTGTTTACCAACTAATTTAATAACAAATTTGTTGTAAGTGTGCGTGTGTGTGTGGGTGTGTCTTAATAAATCCTTTCAATGTCCATTTCAATTGAATTTTTATCACAGCAATATATTTGTTATATTTATTATATATTTATGTATGTGTATGTATTGTGTGACATATGAGCAACAAATTGTTTGTATAATTCAAGCAGATATCCGAGATCAACTTTCTATATGTGGCAGCTACACTAACCAAACCAGAAACGAAAACAAAGAAGAGTTTTCTCTGTTGGTAGAGAAAAGTTATAACAATATCATAAGCAGCACCTCTATGGCTCGCTCTATATGTATGTGGTGGTGTATACATATACAAGTAGTATGTATGCATGTAGTAGTAGTAGCTAGGGTGTAGGCATTTATATAGCTATAAGGTATATGGTATATGGTATATGGCATCAAACCGTAGCACAATCAACAACCTAAAGAGAACTGTAATTGTATATGGTATAAGTATATGGGATAGCCATAAAATTGCACTTTGTACTCTCAAATACGTTTGATGGTGGGACCTGTAAAAAATACCGAAACTTTGCGCTTGAATCTCTCCATTGTGGGCTCCTGCTCCTCCGAATAGTCATCGTCATCATCGTCATCGTCAACGGCACGATGATGCTGCTGCTGATGATGATGATGATTGGCATGCGGATGGATGGCAACGGTTGGAACTTGAATGTGTTGGCCATTGTGGTGTCCCGTGTCAATTGTGTGGCCAAAGATGATGGTGCGTGTGAATGGCGTCGCTGAGCCTTCGGCTCCGTCGGATTCACTGAAACCGGGATTAAGTATTATATTCGGTATAAGCTCAATGCTGTCCCAACCATCTTGCAGTTCTTTACATTATCAAAACGGATGGAGAGCAAGAGAGAGAGAGAGAGAGAAAGAGAGAGATAGAGATTGTAATATAAAAAGATATAGATCAATTGACGAACACACACACACAAAGAGAGAGAGAGAGAGAGGGAGAGAGAGAGAAAGAGAAAAAAGTGGATACAAGAAGAACAAAAATATGGCATTAGGCATTTTCATGTTTCAAGTACTTTACCTGTTGTGGAACAGATTCATTATTTTATTTTGTTTATTAATTTAGAATTTAGATTTTGGCTTTTACTTGTGTTTGTTCAACAACGTGTGCGTCTGCGTGTGCTTGTGTGTGTGTCTGTGTGTGGGTGTGGATGTGTGAGGCCGTTTATATCAAGTGTCCATTGCTGTGGAAGAGCACTTCAGCGTGCAGCACTTGGCGACACACGCGTAATGGCCATGTGTAGGTGTGTTTAAGTGTGAATGTGTGTATGTGTGTATGCGTGTGATTTTGTGTGTGTGTACATGTGTATCTATGTATTGCATTTCTATTCAAATCAAAAGCGTTCAAGTGTTTTTATGTGTTTTGAACTCAGAAACTAACAAAAAACGAACATTTATATAGAGTTTTATTTTTTGTTTTTGGTTTTTCTTGAAACATTTTATAGGCGTGCCATTCAAATGCAAATAGCATAATATATATATAGGTATATAAGTATATATAAGTATATAGGTATGGAGATTATACAGATACAGTTTTAACATACAGTTTTACAACATCAATAAAAGCATTTATCTAAATATTTTTGCAACTATTTGTAAAACAAACATTTACACATTTCATAATAAATCTATTCGTTTGATTCTCATTTTCTTATTCTTTGCTTCAGTAAAGCTTTCGGTTTCGATTAAAATTTCTTTGGTCGCGGTTTATGAATTATATATTTAGATTGGTTTAGATTTTGTAGCCATAGATATGGTTGATTTCTCAAAGTCATTGATGGACGCAGGACTCACATAACGCAGGCGAATCAAGCTAGTGGCGCCACCTGATAATCGATAAACACAACAATCGATAGGTACATCTTTAATAGGAATTCTTACAAAATTTCATCAAATTTGACTAAGTAGATGCACTAATGGCGCCCTAGCAGGGACCCTCTATAGATACAACAATCGATAGGTCCATCTTTAATAGAAATTCTTACAAAATTTCATCAAATTTGACTAATGGCGCCCGAGCAGGGACCCTCTATAGATACAACAATCGATAGGTGCATCTTTAATAGGAATTCTTACAAAATTTCATCAAATTTGACTAAGAACATACACTAATGGCGCCCGAGCAGGGACCCTCGATAAAAACAACAATCGATAGGTTCATCTTTAATAGCAATTCTTTCAAAATTTCATCAAATTTGACTAATGGCGCCCGAGCAGGGAGCCTCGATAAGCATAACAATCGATAGGTTCATCTTTAATAGGAATTCTTACAAAATTTCATCAAATTTGACTAATGGCGCCTGAGCAGGGACCCTCGACAAGAACAAAATCAAAAAACTTCTGAGAGATCACAGCTTCAATGAACAGAGGTAGTCAAAAGTATTTACACAACTTGCATTTCTGCGTACACTGCTTCGCAGACTAAAGGAAGGTGAAATTAACACCTTTGTTGTTCGCAAAGCTGTTGACATTGATCCAACAAACAAGGTAAAACGTCTCGCATTTGCGAGAACTCTCGAGTTCTGGTTTGTTGTTTTATAGACAGATGAGGCTGCATTTCAGTTCCAGCGATAGTTTGCTGATGGCACGGTGATATTCTGGGTATATCTGATCTATGGATTTGGGTACTCGGTTCCAAACGAGGGTACGCTATATCAATACGGATACATCCATATCTTGAATGATCAGCAAATAGGCTACTTTCAACGTATGACAACACGACAATGCGCCAAGCCAACCAAATTATTGAAAGACCTAAATCAGGCGGTTCTTCCCTGGCCCCCACATATCCCCGATCTTAGCATTATCCAAGACGTATGGGGTTTCGTTAAGAATCAGAGGAACACTGGCAGAGATCGGCGGCGGGAGGAAAGTGTAACCGAAATAAACGAAATTTGGTGCAAATGAACTCTTGAATTTGCGCACAACTTAGTCCTGTCAATACCAGCAAGGCTCCAGGCTATCATGGATGCCAAAGGCTGTAAAACTAGATACTAAATGTGCTAACTCTATATTTAACTAAATATTTTGTTTAAATATAAACAGAAAAACAATAAAAGAAGTTTTGTGTGAATAATTTGGACAACTGACAATGCTTCTATTTTGAGCCCATGAAGAGTTGATCTTTCTAATTCTTCTTTCATTAGTTCTGTATAGATCTGTAAAAACTGTTATTTTTGCAGCTGGGTAGGAAAAAAACAACCACAAAAGGCCATTCAAGTTGAATTTAAAAAAATTCACATTGTGTAAATTTGACCAGCTCTGTAGAAAGCATCAGTGCGATGGCATTCAAGCAGGAGCCAGCAGCTCAAAGTTCTATTAGAGGAAGCACTAATAGCAGCCCTTCAATAGAACGAAAGGCTTTGGCTGTACCAAGAAAATCTTAATACAGGTCACTAAATGTTAGTGAAGGGCAACAAATTGGTTGGAAAAACCCATCTAGCAGCCATAAGATAGAAAACATATCTCATTGTTGTAAGTTTATCAGGCCTGTTCGTGTTTCTACTTGCACTTGAATCATATGGTTTAGTTTTTGATTGGTATTCACAATGTCCGAATCCGATTGATATATCTTTTAGCCCTGTAGCTTGTGGAAGCAAATTACTTATTTGTTATTGTACTCAGCAATAGTATCTTATAGTGGGAATATCGACTATAGCGTTCTTACTTGTTTAATTTGGTGTTGGCAATGTCCGAATCCGATTGATATATCTTTTAGCCCTGTGGCTTGTGGAAGGAAAAGACATAGTGAATTACTATTTCGTTATTGCTGAGTACGAGTATCTTTTAGTGGGAATATCGACTATAGCGTTCTTACTTGTTTAATTTGGTATTGGCAATGTCCGAATCCGATAGATATGCGGTTTCAAACGTTTAGCCTTGAAGCTTGGGGAATCAAAAGTAATTCATTGAGTGTAATTTTGAGAAGAGTTCTAAGTTTTGGGAAGAGTTCAAAGTGCTAATAATTACACCTCACATATAAATTTATTTCAGAATATTTTTACAAAGATTCAACCCATTGCTAGCGCGCATTCTGTCTCTTTCTTTCCACTGTTGTCACAGCAGGATTCGGACTTGAATTCGAAAACCCAAACTAAAATGAAAATGCAAACAGCTTTTCGAAGTGGAAGTGGAATTCCAAACCGCAGCGGAAACGGGATTACGCCTGTATGTGATCCATAGTCCTTAATTTGACATTGAAAAATCAGACCATCTTTCCTAAAGTTCAACTCACAAATGACTATTGAGCATCATAGATTTATATTGGCTTGATCAATAGTAATCTGATTTTGATTCGATACATTTGTACAATAATAATACTACTACATTTATATGGTATGGCTATCACAGTTTGTACAGAAAGTGCAATTACAGAGGAGCTTCAAATTGCACTTGGTCGGTTTGAAGGGCTGAAAGTTGTTAATTGGATTTACGTTTTCTTGTACAATAAATAAATGAAAATAATATTAGTTTTACAGCATTTCATTGTTGGCTGTATTATGAAGCTATATTCTAATGAAAAGATTTATACAAATTTAATGATATATATATATATGGTTACACCCGATTTATACTCTATTATATTGTGAATTACCAAAGGATTGAATGAAACTTTATCGATATTTGGCTAGCGGGTTCTACATTAAATTTGGACAGCTACTTATGTAAGCTATCTTCCAGTTAGAGCAACTAGCTTTAAAATTATTTGGCAATTGAATGGCTTAATACTGGGCATATATATATATATGTATATGTGGAAGCATAAGTGGTTTGAATATGTGGCGTGTATGAATATATGTGAGAATTGTATTGAGTTTGTGTTAGTGCGTATTTGGGTATTTCACCAGAATCGCAGGTACATTGCGACATTGCATCAGCCTATTTATGTGTCTGTTTTGTTGTCTGCTTTACTATGTGTTTTAGGAAAGTCCCGTTTTAACGGGGCGACAGCGTTTGCAGCTGTCGCCGAGTGCGGTTCGTACTCATTTAACGGAAAGTCCCGTTTTGGCGGTGCGGTTCGGTATAAAAGCCCGAGACTAAGGGAAGACACCAGTTAGTTGTGTTACGGATCTCGGTGCGACCGAAACTCACTGCGCCTAAAACGATGGAAATGAATAGTGAAAATAATGACGCTCCAACATATATATATATATTACTTGAACTATTTCTAGAGCTAGAGCAAAAATAATAATCATACTATGTTAATTGACCTCGAAAATGTACATTTCTTATATATATTGCTTTGGCAAGTGAATATATCTTTGAATATATCTTTGAATATAACTTCATATATACATATTTATAGAGCTTTAAGCTTAGAAAGCTCCAAGCAAGGCTTCATACATATAGCAAATACATATATGTACAATTATAATATAGATCTGCAAGAATATATTCAAAAATTCATGACTACCAAAAGTAGTAGTCAGGCAGTACTCATGCAACATCCATTTGCAATGAATGTACTCACTTATCAGGGAGTATTCATTCAGCTCATTCTATGTATTTCAGTTCCCATACAATAGCCAGTAAAATAAATGGCTCGAGGTCTATATGAATGTTGTTTTGGCAGTCAATACTGCTCTTCTAATGATTGTCTCAATTAACCTTTCTGAATGCATTCATGCAGATCTCTAGTATATATTATATATAAACAATAGCAATATCATTTACATGGTTGTACTCGTGCTTGTCGCATGTGAGCACTTTGGAACGAAACAACACAGCAACACACCAAGAACACAAAGCAAACATTTAGTGGGTTAATATATATCCGAGTGTGTGTGTGAGTGTGTGTGTGTGTGTATAATATTCAAGCAACTCAAATCGAAATAACATAAGTAGTATATATAAAAATTGTATTTTGATTAATTTACATTAAGCCACAAACAGCTAAGAATCAACGACAGCAACAATTTAAATGTTTAAATGTATGTGTGAGATGTATGTGTGTGTTTATGAGTTGGTATATTAGTGAGTTGGTATATTATCGAAAATATTCTTACTCAAAACTTCTGATAGAACTCAAAACTGGCTACTTCATATTATATATTGAATAATCCGCTTTCATACATCGCTTTGATCGATTGTAGTTTGGTTAGAGATTTCAAAGATATCAGAAGATATCTGAGATATCTGAGCATTCTTTATGTTCACCAAAGGCCTAAGACTTATGGATACTGTGAATAACACGGCTAACACACAAGGGTTACGGTGTGTGCGTTAAATGGAGCTGGAATTCGCGGCGAATTCGACGCTGCAACTTAGAGCAGCGAGTGCAGACAGACAAAGGGCAATGTGACAGAGGAAAAGAGTGCGAAAGAAATGTGGGGTGAGGTAACAAAGAGGGGCAATGGAAGGGCAACATAGAGGAAGAAGAATTGGAAGTCAACAGGAGTGCTGTCATAAGGCATTTCTCAATAACACTCATGAGCATCAGATGGGGCAGTTGGAGAGGTCTTGTACAGCAAGGGCCAATGACCGGGTTGAAGGCCACAGTGTTAATTTGGCAGAAGCTGTATTTCATTATCTTTGCAGAAGACACGGTCTGCCCCGGACAACACGGATCCCGTTACATATGACCCCCTCACAATAGGGGAACACGACATTACCTGCTCCTGGAGATCCTGCTTCTCTGCAGAAGCGGATCGAAGCCGGCCCCATTTGAGGTCGTATAAAAGGAGTCGCCGTGAAGCATCTGGACGGTCAGTCGGAATCAAAAGTGAAGAAGTGTGCGGTCTAGAAGTGTGTGGGATTAATTCAAGTGCGGAAATAAGTGTCGGGATTGAAATCGTTGAAACAAAGATCAGGAACAGGAGATCATCCAGGAACTTTTGTAGGAAAGAACGGAAAAAACAAGAATCAAAAGTTAGGAACGGCTTTGGCAACAGGCGGATATAGACGTGTGAGAGTCAGGAAGAACCAAATGGCATAGTGCAAAGGAAAAGCGGAGGTCTAGGCGTTTAGAAATTACATTCGGAGATCTTTACTATATCCAGATGGTGACCAGAACGGAGCCAAGCAAGGGTGCAGTCCAGTGCGTGAGACGCGCACCTTCCAAGTGAGTTGAGAGAGCGTCAGGCACATATAGTAGGAGACACGAAAACCAATCTATCAATAAATCGTATTTATACCTATTTTAAGCCTAAACTAATGTATAACTTCAAGCTCAAAACCCCTGAGCTAAGAACAGCTTATATATCGGGTCAACCGAAGGTTCAATATCTTAGTCTGAAAATATTCTATAAAATTTATTAATTAGATAATTCATAAAATTTGGAAAAGTAGGAATCGAAAATTCTGTCTTTTTTCCAAAATAACAATGCTTCCAAAGTTTTTGAAAGATATTAGATGCTTTCACCAAATATCCTTGATCAGGGATCTTGCATCAGAGAGAAACTAATAAGATGAATAACTTGATTTGATAAATTGTTTCATGTTTTGCTTCTTCTTCTGCCGATGATCACTCGTTTTCTAAGCTATTTTGATGAATCCTGATGGCTAAAATGATCGATCATGATCACTGATTTATCACTTATGGGGATTACTGTTTACTGATCAAGAGTTCCTAACGACCTAACGATTCCTTATAAAAGAATCCCTGAAATCGTAATCCTCTCCACTCATCATAAACTTATCACTGATATCGATGATTGTTCATGTTTCCGATGAATGCGTACATACCTCTACTTTCCTGGAAATAAACTTATCGATCAAATCGCCATCTCGATCATTGATCATTGCCTATCGATCATATTAATAAGAGACATCGATAATATACCAAGCACCTTTTTTTGCCCTGTGTATGAAATGAAACGGAAACGAAAAGGAAAAAGAAAAACAAGCGGGCAGCTATGTAATGTAATGAATATGCAAATGAAAATGAAAATGATGTAATGCCGCCACGCATACAGTTTACAACACTGGCAATCTGTGACACAGTGGTAGTGGTAGTGGTAGCAATAACAGCAACAGCAACAGCAACATCAACAACATTAAGAATTGCAATTGCAGGCAGCATAATTCAGTTATCGGCATTTAACATTTGGCTTTAGCTTGCTAAAAGCTGGGTTTACTATGTGATTGTTGTTGGGTTTTTTTTTTTTTAAATTAATTGAATATTCTCTTTTTTTTTTGTTTGTTTGTTTGTTAAATTTAAATTTCTATAGTTGTTGGCGAATAATTATTAGCTGTACCCATTTGCGTTGATTGATAGCACTCCTTGGAGAGCACAATACAGAGTCCGATGGCTAATATCACAAGTGTTCCAAGCACTATACTGACGGCGACTATCCAAATGCGCGGATCGAAATTATCTAAGTCGGGTTTTATAAGGCGTATGAGATCTGCGCACGATCGATCGCGTTGGTTCGGGGTTATTCCATAGAAATACATAGATAAAGAGAGATGACAACAACAAATTACCAAATACCACAAAATACAATTGAAAATCGTGTGTTATATATCTATATCTAATTAATCGATAGGTAACTCAAAAATGTATACAAATGCAACCCTGCACGGCGTACAGTTGACACCGAAACTCAAAAAACAGGAAAAACAGAGCAACTACTAAGATATTAAGTTTTACATTTTACACATAGATAAATATATATAATTAGCATGTAGTTAGAGTTATACATATATATATATATATATAGATGTAGTTATAGTTACGAATGATGCGATAGTTACAACAGCAACAATCTGACTAGAATCTCGCCTAGAAACCTATAAACTATGGATTATGTATAGCCTAGTATATGCCACAGCATTCATATGAACTAGCTCATTTTTTGGTCACTAAAACTTCTTATAGAATACATAGGTATGTTTGGTAGTTGGGGCCACATAAAGTGGCGCTTACCTTCCTCCTTGGTCTCGGGCAATGTGGTTACATTGGTGGTTACCACCTCACCGCTGCCCAGTTCATTGTTGGCCCATATACGAAATTCGTAGGTGATATTCGGTGCCAGGCGATAGACCTCCATTTGACGCTGCATTCAATTAAAGAAGTTTACAAAATGTATGATATCAGTAGGTGCGCACTAAGAAGCCACTTTGGCAAAGACCATTAAACAAGTGTGTGTATGGGGTATGGGATAAAGGCATGAATGGAAATGTAAGTAGATTCTAGTCTTGCCCATCATTCATCATTCATCTCTGATTGAGAAACAAGGCACAGTCCAAAGACTAAGAGCTAGGACGCTGCGATTCTCATTAACAAAAGCAACGGATTTGTCAGATATTATATAGAATTAGTAGATATATATACACTTGAAAAGTTTCAAGTTGTCATAACAATGCCAACACACGGATCGATAACAATGTCAAAACAGTGATCGTACAGCTAAAAGCTCAACAAATACTTGATCGACTCAGGAAGAGGAACGTTTCTCTGAATCATTTTTCAGCTTAGCCCTGCATTCATTCCCTGCATCTTAGCAGGCCAATGATAGACTATGATTGGGACGAAATCGAAGAGTTCTAAGACAAAGAATATCAAACTGCATTCGATTACAACTTGCTGATCGATTACTGCTTAGACAAAGTCACGATTTAACCAACTTATTTCTCTGATAAAATGACTTGATTGAAACTACTTTTCCCTTTAAGAGAGTCTCCCATAGAACTTCGTCTGATTGTCCCTGTAGAACTCACCACATTGGGCGCTATATTGATGGGATCCATGCGACTCCACTCATGCTCATAGCTGGCATTCGGTGGCGGCACACGATACGACACATTCCGATATTCGGCGGTGAAACTGCGTATGGGATAGCCACCCGACTGTGTCTTATTGAAGCGCCAGATGAGAAAACCCAATATGGTTGAAGCCTTAAAGTACAGTTGCGTCACCGGACCCGGTGTTGTACGTATTGTCAGCTTTGTCCGCTGATAAGCCTGATATTCAAGCTCCTCCTGCTCCGGCTCTGGATCAGACTGAGCAATTGTTTTTGCTGTGCTTTCAGGGGTTTCCACTTGCTCCAGCTCCTGCTCCTGCTCCGGCTTGTCTTCTTCCGGTGAGGTAGTTGCTGCTGTCGCTGTTGTTGTCGCTGTTGTTGTGGTTGTTGTTGTTGCTGTTGTTGTTGTGCGTGGCAAGGCCGCAAAGCAGACATAAATGCCACCATCTGAAGTGGTCACATTACGCAACACCAGCACACGACCCATCTGGATAAGGGAGAAAACAAACGATCAATGTAGTTCGATGGAATGCTGAAATGGAGTTTGGGATTTTGGATTTCACCTGTACAATGGTGCTATTGTTGCCATGCTCTTTCACCCACATGATATTGCCCTGCGCTATGCAAGGAATGCTGACATTGCCGCCCTTATCCGTTGCGTATTCGTTGTACTTGATCGTGGAGCTAAGCACCGTGAGCACTGGAACATGGAAATATATAAATGACATTGTAAGATTAGTTAATAGGAATGATTCTTTCATGAGAGACAGGCGGACAGATGTGTGTGTTCTTACACAATGGGAGGCGCGGCCTAGAATAAACGAATGATTTGCTGATGGCTTAAGGAGAGACGATTGAGCAGGTGCTGGGTTAAATGGTCTCCATTGTTTTTCATTCCAAGGAGCATGTAATTGAGGTCTGCGCCTGCTTCATAATTTGGATCAGAGACCCAAAGGGGCGGCTGTATATTCTGTATATTCTCAGATAGTCAATCTACTACCAGATCCCTCTCTTCGTGAGGACTCTCCTCTAGGCTGCTCAAAGACTGCCTCAAGTTTCTTCATGAACTTGCTGTGGGCAACAAGGTCACACTTTGTTGTGTTCCTGGACACAAGTGTATTGGAGGCAACGAATCTGCCAGAACGAAACTCTCCAGAAATGGCTCTTCTGCCCCACTAGTGGGCCCAGAGCCATTCTGTGGTATCAGCATGGCCAAGCTTTTACACACTCACTCTGGAACTGTGGCACTAGGAAAAACTTCTCGGACTTCAAACTTTTGGCTAGACCATCTGCATAAGCCAAACTGGGTAATATATACCGTTCATACTTGACTAATTTGGGGGTTATCACCTGAAATTGAGTGTAGACTCTGTCAGGAAGACAGGCTACTCGACTGTCTCAAGCACTTTCTACTGGCCTTCCTTAGCCCAAAGTCAATCGAAAGCATTTTGATAAAGTGTACCATATCTTAATTGAAGAAAATCGAGGCGATTCTGTCTTAGAAGGACCTTCCTCTCACCTATTGAGGTGGACCCTTCAACTAGAGGATTCATTGTATATCGGTATATAAGTTTTAAAAGACAAGCGATAGTTGTGCGATATATCGCCCTACGAGTGTGTCGAATGTTGCCACCTTTCTGTGAATGTCGAGAATAGGTCCGTGTGGCAGCACCTTAACATTGCCTTGAATGTGGATATAAGTTTTAGTGTGGTTAACATGTGTCTCACCGGAGGCAGTGTTGGCAAACGCAGTACAAAGCAAGTACGTGGCATTGACATTGACATTTGTCAGTCGGAAAGAAAAAAACTAGAGAACAGTCGAACGAAATTAAAGCGAAGCTTTTCTTGCTTGTGATTTGTGACTCCTTCAAGTTTTGAAAACTCCTTCGAAGTGGAAACAGGTTACAGGCAAACATGGTTTGTCATTGGAATTTGCGCACTAGGCGCCCCGCCGCGGTAAGTAATTCCGGGTTCGGGTTGAATAATTGATGCTGACCTCATCACGTGTTCGGCCTCGCCATCTTGCAGCCTTTGATTATCAAGCGGAAGATACCAACTCGCGGCCTCGATGATGCCACGGATAAGAAGTGTCGGGAGCACCTAGAGAAGATGAAAGCATTCGCCAACAACATCAAAGACGCCACATTGCGCAATTTCTATTCTCGCAAGTGGGAACAGATTTTAAAAAAGCTAAACAGGAAGACTTTTTTCAAATCGCTCGAACACTTTCATTCCCATGTCAATGACATTTTCGAAAAAACGGTCAAGCCAGTGCAAGGGATCTACGAGTCGGTGTATGGGCAGCATCCTCCGCGAAAATCCGAATCTTTAAAGGCAAAGCCAACCACTGCTCCTGCCCAGCATGAGATGGATGTGTCCGAAGCAGTTCAATTTGACACGGAAGTGCAGGACATCACAGACTCTATTGTTCCTGTTCAGTCGAAGGTTTACAGCAACAACCAGACTCATTTGCTCAGTGATTCTTTGCAATGCTATGCACTGGGTGGTATAAAGCTACCGAAAATGCCGGATTTACTAAGCGCCGGCAAGAACAAGCGACTGACCAAGGTCCAGACTAAGCGCATATCGGAACGATTAGGACGTGTGCCTGAGGGAATGCAACGGGAAATCACGCGAAAGGTTCACCATTTGGAATGCCACAAAATCACTAAAACTGACGGGGTGACTTTGTATGTCGAGGGGTGCGACAATGATACTCAGAACATACTCAAGAAGGACACGAAAGAAGCATGCGATCTCTTTAAGAACGGCAACCGAGAGGCATAAAATTTCAGAAAAGTTCTAAAACAGATGACACTCGATTAGCTTTCAGGGAAACCATTACATCAGTTCGCGTGCTTACACGAGCCCACAATCTGTCTGATACTAGCGATGGGGAGGATGTAGTAGCTCCACCCAAAAAGATCAAGATGACATAGCCGCCAATCCGACGAACCAACTGAGGGCCAACTACAAAGATTTCACCAACATATAGCAGCAGTTCCCAGCAGCTGTGGCAACTCAAATCGCTCCGACAGCTCTAACAGATACGATGGCAATAGCGTTGACAAGAATTCTACAAACAATTCATACACATCACACAGATCGTATATATTAGTTATACAAAATGATTCGCCGCAGCTCATTCAAATTAGTTCATTCGACTGACGAAATCATTTTGATTCATTTCTCTTCTTTTATTATTTGAATACCTTGAAATGGCTATTGATTTCCAGACAGCTTCATACAAATCTTTGGTAAAAATGCTCTAATAACTTGAACTTTCCACTTACAAAATTTCACCAAAAGGCTTCGGCATTCACCTTGAAATTGTAAATCCATAAACAATTCTGTTTTTTACATGAAAATGTTCATTTAAAATTGAAAAACTATGTAAAACTATGAAAAACTACACACTTAAAATAATAATGGCGAAACATTTGGTCTTAATAATGTCTTTTAATAACACTAGATAATACTGAAATCCTCAAAACGATGCCAGATTAATGCAGCTATGCCAGCTTAAGGGTTTGGAAAGTGATGGGAATTTTGTTAGGTTTCATTTGGATGAAAAACCGAAAAGTTTAGCTATTCAGTGTTCATTCCGGAGCAATCGGTTATATGGGCGATATATGATATAGTGATCCGATACGGATCTAATTGACAAGGGGATGTGGGGCTGCTCAAATCAAAACACACCAAATTTGGTTAGATTTGAATGAAAAGCAGAGAAAGTAAGAGAAGCTTCTGTTTGTGCGTTGCAAAACTTCATTAGAAAATTAATATACATTCACACTTTTTGTGAATAGTATAAAAATCTGCATGTGCATGCAGTATGCATCTGGGCTTACATTTAAGCTAATGTTGCTAATACCCGGAGACTATTGCCAGCTGCTCTCCAGCAACCTACATTTACAGAGGGCCGTATGGACAAACAGATAATATGTGACAAATAATAAACGCGAAGCTTCTGAGACTCACACGTTCCAAATTTGGTTTAATTTGGATAGAAAAAATGAAAATATATCCGATATGTAAGAGTTCATTCGGAATCGGTCAGTTATATATACATGAACTATATAAAATAGTGATCTGATCTGGATCAACTTTGGTCAGCAGACGTAAGTTCTTCTAAAACTGACATTTGCCAAATTTGGTGCCAATTTTGCTGTACTAAAAGTTCATTCCTAATCGAACGATCTGGACGATTTTGACATATTCTATTGTAGAAGTTTATAGGTCTAAAATTGAGAGACTAGTTCGTATAGACGTAACTGACGGACACACGGACATGGCTATATCGACTCGGCTTGCCATGCTGATCAAGAATATATATGCGTTACAAATATCTGCCCTCTCATCAATACACTTGCTAAGATGTTGGGGAAACAAGAAAAGGTCGCGCGGAGCCAAGTCAGGACTGTGATGGGGGTAGAGGAAGCACCGGGGTGTTGTTTCGAGGCAGTAAATCTGGCAACAAGGAATGAAAGCTCCATCGCGACGTGTTACACTTCATGCGACGGCACGTTTTTCCACTCAAACTGCTCGGAGGAAACTGGCGACCAGCTGCATTGCAAGGGCACACCTCCATATTATCCTAGAACTGTGGGTTGTACAAGTCAGAATATCGACTATAGCGTTCTTGCTTGTTTCATTTTAGATTTTTCAATGTTTTAATAAGAGAATACGACAAATTTTATCAACATTTTTAGGCAATCTTATCCTGGATCTCACAATATTCCGTCTCTAAATGAAATTATGTAACACGTGTCAAAAACATATATAGCTTGAGCTTGTCTTTATTCAAGCAAATTACATTTGCAAAATAAAGTAAGTCGCAAAGTGTGCCTTCACTTCTCGTAGGTAAATTTTGAATTCTTGCAAATGCCTAAAAGTATGCAACATTATAGTACAGTCGGGCCTCCTTTGCCTTTGGCAGCCATCTCGCATCGATTTCAAGTGAGGAGAGCAAAAAAATATCGTAGATGTTCGTTCTGCTGCTGCTGATGCGTGTGCATGTCGAGGGGTCCATAAATATATAAAATGCATACGTATGTGTTTGCTCACACACATACATATGTATATAAGTGTATGTATGTGTGCTTTATTGCGGTTTGCGTGACGTTTTAACAAGAGGCGAAACCACGAAAAAAATCACTTAACAAATTTTGTTTTCTTTCCGAGGAGAGCTTGCCAAACAATTGTGGCAAGCAAATATCATCAGATATTAATGTTTGCCTGTGTGTGTAAGTCCTTGACTTTTAGCCGCTTTGCTGCCGCGTCAGCCCCACAAACTGCAAGAATATGACCAAAGTTTCCAATATGAAGAGAAGCATCTGCAATAATTTATGTCAACGAAGTTGGGAAGTCACTGAAAATCCTGTGGCCAAGCCAGACCTACCGCTGCCAATGTCTTGAGGTTCAACTGATAGAAGCCGCACACCTGGAACTGCACTGGATTCTGCATGATCTGTAGCGAGAAGTCCTCCGGCTGGCCCAATGGGTTTGCCCTCGCCCCATTGAGCAGTTGGAGCAGCTGCCGTGACTGGAAGAAGCAACAGCCACTAGTGCTTTGGGTATTACCAAAGGAGTGGCCTTACTTACACGCTGCGCACACTTGTCACAGGCGGCGCACAGCATCCAGATCTTGATGAGATTGGGCAGCATAACGTATACCGATTGCCACAGCACTATCCAGCTGACACGCATCAGTGCCAGCTCCCACACCATGATGTAGGCATTGCACACAATAATGAAGTCGCCCAGACAGAGTACGTTCATCAGCAGCACCGAAGGGCCATAGAGACGCGACAAGTGTCGTGTCAGCTGCACCAGGTGGGCATAGCCAGCCCGCAAATCGCAATGAACGGGCCCAATGCCCAGCACCTGCTGCTGCATTAACTCCAGCTGGCCATCGAGTCGCACCACCAGCAGCAACATCTGCAGATATCTGGCTCGCACCGCCTGCGTGCTGTATATGTAGAGCAGATTGGACAGCAGTCTGCCCCCGCGCCACCACTCCACCCCGGCCACAAGCAGCGCCATGCCAATGAACACACACTCCAGCGGCAAATAGCGACGCAGGGCCGCCGGCGTATCGCTCTGGGGCAACTGGGCCAGCAGGCGTCGCTCTTGACCCTGCCAAAGCAGGGCCATGGCCACGACCATGGCATGCGTAGCCTTATAGGCCACACTGATGGCCTGGATCAGTTTGACATAGCTTTTTATATGGTGTTTTGACTGAAAGTCGTTCGCCTTCCAGTCGCCGGCAAAGTAGCTGCCAATCTGGACCAACAGCCCGCTCAGCATCAACAGCATGTACAACACCAGCACCAGCTGACCAAGTCGACTCCGGGCACTACAGCTCAGCGCCAGCAGGCGGAAGTAGCCTGTCAGGCAGCGTTCCATCAGCAGCCGCATGAGGTGGCCAACTAAAGCCCAAGGCTGGGGAGCAACTCTTCAATAAGCTGGATATGCCAGTTTAAGTATATATATATAGGTATAACTATCAAGCCAATTAATCGTAATGTTGGCGATAATCATAAGCCAGCCACAAGGTGGAACTCTCTCTCTCTCTCTCTCTCTGTCTTGGCAAAGGACTTGCTGGACTGAGGAAGTATCTCAGAATTCAACTTGGTCTTAGGGTGAATCATCCTCAAATGAGAATTCTCTGTCATAAATGAATCTTCCTGAAATAGGAATTTCATCTTTGGATTAAGAATTTTCATATTTGGCTGACTAGAAAGGGTTTTCTGTGCTGCGACAAGTGAGACCATTCATTTTATGATTCCAAATGTGGGCATTCATGAGTGCTCTCCAAGCAGGAGTACTCTTAGAGGTCGCTCAAACTTATGGCATTGGCAAGGAGTCCAAGCTCATACCATTTTTGCTATATAAAGATTAGATTACTATTTATTTATTGTGTTCATAATTTAATTAAATTTATTTGCTAGATTAAATTGCCTCAGGGCTCAAAACCCAACCAACATGTGTGACAAATGGCCCCAGGGAGCTTTGGCTGTTGGCCACAATGCGTCGTGACACGGCGTACCAAGCTCCCTACCTCACCATCTCTTGCTCTCTCTCTCTCTCCTTCTCTCTCTCCCTCTCTCTCTCTTTGATCGATAACAAATAAAACAACAACATTGTGTTGTTAGTTTTGAGCAATATTTATAGGTCTCAACATGAAAACACACCTACACACACACATGCCTATGAGGATTGCATTCATGTCAGCAAAATGCTTCAACAATATACAAATATATATACAGACAGACCTTCTATATAGATGTGTGTATGTGTGCAACGAAAGCAACCCAAAGCGTTGCCATGACATTTTATGGCATTTAATAATAAATAATGCATTTGTTCATATATATGATTCTTATAAGGCTATATTGACTTGGCCATGAACCTGGCAACACACACACACAGATGGAAAGGTGACACACAAGATGTGAAGGCAAGCCAAAGCTGATTGAAACAAATTAGGATGTAACCAAATTTCCATGGAAATAATCATTGGAAAACCATAATTGAGAACTTGTAAATGAAGCATCGCAAGAGGAAGGGCCTCTTTTTGGAGGTTTCATCGTTGCATGATGATGATTTCATATACAATTGTTGTTCAGATCGTTCCTATTATCATTTCTACTTAGTTAGGTTTGCCATTTCACCTTGAGTACATTTACGTCATTCCATTATAGTTAAGACTCTCTTCTTTTATACTTTATGACTTTCATTCATGACAGATTTTGGCAAAACATCAGCTGGCCATCTTCTACAAGAAATGTGAATGTATATGGTCATTTTATCATGAACTTTCTGAAATGCATATTCCTGATCAGCATGATGAGGGTCCACAGAGTCACTGACCACATACTGCGAGCACTTGATCAGAAAGACTACTGCAAGGCCATCTTCGCGGATATTGAGTAGGCATTCGGCAGAGTTTAGCTGTTAAAGGTCAAGGAGGGATACGTTCCCATTTGGTGGAGCGTGCCTTCATGGTCAGGGTTAGGAAGAGACTGTCTTCCCCTCACTCGGCAATCGCAAGAGTACCACAAGGAAGCGTTTACTTATATATCGGATCGTTGACGTACAATGCGCTGCACGTTCAAATGGCCCCACTATACCAAACCACGGGGCTTGTTACGCGCGAAGACCAGGCTAGAAGCTCTCACCTCCCGCCCAACCGGCCGAGGGGCGCAGCTGCATAAGGAGCGACACGAATCGGGCCATTTCTTTTCAGTATATTTGCAGCAGACATTCCTCGCAGTGATGGCACCAATATGCTGACGATGTGTGCATGATGGCATCTTCAAAGTCATAACAATAGGCCGCTGGAACCATACAGGAGTAGGTTAATGATCTTGTGGACTGGGTGGAATATAAGCCTCAATGTATGTTTCACTCTCTTCCGGCAACAAACCCTCACGTTGGAAGTCCAACTGAGGCAACTAAGGCCAACTAAGGCTGTATACCTGGGCCTAGCCATGCATCCTTTATAGCTCATATACAAGTAAAGGTGGCACATTAGGATGAAGAAATTGATGCAACTCCTAGGCAATAGAAACGGGCTGCCATTGCGAAACAAGCACACGATCTTATAACACCCATCTGGAAAACCATGAAAATAATTATTGGATGTCCATGATACATAAGGAACTTCGCTCTGCGCAAGCAGCTTTGCTTCAACTCCAGAGGATACAATGACTGACTACAAAATCATACCAATAGGCATGCCCTATAGCTTATATACCATTCACATTATATATATATATATAACCGATCTAGACCAAATCTTGTCGGTGGGCCCTGGGGCTACACTGGATACAGTGGGTACAAGACCGACCAGATTTGATCTAGATCTGTTATGAATTTACAATGTGTATGGTATATAAGCTTCGGCAAGCCAAAGGTTTTCGTTTCCTTGTGTTTGCTTAAAATTTTCACCAAAATGTCCAGCAATCTGTGGGGCTTAAAAGTGCCCGTGCTCGTAGTACAATTGGTTCAACAAAAGAGCACTTAAAACGACTCTAAGCTGCAATGCAAGCAAAAGGGCAGATGTGCCAGCCATTCTTGGCCAGCTTCCAAATAAACAAGGCAAAGGTAAGTTAGCCTCGAGTTAGCCATAGGTTTAATTTACATTTACTTGACACCGCACCGGTTTGGGGACAGCAGAGTGTTCTGATTTTGATGCGATTAATATTAAGTTCAACTAAGGTTGAAGGGTAGCTTTCCTCTTGGATGTCAGCATGATGAAAACAAGTCTGGCAGTTTCGCTTGGAGCGATTACATCGGCAGTTATATGATGGGGCATTTTGGGATGGCAATGTTGTATGTAAGAAGGGATAGATTATCTTAAATTATCTTAGATTATCTATCCCTATAGACTTTGTAAAAACTATTATAAAGGTAGGCACCAAGTCATCTCTGAGGGTCTGAATACTAAAGCAAGGTCTGTCTGTCCCTTTTAGAAGGTTAAGTTTCTTTTTTACATTTCACGTTTCATGATTATAGGTCTCTGGAGAGCATACCTGCCTTATACACAAATCCAAGAGGATGCCCCTGCAGAAGGTGAAATACAAGATGATAAATATGATGATAATTCTACCCTCGCCTGTTCGAGATCTTAGCATAAGTATAATCTGCCTTGAATTGAAAAAATTTCAATTAATTTTCAGAGTAACTCATAAACTCCGGAATAAGTTTATTTTTATATATATTCCATATATGTATTCTATATATATACTATATATAAACATTATTAGACTTATATTAAGTCCGTTCACATATGAAGAAGCACGCCTTTAAGTCATCAGCAGAACCTAAATGTGAAATGTTAAGGCCAACTTATTTCGTCCTTTTTTTGGGCTATTAGCCACGTTGCTGTTGTTGTTGTTGTGGGTGCCTACAGACGTTCAGTCGCTACACTCAGAAAAAAACAATACCCTGAATAATACTATAAGATATAGATACCCGATACTCAGTTACTTCAGCAGCTCCCTGTATTAACAGCACCACAACATTCCAATTGGATTTCAACCAGCACAATGAAATTTCGGTCATTCAAGCATGCGTGTAAGTGGAAGGGAGACAGAAAAACTATTGTTGCAACAATGCTTTTGTCGACTAGTCGATTTTTGTTTGCAGTCATTCATGCAGCAGCAGCAGCATAGGTATAAGTGGGAGGGAGGAGGAAACAGAAAATGTTAATGCTAATTCTGTCGCTGTTTGTAAGCCGATTGTCATATCAGTTTTTCCACTCCTCTTGAGACACCTCCAAAACATGGGTTTTGAACACTTCAATTGCTTCTTCGGTTCTCTTACGTAGTTCACCATGCAGTTTACCTTTGGTATTCGGGACCAAGAAGAAGTCATTGGCTACCATATCAGGACTGTACAAAGGATGAGTCTTCATTTAGTTCTTTTGACTGCTCAAAAATGCACCTCTATGACGAGATGTGTGAGAGCTCGCATTGTCATGGTGGAGAATGATTAGTCTTTGGCGGTTGGTTCTATGAATTTCTCCCCTAGTATACACGCAGATCAATCAATAAAGTCCTTATATATCCCAAACTTTTCCACAGATTTAGTTAGAACTCGATTTATCTATACGTATAAGCACATAATCTACCGATTTGCCTCATACCAAATCTGGTGATCCTAACTCATATATGTTCCGTATTAACGTTTCTATCGATTTGCGTGGGTGGAAGAGGGCAGCTGAAAATTTTTAAGGTGAATTTGTGCCATTTTGTTCTCAGTGCATGTGCACTGTGTCAGCCAGGCATAATGTTGATAAAGTGGTCGGCGCAACTGAAACGAGTTTTTGGCCTCCAAACTGAAAAGTCAGCTAATATTACGGGGCGAGCAAGAACCTGATGTTTCATACACGTACTGCGGGCGTTGAAAATGCCCGGAACATGCAGCCGGATGGTAAAGGCTGAGTTGGTTCAGACCACAAAAGCCAGATAAGAGCAAACTGAAGCCTCACTGCACAGCACAGCACAGCACGGTACAGCACACCACACAACCCTTCTCCGCTGCACACCCACTCACACATGCTAAGCTTAGCTTACGTAATGTGTGTGTGTGTGTGTGTGCGAAGCCTGAAAGTATGCAATGGAAAATAGTATATTTGCTGCACTGCTGACGTCAATTAATTGATTTCAAGTGGAAGCGGTGAAAGTATGCGGATGGAGGGGACCCAGTTGGTTTCAAGTCTGACCAGGAGTAGTCGAATGGTTTTCAGTCAAGCCTCCATCAAACCGATGTTGCCATTTAATTAGGTCGCCTGGGCAAGGACACGGAGGGACACAGACCAAAGGTAGGGTGAAATATTTTTGGCCAAATGACGCAAAACTTGGCGCATTTCGCTCTATTTTGCTGTTTCTGTTCATTGTTGTTCGTGTTATTATTCTTGTTGTTGTTGTTGCTGTTCCGTTTTCTTATTGTATTTTCCTAACTTGATTCTGAATCAAAAAGCTCGCACGCGAACAGCAAAACATAGGAAAAACAATACAAATCATCCGGAGTCGGCAAGACGCCAACGCCAACTTACAGCTAACAACAACAACAACGACAACAACAACAATGAAAACAACAACACATACTTCTGGGCTATATAAAGACGTCGTCGACAGCTCACCTTTAATGTCGCCTTGTGTCTTGACTTTGCCAAAAAGTAGTTTCGTCCAAGGGCAAACATCAAAAATTTACAAGACGAAAAATCAAAATGTGGCTAAAAATGTCACAACGTGCGGCTCTTGTTTTCGCTGAGCAATAAATATTTGTATTTAATAAGTATGCAAATGGTTAAAAAATTAATAAGGAAATAAGGCCCCGAAATACTTTTAGCTATGGAGATGAATCAGATGAATCAAAGCTCCTTCAGTGCACTATGATGACCCCACAGTGCCTTGAATGTTGATATAAGTTATAGTGTGGTTAACATGTGTCTCACCGGAGGCAGTGTTGGCAAACGCAGTACAAATTAAAGTACGTGGCATTGCCCTTGACATTTGTCAGTCGGAAAGAAAAAAAAGTAGAAAACAGTCGAACGAAATTAGAGCGAATCGTTTCTTGTGATTTTTTGTGACTCCTTCAAGTTTTGTAAACTCCTTCGAAGTGCAAACGGGGTACAGGCAAACATGGCGTGTCGTTGGAATTTGCGCACTAGGCGCCCCGCCGCGGTAAGTAATTCCAAGTTCGGGTTGAATAATTGATGCTGACCTCACAACGCGTTCGGCTTCGCCATCTTGCAGCCTTTGATTATCAAGCGGAAGATACCAACTCGCGGCCTCGATGATGCCACGGATAAGAAGTGTCGGGAGCACCTAGAGAAGATGAAAGCATTCGCCAACAACATCAAAGACGCCACATTGCGCAATTTCTATTCTCGCAAGTGGGAACAGATTTTAAAAAAGCTAAACAGGAAGACTTTTTTCAAATCGCTCGAACACTTTCATTCCCATGTCAATGACATTTTCGAAAAAACGGTCAAGCCAGTGCAAGGGATCTACGAGTCGGTGTATGGGCAGCTCCCTCCGCGCACATCACAATTTTTAAAGGCAAAGCCAACCACTGCTCCTGCCCAGCATGAGATGGATGTGCCCGAAGCAGTTCAATTCTACACGGAAGTGCAGGACATCACAGACTCTATTGTTCCTGTTCAGTCGAAGGCTTACAGCAACAACCATACTCATTTTCTCAATGGTTATTCGCAATGCAATGCACTGGGTGGTGTAAAGCTACCGAAAATGCCGGATTTACTAAGCGCCGGCAAGAACAAGCGACTGACCAAGGTCCAGACTAAGCGCATATCGGAACGATTAGGACGTGTGTCTGAGGGAATGCAACGGGAAATCACGCGAAAGGTTCACCATTTGGAATGCCACAAAATCACTAAAACTGACGGGGTGACTTTGTATGTCGAGGGCTGCGACAATGATACTCAGAACATACTCAAGAAGGACACGAAAGAAGCAGGCGATCTCTTCAAGAACGGCAAACCGAGAGGCATAAAATTTCAGAAAAGTTCTAAAACAGATGACACTCGATTAACTTTCAGGGAAACCACTACATCAGATCGCGTGCTTACACGAGCCCACAATCTGTCTGATACTAGCGATGGGGAGGATGTAGTAGCTCCACCCAAAAAGATCAAGATGACATAGCCGCCAATCCGACCAACCAACTGAAGGCCAACTACAAAGAGTTCACCAACATATAGCAGCAGTTCCCAGCAGCTGTGGCAACTCAAATCGCTCCAACAGCTCTAACAGATACGATGGCAATAGCGTTGACAAGAATTCTACATACAATTCATACACATCACACAGATCGTATTAGCTACACGAAATGTTTCGCCGCAGCACATTCAAATTAGTTCATTCGACTGACGAAATCATTTTGATTCATTTCTCTTCTTTTATTATTTGAATACCTTGAAATGGCTATTGATTTCCAGAGTTTCATATAAATATTTGGTAAAAAATGCTCTAATAACTTTTCCCCAAACTTTAACTTTCCACTTACAAAATTCCACCAAGATGCTTCGGCATTCACCTTGAAATTGTAAAATTGTAAACAAAACAATTCTGTTTTTTACATAAAAATGTTCATTTAAAATTGAAAAACTATGTCAACTACACACTTTAAATAATAATGGCGAAACATTTGGTCTTAATAATGTCTTTTAATAACACTAGATAATACCGAAATCCTCAAAACGATGCCAAATTAATGCAGCTATGCCAGTTTAAGGGTTTGGAAAGTGATGGGAATTTTGTTGGGTTTCATCTGGATGAAACAACGAAAAGTGATGCTATTAAGTGTTCATTCCGGAGCAATCGGTTATATGGGCGATATATGATATAGTGATCCGATACGGATCGAATTGACAAGCGAATGTGGGGCTGCTCAAATCAAGACACACCAAATTTGGTTAGATTTGAATGAAAAGTAGAAAGTGATCGTACTAATATATGAGCTATATGATATAGATAACAAAGCGATTAACAAGCCGAAAGAAAGGCAGATGCGGTGGCCACATGGACCAAAAGGATGTGTATAACCATTCACTGTGCAAGAAACCATGCGAAACCCCAACTATATCAAGCACTCTAATCACTCTCAAGGACTCGCACTGCTACCTTGGAGTCCACCTTGATAAGAAGCTCTCTTATAGGCAGCATGTGACAGCGATAAGTTTGAAGATGGACGGCAGGAGCCGTTGGCTCTAAAAACCAAGGTGATGATATACAAGCAGGTGGTTGCAGCTGTCTTTAGATTCCCCCTACCAATCTGGGGATCTTGTTCCAAAACTCAGCTTAGAAGAATACATATGTTTCACAAGCAGTATACCATTCTACCAAGGTACAGGGTATAAGAAAATATTAAAAATTCTTTAAAATTAAGTTTCGCCATAGAATGATTTTGAAAGTTTTACTTTTTCATCTGAGGCTTCATTTGTATCAGAATAAGTTGACTGGGTTACTGATGGTTAACTTCATAATCGTAAATTCCAGCATTCCCTGAAACCCATAATTAACCACAAATCAACATTGAGACACAACACACAAACTTGCCCTCCCGAGAGTATCTTAGCTGGCAACTGCTTCCGGTTGGCCTTGCTTTGATATGGAAAACCACAAGCCTCTTCGTGTTATGCAAAATGGCCGCAACTGGCAAACAAATGGGACTGCAGATACATATACATACATACACATACTTTCCGCAGCAGTTCGCAATCCCAACGCACATTCAATTATTTAAACCTAACGACTGGCAAAACGACCGCCAAAAGCGCAAACCAAACCGAGGTGGAAATGGAAATGTAAATGCGGTTTAGAGAAGTCAGATCAGCTTATTTAGCAAAGGGGGGATAGGAAAAACCCAAGCTCCCAAGGCTCCCTTCGACTGCATACACAACCCAAATTGGCATTCTGATCAAAAAGTGTCCTTTCGACACTGTATGTATGCATATGTGTGTGTGTGTTTTGCTGCCTCTGCCTTTAGCTATATTTATTTGTATTTGTTCGTCTGTTCTGATGTTTGAGCTTTATACGCGTTTAGAGGTTCAGACAACGCGGCTATTGATGCTGATCTAAGATATAGCAATTGTCCTTCTTTTGGAAGTCCTTCAAATGGACATTAAATACTAAGAAATACTTGAGAATACTTTACTTCATGGCAACCTCGCTGTTGCACGCTGAAAAGTGCCGCAGCTATTCTTCTTTTATGTTTGTAATATGAAATTCCTTACCAAGTTCAAGTCTGGAGTTGAATGCTGAAATGCGGCAACACAAAGCCAAAGCCAGAGCCAGAGCCAGAAGCACATTCAGAGCCGGAATCCTGGGCTGCCCTTGGCAAACTTAACAACTTGTTGTCGAGGGCGGCACAAAGGAAGGCATCAGCCAATTGGATGCACAACAGAACTTGGTCCAATGCTAAGTGGCTAAAAAGTGGCTGCCAGCCAGGCTCTGACTTTTGTTCCAGCAAAGGCAAAGGATTGCTTTCAGTACAACAACAACAACAAGAACAACAACAACAATAAAGAACAACAATGGCAGGCAACACGAGCTGTGCAATTCCCGGACTGACTTTATTATTATTGCCCTTCCCCCCATCCCACACTCCCCGCTCATTTAACAAGAACGCAAATAAAAAATGCCTGAATTAATTAAAATTCATAATTAGTTGCATTTGCACGGCGGAACGAGGTCACGACAAGAGCTAATGTCCGCCTCCAGCTAACTGGTTGACTGGCTGACTGGCGTCCTGCCTGAACCTCAGACGAACAGTGGGGCAAACACCTGCAAAATCACAATTTATATTGTTCAATTACAGAGGAGAAAACTGGTTTTCCAAAGGGAAATCTGCACCTGCTTCATGTTTTAGATCAAAGACCCAAAGGGGCGGCTGTATATTCTGTATATTCTCAGCTAGTCAAGCTGTTATCAGATCCCTCTCTTCGTGAGGACTCTCCTCCAAGCTATTCAAAGACTGCCTCAAGTGTCTTCATGAACTTGCTGTAGGCAATTAGGTCACACTTTGTCGTGTTCCTGGACACAAGTGTATTGGAGGCAACGAATCTGCCAAAACGAAACTCTCCAGAAATGGCTCTTCTGCACCACTAGTGGGCCCAGAGCTATTCTGTGGTATCAGCATGGCGTCTGCCAAGCTTTTACTGACAGAACACTTCCGGGCTCTGGAAGTACGACACTGGAGAAAACTCCCTGGACTTCATCAAGTAAAACTTTTGACCTTGCATAATTATTAGTTTTTCACAAACGATACCGATGGAAACTTTTGGGATTTCATTAGTAACGGCGTTCCCATCCATACACATGCATATTCGCGCATGCATTGTCATGGCCTGTTTATATATATGAGTTAATATTTATAAACACTTTTTGGGATTTCATTAGTAACGGCGTTCCCATCCATACACATGCATATTCGCGCATGCATTGACATGGCCTGTTTATATATATGAGTTAATAAACAATCTGCTTCCACCTCTTAAGACTACACAACAACAACGCAGGCAAAATCGAATTATGGAGTTGAGTCAGCAGCAGCATAGGCATTAGTAGGAGGCGGACAGAAAATGTTAATGCTAATTCTGAAGGTGTTTATCAACCGATTTTAACTGATATTTTGAAAATTATAGGAGGGCGTAGCAAAATTTTAAAACAAGCTTGATCTGCTTGAGCATTAAGGGAGTCTACATACCTAAAGCCAGAGTTACAACTCTAGCTCTTATAGTCTCTTAGATCTAGGTGGTCATACGAAAAGGATGGACAGACAGACAGACAGACTGTACTGTACTGTACTCTACTCTACAGATATATATAGTTCTGTTTAAAGCACCAAAACTTGCTGCAATCAAATGTAGAAAGAGAATAGAAATTTTAGTAAAGAGGAAAGGAGAGGACATACAGGACAAACAATATGGTACAGTTTGCTTTAAAAGCAGTAACCAGATATGATAATAACATGGAAAAATTGCAAAAATGTATCACAAAGAAATTGGGAAGACAAGTTGAAAGAACAGAAAACAGGGAAATCGCCTGATCTAGTTCAAAATTGCGTTTGTTTTCCAAAGAGAAGAATCCCATTCAACTGGCTAATTTATGTTTGTCTGGGTAAAAATTGATCCCATATCATTGTATTTCAGTTCACTGTACTATGAAACTGTCCTGCTGTGTCCTGTACTGCCTGTGAGTGTGTCTGTCCGTGTGTGTGTGTGTCTGTTGTGTTGTGCGGAAAGGCCAGCAAACTAGAAATGTCAATTTTAATTTTCTCACTTTATTTGCTTGGCGGGTAAACACTTCCAGCGGCAGCTGTGACAGTAATTATGTTGCCGGCGGGGGTGCCGAAAGCCGAGGCAGAGATGCTCTGCGCCATTATAACTTGTTGAACCTTTATAATTGCCATAAAACTCACACAAATCCACACACGAAATGCAATTTTGTTGCCTACTTTTGTGCGCGCAATTACTTGCTAAAAGTCAACACTTGTTCTATCCTCCCCCACCCCCCTTAACCTTGCTAATGGCATGGCTGTGGCAAGGGGGGTAGGGGTTGTTGTTATAAAATCAATGCAGAATGAAAATCACGTATGTCTATATATATATATAGAGAGAGAGAGAGCAGCCAGCACAAACAATGCCTGATATTTGACACTTAACCTTTGGCGTTGACATTGAAAGTTGAGTGTCGCCAATGCAAAAGAAACAAAAAGAAATAGTTAGCCATTGCCACGCCCCTCCTCCTCCTGTAACCACCAACCCCCTCCCCTCTCAGGCCTCTTGTTGGGAGCACTAATTGCACTTTGTGTTTTGTCTAAAAATAGTTGCCATGCAATTGTTGCATGTGTTTCCACATTTTGCTGTTGTTATTCTTGCAGCCCTGAAACCGCAATTGCCAAAGCAACGAGCCGCAAAGACCGCCTGCACCTCCACCCCCCCATTTGTTGTCGTCGCCCTCGGGCGGCACCCTAAAAATCCAAACGCAAACCCTAAACACCGTTCCACAATGCCAAGCCACAAAAGCCAGCCATAGACAACTAACTAGACAAATGTGCCGAGGCGCCGAGTCGACGCCATCTTTGGAGTGGGCCAACCCATCGCAACCTCAACGCACATCCAAGCTCACAACCCACCCACTGACCTACAGCTCCTTAGAAGTGACAAAAGCCCGGCTCCGACAGTTAGTTAACCGCACAATGGCATCGGGCACCGGAGGTGTATCAGTCGGTGCCCAAGCTGAATGCACAGCCTGGGTATGTCATTGAGTTGACAGCAGCGTGACACGGGGTTTTCTATGGTCTAATCAAGGGGAGAGATAAGAGTGAAAGACAATGAGAAGAAAGCAGCAGATCTTCTTGAGTCTTGAGCTTGCAAATGCCAGCGATCTGAAGCAGTGGTGGGCACGTAGTGACACTTTCGGCGCCAGCTAAACGCCCGGGAGCAAGCTTATCAAAACAGTGTCAAAGTTAAGATAGATTTTGCAATTTGTTTTGTTTATGGTGACAGCGGACAGACGTGGATTATCTCAACAAGAATGTGTCGATGTCTGGCGATAAAGCACCATTACAAACCACAGTATATCTCTGGTAATGTAAATTCAATTGTGATCGTATTTAGGTCACCGACGAATTCTGTGAAGGTCGTCCAAAATCGGTTGTTGTGACAAAAAAAGCATCGATGCAGTGCCTGGAACTGGCAATGCATGATCGTCATGTGACATATCGTGAGATAGAGGCATCATTGCACATTAGTCCCACTTCCATGTATTCCATTTTGTATAAATATTTAGTTGTTAACAAAAATTTGCTCTCGTTGGATACCCCATAATTTATCCATCTCTTAAACAAAAAGGCTCGCGTCGATTGGTGTAAAGAAATGATTAAACCAAAACTAGCCAAACCAACACAAGTTGTTCGTGGAAGAAGCACAGTGAAGCAAATGTTCGCCTGTTTCTTCGGCCAAAAGGGTCATGTGGCCACTGTTCCGCTTGAGCAACGTAGGACGCCCAATTCTGAGTGGTAGACGACCATTTGTTTGCCGGCAATCTTCAGAGAAATTCATAAAACCAACCGCCAAAGACGAATCATTCTCCATCATGACAAGGCGAGCTCATACACATCCCGTCAAACAGGTCAATGTTTGAGCGATCAAAACATCCTCATCCTGCGTACAGTTCTGATTTGGCACCCAATCCCTTCTTCTTGTTCCGATAAGATGAACTACGTCTCTTTTGCTCATCTTTCTTAAGCCTTATTTTAGCACTTTGTGTATAATGGCAATGCCAACACGGGCTGAATCTGGTCACACTTGTAAGAAAAAAATTGCTATATTGATATAAATATATTATGAAATTTCTACATTGATCCTTTCAAAATATCATACAAGTCTATATACAACCCTTTGTCCTAACCAACGGACAGCTCAAACGATAAGAGCTATGTGGCTGACAGTTGGCAGGCAAAATCAGGTTCAAAGTCTGTATGAAAGTCAATTTGATTTCTACTAAACATTCGCCAGCTCCAGATACGAAAGGCGGAGTAGAGTTAGGAGTTAGGTTTCATGGAATCGCTTGGTGGGGAAAACTGTGATTCATTATTTTGAGCGATTTCTTTAAGTCAAATTGGTTAACTCATTGACGTTGAGATTATAATTCACGAGTCGTGTACAGCACGCGACCCATCCATACTTTTCAAACTGACGACGACACAATTGGGGGTAGACTGTGGGGGGGAATTCAGATGCATTTTGACTTGGACCCGGATGTGGCGTACACGATGCTCACTCTTGTTATTGTTGGCAAAGCTTTTGTTTTCCAAAGAAGGTCGAACAATAGAAGCACACGAAAACATAAAAGAAGCGAAGGGAATAACAAACTAACAGCTAGGCGAGTAATAGGTATGATGTAGAATTGTAGCTGTGTCGTTGCTGTATTCCAAGTGTCAACAAGGATTCATTAATACGAAAGAAGCAGTGGTGGTGTGGTGTTATATGTGAGAGTTCCAAAAATGCATTCAAATTATTTGAAAATATTTGAGCTAGCGATATTGTGTTGATGAATGGCAAGATGATGCAATAGCCCACTCAAAGGACCCGCTTGTACACGTATGTATGTAAGTACTGCGAGAGTTCATAGTTTTCAATCTTCACTCTGGCTACGTCATCCCATTTTGAACAGCTCATCGCCAGACGAAACTGCAAGCCGAGGCCTCTTCAGCCGTAGGAGTCGTGATCGTGAAGTCATTGGTAGAGCCAAGTCGTCGAAGAGGGAGCTGCACCTCATTAAGCGTCACAACTTCAATTGCTGTAGATGAGCCGCTTCCAATTTCCTCTTGCTGCTCTGCGACCAGAACTATAGCAGAGCTCTATTTTTGTTGCTATTGCTGCTTTCGAGTAGGCAAATAAATGAACCTGATCACGTTAGACTAGCGTACACGAGGTCTATGGTTCGAATCTCAGGTGTTTTGTCGAATTCTCTTGTAATCAACGAACACACACTGTGGTATAAGTAGAACAGTTTACTAAGACTTTTTCATCGGTGAAGATATATCTGTCTATGGCCTTCAAATTTCAGGAATAGGTCATAGTTGACATACATCTTGGCTGGAGTTATGCTTGTTTACACAATGGGCAAAGAATCAACTACGATGAACAATCCCCATTTCAACTGCAGTACTAAATATGATAACCATCAGCTTGCCAGCCTTGTTCATCATCTTTGTCTACTTAGGAAACGATTCTGACTGGAATCTGCTTTGAAATTTGACTATTTCTTTGAATCACGAGCCTAGCTTAGGCCTATCAGGAGGAAAGTAACTTAACCCAACAGCTTTAATCGTTTGTGAAATCGAAGCCACACATTGGATATTGATCAAACTTTGACTGCAGTTGTAAAACGGATGCTCTTGAAAATAAACGTATTTCCCAGGAACTTAGTTTGTTTAAGGACCTCCATTTTTGCTTAAACAAATTGAATTGGACTTCAAAGTTTTGCCAGTAAAAATTGTTAGCTAATAGAAGAAAAAGTTTGAAGACAAACACAAAACCGCGCTGAAAATCAATTTGGCTAACTGCTGCTCCTGCTGCTTCGCCTGCTGCTCTTCCTGCTGTTGGCCAAACACTTTTCGGTTTTAATTAAAAGCAAACGTTTTGGCCATTAGTCGGACGTCGGACGACGGACAGTAGAAAAAGTCACAAAAGCCAACAATGGCTGCGGGCCCGGGGACAACGACGACAACGACGTCAAAGGCGATTACAAAATAATGAGTTGGCAAACTCCCACGTCGAGAATCGTTGCAATCGCCACAATAACAACAACAACAACAGCGACAACAGCAACAACAACTACAATAAAGCCATAAGCATCTGGTCAGGCCGCCTTGGAAGCAACGACTCAAGGATTTATACGCAATTTGCATGCAAATCGAGTTAAGGATACGGAACGGCGCAGTTAGTTGGAAAGTTGGGACACACTGCCAACGGGCGGCGGAGATGGTGACGGCGGCGATGATGGCAGTGCGCTTAGACAGCTCAACTGCGATTTATTATCCAAAAGCCCGACGAGGCGGCATTGCCATTAAATTGATGTAAAATCAACACAACACAGTGTGCTACAAATAATTGCATTCCTCTGCGTAATGCATCCACTGGCACTAACATTCAAATGGCGTGAGGTCCTTGGTATTCCTTTCGACTTTCTACTTAGATATGAGATCGATAGAGAAAGGATTGTCAGATGAAGATATGGAGAGAATTGTTAGCTTTAACTGGGATGCCTCTGCAGACCAAGAAAGTGGTGATGAGATGAAGACATTTCCACAGTGCTGGGGGAGAGTTGGAAAGCAATCATACAGAGATTGGCCTTCTTGAGAATATGATTGCAGAAGAATGTGAGCAGGAGAATCTGGTGCTCTTGCGGATAATTGCTCCCAGGACACTAAAGTGGAGAACAAGATCATTTGAACCTACAGACAGTGGTTGGGAAGAAGACAATGACGACTTGATGACCCCAATAGAATATTTCTGCACCCTCTTTGAAAGCCAAGTTATAAATTTCAACACAAAGCAAAGTGGTTTGTATGGGCAGAGCACGGCAGCGAACTTACATGTAATGGAATCCTAAAAGTTGGGGTCGAAAGGGTTAAGAATGCGAAGAATTCATGAGGATCTGCAGAGTATAGCCGATAAGAAGTACGTAAGCTGCTGTTCCATGAATGAAGTTGTCCAAAAGTTAGCTTTTATAGTGCAGATGAGCACTAAGAAACTGTTTTAGAAAACTCCAACTGCAAGTGGGTCTAAATAGGGATCGAAATTTATTCGGGAATGTGATATAGATAGCTCTTTACATTCTTATCATACTCTGAAATGATATATGAAAGGATCGACAAGAAATGGGCTTTGATAAGGGTATCGTTACTCCCAAAGCATTGCACCTCCACTGCCAAGAAAGAGACAACTTTTAGCAGCATACCACAAATGCACATTTAGAAGTTACGAGTTCTGGAAAATGTCAATTCCGAAACTTTAAGGAATAGTTCATAGAACCAGGAATTGACTCAGAAATCAAGTTTGTGGCTGAACCAAATGTATATTTGAAGAGCCTTGTGAATCACTTGAGTTATGGCTCAAAAAGGGGGAAGAAATGTGATTATAATTACACATATTGTCTTCGTAGTGTGCATCCTCTCTTAACATTATTTACATATATGCAAAGGTATGATTAGGAAGTACAGGAACTTCTAAGAAGTTTGTTATATTTTATAAAATGGTCTGCAAATGCTCGTTCTCAATGAAAGAAAACACCAACTTTCATTGATATACTTTACAAATTTTCCCTTACTTATAAGGTATTTCCTTACATTCCCTTGTTTTGGGAAGGAAACCTTAGTTTATATCAATTACATTATTTAATTTCATATTCAATAATATGAATGTTTAATGAGCTTATGAATTCAGCCAGCATTATGAAAATGCACAGCATTGTAGTGTTCTGCCTACATGTGTGTACTCTCTCATTTCTTATAGTCTATATGGATTGTATGTTCAAGAATGAACAAAGATTAATTGGATTATATATAATAAGATGCAAAAACTATGCAACGCGATATAAGTAAAGTTTCACACCTATGAAATATGATATCAAAGTCTAAAAAACTTAAAAATATACAGTCCACTCAATTGAAGAAATTGAAGAAATACACATATATACGAATAGAACCATAACTATATGGAAACACAGTCCACAAACAAGACTACAAAATACAATTATATGTAAACACATTGTAAGAGATATTTCCATATGTAGGCAGGCCTAATACAACCTTCCCAAGGAGTCGACTTCACACCATATGGAAGCAGGTCAACAGCTAAAGATATGAATATGTGAATGTGACATAAACATTGTCAGCTCTTCTAAGGCAGACCAAACTTAAACAGTTCCGGATAGGAGATCATTTTTTATCCTAAAACATATGCAAGGCCATAATCCTAGATTCTAAGACCAAAAATGGTATAAAAAGTTCAGCTGCTATCTAGATCTCAATCATTGTATTTTGCTCAAACAATTGAAGTCATTGCTAAACCAAAACCCCTAAAGGGCTTAAAAATTCCCCCACAAACTTTGACCCAATTGCGGATACAATTTGGAAATGGCTTCTTAGTGCTCACCTAAAACCTAAACAAATTTATTTGTCTAGCAATCTCAGTTTTGTAATGTTGTTAATCAGCAGGCTCAAGTGAGTGAACATCGTTGAGTGCTTTTATAGTATTAAAAGTCCGTCGGACATAGCAATTTGAGGGCAGCATCTCAAAATTCCCAAAAATGTGGAATGTTTCGAGGTCAGGAATGATCTCTTCTTTGCTCACTTCAAAATTAGAACCATTTGTAAATTCTAAGAGCAAGTTAGAGCAAGTACACAAGCTGCGCTTACTTCTAGATCAGCGGTGGGCATGAAATTTTCAATCGCAAACACTACAACAACATCTACACCGTTAGAATCCGCCATCGTGCCTGTGCATTTTATTGAGGCTTCAATTTGTATTCTGTTCTGTGAGGTCTTTTGTCAGCTGCAATGAACAAAAGCCACTGGATGGTCACCTCTGTTCTTGATCACAAAACTCTAGCGTCCAGTGAACATTTACAGCCTTATCGTTTCGGCTGTGTTTTGTTTTGTATTTATTATATATCTCCTTAGGTCTCCCACAATTTTTGACAGATTTAGTTAAAAGTCGCTTTAAATGTGGATACACTCTTTCGATATGCCAAGTTTCATTAAGATCGGATAAGAACTGTAGACAAATATGTATAAATATGTATATACAATCAAACATACATATATAAGCTGAGACATTCACATAATACATACACACATATCGTGCATTGATGCCTTGCTGTGTGAGAGAGAGAAGGAGACAGCATTCTGCTGGGTTGTAAACCTGTGGTTATCAAAAAGATTGTTCCCAGAACATGAAATCAACATTGTAGCCTCAAGCCAAATTTTCTTATAAACATGTTGCACAATGCTTACAAAAATGTTGCAGAATTGTACTAACTTTAGTTGCCTTATGTACTTGATGTTAAGTAAATGGAATTGTATTAACAGTTCATTATATTAAAGACTCTCAAATAGTTTCTGTTCACAAGAAGTGGTCTGAGTACGAGTATCTTATGGTCGGAATGCGACTAAAGCATTATTTTTGAAGTTCTGAAAAGTAGAAACTATTCGTAACACTTAGAGCAATTTGAAATTAAAGGCGATTATTTTTCTGTTTGTATGCTTAAGGATAATTAATGTATTGAGAGCTCAATTAGGCGGACAGAGGTCCTTCAAGATGAATTACCCTCTTTTGGGGTTAAGATGGCGCAACAATGTCAGCTGATTGATTGCCCTAAGGCTGGCCGCATTTTCTAGGTTATGCAAAAGGTTTCCAAATATGTGTTTTTGGGCTTTCTCACTTACCTTGGGTGAAAAATAATAAATTGAATGATGACAACGTTAGCGCCGAGCTGGACGTAGAAGACATGCTGCCATATTACACTTTACATAAGCGCCAGGTGCTGCACCGTATTAGCCCTGGGCCAACCAACGCACCGCCGTAATGCCGGCTGCAAAATTCCAACAACTTAATGGAGCAATAATAAATACCACAACAACAACAATAACACCAAAACATACACACACACACACACACAGACACAGACACAGGCACACACAAAACGGAGCCAACAAAGGCGGCGCTGGCGATGACCCGCCAAAGGCTGGCTGCTCCTTGTGCTCCAGTTCTCTCCCTGGGTTACTTTTTGACGTAACTTGAAGTCGTTGTCGCCGTCGTGTCCTCTTTTTAGTTGAACTAGCCCTAGTTCAGTGTATTACCTTGGCGCCACACACCAGCTTCAAGGCGTTCAAACAATTCAAACAAATCTCAACGGGAAAAAAACCAAAAAAAAAATGTTATATATATTTTGCAATATTTAGCGCATGAAATGTTTCTGAAGTTCTTATTATTGCAATTGTTGTTGTTGTTGCTGCTGTTGTTGTTGTTGTTGTTGTTGTTGTTCTTGTTGTTATGGCTATTTGGTGTTGTTGCTTTTTGGGGAGCTGCGCGACGCTTGACGTGCGTTGTGTTCGAGTTACGTGGCTCGACTGAGACCCAGTGCCAGAATTTCAGTAGTTTTATGCTTCGGCTACAAAAGCTTCGGCAATTGCCAAATGTACGTATGTATGTCTGAATGTGAGGGTGTGTGTGCGTATGTGTAAGTGTGTGTTTGTCCTGCTGTCCTTTGCCTTGCACTCCTTTTGGCAGTCACGCGCATGCCGCTGGGTGGGTGGCATTGGAGCCGGGAACACACGCTTGAGGAATAAGAGACGCAGCATTTGGAGCACGCAGCAATTCGACCCTCGTCCTGCCCAAGGCACCATAGCTTGTGTGTTGTGCAACTTTGTGGTACAAACAAAAAAAAAAGAAAAGGAAACACGAACCAAGAAAGTCGAGCGAGCAGCTTAGGGTAAGGCCGCAGCATTGATACCCTTTGTAGATGGAGAACTATAAGAAGATTTTTACTTTTACTGTTAAACCAACTATATGATAGAGAAGCCCGATATTTGTACTTCACGATTTATAGCACTTGATATATTATGTATGACAATCAAATGTGTATATATATATTGGTATCATTGCATTCACTTTTCATTTGCCATCAATTTTTATAAACGCTAAATAACTTCAACTGTAGTTCTCCTTAAGAGAACTCATTTCCGTGTACAAACAATTTTCTGAAATTTAGGCAATATTTGTTCCCAATACGTTGAAAAATCACAGACCAAGATATTCTCTTTTCTATACATTTCATACAAACGTTCATCCTACGTTCTATCCTTCCAGCATGAACCGAAAAATGTGTTTGGATTGTGAATTTCTGACTCATTTATGATTTTATTTAGTTTCATCAGTCTTCTCTTCTTCAGTTCCAGTAGCAAACTTCATGACCCAGTTGATATACCCCTTTTGATGAAAAGCGATAAATATTAAATAAATGTAAATGCTTGTTTACTTTCCGGCTGTCGGTATAAAATAGCATCCTGTCCAGGATTACCTCCGCTGCCCACAGGGAACTCGTTTTGTGTTTGCGAAAGTTCAATGAACCTGCAGATGACTCATATGTTTGTGTATATGAGGAGGCTTTGTCATTCGGTTGAAAATTGTGCTGTGTTTTCATGGCCAGTTCTAGATTTATATCCTGTATTTCAAGAAATATTAAGGTATATTAAGTTATTAAGGCAGTGGGAGTATATGTATGCTCAGACAGCATGGAAACTGAGTCTTTATAGTCATCAACGTCCATCAATCTATTAGAGTTTTCACAATAATAGTTCCATAATAATTGTTTTCTTTTTATAAGAAACTACAAACTTTGACATCAGTTTTGACACACTTCTGGTTTGAATTTTCTAAAACGCCGCCTTATAACGCAGCTAAGCCATAAAATCGCACTTGTATGAAAATTTCAAAGCTTTGCTCTTTTGCGAAGAAATTGTAAGTGTTTGTGGAGTGGAGAAGTAGAAAACATTCTCTCTTATCAGTGCATGCAAGAGAGTACACCAATACATTCACAGTTTAAGGCTCTCTCTCTCTCTCTCTCCCCGAACTCTATACAAGGCATAGGCTTTGCTGGGTGTCACTGTTTATGCAGCTGCCTTTGTATAGTAACTTTTACCTCAATTTTGATGCACTTTTTGGATTTTAGACGGACTGCTATTACGTATTACTGTAGCTGTACTACAAATTTCAACGTATTAGCTATTACCGTTATGCGTTGTGCCTCAGTTAGAACAAAGACAAGGTATATTTGGTGTAGTGCTGCTTTGTTGATTCAATTCAAACCGTTGTGGTCCGTTATCTTCAACTGGTTGTGTTCCTCTTATTATTTTTTTGGTGACATTATTCTCTTTTCGTAATTTACTGTTGGTTGTTCATGCTAGTTCATGGGGAGATTCCTTGAGAAAGAATCCAAAGCAGCGAATTAGAACAGAGCACGCGTGAGTGGATTTACAGAGAACAAGGGTTAATTGCAACTGAGACAAAATATAACTTGCTCAGAGAGCTGGTGGATCAGCTGCGTTTGCACATCATAGCTCACCTCATTCGCATTGGCTGGTCTAAATTTTCTTAAAAATCTAACAAGCATTGAGCATCCAATGTTGGCTCAAAATCTTATAATAATATTAACATATATCTATATATATTTTTTTCGCAAAAGTATTTTATTTATTGATTTAATTATGATTAAAACTTGTCTCTGGTTTCGATTAAACTACATATAATTGTACATATTATACACATCTATATATTACTATATATATATATTTAAATATCGTGTGAATAACTGAATACAGAGTGGCTTTGTAGTCTTTATGAATTGGCTAAAAGGTTAAGGTTAAGGCAAGTGTTCTCCAGATGCTTCAGGCAAAAGAAACACAGCTAATCGAAATTCCATGATGATGATGATTTTTGATGAAAATTACTAAAATTGAATAAATGCTAAGCTTAATATTTTCTAAATGCATGTTAAAATGTTACATCAATTGAAGTTCGATATTTTGTGGTTGTTTTTTTTTGTGAGCCACAATACAAAATGCATTGTTAAAATAGTGGAAATGATTATAGTTCGTGCGAAACGAGGTCGGCATACACCGACATCGGATGCATGTAAGCGCATATATATATATATATGTACATATATATATACATATAATTTTGTTCATCAACAATAATGTGGTTTAGGTATCGTATTATTAGGGCGGCATGCGTGTTTGTTCCGCTTTCAACGGCGCTTGTTAACGCGTTCGATGTATTTGGTTTTGTTGAGCGCACGATTGCCAGCATTCGGATCCATCATGCGCTTCCAATCGGTTTGGCCAACAACAAAGCCAATGGCACGCATCTTTTCCTGTGCACGCTTCTCCTCGATATCCGCCCAGCGCACCTAAAAACATGAGTTGGCAAATAAAAAATAAGGAATGATAACAAGAAATATTAGTTAAGTTAAGTTCAAGGCATATATTGTGTATGTGTTTCTTTTGGCAATTCATAAGTTAAGCTCACTAATTCATACGAGGGATACTATCTATATATTTCGGGAACATTTTTAAATGAGAATGGCTTTAATTTTGTTTCAAAATATTCTCCATGACGCTTTCCAATGCGTGAAAACTAATTTCCGAAGCACTTTTCACACTCCAAAGATGGCTTTTAAAACGCTTCAACAGCCTTTTTGGCGTCATTTTTTCTTTGGCATAATCAAGAACAGAGACACGACTTTAGATGCCAAATCAAAACTTGAAAACGGATTAGATGTTTTGATTGCTCAAAAACTCAGCTGGGTGAGCTGATCGATTTACCTAGACGACGGACAGCCTGCCTTTGCCGGTTGTTTTCCCTATTTTCCACAAACTTTTAGCAAATAAGTGAATGTTTATCATTCAGAATTGACCATCTCACGTTTCTACAATGATATGGTAGTTTCATGGCCGATTTTTGAGGAAAAAGGTTACCATTGTTCCAATTGCTATTTTGTTTCCAGCTCATACGTATATATCCCTGATTCGTTAGCTGTTACGATTTCATACAATTTTTTTGAGGCAACTATTTGTTCATGCAAAATCGAATGTATTGAAGTGAAACCAATGTGCAAGGATGTCTCTATCTCACGATATGATGTTCTTTGCCACAATAACCGATTTTGGAAGACCTTCACTGAGTTCGAACTCACTGACCGAACTACGACTTCGATTGAATTCTGTGGTTCTTGTGGGTGCTTTATTGCCATACAAAGAACTGAGTTCTCTTTGAGATAATCCACGTCGTGAAATGTTGTGAAAAATAACCTCAACGAGCGGGCCAATATAATATTGTCATAATATAACAGAATTTGTTCTTATACGTTAGGCTTTGCTGGTCAAACAGGGCGCTTTGTTTTTTGATACCCACGAAATCCCCTTCATCATTGACCCTTAGCTAATATGACAAGTGTTGGTATTTGACAATCGGCAACTTAAATGCTCAAATTTATACAACGAAATACAGAATTAGGAATTCTAAAACGCCTCTAATTTGTGTAAATACTGGCAAATTTGTGCTTTGTGTGAAAGTTCGTGGAGAGAGACTCAATTCCATTATTTAGTTTCTTTGAGAATAAGTTCTGGTCAAGATCGGAACACTATATCATATAGCGCCCATATAACCGATTGCTCCGGAATGAACACTTAATAGCATAACTTTTCGGTTTTTCATCCAAATGAAACCCAACAAAATTCCCATCACTTTCTAAACCCTTAAATAGCTGCATTAATTTGGCATCGTTTTGAGGATTTCAGTATTATCTAGTGTTATTAGAAGACATTATTAAGACCAACTGTTTCGCCATTATTATTTAAAGAGTTTTTCAATAGTTTTTCAATTTTAAATGAACATTTTCATGTAAAAAACAGAATTGTTTTGTTTACAATTTTACAATTTCAAGGTTAAGTGCCGAAGCCTCTTGGTGGAATTTTGTAAGTGGAGTACATAGTTTTTTTCAGTTGTAAATAAACATTTTGATGTAAAAAAACATTAATTTTAAATGGATTTACAATTTCAAGGTGAATGCCGAAGCTCTTAAAATCCCCTAAAGCTCTTAAAATGGCAACTCTCCTGTCTGGCCGAAGTGTAACAACGGCTGTGAAAACATTCTTCAACTATGCTTACAGCTTGCTCTTTGCCTTTTCATATATATATACAAATATATATATATATATGTGTGTGTGTGTGTTTTGTGTATGGGAACTCTATCCATTTCCTTGGTAAAAGTAAAAGTACATAAATTCCAAAGAACGTACAGCAAAAGTAACATCTGAAACTATAATAAGTTGAATTGTTGCTTAGAGTTTCGTTTGGTTTCCTGTCTGCTTTCCTTCTTGTTCTTAAACTTTTTATAGTTGCTTAACTTTTTGCACAACTCTTAGATCATTTTTCTTAACAGACCTCTTGCTGGAATTTTGTAAGTGGAAAGTTAAAGTTTGGCGAACAGTTATTAGAGCATTTTTACCAAAAAATTGTATGAAGCTATGTGAGAATCAATAGCCATTTCAAGGTATGTTGAATAACAAAAGAAGGGAAACGAATCAAAATGATTTCGTCAGTCGAATGAACTAATTTTGAATGAGCTGCGGCGAAACATTTTGTGTAGCTAATACGATCTGTGTGATGTGTATGAATTGTATGCAGAGTTCTTGTCAACGCTGTTGCCATCGTATCTGTTAGAGCTGTTGGAGCGATTTGAGTTGCCACAGCTGCTGGGAACTGCTGCTTTATGTTGGTGAAATCTTTGTAGTTGGCCTTCAGTTGGCTGGTCGGATTGGCGGCTACGTCATCTTGATCTTTTTGGGTGGAGCTACTACATCCTCCTCATCGCTAGTATCAGACAGATTGTGGGCTCGTGTAAGCACGCGAACTGATGTAATGGTTTCCCTGAAAGCTAATCGAGTGTCATCAGTTTCAGAACTTTTCTGAAATTTTATGCCTCTCGGTTTGCCGTTCTTGAAGAGATCGCAGGCTTCTTTCGTGTCCTTCTCGAGTATGTTCAGAGTATCCTTGTCGCACCCCTCGACATACAAAGTCACCCCCTCAGTCGAAGTTAACTTGTGGCATTCCAAATGGTGAACCTTTCGCGTGATTTCCCGTTGCATTCCCTCAGGCACACGTCCTAATTGTTCCGATATGCGCTTAGTCTGTACCTTGGTCAGTCGCTTGTTCTTGCCGGCGCTTAGTAAATCCGGCATTTTCGGTAGCTTTATACCACCCAGTGTATTGCATTGCAAAGAACCATTGAGAAAATGAGTCTGGTTGTTGCTGTAAACCTTCGACTGAACAGGAACAATAGAGTCTGTGATGTCCTGCACTTCCGTGTAGAATTGAACTGCTTCGGGCACATCCATCTCATGCTGGGCAGGAGCAGTGGTTGGCTTTGCCTTTAAAAATTGTGATGTGCGCGGAGGGAGCTGCCCATACACCGACTCGTAGATCCCTTGCACTGGCTTGACCCTTTTTTCGAAAATGTCATTGACATGGGAATGAAAGTGTTCGAGCGATTTGAAAAAAGTCTTCTTATTCAACCTTTTTAAAACCTGTTCCCACTTGCGAGAATAGAAATTGCGTAATGTGGCATCTTTGATGTTTTTGGTGAATGCTTTCAGCTTCTCTAGGTGCTCCCGACACTTCTGATCCATGGCATCATCGATCAAAAGCTGCAAGATGGCGAGGCCGAACACGTGATGAGGTCAGCATCAATTATTCAACCCGAACCCGAAATCACTTACCGGGGCGGGGCGCCTACTGCGCAAATTCCAACGACACGCCATGTTTGCCTGTACCCCGTTTGCACTTCGAAGGAGTTTACAAAACTTGAAGGAGTCACAATAAATCACAAGAAAGAAACGCTTCGCTTTAATTTCTGTCGACTGTTCTCTACTTTTTTTTCTTTCCGACTGACAAATGTCAATGGCAATGCCACGTCCTTTGATTTGGATTGACTATTATAAGGTTAAGGCAAACCATTCTCGAAGTTTCGTTTGCAAAACTTTCTTCTTGGTGATTATTAAGCGATATATCGCACAACTGTCGCTTGAATGTTAAAGCTTATATACCGATATGCAATGTATCCTCTAGTTAATAGAGCTTGGAATTAGAAAGATTGAAACAAAACAAAAACAAAAGAACAAAACGAAATCCTAACCCAGATTTTCCACCAATGAAATCTACCAAGAAATTTTGGAAAGAACAATGTCAAGGAAGGCAGAGATGGATATCAGTTCTATAATCAAGATACAACATGCTCGCTTCCTGATTAGCGCCATATATATCTACAAAGTTTTCATTTATATGTCTTTATATGGGAGCTATATATTGTAGTCGTCCAATCTTTATGATTTTTGCACATGAGCAGCTTACAAAGCAAATAAGCTGAAGGTGAAAATAGAAGTCGATAGCTTCCAAACTGAGAGAGAAGTTCGCATTGAGTTCTTTCTGCTGTAAGCTGCATATGTCAAAATCGTCCAGATTAGTTCACCATATCATAAAGCAGACCGATTCGGAATGAACTCTTAGTACAGCAACATTGGTGTTCTTTTTATCCAAATTGTTCCAAATTTGGTAAATGTCAGTTTTAGAAGCATTCACATTTGCAAACCAAAGTTCATAAAGATCCTTATATCATTTAGCTCCCATATAATCGACCGGAATGAGCTCTTAGTACAGCAAAATTTGTTGGTTTTTAACCAAATTTGGAACGTATCAGTCTTTAAAGCCGCCACATATTCTGGCCGTATTTCAACCGTATCCGCAAGGGTATGTAAGCCGCCTTCCTTTCTTGTTTCGGTTATGTTCGTGAAGACCAATATTTGGATTTCGGTTGGAACTCGGCAGGAAGTCATTCGTTTGGAATTCGGTTGGAAGAGGTTTCTGTGACACCGCCGCATTCTTTTGAATGAGCACTTCGAGGGAACTTAGTTAGAGGATACTTAGTTTAGTAGGAAAACTAATATGTTTGTCCGATGACTAAATTTGATCCTGCCTGATCGGTCTAATATATGATAGAGCAATTTACTTGGCACAGGATATTAAACTCTCGAGCAAGCTCGACTTTAGGACAGGTTAATAGTACAGAACATACAGTATGTTAAGCAACTTTTGGCGAGAACCATTCACAAAATGGTGTATTCATTTTGTCAGGAAGTTTGCAATGCATAGAAGGAAGCGTTTCCGACTATATAAAGTATATATATATTCTTGACCAGCATCACAAGGGGACTTGATATAGCCATGTCCTGTCTGTCTGTCCGTCTGTCTGTTTCAGCACAAAGATCTCAAAAGTCTTGTATCCATTTAAGCAGGCCCCACGTCTGCAGGCCTGATCTGATTAAGATTGGACAACTATATCATATCGCTACACTTAGTAGCATAACTCTTCTGATTTTCATCAAAATTAGAACAAATTAGTCTGTAGTCAGATTTGATCTAGATCGGCTATATATATTTATATCTTTTTAAGAATTTTTAAAGCAAAGGACAAGTTTACAAATTATTAAATAATGTACAAAAATTTTGGTTTCAATCACACATCAGGGAAATTCTTATGAAAGATAATATAATTCGATCACTGGATGTTAATTCGATTTTGCTTCTTTCTACCCATCTCGTACATTCTTCTACTGGTTGTTTTCTTTACTTGCCCATTGCTTCTGCCAATCATTATGTTTTCATCATCATCATTATTCATTGTCATTCATTTGTTTCTTCAACTCTGCTTTTCTTCTTGACTTTCCTTTGTGATTTACCAAAATTTATATTGTCCCTGTGGGATTAATAATTATGAAGCTTGTATATATATATAGTCTTAATCAGCATGAGAAGTCGAGTCTGCCTATCTGTCTGTCTCTCAATCCGTCTGAACTTGTCTATGAACTTGTTTGTGTGTTTGTATGCACGCACAAAATATTTGAAGGTAATTAAAAAGAAGATTGCTTCGCTGCCTATTGCTAAGCTCAGTTGCAGCAAATACGTTCTAGACTTCCAAGATTTCTTTTCCTTTTATAATTCTGCAAGATTATATAAGGTTCAAGTACCGGGAGTTAGAATTCCTCACTTGTTTGTCACTCATATTCAAATCAGTATAACTTTTAACACAGCTCTTTTCGCCCAAAAAGCATATGGACTCCAAACATCATCTACTGATAAAAACCGCGGAGGCTTTTCCTATGACCTTATCAAAGAGCTGCAGCGATGAGCCGCAACTACTAATCAACTACTAGTATATGCGGTGTTTGTACTGCTATATTTTTTGTATAAAAACTAAACCAAATCTAACCTAACTAAACCTTTTTCAGTATCTTTCTCCCGCTCTCTGTTGCTGTGTCTCTCTTTTCTACACTCACCCGTTTCTTGCCGTTGGCCGTGTTTGTTGGCGGCTGCCAATCGTCCAGCTGCAAATAATCAGCCATGCTGGCCGCCTTTCGCTTCTGCAACAGCCGCTTCGTGCCATCGAGACGGGCTGCAAAAGAGAGGATTGGGCGGGCATGTCATTATGGCAATTTCAAGTTGGATGGGAAGCCCCATATATATTATGTACTTACCCAAATTATCCTCGGTTGTGTCACTTTCCCATTTGCTTTTTAGAAAGCCGCACTAAACACAAAACCAACAAACAAGCCATGAACAAAGCATGTCGAGAGAAAAGTTTTAGATTAGCATAAACCGCAAAATATGACCAATGTGAAATTGGCTTTGAAGTTAAGGTTAAGTTGGTTAGTTTTCCCGTCACCCAACCGAAAACATGAAGAACCATTTGCGGCTATTGAAGATGTGGTCACTTACATTGGTGGAGGCATCGGCACTATTGCTGTCCTCTTCCTCTTCAATGTCCTGCTCAGCAATGTCCGCTGAGTTGATATCTCCACTGGCTACCTCATCGCTATAGGCATTATCATTATCCTGCAAGAAGAAGCCGCAATAAATCAACAAACGTTTCGTCTTCTGACTACACCAATCCACTTTCTTTGCCTTTACTTTAGGACAGTTTGAAATCATCATTAATATATATCATAGCATATCATATCATATATCAAATGCAAGTTGCATGTACAATCGGCATTATAAGGCTGTGCACAGATTTTAGTTGCATCTGAACTAAGCGCATTCATAGTTCATATATGTACGAAATACATTTTTAAACCTTAACTAATATTATTGATATACAATATATAGGGATATATATATTAATATATATATTTATATATAATTCTCAAGGATTCTAATTTGCAAGTATTACGCTTCGTTTATAGGGATTTTTTTTTTTTGTATAATTTCTAAAGCAAGTTGCACTGCTGTTGCTTAGCTATTTGAGTTCTTGTTTTGTCGACATCTGTCAAGTTTGAAGTTTACAAGATATATCGCTCTCGTTCTCGAACATAAACATGAAAATTAGCCACCGATCGAATTGTTAGGGAATATGGTAAACTAGCAACCAGAGCTCGCAAATAACAATTGACAGTTTTTTCTGTTACGCTCTCCTCACAACACACGTCTCTCTCTGAACAGCAGCCTTCGCGTCTTTTCGACTTGCTTTCTGTTGAGCGCTCTCAGTTGAGCGATTCTGATAAACAGAGATACAGCTGACGGTCACATAATTAAGCTCATCAAATGAGCAAAAGACTGAACGGTCTAGCCCAAACGATCTTTATTTTAATTTGACTTGAAAGAACTTTTTCAGCAAACAAAAGTTTTCATTGTTTTTAAAAAGCAATTTAAATGTATTTTCTGGTATTTAGATTAGATTTTGTATATAGCATTTTTAGCAGCATATTGTCCCCACCCCTCTCGCACATTCGCAGAAGACCCTTTGCTGCATTGAACACGACCAAACGGTCCGATAATAAGCAGAACAAAAGCGAAGACCATTCTTTTAAGAACCGAAGTGAACGCTTGCTCTCTCTGTCTCTTTGCTCAAAGTGTCAGTAGAAACATTTTTTTCTGACAACGAGAAAGGGACAACAGTTATTTGCGAGCTCTGCTATTACTCCTCTAAGCACGCTCAAATAACGCACCGTTGGCGGCAGCCACTTTCGTCGTTTTGAAACGTTTTTAAACACAGATGGCGTCAGTACCTCCAAAAAACCTTTGTCCTCGATTTTGAAAATGGGAAATTCAGAATTTTGCTTAATGCTGAACAATAAAAGTTGGTGTTAGAGCCACTCATTCGTATATTTCGTAAAATTTATAGACTTTAAGATTTCTGCATGTACATATTATACCTATAAGCCATGTGGAAGGAATTATCTGTATCTTAAAAGATCTAAGCGTAAGATATAAGATGACTGTTTGGGTTAGCGGGCTCAAGGTCATGAGTAAACGACTCTGGAAGGCCATGAAACAGCTGTAAAGACAGCCAGCTTCAGTTTTTGGTTTTCGTTATCCATTTTGAGCTGTTGTCAAATGCAGTGAGATGTGGCCGACATCATGGAAGACGACAGAGTCCCAAAACTATTTCAATGGCAGCTGAAGAAAACAAAAACCCAAACGTTTTTCGCTCACTCACGGTCTTGAGCCCACCAACCCAAACAGTTGAAAAAAACAAAATAATTTTAATAATGAATAGTAGATTCATAAATATATCCCAATCCTAATCCCAATCCCACAGGACAAGTGCTTCTTGCCCAATGCTTAAACTATGAAAAGATAATTCGTACAGAACTGTATCTAGAATACACTCACCCACCTAGGTATATACGAATTTTCAGGTTTACATTGAGCAACTTTTCCAGCACAATCTTCTAAGCTCAAACGTGCTTCACAGATGCTAACAAAGAACTCGATTTCAACTCAAATAACCATGTATGTAGCTATAGGCAGCTTCAAGGATTGTATGCTCGAGCTGCGTTGATGTACTCCCACTGCGCAACACTGCTTTGTTCAAAGTAGTAACACTCGATAAGGAGCACTAATTTAATTTAAAATTTCTTGCACTATTGGGTCAATGCAAGGTGACGACGTTCAGTTGACATATAATGATTGAGGTTGTTATACACAAGCCGCAAAATGACTAGACAATACGAAAGTAATTGAGGGAGAAGCTTAGAACTAGGGGATGTGTTGTAGGTCTTGGTCTTGGTCACCATGCCCGGCCAAGATCTTAGTACTACAAATTGTTACTATGCCTAGGCACAGGCATCAATTGCCTGCAGCTGCAGACCTGACCTGGCCGAGGGCGTGCACACACAGGCTGTGGGGATGGCAGATGGAGCGCACAGACACACGCACAGATCCACCCGACGACGACACAATCATGTGGCTGCTGGCGTTGTGTCATACGCACCACTCCGCCCATCCCCCCCAAGCTGTAGTGCATGCAGCCTCGGCCATTCGCTCGGCCGGCGCCACATTAGAGCATAGTTACCGTGGCCATATTCTCAACATCTTCCATTTCAATAATATTCTCCAGCAGCGTTGACACATCCAGCTTGATGTAATGCAGAGGCGTCTCACACCAATTGTCCAACACCTCGCGAATGTCCCGTTCGCTGCGATCATGGCAATTGCGCTCCAAACAGGTCTCCAAACTGCAATGTAGATCCACTATGTAGGGCTGCATGTAAGTGAGAGTGAGAGAAACAGATATACATAAATAGTTAGTACGTATGATCATAGAGCACAAGAAGATGGCAAGAGACTGAGGTGTCCAGTGTCCACCAGAGAACTGCACAGTTTACTTAAGAGTTCAGCGAATGCCAACATTTTGCATTCACTTTTCACATCATTGCCTATCGACACTAAGCACATAACACATAACACGAAGCCCGATGTGTTTTTGCCGCCATATGCCCTTGTTTCACGACATGCCATGGTGCAGTGCCACAGCCGCTGTGGCAGCAGAGACACATCCGGGGATTCGTGTGCTTTTCGGGCAATAGCTTCCTTCACTGGGATTCTAGGACTCAAATTATGAAACGATTCCTCTATGTGTTATGTGCTTAGTGCTATAGGCAACTTTCATCTTTCTCATCCTCCTTTCTGCCTCATAGTCCCGAACTACGACGCGTTGATTTTCAGAATTTGCCTGGCATATTTCGTAGACGAACGTTCGCGAAAGGCCCGCCAGTACGAGGCTAGTTTCGTTGAAATTATGTAATCGGCAAATTGCAATCATCTGGTGTCCACACACACACAACACACATACACACTCACCACAAAATTCGAGTCCTTGGCATGGCAGTAGAACTCGTTGAGAGTGCGCAACGAGTTGTTGTTGCAATCGACAATTATGAAATCATATAGATGATCGCTAAGCGTCTTCTTGTATGATTTGATCAAGTATTGCATGTACGTCTCCTCCATGGTGTCATCATATTCATAGAGTATTTCCTTTTTGGGTATCTGCGCAACAGAAGATTGAAGATTAGAGAGAAGATATTAAAATATTGTAAAGTGACGCCCCTATAAAAAACTGGCCATTCGCACCATTCGCACTGAGAAATCGATCAAGTAACTTCAGGATTTTTATGGCAACCCTCCCTGCCTTTGGGAATTATAACAAGCTTTCTTGCTCACCTTTTTGCCCGTCTTGGGACATTTCTCCTCATAGTCATTCTCAATGATGAAATAATCATCGATGCTGAGAATGCGCGGATTGGCGCCACCCATTTCTACTTCCTTATCTTTGATCAGCTTGGCCACATACGATTTGCCCGAACCAGGCGGACCGCGCAGTATGATGCAGATGCGCTTGGGACGGGTTAAACGACCCGGTGACAACAGTACCTCATCAATGGATATGGTATTATGATTCTCATTGGTCGGCACGCTCATTTCCAAGTGGGGTGCATCGGCAGCCTGCTCCGCCGGCTGGGATGCCGATGGCCAGTCATTGTTCAAAAAGCGTCGCTGCGGATTAGCGGGAAACGCTTTTCTTTGCTGCCCTGTCATCGATGGTGGCGGTGGTGGAGGCGACTCCAAATTGCTATGGAAGCAAAAAAGATTTTCATTAAAATATCCGAATTTCAACTTAAGCTCTAAGCGAACAACTTACTCCTCGGCATCGGATATATCTTCGAGATCATCTGATATTTCCATGTCGAGCACATTGCCAGCGTTGGCCTAATTGTGGAGAAGAATTTGATTTAGATGGGACAATAACTAATACAGTCGAAACTTTGCAAGAGATAAGTCCTTGTTAGGTGTGTTCCAAAAGTTAAGGATACTTTCGATTAGTAAGTTCTTTATCTTTATAGAGAGAGAGAGAGAGCACTCTCTCTCTTTCTCTTTCTCTATTCAATTGCTCATTGTCTCTCGCACCCTCTTAAGATGCAAAATGCGATTCCCTGGTTTTCTACAGCTATATATATGGCTGTTCACCTTCCTCTGACCGATATTAGTATAATGTAGAAATTTTATGGCGAACGGTCGAATAGTTTAGGCGCCTATAAAGGGCAGACAGACAAACAGACATTAACTTTTATATATATATATATAGAGTGATTCTCCATATGTTTCGTTCGCCTAGGAACGCTTCTCGTTTGCAAAGTTTCGTCTGTGAAGTGAAAGAAAGGCTTGGAATGGAGTGTGTGGAGTTGGTGCCTCTTGCATTTAGTAGAAAGTTGGTCGCTTACCTCTTGGCCAGCTGCCATAACTGATAATGACTGCTCCAGCTGCTGTTCCTGTGGAAATTGAGATTGGCCTTCCTCCAACAATTGCCGTTGCTGTTGCATCTGCTGTCGCAATAGTTTATTCTTAATTCTTTTATTCTTTCTCTTGGTGCTGGTGCTGTTGTTGTTATTAAAGCTGTTGTTGTTGTTGTTGGCTAGGCGATTAAATGGGACCGGGCCAGGCGACATATTGTGAGGTTGAGAGGCATGTCCATACTCAAAGGTGTTGACGGGTCGAAACTCCGGCAGGCCCTGGACGGTACCAACTCCTCCGATGATGCCACCACCACCACCACCGTCCCCTCCTGGACCTGGGCCAGCTGCTCCCGAGTCGGCCGACTTGTGGCCATAGTCGATGACCGTGGCAGGTATGTTGCTATTTTGATAATCGAACACTTGCAGGGGCCGGTAGACGGGCGGCTCCTTGGGTGGCGGCGGAAACTTATTATACGGATGATTGCCGGCCATGTGCTGCTCCGCGCTGTGACGCATTGTTTTGAATTTTATTGTTGTTGTTGGTGATGGAGGATGTTGTTTTTTGTTTTGATTTTGATTATGTTTTGATATTGGTTTTTTGCCGGTTTGTTTTGGGTTTGTTTTTATTTGTTGTTGGTATTTTTTTAATGCATATTTCGTATTTCAAAATTTTCATTTTTGTATATTATTTGGAAACCAAAAGAAAAACACTTTAACTTTTACGTTTTGTTTTGTTTTGTTGTTGCTGTTGTTGGCTAAAAGCTACATAGCCAGATATGTAGTATATTGGAACTGAGGGGGAGCTCTGCTCTAATTGAGAAGGAGGGTATAGGGACTTGGTGCTTAAGCAGCAAGCTGCACTTGCCGGCACAAAGACGACCACAGAGTCAAAAGGTGCACTCAAATCAAGTCAGCCGGAGAGAGACGTAATAACTTAAAAGCTAGTTTCAGATTTCAGTTAGCAGATAACAGATTTCAGATACGCTTGGTTCGTTCAACTATTATTAAAGCACGTCATCTTTCTAAGCTTATGATACATTCAGATATATATATACGTATATATATTATATCTATGTAATTACTTTCAAGTTCAAGTTCACCCGGCATTGCCGCAGTTTGACCTCGAATTCGTTCCACATACAGTAGGAACTCAGCAAACGGCTTCTTAATGATCATCTACAACATCATAAACTCAAACTTTTGTGAAAATTTCAGCTTCCTAGCTATTGTATGTTGACCTGTGTGTTTATGCCCAAACTGAAAATCAGCCAGAGACAATGGGTTTACTAGCAGTTTCACCCAGCGTTGCCGGGGTTTCTTATATTTAAATTGAGCGGGGGACACCATGTTTCCCGATCCCGCATTAACATGTATTCTAACTGTACTTCAACGAAATGTGATGATATGACAGTTTTTCTAATCAAATTTTGATCCCGAATTTGACCCACTTCCAGTTGGAATCTTTTTAAATAGTTTCTTAGTGCTCAACTAAGCCCCAGGTTTTATAGTTTGACAAAAAATTGTATATATATATATAGATATATCTTTAGATTCATTCAATCTTACACCAAAAGGAGTGTTGCCAGACGGAAATATAGATTTTCAGGCGGTCTATTCTCATGGAGTGGTGACTCAATTAAGTTATTGATAGATATAAGGCTTAGGTTACGCCTTAGTGGCTTTGGCTTCGCTTCGATTGGTATCTCGTAAATGCAATGTTTGGTGAATTTTGTAAGCTGATGGGTCATCCGCTGTCAGCTACTCTCCCACCTTCAGGGTAACAATAATTTCTATGCCAACAGACCGATCTCAGAGAAGGAGATTTGAATATCAAACAACTTCATTCTTATGAGAATAATCCTGAACCTTGGATATGAAAGCATACAGACGTACGATATGCAAGCCTAAGTTACTAAAGTTACTATTTATTTTTCTGCCCTAAATTGTACAGATCTGGCAACTCTGTTGGTTAAGCTTGCCGCATCTTATATACCATTCACGGGGGTGAGACTATAGTGGATACAAGGGATACATGATAAATTTGGTTTGTTTTGGATGAAAAATAGAAAAGTTATGATGCTAAGAGTTTATTACGAAACAATCGGTTATATGGGAGCTATATGATATAGTTGTAGGATGAATGAATCTCAAACTTAACTAGAGTGCAGATAGAACAACCTTCTGGTTAAAATTTCAGCTCCGTAGCTCTTAAGACTTTTGAGATCTCGGGGAAACGGACGGACAGACAGACGGACATTCAGACAGACGTACGAACACAGCTGTAGCTAGGGGCTTTAATGAGGTTCTGATCAAAAATATATATACTTTATATGGTCGGAAACACTTAATTTTGTGCGCTGCAAACTTCATAACAAATTAATATACACGCAAGCTATTTGTGAATGGTATAATGAGAACGGCAATGAATTCGATCATATGAAAAGCTGGACATGGACATGTTTTCCTAAAACGATGGCGAGTGAAACCATCGAATTGAAGATCATCGAGGTGGTTCACTTCAGTGCTTTTAGAATATTTTCTGGCAGTATTTTTCATTCCAATTTGAAGTTATACATCTGCATCTAAAAGAACACCCTTTATTCTAATCATTGGAAATCTATTTTCTGGCTAATTTATCATTTTTCTGGCTAAATTTACAAAATTTACAAAAATAAGCATTATAAACCATTTGAGGGACTCTGAAGTTGTGCCCAATCATTCTTATGAGCAACACATGTTTATCAAAAATTTCTTAGGATCAGCTTTATATATGTAAATTAGGTCTTCAACTTAGCAATTCTACCCGGTGATGACCGGGTTCTCTTTTAGGTACTTCTCCTCTTGCTTTTACCAGTACCTGGAATCTGAACATAGACAAGTAAGAACGCTATAGTCGATATTCCGACTATAAGATACTCGTACTCAGCATTTATACAATACTCGACAGACTCAAAAGTATGCAACACTTTTTGATTTTGTTAGGGGTGCGGTGTGTGGCCTTATACTAAATGTTTCTCTACGTTTTTGTCTACAATTATTATCCGAATTTCATGAAATTTGGCAAATCGTTAGTTAATGTGCTCGTATATATAAAAATCAAGTTTCAACTAAATGTGTCAAACAATTTTGGGAGATATAAGTTTTCTATTTATTCTATTTAAAAACAAACTTTATCTGACATAACAAATTTGCTAACTCTAGCTCTTATAGTCTTATAGTGATCATACGGACGGACTTGACTGTTCATGCTGATCAAGAATATATATATTACATCCAAATGCAGGAATACAATATACTCGCTTACTCTACTAGAGTACGAGTATAAATACTAACACAAAGAATTTCTTAACACTCCCATATAACGTTTGATGAATTTTCCGCATCGACTTCTTAGTGCTCAGCAACACCATCAAAAGTATGTGTGGCGCTGTGCGTTGCTTAGACAAAGAAATTTATATATAGATATAACATTTAGACTGACACAGAACCAGCGATCGAAATCAGTAATTTTGCAAGTTTCTCGTTTTTCAAAGGTCATCAAAATATTTCATATTACATAGATAAATAAGCATAGATTTCGACTAGCCGAAAATATTATAGGATTCAGTTGCCGATTGCATTCAAATATAATAATGTAGGGTTTAGATATAGATATATATAGTCAGATCAGATATAGTTATGATCAAATTGTATGATGATGTATATATATATATAATTCAGCAGAGATTTCAAAGAATTTTCCACTGAATGCTGTGAAAGTTTTCAATATCAAAGACTACCCTAAACACACATGGTAAATGAAGACGAACAAAAAAAAAAGATAATATAACTAGAAAATAAAGAGCATTTCGTGCTCATAATGCGCATATCAGAGCTATATGCATCACCTATCCAAAGAATATATTGTAGATATATAATTTTTTTATATTAAACTTAAACCAGCAAAGGCAACCACCAAATGTTGAAGTTAAGTAAGCCCCCCCGATTATGAAACGGACCACAAAACCTAAGAGTGGCTTTGATTGAGCTCAGTATAAATATATAAATATGATTATATTCGCATTGATCTTTATTAAGTTTTTCAGTGTTTAAAATTAAAAACATTTCATCTTTAATTCATAATTCGATTGTTCTGATATATATGTTTTTATGTACTTTATGTACATAGGTAGGATCGATCTTATATAGAAAGCTTATGCAAAAGCCAAATACAAAAAACTAAGCTGCGTTGTTTTTCAATTCCAAATAGTTTCAAAAACAAAAATAACGAAAATTTTATGATAAATAGTATGAATGAAATTCCAAATGCAAAATTCCAAAGACAAAATTTGAAACTTTTGGGCTGGCTTATTGAGTTATCACTGATCAGATCAGCGTGCTGTGAATGGACTTGATCACTGGTTGTGATCCCTAATTTTACTGATCATGATCAGTATCTTGTGAATGGGACAGTTAATGATCATGATCAGTATCTTGTGAATGGGACTGTTCCCCCTTTTCTTATCAACAACCGCAAAGTTAAGATTCTGAAACCGAGTAAATATTGATAAATTTAATATCAAATTAAAAAAAAATGGTTAATCAAAATATTTTAATATAAGCATTGTCTTTTTCTGTTCGATGGGTTCCAGAATCCACATAATGAATTAGGGATCATGAGCAGAGATCAATTCATTCACATCGGTATAATAATACCAATAGATCAACGATCAAAAACAGTCTGTGCATATATCCACTAACAACTGAACTGATCAATGATCTTTGCCTTTATCGAGATGATCTCAATGTATATGTGTTACTCTGAATCGAAAGATGATTATATTATATCATAAAAAGACTTTCAAGAAACTGAATTTTAAACGCAGCCCATATTTTGTTTAAGCACTTAATAAATTTAATCGGAATACAAACACGAATTAAGGTAATATATGGATCCTTTAGTTATATCAAGCCTTCAAATGCGGTTCTGCGCTTCAAATTTCTTCAAAAATTCGTCATTCTCTCTGAATGGGGAGGTGTACATGTGTCTGTCTTTGTGGGTGTCTGAGTTAGTTCCCCTCTAGTCGCCTTTGCTGAAGATTCATGTGAATGTAGGAAACGATGCTGCTTAAATTGTAGATCTAAAGCGTAACGCTTCTTTACACGACTTTCTACCTATATCTCTCTCACTCTCTCTTTCTAGTTTTTTATCTGCGTCCGCGCTGTTGGTGCACGTTTCTATTGCCTCTGTTGGGAGCTCTAGCGTTGCTTAAGCACAGACCACGGAACAGACAGTTACGGTTTTTGTTTTTTTTTTTACGTAGTTTGTATATTCCGTATGCATTATTATTATAGGTTTTTTTTATATACATATTGCATATATAATTTGGAATCAACATTTTTATCCAATTTTGAGTTTGATTTTATGTTGGTATTTCGGTTTATATTATGTAGTTTGTATATATATAATTTGGTTATGTTTTTTTTTTGTATTTTTATTTCGAGGTGCATAAAAGTAGAAAAGAAGAAGAGAAAACGGGTATGGAATCGAAATTCCAGCATTAACGATAAGCCACTAGGGGAAAAAAATGCCTGCACAAGTAAACTACAAACACATACATTTAAGAACAAGGGAGAATTGGTGGGGGGGTGGTGGTGGTGGGTGTGGGGGTGCAAAGCCAGCAAAGTAAGAATAGAGTCCTGCGTGAATACATTCATTCACGATCATGAATACATTCATTTTCCTACAACTTTGCTTAGCAAATGGCAAACCACATTCATACAACATTCATTTGGAATGAATGGTCTCACTTGACATTCCCTGAAAAATTTGTGTTGCTCTCACACAAACCTGGAAAGAGAGTGCTTCAGTTACCAATGACAGTCAACGAGCGTGAGTGGGACCTTTCATGGTATAATATAGAAGGTGAGGAGAAAAGGCAACATTAAACATGCCCTCAAGTACTGGACCTTATCTAATAATAAAGCTAGAATAATTTCAAATATCTTATGAGACTACTCACTTGCCATTCATACTCATTGTATGCCACATTCACCAAGTTCTCATTATGAATGCTGTATGAAAACTTGTAGCTGTGAGTGTTCATTCATTCATTTTTCATTCATTACAGTATTCATCATCTCGTGCAGCATTCACAACCAGTTATTTTTGTGATGAATGTTTTCATTTGTCATTGTGAATGCATTCATGCAGGACTCTAGAATTTATACTTCACTGGGTAGGGGAGGGTTTTACGGCCAAATTTTGGTATATACTAAACGAGGTTTTGATCTTGATGACACAATTATTGATTGTATTTTAATATTATATTGGATTTTGAGGTTATTTCTGCTGCATATTTGAAACCTATGTGTATGTTTAATACTTATTCAACTAATATCGAGCATAGAGTTTGATACGCAAAGTATTGGATATCATAATCGAATTTCGTTAAGCTTATATCGGTTAGTTATAATTCAAACTTTCGCGACATCAAATTCAGGTAAGTTTCAATCTCCAATCTCTTAGTTCCAATGCTCAAAGTGGGTAAAGAGATAGCAGACTAATTAGCTCATTTACCTTAATTAGCAAGTGATGTGAAAATTCCGAGCATTTAATGTAATTTATATATATATACATATTGAGTGTGCATCATTTGTGGAGATAGGTAATAATTCCATTAGCCCAAGAAGAGAACCCACCACGAGAGACCACATCAAGTGTAGCTTATACCTATGACATTGGTTATAATACTTTCAATTGGCTTTTGGCCATATGGAAACAATATACTGATATGTGTGAACGATTTGTACACCCCCTTGCCCTTGATTTAACCCAACATGTTCGACATGATCTACGGGGTTTCAGTTTAAGGCAACTTCTAAACTATTCCTGCTATGCTTTCCACTCATTTCTCTTATTCAATTTGATAGTTATATCATCATCATTTGTCTGTCATCTATAACATGCTACTTCTAGTAAGGAGAGAGTTCACTCTGTGTTATGACCTGTCTATACACAAACCTTCTTGTTAATTATATAAGGGAAATAAAACCTAAATATTAGTCAAAAATCCTAAAAAACACACAAAAGAAAATTATTACCTAAAAATTAGGAAATATGTCCTAAGACTAGGTGAATTTATCACTCAAAACTATGCCATATTTATACCCTTGCAGACGGTATTATAATTTAGTCACGATATTTGTAACGCATAGAAAGAAGCATCTCCGACCCAATATATATTTTTGATCAGATTGACAAGTCGAGTCGATCTACCCATGTTCGTCTGTCTGTCTTGGAATTTATAATACAGATTTCAAATTTAAATTTGTATTTTCTATAGATCCACGCCCACTTTTAGGGTGTTACCTATACAAACCCAACGCCCACTTTAGTGTCTTTATCTTATAGTTTTGCTTTTCATTGGAATTGAACGAAATTTGGGTTGTTTGCGTCCTAAATGCACCTACGTCAACTGACCAAAATTTGTGTCGGATCGGGCTATGGCCCCATAGAACCGATTCTTTGGGTATGAACACAATATGTGTGTTATACCATTCACAAAATGGTATATTAATTTTGTCAAGAAGTTTGCAACGCACAGAAGGAAGCGCTTCAAACTATATTAAGTACATATATTCTTGATCAGCATGAATCGATGTAACCAAGTCCGTCTGCCTGTCTGTCTGTTGGTCCGTCTGTCGGTCCGTCTGTTTCACCACAAAGATCTCAGAAGTCTTGAAAGCTACACGGTTTGAAATTTTATCCAGATGCTTCATTTGTCTGCATGCTGGTTACGTTGGAGTTCTATCCAGATCGATCAACCGATTGTTCCGGAACGAACACTTAGGAGCATAACTTCTCTGCTTTTCCTTTAAATCAAACTAAATTCGATTTGTATCTATTTGAGGAGGCCCCACGTGCGCTGGGATGATATGATCAAGATCGGACAACTATATCATATAGCCACCATATAATGGACACTTAGCAGCATAACTTTTCTTGTTTTTCATTCAAATCAAACCAAATTTGGTTAGCATTTTCTTTTAGGATCTCCGTTTTCTGTTGATTAAATTTCATTTAGAACGGACAACTATATCGCGATTTTCTCTGAATGAACACTCAGAAGGATAAGTTCTTTGTTTCAATCTATGAAATCAATCTAAACTCGACCCTTATACATTTTGGAAGGCCCCCCCAAGTCCGTTGCCGGCGTTTATGTTATTCCTGTTCCACGGTATACACCTTCTGAAACCCCAAAAACAGACACTCCTCAGTGTGCTGACCAAAACCTTATGCAATCGGAAGATCACTTTTTCTATCTCTTACAAATATTCTAATAAAAACAAGAAAGAATCGCATTGTAAATATATAACCGATCTAGATCAAGTCTTTTCGGAGGAGGTGGAAAAAAGAGAATCATTCCGGAACAATCGGTTATATGGGTAGCTATATGATATAGTTGTCCGATCTCGATAAAACTCGAACTTAACCAGCTTGCAGACAAAAGAAGCATCTGTTAATATTTCATCTAGTAGCTTTCAAGGCTTTTGAGATCATGCTGATCAAAAATATTATTTCTTTATATAGTCGGAAAGGCTTCTTTCTGTGTGTTGCAAACTTCCTGACGAAATTAATATACCATTTTGTGAATGGTATAAGTATCAACATGAAACAATTGTAAAACTATAAGCAAACCTAATGGAAACTCTAACCAATGTCACCTAATTACGGACTTTCAATCTAAAACAAGACATTCTCATAAGACCCTGTATAGTTTGAGAATAGTTGAAAAACAGATGGAAATGCATACAATATGGAAGCTATAAATATATATATATATATATGCACATCCTTCCCAATTGAGTGCTGATGATGATGACACTTCATCAACACATCAAACCCCAAAAAGTTTAGCAAATTATATTTGTTAAAAAAAAAAAACGAGAACAAAAACCACAAGAAAGAGTTGTAAAAGTGTAAAAGTGTACAACATATTTAAGGTTTAAGGACACATACCTGTCAGACATATGATTGCTGTTGTTGCCGAAACTATTCCTGCCCGGTCCAAAGTTCTTCTGGTTCTGATTGTTGTTGCCACCTCGTGGTCCAGAGCCGGGTCCGGGTCCGGGTCCATCATCGAAATTGGGAGCAGGTGGGCCAGCACTTCTGAAGGGGTTATCACTGAAGGAGTTGCTGTTGTTATTGGGCCCATTGGGACCAGGACCAAAGTTGCGGCCAAATGGTGGCCTAGGTCCAGAATTATTGGATCCGCCGAATGGTGAATTTCCACGGCCGCCACCAGGACCAGGACCTCCCGGTCCTCCAAACGGTCCAGGTCCATGGAAATTGGGTCCACCGCGATCATTGAAATGAGGACCTCCGCGATCATTGAAATTGGGTCCACCGCGATCATTGAAATTAGGTCCACCAGGTCCACCACGATCATTGAAATTGGGTCCACCGCGATCATTGAAATGATGACCTCCGCGATCATTGAAATGAGGACCGCCGCGATCATTGAAATTAGGACCTCCGCGATCATTGAAATTAGGACCACCGCGATCATTGAAATGAGGACCTCCGCGACCATTGAAATTAGGACCTCCGCGATCATTGAAATTAGGTCCACCACGATCATTGAAGTTCGGTCCACCACGATCATTGAAATTCGGTCCACCGCGATCATTGAAATGAGGACCTCCGCGATCATTGAAATGGGGTCCACCACGATCATTAAAATTGGGCCCGGGCCCATTTGGTCCAAAGTTTCGGAAATTGGGTACGAAGTTGGGACCATTGGGTCCACCAGGACCACGGTTAAAGTTGGGTCCATTAGGTCCAAAGTTGGGGCCGGGGCCAGAGAAATCAATAAAATTGGGACCAATGCCTTGTACTTCCAAATCATTGCCAGGAACGGGACCGGGACCAGGAGCGCCTTCCATTCCCGGACCTCCTCCGCTGGGACCAAAACCACGATTATTGCCGCCTGGACCTGATGCTGGCCCAAAGCCAGGAGCAGGACCACAATCCATCGCCGGCTCCACACTTGGTGTCATGGCCTTTTCTGACTTGATATTGCCCGAGTTGGGTTTAGTATTGGGCGCAGTATTCTTCTTGCGCTGCCATTCCATATACGACAATGGACGGCCATCGTTTGGCTCGTTTGGCGACGTCGGGTTCACCTGGGTTGCCTGTGCCTGGGCCACGGCCTGGGTCAAGGTGCTCATAAATTGTGGATCCTTCAGAGCATCGCTTACATTGGCTGGCAATGATTCATCCTGCTTGGCAGCTGCAGATGCTGGTGGTGGCTTATCAACCATGACATCAAACAGCGATGGTATCTTCGTGTTATCCGTAACGGTAGTTGGTGTTCCCACAGCTTCTGATGCACCTCCAGCTGCCTTGTTTTTGGCAGCATCTGCATCAAGAACCAAATCTAGGCCTGGTATGCCATCGATTTTCTTAAATATGTTTGTCATGGGCGTATCTGCTTCGGCGTCCACCTCTTCGTGCTCCTCGTCCTCCTCGTCATCATCGTCGTCCAGCGAGATTATGAGTATGTTCTGCTGCTGCTGTTGCTGCTCGCCAGCGGGCTTGGATTGCTTGGCTGGTGTGGAAGTTGCTATTGATGCTGGCGGTGGTACACCTCCTCCTCCCCCTGCTCTATCAGCTTTCCGCTTACCCAGACTAGAATTATCAGAAGCACTGACGATTGGTGGAGCCTGGGTTATAGGTGGAGGTGGTCCAGCCTGTGAATCAACCAGGTCTGACTGCGATGATTGTTGCCGGCTTGGTGGTCCCACCATATTCTCCAGTTGCTGCCGCTGATTTGGCGGACTTTGGTTCGGGCTGTCTTCGTCCTTCTCATCGCCCTCGGCAAATGGTGATTCTTGGTGTTGCGGTCTCATCATCATCATGGCATGTTTAGCTGCTCCACCAAAACGTCCACGTTCTCGTCCATTGTTATCAAAGTCATCGAAGTTATCATCTTGAGAATTGGACACTCTATAGGCATCTCCCCGATGATGCTGCTGGCGTTGCGGCTCCTGCTGCTGGTGGTTGTGACGGCGCTGGTGCTGATCCTGCTGGTAATTGCCCATAGAACTGTCGCTGCCACTTCCATTGCCTTCGGGATTTTGTATTTTGCGACGTCGTCGCATCTGCTCCCGTCGCTCGGCAATCCGACGTCGCTGCTTTTCAAATTCCTCCTCATAGCGTTGATATTCCTCGCGATCCGGATGATTGGCATTCGCACGTTTCCAATCCTCAAATTGTTTTTCCCATTGGTCAAATAATTTGTCAAAGCTGGCATCATCCAAATCTGGTTGTTGTTGTTGTTGCTGCTGCTGGCCAAAGTTGCGCTGGCCGCGATTAAAGCCACCATCCCCACCACCATCATTGCCGCCTGATCCTGATTCTCCTCCTCCGCCGTCGCCATCATTATAGTTATTAAAGCCCTGATTGTTGTTGTCATTGTTGTTGCGATTGTTATCCCATCGAGGATTGTTATTGCTGTTGCTGTTGTTGTTGAAGTTGCCGCGTCGATTATTGTCCGAACCAAAGTTGCCGGCATTCCGATTGCCGCCGCCGCCGCCTCCATTACCATCATAGTTCTTGTTATAATTCTGTCCAAAATTGCCAGATCCTGCACCGCGATAGTTGTCATCGCTACCATAGTTACCACCTCCACCAGATCCTGATCCGCTTGGTCCACCAAAATTGCCGCCACCATAATTACCATCGCTAGATGGTGACATGCCCTGTCGTGGTCTTGGTCCACCTGGTCCACCTCCTCCTCTGCCACCAAAATTATTGCCTTCATCTTGGTCATAATCTCCACCGCCACGATTGTTGCCTGGTCCCTCATTACCTGGGCCGCGTGTGCCACTCCAACTCTTACGTTGGTTTTGCTGCTGCTTGTTGCCTTTATCTATGTCGCCTCGATTTTGCGATTGCCAGCGACTGGCAGGGCGACCAGTATTACCCGTATCCGAACCGGGTCCATCCCAGCGGGCACGATCTTGCTGCTGATCCTTGGCAGCCTGCCAGGGATTGTTCATTTGATTGGTATTCGGATTCTGTACATTCTGCGGCGGCTGAGTCATAAACGGCGGCGGCTGCTGCAGATTGGGAAACGCTGGCTGCTGCGGCTGACCACCGCCGGTGTTGTAGCCAAGTGGCATTTGATTGTAACCAGCCATTGGCGGCGGTTGCTGTGATGGCCCAGGCCATTGCTGATAGCCTGTATTGACAGCACCCTGGTGCGGTGGCGGCGGATGATTATACATGTGCGGCTGAGCCATTATCTTGCCGGGCAAAACTGCCGCATGCGGATTTGGGACTGGACCTGGACTGGGGCCAGCAGGAGCTGCAACTGCTTGTGGCGGCGGCACATAATACGGTTGCGGCTGCGGTTGCAACTGTGGCAGCGCTTGTGGATAAACTGGTGCGGCGGCGGCGGTAGCCACGGCAATTGGTGGGGCGACTGATGCGGTTGGTACGGGTACGGCGCCGCCAGTTGTAGCTGCTGCGGCAGCCATTTCCCGTTTGTACTGCAGAAAGAATTAAAGAAAATTCAAATTTGATCCAAAATTTACACGGCAAATTCGGAAAAAGCAAGGAATGCGGAAACCATTCCTAACCATTCTACTACGAAGACTCACCTGCTCTCCATATTGGGCATGCCATTTGGCATACTCCTGCTGGTAGGTCTGCCACTGTTGCCAGTGCTGCTGCAAGGCATATTGCTGTTCCGGCGTCATCGCTGCATATTGGGCGGCCGTATACTGTTCATAAGGATTGGCTGCAGAAGGGTTGGGGGCTGCAATTGAGGAGGCGACCACCCCTGGTTGCATGTATGCTGCCGCCGTTGTGGGGTTGACAACCGCCGCTGCTGTCGTGGCCGCCGCTGCTTCAGCCGGTGGTGGTGGCGGAGGTGCATCGGGCAACGGCGGCGGCGCTGCTGGCTGTGGTGGCGGCGCACTCATGGCTGGCATCATGCCTGGCCATTGTTGGTTCCACATTTGTACACGCGCCTCTGCCTCTTGCGCCTTTTATTTGCTACTGTTCTTTTTGTTGCTTTCGGTTTTTTTCTCTCTTTGCTCTCGCGCACTCGCGTTCTTACTTCTGGCTTTTTCTTTTTTTGCCGTGTCTGGAATAAGTGTGATTGTTTTTCAATAAAGAATATTTGCTGCTTAATTGCAGTACAGTAATCACTTTATCGCGTTTTCTAAACCATACATACATTTTTTGGTGCTACCTATTTAAGGAGTACTTTTATATAATTTTTGATATACAAATAACACAAGAAAAAATCCACCAAAAAGAATTCCTCTCACTTCGCCATTTTTAGCTTGCAAGTAGGCCTGTCAATAGGGATGTAAGGAAACATCGATGTTATATCGATGTTTTTACTTTACATGTACATGAAATATCGTTGTTGTTTAAAAACTTGATATCGTCCATCTGGTATCGATGTACACGATATTTAGGTATACCGCTACCGATACTATTACATTTTCGCATACACAACACGTGCATTTTCTGGATAGTTGTTTTCCTTTTATTGTTTATGTAGATTTTATATAGCTCGAAATGAGTGAAACGGGTGGAAAGATCAAATATTTAGTAGCAGACACCACTGCTTTTATCAATGCAGTGCCGCTGAATGTAAGTGAAAATGGATGACCATAGCTTAATACCAAAATTAAACCACCAACCATTCCCCATCCAGGAGTATGCCGACAATGTGCTCACCGTGCCCGATGTTATAGCGGAGGTGCGCAATAGGCGTCAGATACGTCGCCTTTGTGTGCTGCCCTTCGATTTGCAGGTGCGCGAACCACGAGCGGAAAGCGTCAGGCATTGTGTGGAGTTTGCCAAAAAGACGGGCGACTACGCCAGCTTATCTGGCATCGATTTGAAGGTAATTGCCCTGACCTATGAACTGGAGTTGGATACAGTGGGCTCTGAACATCTACGCACTGAGCCGGTAATGGCAAAGACAGTGGCTTCGAAGGATAAGCCCGAGGAGATGCTGGAATCCCATAATAAACATATGGTGGGTTGGTACATGCCTGAGGGCGATGATGATGATAAAGATGAAGAGTATGGTAGTGACAATGATGATAATGAAGACGATGATAATGGAGACGATAAGCAGCAGGCGGTGGACAGTGTTAAGGAGGCCATTGAGGCGCAGCTGGCCGGGGATGTCAGCGTAAGCACCATTGATATGACTTCACTATCTGCCGACGAAGACGAAGAACCCACGCAGGAGGAGCTGGATAAGCTATTTGAAAAGCTCAAGTGCGCACCAACCGCCGAGGAAGAACAGGAGACCAGCGATATACTCGTGAAACATCCCATTTCCCTGGAAGCAGAAGAAGAGCAGCAGGAGCCAGCACCGGCTGGCAACAACAACAATGACGATGAGGATGTGGGCGACGACGGCTGGATAACGCATTCAAACATCAAGAAAGCCAAAAAGGCCCTCGAGGGCAAGGTGGAGATTGATGTGGTGCCGCCGGTGGCCTGCATGACCACCGATTATGCCCTCCAGAATGTCCTCAAGCAGCTGAATCTACAGCTGGCCGCCCTCAATGGCCGCATCATCAAGCATCTGCGCACCTACATCCTGCGCTGCTACGCCTGCTTCAAGACAACCAGCATCATGACGAAGGTCTTCTGTCCCAACTGCGGCAACAAAACGCTGAAGCGCGTGGCAGTTAGCCTGGACGAGAATGGCAAGCAGGTGATCCATATCAACACACGCCGTCCGCTGACTGCCAAATACAAAAACCAGAGTTTGCCCCGCTTCCAGGGTGGCAAGCATTCGCGTAATCCCATATTGTTCGAGGATCAGCCGATGCCGCGCCAGATGCCCTCGCGTGTGGCCAAGACCAAGACGAATGCCCTCGACGAGGACTACATTGCGGGCTTCTCGCCATTTGTGATGCGCGATGTCGACTCCAAATCGGCTATGCTGCGCTCCAAGGGCAATCTCAAGGAGTGGGCGCGTAACAACAACTTCGAGGAAGATCGCAGGCGCAAGAACTACAATCGGTTGTACAAATAGACAACACTATAGATGTGGGTTAGGGCGGGACACGAGTATATACTATATTTAGAGAATCCCTCAATAAATTGTACATACATATAAAAAGTCTCCGCTGTCGCTATCTAGTTTGCTTGCTTGCAGAAGAGAGCTGTTGAAATAGATATACATACACATTTATCTGTGTGGCAGCGAACGATTCGTATTCAGTTCCTGGTAATATCTTCGTATGTGTTGTTGTTGTGCTGGTTTGCGATGCATGGCCGCCAGCGGTTAAGTAAATTTGTTGTTTTTCTAGGAAGAGCGTCTCTCATCTGATAACAACCTGTCAGCGTCCTAACATCTTTCCGTTTGACCTGTGCGATGTTCGATCAGTCCAGGACAAACAGTTTTATTTATACAGATTGCGAAATTGTTCAAAAATTTTCTCTTTATATGACTGGGTCGTATATATTTATTGAATCAATCTCTCAATAAACTGTACATAATCACAACTTGACGCAGAGCTCCGAGCCCGGATAGGCGGGCAGATTCAGTTCGTATTTCTTTTGGAGCGCCGGCGGGACAAATCGCCCGCCCAGATAATGATGTGGTCCCTTGAAATGCTTCGCACAGAGCTTGGGCGCCGTCAGCGAGATGAGCAGGGCGGGCTCAAAATCACAATCATTGAGCTTACCCTGCTCCACATCCCAGCCACTGGGTATATCCACACTGTCGAGGGATGTATAAGGGTTAAATGGATGAAATGCTTCCATTGTCTGGCACTTACCTAGCTATGGGCAACTTGGTCTGCTGCATCAACTCCACAACGGGCACAAAGTCAGCTCGCACCGGCGGCTTAAAGCTGAACCCAAACAGCGCGTCCACAATGAGATCAAAGCAATTGGCCGCGGTTGTCACACTGGGACACGTCGCTATGCTGACAATATCCATGCGCTGGCACTGATGCGACAGATTCTCGAACAGCGGCTTGGGCGTCGGCTTTGGATAGTAAATGGTGGGGACGTAACCCATCAATGCCAGATGCCGGGCACATACGAGTCCATCGCCGCCATTGTTTCCAGGGCCGCAGCAGATGAGCACACGACTGTGGCTGCCGGCAGGAAAGCATTTGGCTATGGCATGAGCACAGCTCAGGCCTGCAAGTTCCATCAGCTGATCCACACTGAACTTGTATTCATTGAAGAGCTCCTGATCCACATTGATGGCCTCGGTTTGGTTCAAGTGCTTTAACATCTTACTGAAACTGCGAAGACAACGAATTTGCTGTTGTTGTGGGGGCTTGGAAGCGATTGTTTTGGCTATGGTTTGCCTTTGTTGTTGAAAAACAGATTGACAGTGTTGCATTGGCAGCTGCGCCAGAGCTGTGCGAGCCAAGCTATGAATCTTCAGACGTTGCAGTAGCTGCCAGTTGGTCAGTGGCATAATTTTGCTTTTATATTTTTGTAATTATATCATAACCAATTAATAGAAAAAATTAAAGACATATGAATTTAAATATCAGCGCTCTGCTTCTTGCCAGTTGTATTGATATATCGATAGTGTCAGCGATAGTTGTAAGTCCTAGATTTCATGTCCGACATATTGCTTATGATTTTTGCGATGGCTAATCGATATTTCACACAACTAGCAGCTGATATCTTGCACAAGAACTAGACTCAGTCGAAATGTACAACTTTAAAATCTGTTATCGATATTTGAAAAGCAGCTGATTTTTGCACAAGCGAGCAATATATAATTCCTCTCAATTTGGCGCCAGCATTCACCCAACGATATGAAATTTAAAATTTGTATTTGCAATTTAATTGGATAACGAATAACTATAACTGGTTACACATTACAACTAGAAATGTATAAATAGTTTGTACAAATAAATTGGTGTTTTTAAACGTCCATCGACGGCTCATTGTTGTTAAGAGAGCGTAATTTTTCACGCTCCATGCTGCAGGGCATCTGTTTGTGCTTGTCGAGCAGCTCACTCGAGCTAAAACCGCGACTGCAAAGGCCACAAATGTGAGGCTTCTTGCCGCTATGGCGCTGTTCGTGGCTCTCCAGATTCTGCCGCGTAATACACGGCTTGGCGCAGTGGGAGCAGGCATATGGCCAAGACTGGCGGTCGTGGGCACGTATATGGGAGTTCAGGCGATCCGCATCGGAGAAGCACTTGCCGCACACCTCGCAGCGATGGGGCAGCTGACCCGTATGCAGCCGCTCATGGCGCATCTGGGAGGCATGGGTGCCGAAGCGCTTTTCGCAGTGCATGCACTGGAAGCGGCGCTGCCCCTCGTGCACCACACGCACATGACGCCTGATGGCGCTCTTGTGGCGAAATAGCTGCGGACACTGCTCGCACTTGAACTTATCCCAGTCGGGATTGTGTATGCGCTGGTGGGTGAGCAGCTCGGTGCGGGTCACCTTGGCCACACCGCAGTGCTCGCAGATGTGCTGCTTGTGCTGGGCATGGCGCTTTAGGTGCTCCCCCAAAGCATTCTTCGTGCTGTACTTGCGATTGCAATGCTCACAGATGAGCTCCATCTCCACCTCTTGCTGCTGTTGTAGCTGCTCCTGCTGGCTGGCCGCCGGATGATTGTTGCGCATGTGGGAGCGCAGCTGTTCATAGCGTGTGAAGGATTTGTCGCAGTTGCGGCACAGGAATGGCTTCGAATAACCCTGATGCACACTGCGGATGTGCGCCTCCAGGTAGGGCAGTTTGTAGACCTGCTTGCCACACTGATCACAGGCCAAGGGTTTTCGCTTGGACGGGGATGTGGATGCAGCGGACGAGGCAGGCGGCCCATTGCTGTTGTCCTCATCTTGTGCTATCAAAGTTTCCAGCTCCGCCGCAGTCTCAGAGGCAGTTTCCGTGTCTGCCTCGAGGTTAGGTTCGCCTGCCTGCTCAACCAGTTCTCCTATTTCAAGCGGCTCCTCTTTCACCATCACCGTTTGCTCAATTGTCAACTGAAATGGAAAAAAACCAATAACAGTTCATGAAACACGACACCGGATGAATCATAAGTTCCAACCATGTCCGTTTCCTGTAGCAGCTCTGCTGATCCCAAGCTTGAGCCAGCCATTTCCAGCTGCTTGTCTAACATATGCTGCAGCGTAGCCGTGCTCCGCTCAGCCACTTGGCACAGCTCCTGGAAGTACTCGATGGCATGGTAACACAAGGCGCATATATGCTGGGGAAACGCCTTGGCATCCGGTCCGGCATCAAATTGCTGCTGAGGGTCGAACACATCAATGCCAAGGTATTTATTGAGCATGTAGGCCAGGCGGGGCAGCGCCTGCAGATTGTAACTGTAAACATTAATGGAATCGGGATTGTTATCGGAGAGAGGCTCCTCGTTGTTTTTCATCTGACGCAGCTGGCGCAGACAAATGCGACACAATTGAGCGATATTAGCGAAGCTCAACATATTCAACACACAATCAATCAATAACTGTTGCGCACGAAACGCAGGAAAATGCGAAAAGCAATAAAGCCACAAGCTGCTGGTTTCCCTATGGAAGGTCGGCCCGGCCCAGCAACTGTTAGCGCGCTTGGGTGAATGGCAAACTATTGACAGGGCTGCCAGGCTACCGTTGAAATTGCAATCGATTAGAGTATTAAATGTTTGTGTTAGGTAGTCAAGTAAATGTAAATTTAAAAGATGTAGAGGATGTCGGATTTCCTGCTTGTGTAGCGAATAATTGCATGTGTTGCTATTTAAGTATAGTAATTTTAAGACGTATATGAAATTCGAAAGCTATCGCCGGCTTTCAACTGTTGCTGAAAATATCGGCAAGCTAGCAATTCGCCGTGCTGCAAGTGCAACTCTTGCTGAAAATATCGATTAGCCTGCCTAAGTGCTGCTATCGATATAAATCCAGTGATAGACCACCTATATCGACAATCGGCTTCGGCATCAGCACAGTCTCTCCAGCTAACCCTTTCGGAATTTCGAGTTTTGCCAAAGTTTTGCTTATTTTTTATAAGTTTCTAAATTAAATTTTTATTGCAACAGTTCAGACAAATCAAGCAATATGTCACTTAATCCACAATACGAAGATATTGGCAAGGGCTTTGTCCAGCAATATTATGCTATATTCGATGACCCGGCAAATCGCGCAAACGTGGTCAACTTTTACAGCGTAAGTAGCAAGAAAAAAAAAAACTAAATTGCAGCACCAGCGCGCGGCAATACCACTTAAGTGTGTTACCTAGAAACAACGTGCAACCGAAGCAGGCAGCTCTCCTATGCACGGGTGACGCGCGACGCGCCCTTGAAACCTATCTACTTTTTTTTTGTTCGTGATGCTGAAATTTGCAATGAATTCAGAAGCATTTGCAAAATAGCGCGCGAAACAATGAAATACGCTTGCCTTGATCCAGGGACGGATCCACTCGGTGCGTTTTCTAGAAACTTCCTCTGCTATATGCATATCTATATGCATAAACTTATATATTTGAACAGTGTCTCATACACACACACATACACCTACACAGAGCATGCATATGTATTAGGCGATACAAATACATATATGTGTGCCTATGAGTCCGCCTGCTAGATATATTGTTGTTGGTTTTTTTCTTTTCATCACATTGCAACATTTTGAATTTCTTTCAGGCTACAGACTCCTTCATGACCTTCGAGGGCCACCAGATACAAGGAGCCCCAAAGATATTGGAGAAAGTTCAGGTAAATTTGCTTAAAACAAATGCGTATTTATATACGTATTAGGATATAAATGTTAATATTTTATTTAAACAAAATATATATGAAATTGTATCATCAGGAATAGAAGGAAGCACATCTCCTCCGACCGCAATCAAATGTGTACGTATTTTTCTGATCAGCATTACGAGATGTTAACGACAGAGAGTGAAGGATTTGAGACGGGACAAAAAACCAGAAAGAAGAGTAATAAGGAAAAGGGGCGAAGAGAAAAGAGAATGACAGAAAAGAAGACCATAGGGACAGGCAATGAGAACAAGCCAGAGCAGCCAGAAAGGCGTAAGAGGAGAATATTAGAAGAAGAGAAAGGAGAATGACAGAAAGAATAGGAGAGCATAGAGACAGACAAAGATAAGAAGAAGCAAGAAGGCAGAGAAGCAGAAATAAAGTAACTATGAGAAGGAGCAGAAATGAGGTAGTACAAAAAGAAGAGCCGTAGGCAGGAAAGTGAGCGAAAAGCAAAAATTGGGCAGAACAGAAAATGTGAGAAAGTATAGAAAAACGAAAAAAGTGACTATAGAGCCAGAGAGACAAAATATGAGAATAGAGAGAAGTAGGAGATATTTCTTCAGTATGAGTGGACTCGGCAATCACATTGGCGAATGTGTAGAGCGATATATGTATATGTAATAGTAGAAAATTGGAAAGGACTAACGCCGTCATAACTCCGCCGAAAAAAATGTACTAGGCGGAGATATGTTGCTATGCCGATGGGGTAACGACACATCTCCACCGTTGCAAGAGCGACATATTTCCGCCAGTAAAAAAGCGACTTAACTCCGCCGACAAAATTTACTAGGCGGGTTTATGTCGTCGGAGAAATGTAGCTATGCCAGTTGGCAAGAGTTGGAATAGGAGAGAGTACCTTAGGCTATCTAGAACATTTTCTTAAATGAAATAGTTAAATACTAATTAGAGAATACCTTAACCATTGTTTGAGAGAAATGCAGCCTTACCCGTCCGCGACGGACAAATCGTCAATGACTCTGTAACCACCATTACTTAATGCCACTAATCAATCGACACCTCTGCAATACTTGCAAATAGCAGAAGACATGGCCCCGCACGGCACTTAGGAAAGACTGAGCCCAGCGGTGGCGATTGACCCCTATGCGTGTCTCTTGCTATTTACATGTATGTCAGAGGTAAAGAAGAGATAAAGTAGAGAAACAACAGGGAGATAAAAACGATGAATTAAGAGAAAGACTACTTCCAAAGAGGAATTGCTTTCTATAACCTGATAAAACTAGAGATAGTTCTTTATAAAAACACCCAGCTAGTTTTCCCGGCGTTGCTCGGGTCCTGTTTTCGGTACTTCTTCACACACGCTCAAAGAATTCTCTTTTTTCCGACCACATTTCCATTAAATTGAAGTTATGATATTGCTGGCTATGCCATTTATATAGGAACTTGATCTAGACGTGGAAAGACTTGTATTTGGAAACTTGGCAAATCGGATACATTATCTTTTATATGCGCAGCTTGCCTCCATGCTATTTTTGTCCCACTTCCAGTTTGAATTTTTCCAAGCGTGTTCTTTGTGTGCACGTACGTTATAGAATGTACACTGTGTACACGTTTCAGCGACCTGCCTATTTCCGTTTGACCTGTACATTGATGCCCAATCAGTCAGTTAGTCAGTGCAGAGTTGTATATGTACGCTATATACCCATACGTTCACATATGTCTCGATAAACAGATGGCAGGACAGAGATACAGAAAGCAAACGGTCTTATGCCGGCTATCGTATGTTCAGTGGTTTCACATTTGGAGTTTACGTTGGTTGGGTTCCCGTTTTCAAATGATTAGGTTGTCTGACTTAAGATTGGATGATTGACTCGGGCAGGTCATGAAACAGTAGTAAAGACGAGGCAATATTGTGCTGCTGCCACTCGCTCACTTGAGCCCGCTAACTCAAGCAGTTAGAACCTTACAGAGCGATTAACTAACTGAAGTCGGTTTTTGAATTCGGCATTGATTTCAAGGGAAAGCTGGGAAGTAGTATGAACAGTACCATCTTTCCAGAGATTGTTCTGTTTAGGTCGTTATTGTGATTTTGTCTCTGACGAATATCTGATGAACAACGACGATCATAAATCTTAACGAAGGGATATATAATATACAATCTTTAATATACTATTAAACCCCGGCAGAGGTTATTATAATTTTGTGACGATATTTGTAATGCCTAGGAAGAAAGACCCCATTAAGTATATATAGTCTTGAACAGCTTCAACAGCCTAATTGTAGATAAAATCGTAGACAAAATCGTAATTGTAAGATTATCTTATAGTCGGAATATCGGCTATTGCGTTCTTACTTGTCATTATGAGTTGTGTCACGGAAATCTCTAGAAATTAGGAGAAATTTATGTATAAACACTTGAATTTGAAGCTTCATTTGTTTCTTTTTGAATCGCTTTTGAGGGTTCAACAAAAGCGGCTACTGGACCTGGACACCTGGACCATGCATTTATTCTGTATGTTTTGAAAACGATGACCAAATGAAGCTATAAATTCAAGTGTTTACACAACCATTTCCCTAAATCTCTAGGGATTTTCACTATATATATATTTTCTGATAATTTTAATTTGTTCTCTTTATATATTGCATTTTTGCAGAGCTTGAGCTTTCAAAAGATTTCACGCGTGATCACCACAGTCGATTCACAGCCCACATTCGATGGCGGTGTGCTGATCAATGTCCTGGGACGCCTACAGGTAAGATTGCATTCAGCTACAGAACCATTATATTATGCCCCAAATGCCACATAGCCTTGTCTCACATTCTAAGCAAAATATATATAGCAATTTATGCAAATTTATGTAGTCTATATGTTTATTATATATATCCCCATTATCGATTCGAAAACAAGACCGATGAGGATCAGCCGCATGCGTATATACAGACCTTTGTGCTGAAGCCTGTTGGCGGTAGTTTCTTCGTGCAGCACGATATCTTTAGGCTGGCGCTGCACGATGTGTAGCCCAGCATTGTCCAGCAGCAGTGTCAGCAGGTGGGCAACAATCAAACCAAATCCAGGCCAAGTAAACGAAATTAGTTGCATTTAGCATCAACAATAACAACAACACTGCAGCATCCACACAACACAACATCAACATCGATCTAATCAACTAATTTGCGAGAGTTGTTAATTGTTCAATTTGCGCTAACAACTAATCGGAATTGTTACTGAGCCCCAACATTATGTTTATACCATTTCGCTGCCGATCATCTTGTACAACAATAATCCTATTTGTCGTATCTTCAATCCGTACGAGTACGTCTATTCTTGCCGTATGTTTTGCCTATTAACAAGCTTCGGCTTGGCCGAAACTCTTATATCCTTCAGATTAAGGAAACTATTCAGTTGGGGAAATCCTATCCTGTATATAGAGGCTATATGATTGCTAGTTTGCTGAATTCAAATCCGAGCGAAATTATTAACTACGTGAAGGATATTTCGAGGAGCTGAAACTGTAGAGCACGTTTGTACTTTGATCTTACGTTATAAATGTTTATTCAACTTCATTTGTCACACAGACATCGGCGCTTTTCACGGAACGACTGACTTAGCTAACTATATAGTCGTGCGCATCTGCACCTTAGATCGTGGCTTAACAGTGCGCAGTATCAGAGAGATGAGCAACCTTACATAATGTCTATAGTTATTCTATGTAAATGTTCAGAACAGATAACTGATATTAGATTGTTGCTTTGGCGTGCTTATAAATGCCCTTTTATAACAACTTTACGAGGGGTAACTATTTATATTTCGGGAATAGTAAATAATAATCATTATTAAAATATTCTCCATCATTCTGAATACACTTTCGCATGCGTCAAAACCAATTTTCGAATCAGTTTTGACACAGGATTCGTCACCTGTCACGATTTTATACAAGTCTTTTAAGGCACCACTGTCATTCGCAAAATAGTATATATAGGAAGCGTTACCGACTATATAGAGTATATATATTCTTGATCAGCATGATATAACCATGTCCGTCTGTTTCTACGCAAAGAGAAGTATTGAAATCTACAGAGCTGAAATTTTTACCAGATGCTTTTACTTTATTTTTCTTTTACTGGTCAAGGTTTGCTCATGACAATTGATGGGGCTTCCGAAAGCTCACGTACAAAGAAAGCATAACTCAAACTTTAAGAGCTAGAAGTCTTACTTTTCACACAAGATAGAATTTCTGGTGTAGCTGAGCACTAAATAGTTCTTTTGGAAAAGTAGTTCAAAATTAGTTTGAGAACACCGTTCTTCGCCTTGCAAACGTCATGAAATAGTTAAGATATACATTTTCAATATGATATATATGACATTTTCATAGTAATTGCTAAAGCTGTGGCTTGTAGGAGCTTTTAAAACTTATTGAACATGATAAAATATTCGATTTGCCTTCCTATTCTAAGTTAAAACTTTCTAAATCTTAAGTGTACGCAATGGATGAGACCTTAAAGAATTACAACGACAGATCATACCTCTGACACTAGTCCAATTAAAGAGCTCTCCACACAGCAAATCCCGCGAAGGATATAAGATCCATATAACATAATGTATCACATCAGATTTTCAGCTTGGGTTTTGTTGTCAACAATTTTGAATGCTTGCTAATTTGTTTAACTTGTGTTTTGGTTATAACAATTTATATATGAGATTAGACCTTGGTTCGTTTAATTCGAACTCAAACATATAGGTTAGGTTGTCTGATTTGATCAAGCAATCGATCATTCAATCAACAATAAGAACTAGGAAAGCTATAGCAAAGAAGAAGAACAAAGACTTTAGCGTTCTTACTTGTAATTTTGTGATAAACAAGTTGTTCCATTTGAATTTTTATGCAAAATTTGACCAATATTGAGAAACATTATCCTTATATTAAATCTTAGCCTGTGATTCAACCACAAAAAAACAGATGTAGAACGATTGACAGTCAATTATGTGAAAATGGAAGATCCACTTTCAATTTGACATCTTTTTGTTAAATCTAACTTTCACTTTATCTAGCCTTCAAATACAATTTCGTTTTCATAGCCTCACATTAGACTTTGCTTTACAAAACTTAACGCCAACCATTCTGAGGGGCATTGTTATACAGCACAAAAGTTTGAAGAGGAGAAGATGACGAAACAAAACCGTAAATCCTCTCGAAAGCGAAACTCTACTCTATATGAGTGATGTGGAGACGGATCTAAGGTCTGTGTTTCCATTTTCATGCTAAAGCTAACATTAACTTTGTCTAGCTGACGTTAAGGTTCTTTAACATAACGTGAAAGAAAATATCTGACAATAGAGCTACCAGAATTTATGCTAACTTAAATCATAACACGAAGTTAAAACACTAACATGAAGTTGCAGCTTTTTACACGAACTTAAGCCAATCTTCTTTATATGACAAAAGAGTAGCCAGATCTCAGGAATTTAAGCTAGGATTGATATTATGTTCAGGCTTATATTTAGTTAAAGGCCTTTTTTTTGTCAGATCTGATGAATAAATGTTAGGCTTATTATTTGGTTTAATCATAACACGAGATTAAAACAGTAACATAATGTTAATGCACTTTAACGTGAACCTTAACATGAAGGTAAAGGCATTTCTCTGACAATAGAATTGCCAGATTTGGCCTAAAGTCACCATTATTATGACAAAAAAGTAGCCAGATCTCACAAATTTAAGCTAGGATTGATATTATGTTCAGGCTTATTTTTAGTTAAAGCCCTTTCCTATCAACAGAGCTGCCAGATCTGGCGAATTTATGACTGTGTATAAATAGAACCTCTAGAAAAGCAAGAGTAGAGTCTCTCTCTATACACCTGGTAGCAAGGGTAATTTCATATGGCATTCGGTAATAGTCGAATATGTTTAAACGAATTTCTCTTCTGCACGCTTTTACTCTCTTTTACTGCCCACACATGATGCACTTATGCTAACCACCAACCTACCAACAGATTGTGTTTTATTTGATGTATCTGAACTATCATCTATATACTATATACTTACGATTTACCTACTCTTTTGCAGTGCGACGATGACCCGCCACACGCCTACTCCCAGGTGTTTGTGCTGAAAGCCAATGCTGGCACCTATTACGTTGCTCATGACATTTTCCGCCTGAACATACACAACTCGGCCTAAAGGCCAGGGCTCTGGTGGAAAGGTGGAATGTGGAAAGTAGACGTAGATGATAATGATGAGATCTGTTGAGGATTGACCAACCTTTAACTACCTATAACTAAGTTCTTGATATTAAATACTGTATAATAAAGACGAAAATCCAAAGATGCAGCGCCACAGGACTAGGAAATAATAATCGCAAAAACAACAACAACAACAACAATCACCAAATAGCGATGACAACAACAACACAAATGAGAGCAAACTGCTCTCTCTCGAGCAACAGCAAAAATCCAAAAATCCAAAATTTATGCGGCGCCGCATATTTCTCACGTCTGTTAGCATGGAAATGACAACAACAAACAACACAACAACAACACAACAACAACAAACAAAACACAAACACAGACACATAAACAAAACAGAATAAACGTTTTTTTTTATGCTAACTACTATTACAATTTTTGGTTGTTTTTGTTCATAGTTTATTCTTTTGATTTTCTTATTGTCGGCGGCATAGCGACATATCTCCCTCTGGCCTGGCACATTTGCTTTTTTGCTGGTGGAGGAGATATGTCGCTCTTGCAACGGCGTATATATAAATGGGCGGAGATGCGCACCTCTGCCGCCTCTGATGATCATCATCTCTACGGTTTGGAAACACAATGCTGCTTACTTTTCTTTGGTTTTATTGAGAAGACAAAAAAATTATAAATATATATATATATAGATATGGCACACACTTACATAGCTGTATAATTTATATATAAAAAGATTGAAATCTTATCAAAGATTTTCCGTGTGCGTTTTTTTAGAGTTTAAGCTTAAATTGAGACACAGGCTTATATATAATAATAATTATCGGCATTTTTTTGGAGCAAAATAAATGCAATGTTTTTTGTTTTGAAATTGTCATATGTTACGTATTTTAATCTAAGGCCAGAATATAACATACAGTAAAGCCTAGCTATAGTGTTAAAGTGGAGTTGTGCATGTGTTTCTCAAAGTTTCAGAGTTTACCCTAGAGTTCAGGATTTGTGTCCTTATGCAGTTGTTCAATTTTATTCACCTCTTTTGTTACCTGCCAAAATGAACGATTGTACTTAATCTCTTGTCTGCTAGTTGGCGTTTTTGTTCTCCAACATGCACAACTCTGTATTTAAACAAAAAACTGAATCAAATTTTGACTTGCTTTATCGGGTTTTATATGGTTTTGCCTGCCTGCCTCAGACTTAACTAGAATTTAAATTTATATATATATATGACATTCATATAGACATCTGTATATATTATATAGCTATAAATGCAAAGTAAAATGATATTGATGTGGATGGGCAATGGGTTAGCTGTGTCCCCTGTCAGCGCTTCTACTTGTCGCGAAATGTGAATATGGCATCGAAGCCAAACAGCACACCATTCACAATCGATAGCGATGCCTTGATCAGGGCCAAATCCCGTGTGCGTGTCCGAAACGAGAACTCCCACACCTCAATGATGAAAACGCCGCTGGCCACAAACAGGGCGCAGCCCAACACACTGAAGAATATATCGATGCGTTTGTGTACGGGCGCACGCATTAGTACGCCTAGTTTATGGGGAGGGGGGAGAAAAGCTATAGTTGTTATGATAGTTTGCATTAGTTATTTACCCGCAAAGACGCCAAGAACGACTATAATGTAGCCCGTAAATGTGCCAGTGGCCAGGAATGAGGTCATTATATCGCGATCGTTGAAACTATAGAAATGCAAGACCAGGCAGGCAACAGCAAAACCCTGGAAAGAAAGAAAGCACGTATAAATAATAGTCAGGCCTGTTTCCGTTTTAAAGAGTAAAACGAATTTCATTCTATTTCAAATTCGAATTCGAATTGATGAAATTGATTTTTCAAATCTTTGAACAATAAACAGTAAAAGAAGGCTTGCCGAAACTTATATACCATTCACATTGTAAATACATAACCGATCTATGCCAATCTATACCGTTTTATGATAGCTTTATGGTAGAGTTTTCCGATTTAGATGAAACTCAACCTTAAGCAGAGTGCAAACAAAAGAAGCATCTGCAGCTTTTAAGACTTGTGAGATCTTTGTGTTGAAACAGATGGACGGACATGGTTATATCGAATGCCCTTGTCATGCTGAACAAGAATATATATATACTGTATATGGGTGGAAATGCTACTTTCGAGTGCATTGCAAATTTACTTATAAAATGAATATGTTTTTTTTTGTAAATCCAATTTGCGTAAAATATCCCGTTCTCTCTGTATTTGGAGAATTCAAACTGGATTAAATATATATCGGGGGTGATCTATTAAATCTATACGTATTCCTAACAATATCTGTTAGTAAAAGCTTGTCAGCACATATAAAGAAACTAATTTCTAAACTCTTCAGTTTGCCATGTTCATTTGATAACTGTTCTTGAACAATTTCAAAAGTCTTGAGAGCTATAAAACTGAAATTTGAACCAACAGCTTCAGAATCCACAAACACAGTAGGATAGAATGGAACTAAAACATACCATTTACATGAGTTTATCAATCCAATCAGCGTCGGAAACGCTTACCATATCGTTCTCCCTTCTCTTTATTAAATTTTTTCAATGTGAATGTTATCCTACTATAAGTCACGGCAATACCGAAGCTAACTTTGCTTACTCCGGGAAATACTACCTTAAATTTTATGGGTGTGCTTAGCCAACATCAGGCCTTTAGAAGTGCTAAATCATGTCAAGAATATATGATATTGATCCTAGAGAATCGTTAATATGAAGCCATGTAAACCATCGTACTCAGCACTTCATTCTGAAGCTAGTTCAAGTTTTGCGCATTTTTAAATCGAGATTTTGTCAGATTTACCAAACTGCCAGTTAAAAGCTGAAACTATTTGTGTTCACTTTTTTCCTGATAAATAAAATTCACCAGATCTTTTAAGCGCAAGTCCAATATTTGTATTTAAACTGAAAATATTTATATTAATATACATTTTGTAAATGTATTTCAGACATTTTAAAACGTTTCACAAATTCTGTATAAAATTTTCAAAACTTCGCCTTAGCATGTAAGCGTAATATGATATTTCTAGTGTTGGCTTTCAATAAATGTCAGTTAATGTTTAAATCATGTAGCACAATTGTTTATATTACAAGGCATTCATAGGCCATATCACGATTATAAAAACTTGTTTGGAATAAACTTTACCAATTCCAAGAATTTAATCACATTCAGGCGACCTTTGCGTTCGCCATGCGACATTTTGTAGTAAATGTTGTTTAACAAAAACAAAAAACAAAAAAAAAAACAAACAGCGTTCTTTAGACTTTTGTTTTTGAAATCAAAATCAAAAATTTTCGGGTAGACACTGTGCGCCGGCGCCCTTATTGTGTGTGCAGACGAGACCAAAGTAGAACGGCAACTGAGACTGAGATTGTTGCCAGCCAGCCGCATGCATCCGCTGCAGCAAGCGTTCGAGTAAGTATGTTATGCAAATTTTGCATTATGCTTTATGTTTCGCACACACACACACAGACACTGCCACACCCACAATCCATAAAATGAGCGCGAAATTAATTAATTACACTTTAAACAGGCAACTTGAGAGCCATAGGAAATAGGCTTTTCATTTTGAAGTGCCGACCGCCTGTCGTTCTTTTCAGTTGTACAAAAATGCGCACACAGTTGGCGGTGGAAGCTGATTGTCATACAACTTAATGGTAGGCATATGATGCTTATGCCTCACCTGACATCTGGTATAGAAGAAGAAGAAGGCGACGTTTGTGCCGTTTTTACCAGAAGCTTGTTATATGATCTGTGCGGTAAATCTCTTCAAAGTAACTTTCTTATGGTTTTATAGAGTTTTAGTGGAGATTTCTTACTTAAGTAAGTCAATTTGATCGTATGAGTGGACTGTATTTAATAGGATTATATATACTTATGCATATACCTTGTCCTGTATACCATAACAAGGTTGTGGTCTGGAGTTTTTGGATGGTTTTTCATTCGACAATAAACACAATTAATAAACATTATTAACAATTTCTTTTAGGTACATTGAATATGCTCAGCAGCAGCACTTCAGGGAAGACTTTGTGTGCACATGGCTTCATCTTTATTTTCGTCACCGTCGTCTGTTCCAGGTTGGGCCATATGGATATGCCCAACTGGGGGCTGTTAGCTTAATGGCCTGCCCAGCATAATTATCCCATCTCTTAATGGAGTCACTTTTGGCTTACAAAATAAGCACTTGATTGGGGTTTTTTTTCTTCAAAATTACATTTGAAATTGCCTATGTGATAATTGAATTGGTGTGTTTCTGTGTGTGTTTGCTTGATTTTTAGGCTATTATGTTAGGTTATGTTTTATAATTGATGATAAATTTTAATGGATTTACCAAATAGATGAATTTATATATATAGTCTAAGATTGTTTATAGATTTCAGCTTTGGCTTTAGTTCGTTTTCACCTAATTTTCATCAAGTGCGGCTCAATTGACTTTCTGGAGTAAAATTGTTTCACAAATTTCTCAAATTGAGTCAACATAAATAATGATTAAGAAATCTACTCAACCTCTTTTATAGAAAATATCTTTTAGTAATTTTGCTGGCCTCATTTCTCAGGGCAGACTTGACATCTTTTTCTACCAGCTGCATTTAAGAGAGGCAAACTATTTTCTATATTTTCAAAGCTAATTGGAAAAATGTGGAGCTTTTTGTTTTTCGTTTTTTTAATGACGCGTTGTTTTGCCAATTCACGGTAATTGACTGCAATTTGTTCGCTTTTGTATTTTCATTTAGTTTTAATCGGCGCGGTTCATGTGACAACAGCAAAAAAAAAACATATAGTAAAGAGGAAACTATATAAAGATCCATGCTCGACTATGAGATACCCAAGCATGTGATCTGAGGTTCAGCAGCAAGACCATCTAATGATAGAGCTACAACAAAGTTCCTTAAGGAGTTAAATATTATTCATTATTTCTTAGAATTTTGGTAAGAATCAGTTTAAGTTGAGCTCAAATTGCTCAAATGACAGATGAAGATCGTGTTCTTTAAATATTGAAACTAATTGGAATCGAGTGCAAAGTTGTATTCACACGTTCCCAATCCTGTGGGTCAGAGATGGGCAACTTTTAAAAAAGTGTACCCCGTGGTCTAGGAATAAATTAGTTCGGCTATTTGCCGTAATGCGACGCATTGCAGCGCCTCAATTCCGCGTTCTCTGCCTACACGCACATATGCAGTTTTAAAATGATGTGATAGTATGTATACCCATCTCCAGATCCCTAACATGAATATCTGGTAGTCCGCCAGAATCAAAGCTTTAAAGTTATATGTGATAAGGAAACATAGATTTAAAAACTAAAAATTAAAACCTTCATAGGAACTTCTTATATAAAAATCTTATAAAAATAAAAGAGGTTTTATATTTTCCGAAATTTAGACAGTGTGAGTGTCATTGACTCCAAACCATCCACCTTCCTTGATCAGCTTATTCTCGGAAACTACAATAGATAGAGGCTTCGCATAGAAAACCTGTTTGATATCCCTATGAAGCTCATGTTTATGAGTTTCATAATATATATATCCGGATCGGGCAACTATGTCATATAGTTATGTATTTGATACAGGGTATTTAACTGTCAAGCAAGCTCAACTCTCTCATTCGTACTTGTGTTTCACTTGTGGGGATGAAAAAAGGTGAGATCTAGGTTTGCAGACCTAGATCGACTTGGCTGTTGTTATTGATCAAGAATATATATACTTTTAAGGGGTAGGAATGGCTTCCACCGATTTTCTATATATTCTCATTTTTAGTAGGCCTTGAACGTAGTTTTTCTTTAAAAAACAACACGATCATGCTGGACAGTAAAATACCCCGTTCCTAATAATCTGTTACATAATATAGCAGACCGCTTCTGATCAACTTCGGTCAACTGACCCACACATTTTGTGTTCATTCCAAAAAAATCTATGGTTTTATGGCTCTATATGATATAGTTGTCCGATCTGAATACAATTTTTTTCTGGGAAGGGCCTCTTAAAATGGATAAAAACCCAATTTGATTCGATTTGGATGAAAAACAAACCTTTTGGCATCTTTCCGAAAAAAAATAAGTTCTATGGAGGCTATACAATCCCGATCCTTAACAAATTTGGCCAGTTGAAGCAGATGCTTTTAGGAGACATAAGCAAATATCTCCCTTAGAATTGAATTTCTCAGAAAGAAAACTTGGTAGGAAAACTTCGTTGTTTTTCATCGAAATCAATTCAAGCTCGGTTTGTATTCACTTTGGGCGACCCGTTGACCTAATTCGATCTGGATAGCTCTGCTAGGATATAGCAGTTTACCAGGTACAGGGTATTTAGCAGTCGAGCTAAACTGCAGCGTTCTTACTTTTTCTTTTACGATTTGTGATTGCCAAGCAGAAGTTGTCTGATGACTTGCACCTGTGAGGCCCTGTGAGTTCTCATTCATCTTAGCAGGCAACGGCATAGCAACCACTGACACGCGCGTGCTGGAGGCAGGTCAAGCTGGTTTTATGTGCATAATTCATAAGGCCGCCGCCAGTCATCAGGGCAAACTAAAGGGTGAGCGTGACGTAATTGGTGAATAGGGTGTCTATATCCATATCCTCTTAGCAACTGCGGCTACAAACATTTTGCAAAGAGCATTTACAAGGACTCCCAGGAGTTGAGACTGATTATCTATGAGGTGGACAATGTCAGACAGAAATATTGCCCACTTGGGGGCCACTCCGGCGCCATACATTGCATTGCAGGTTGCCTGCCAGTGATTGCAATCAATGAAAGCTCAAGGCAAGTTCAACGGCAAAGCTCCGAATTCTAATCAATCTGCGGTTAACTAATGTGAGACCCCCAGATGCACCCTAGAACTGCACTTGCACCTGGGTTGGATCAGTCTTGATTGAAAAGTGCAGCTGTTAAGTGTTGCCATGTTGAACGCCGCTCTAATGTCATGGGAGAACAAGGTGTTCCGCTGCTATGTGGGCTGGACGGCGGTGCTGGTGCTGAAAATGTTCGCCATGAGCATATTGACCGGCCTGATGCGGTTCACAACGGCGGTGAGTTGCGACCGAGTCACACTGACAAAGCAGTTTTACAAAGATGTGGGGAAGGCTTGACGACCAAAAAGCTTTGGCTTATCAGTGGGTTAGGGAAAGTCACCTTAAATGAGTAAAATGAGCGTAAGAGAGAGGGAGAGACTATCTGAAAGAGAGCAAATAAGTTTGAGAGAGAGAGAGAGACCGGCTGCCCATTTAAAGATTTTGTGCATTATATGCGCCGGCGACAGTTTGATTTTTTCAGTACGAAATTGCCGAACGGGAACAAAGACTTTGACACTGCAAATAAAATAAGCCACGATAATGGTTGACCTTGTACATTTAGTTAGCCTCAATAATGCAGTGTTCAGGAGCTATGTGTTTTGGAGCGGTGTCTTGGTGATCAAAATGCTGGCCATGAGCCTTCTAACGGCATTTCAGCGTATAAGGACCAAGGTGGGGCCATGTCAATTGAAAGAGAACTGTACTAAGGAAACATTGAATCCAACTAGAAACTGGGAAACTTTCAAAACTAGAAATCGAAGCTGAAATTTATTTATATATCGTTACAGACCTTTGCCAATCCGGAGGATCTTATCTCGCCCAAGCAGAAGGTCAAATTCGATGATCCCAATGTCGAACGTGTGCGTCGTGCTCATCGCAATGATATGGAAAACATCCTGCCCTTCTTCATTATTGGCCTGCTCTACACATTGACCAATCCCAGTTCCGTCATCGCCATCAATCTGTTCCGTGCCGTGGGCATCTCTCGCATTATCCACACTCTGGTCTATGCCGTTGTTGTGGTCCCGCAGCCGGCGCGTGCCTTGGCCTTCTTTGTGGCACTCGGCTCCACTGTCTACATGGCGATGCAGGTGATCGCCTCAGCTGCCTTCTAAACTGCTATGTTCACAATTTTAAAGCTAATTCGTTCAGGTTTCATAAGCAGCATAATCGCTTTAAGAAATTAGTAGTTCTTAGTTGTTCTTAACATAATTATTTTATGTTTTTTTTTTGTTCTTGTTGAGTTAACAAAATATGAACTTCATTGGTTGTGGAAAAACGCGAATATATTTGTAATAGAAATGCATTTAAAATGTTTGTTTTCTGTTTTTGAGGTTAGAATTGTGAAATGTGAATGTATATTCATTTTGTCACACCATATAAATCTATTTATTTTTGATCAGCATGACGAGGGATTCGATATAGCCCTTTCGTCTGTCTGTTTCTATGCGAATTAGTATTTCAGTTTTGCAGCTATTGAGTTGTAATTTTCACCTTCACCTTTTCTTTCTGCTCATATGTAAAAATCGTCAAGATCGAACAACTATATCATATAGCTACCGTATAATCGACTATTTCGAACATAAGTTTTCTGTGCCTTACCCAAATCAAACTAATCTCCGTTTGCATCCATTTAAGAGGGCCCCACGTCCGCTGGGCTGATCTGATCAAGATCGTACAACTATATTCTACAGCTCCCATATAACCGATTCTTGTAGAATGATCCATAGGTAGCATAACTTTTCTGTTTTTCATTCAAATCAAAAAGAAAATCGTCTTGAATACACTTTAGCCCCACGACAAGCCGAAGGTAGTTTTCCTTTCTTGTTTCCTTTTTTTTCATTTTAGTTATTCAAATTTCTATGAAATGTTTTATGATTTCATACCACTGTAAACTGCAGATGGTAAACTCAAAGCTTAGCTCTCTCTTCCAGAGAAGTAGAATAACTTAATCCAATTGCTTGCATGGAGAAAGCTCTCTCCGGAAGTAAAACAAGTAAGGAAAGCTAGCCTTGGCATTGCCAAAGCTTATCTACCATTCACATTGAAAATATATAATGGAAGAAGAAGTTTCCATTCCTCGACACAATATCGGTTTGGTTTCTTGTTAGAAGATCGTCTTGTTCCTGTGTTATTCCAGTTAATGTGAAATGTCCCAATGAGAAGGTCTTTTATATCATGACATTACTCAACCAGCGTGCAGATTAGCTCTGAAGACTTCTGTGATCTCAGAGATCATTTACAGGGATAGACGGACGGACATAGCTATATCGGCTCCCCTCATCATAGTGTTTTTTTCAAAGCAGCTTTTTTATGAGAAAATTATATACCAAACTGATGCTGGCTTACGCGTTATCGGAAAATCTAACCTCTAAGAGATCACCGTTTACAACTTTTGGAAAAGATATAGAATATTAAGAAGTACATACATATTTGGAAACCCAAACTTAAGTGATTTTCTAAGTGACATATTGCCAGAGAGGGGGCTCTTCAGTATCATCATAGTGTTTAATCCGTACAGTGCATAAATAGCACCTTAACAACACAAATATATATATATATATATATATATATATATATATATAAAGAGAGCCAAACCTCATGCAATTCGCACAAGGACTTATGAGTGAGGAGACCTCACGGTTGGCCAATTGTCTTGGCAAACCCCAATCTTTTTAGCCGCCTGGCGGGGAGTAGTCCTCTGCGGTGACTCAACAGTCTGTCACTGTATCCACTGGTGTGCCGTCCAATCTGCTCTTCCACGGTATGCAGATTGAGATCACGATGAAGCGTGGAGCCGCGCACGTACCATGAGCAGTTGGTTATCTGCCGTAAGGCTCGGTTCTGCAATTCCTGGATACGTTTGTAGCTGGATTTTGAGGCGATCCCCCAAATCTGTACCCCGTAAAGGCTGCTCTTTTAGCTCTAAGTGACATAGCGCCTTTTCTATTTATCAGCCACCACCTTGCATCCTTTGCCCACACCTTTTGCCCGCAAATTTCAGGTGTGGCCCAAAAGTGAGGCGTTTCCGAGGTATTTCGCTTGCAATGACTGTTCCATTGAAGCTCCCCCCAGCTGAATAGGTGGAGTGCCCCGCCCGATATTACCTTTTTTAGAGTGAAGCAAGGTTTAGTCGTCTTCATGGGGTTGATTTTCAGATTCCACTTACTGCACCAAGCTGCCAGAATATCTAGATAGCCCTTGACTCCATCTGCTGCTTCGAAGTAGCAATTAAAGTTGCAAAGGACAGCAATATCTTCCGCCTAATCATATGTTGTGAATATATTTGAGGGATTCAATTACATTTTTCTGTTTCTTCAACTTTCAATACCCTCAAAGTATGCAACATGCAATGAATATCAGAAATGAAAGTTCGATGCGGAATTTCACAGCATACTTCTCTGGTTATAAGTCAGTTAACCAACATTTTTCGATTCAAATCGAAATATGCAGTCGTATATATCAAAACAAAATATTAAAGAAAGTTTTTAGTATTTATTACTTGAGCAAGAAGTAACTTTTGGAGTCAAAGCGTGGGTTTTCGGGGAGAGAAACTCAAGTAAGGTTATTTCTGGGAAAAATATTACAATAAAAATTTAATAAATATACAAATATTTATAATAGGGCATATCTGCTTGAGGAATTTCAAAATACATTTCACTGATTTACATTTTTAAATAGATTTTAACGAGGTATTAAAACAGATATTTTACACTAGAATTTCAATAAGTAATCTCAATAGATAAGATCAGAGATAAGATAAAGAGTTTTATAGTTGAAAATTGACAGTTATTTGGCCAAAGTATAATATATATACTTATTTAGAGGTCTAATAAAGTTCATAATGATGTTCGCTTTTGGGCGGCTCACAGTGACAATTGGGTTTTGAGAAAGCTCAATCAGAGCTTTTGGTTATCAGTGAGCGAGTCAGAAATGTTCAAAGAGTCAGAGCTAGAGAGAGATTGAGAGCGGGAGACCGGCTAAATGGCATATATATATATGTATATATGTACATATATATATATATAAGCAAATACTGTGGCGGGTGCCAACAGTTGAACTTTCGCCGCGGCACAGCGAAGATTTGGTGGAGACAGAATTTAAATTAAAAATACAAAAAAAAAAAACAAAAAACAAACAAAATGGTGGATATTGTGGACTTGCTGAGCTTTAATAATCCCGTCTTCAAGAGCTATGTCTTCTGGAGCGCTGTGCTGGTGATCAAAATCCTCCTCATGGCCCCACTGACTGCTGTGCAGCGTTTTAAGACCAAGGTGATAGGGGGGGAGGACGCCTGATCAGGGTCAAAGTCTATAAGTCTCATGTTGGAGTAAATTATGTATGTTCGATTTTGTCATGTCATCGTTATTATCTGTTGCAGACCTTTGCCAATCCAGAGGATCTACCTTCACCCAAGCTGAAGGTCAAATTTGATGATGCCAATGTGGAGCGTGTGCGTCGGGCCCATCGCAATGATCTGGAGAATATACTGCCCTTCTTTGCCATTGGCCTGCTGTACACCTTGACCAATCCCAGCGCATTCCTGGCCATCAACCTGTTCCGTGCGGTGGCCATCTCTCGCATTGCCCATACTCTGGTCTATGCCGTCGTTGTCATTCCACAGCCGGCGCGTGCTTTGGCCTTTTTTGTGGCATTGGCTGCCACCATATATATGGCATTGCAGGTGGTTGCAGCAGCTGCCTTCTAGGACAGAAACTCTGTATAAATATTAAGTCTGGCCGTGCGCACGTATGCACTCAGGTTGCTTTATAAGAACTAGAAGCTTAGTCAACCTGGTCCCCAGTGCTTGCCACACCCAATTCCACATTTTGTACCTATTTTCCACATAATCATAAGGTTTATACGCATTTCTGACACCTGACACCACCCTTCCTAAGCCTTGAGGCTGACTGCAACAGGAGAACATCCAATGAAAGCGGCTACTCTGCTTACAGTTTTAGAGCGAAAAGTATTAAACTTATGTATAAACGTTGGTTTTTTTTTAGCCTCATATTCCTGAGAATACATGTAGTTATGGAGCTATCTATGAGATCAAGAACAACACATCCATCATAACTATCGGATCTCATAATCCAATCCAGTCAGCTTTAGTTAAGTAGAACTTTTGGTACTAAATATGTAAGCATGTCTTGATTGATTTTTGGTGAAAAATAATTGGGAGCAAGCTTAAAGATTGAAATTCAATAAAATGTTTTTGTATTTCGCAATTTGTTCTAAATTTCTAAAAAAACTTGCCATGTGCAACTCAATTTAAACGTTAATGCATCAGGGACAGTCAAATCCAAAGCTATTCGAACTAAGCTTTTTGTTTATCAATGAGCAGGTAAACCAAATAAAGAGAGAGAGAGAGAGCGAGCGGCCGCCACCAATGAAAACAAAACAAGAGATGGCGCAGTTAGGGGGCTACGAGTTTTCTTTTGTTCTGCGCATCTACGTCATGAATGCATCGAAACACAGCAAACGATCGTGTGTGTGTAACAGAGACCTGTCACTTGCGATTGCTTACGCATCACTACGCGGTAACTCAACGATAGGTGTATCTGCATATCCGAAGTGTATGTCTCTGTCACTTCAACGAGGTGACCTGCTAGCGCTTTCGTGAAACGTTTGTCGTCAAAATGTTCAGCCGGAATTTGAAATCAATCGAGAGTGAGTTTGCGATTGTCTGATGTACGAAATAGATGAAGCGGAGAGAAAGAAAGTAGACCCCCAGGGCAAGAGCCAAGGGGCGTACATACACATACTTATTAACACAGAGGTAGACTACTAGCTGCTAGGGTATTCTGTCTAATCTCTGAACTCAAGAGTTCTGTCTAAATGCGGGCGATCTCTAAACTGTGATTTAGCAGGTCTCTGTCGGTGGATTGCGTGGTTCCTCCCGGCCCTCTATGAATGCCTTGTGGCGTACATACACATACATACTCACACAAAGGCAGACTACTAGCTGCTAGGGTATTCTGTCTAAATGCGGGCGATCTCTGAACTCCAGAGTAAACTGTGGTTTGGCAGGTCTCTGTTGCTGCGGTGCGTACAAGGAAGTGAATGAACAAGGTGCATTAAAATTGATGATGATGACGCTTAATCGACGGTCGGAACGCTAAGCTTCCTCCCGGCCCTCTATGAATGCCTTGAGGCGTACATACACATACATACTAACACAAAGGCAGACTACTAGCTGCAGGGGTTTTCTGTGTAAGTGCGGGTGATCTGTGAACTCCAGAGTAAACTGTGATTTAGCAGGTCTCCGTCGCTGTGGTGCCTGCAAGCGAGCGAATGAACAGGGTGCATTGAAATTGATGATAATGACGCTCAATCGACGGTCGGAACGCAAAACTTCCTCCTGGCCCTCTATGAATGCCTTGTGGCGTACATACACATACTTACTAACACAAAGGCAGACTACTAGCTGCAGGTATTCTGTCTAAATGCGGGCGATCTCTGAACTCCAGAGTAATTTGTGATTTAGCAGGTCTCTGTAGCTGGGCTGCGTGTAGCAAGCGAATGAACAGGGTGCATTGAAATTGATGATAATGACGCTTAATCGACGGTCGGAACGCACAGGTTCCTCCCGGCCCTTTATGAATGCCCTCTGCCATCGCATAAGTATGTCTTGCATCTCACTGTCTGTCTGCATCTCATTGTCTAGCTTCATTGTAGTGCATTGTCGACGTCACGACCGAATGATGGCCTCTCAATTGCGTTATCTATAGTCTTGCTTTCATGATGTCCCCCCCCCTGCATACAAAACATATGAGCGCACTCTGACAGCAGTTGGAGCAGCAGAACTTTCACAGTTGACAACAAACATTTGGCAACTGAAGTTGAACTGAAGGAATCGGTGCAAAACAAAAATCCCAAATATGGCTGGCGATGACCTTGTGAACTTGTTGAGCCTAAATAACTCCGTTTTCAAGAGCTATGTCTTTTGGAGCGCTGTCCTGGTCATGAAAATGCTGGCCATGAGTCTCCTAACCGCCGTCCAGCGTATTAACACCAAGGTGGGTCGTCACTTTCAAATTTAGATAACAGTACATTTGATAACATAATCTCTTAACAGACTTTTGCCAATCCGGAGGATCTAATATCGCCCAAGCAGAAGGTGAAATTCGATGATCCCAATGTGGAACGTGTACGTCGGGCCCATCGGAATGATCTGGAGAATATACTGCCGTTCTTGGTTATTGGCCTGCTGTACACATTGACCAATCCCAGTGAATTCCTGGCCATCAATCTGTTCCGTGCCGTGGGCATCTCCCGCATTGTACACACTCTGGTGTATGCCGTTGTTGTTGTACCACAACCGGCTCGAGGTCTGGCATTTTCCGTGGCCATCTTTGCCACCATGTATATGGCACTGCAGGTGGTTGCGGCAGCTGCCTTCTAGGCATTCCTACAGTTTTTTTTTTCTAAATTTCTATTTAGCTTGTTGCTCTTTACTACGCACATGCATATATGTGCACAAGGGCGTAGCCAGCGAAGGGCAGGGGGTATAAATTCACTATAAATTTAATATTGCCCCCCAGTCCCCTGCGGACAAAGCTGGCTACACCCTTGCACCCGTGCACCTGCATATATGCCTGTGAGTGGGAAATATCTCTGTGCTGTTGAGGAGTCTTTTGTAATTTGGCACTGTCTGATTGGAAGCTCTGTTCACACCAAGCAAATTACATGACACCCTTAGAAGTAATTCGTAAATATCTTGAATATAAGTTTGAAAAAAAGAAAACCAGTAACTGCTGTAGTTTTACTGATCTAGGACCAGGGATGGGCACACACATATTTACTATCAGAGTAAGTGAAAATTTCGTACATGATCGCAAGCAGAAAACGTGAAGGTATGGCGACGACAAAGGGACGGGCACAGTATGAAGTGGAGATGGGCTTGGGAAACAAAATCGATCCTGACATTCCTATCCCGTTCCGGCCCAAGCCCGATAAAAACAAGAAAGGAAGGCTAGATTCGGCTTGCCAAAGCTTATATACCATTCACATTGTAAATATATAACCGATCTAGATCAAATCTGGTCGGTGGGCGTGTGGCTACAGTGGATCCAAGGGATACCAGAGGAATTTGTTTTAATTTGGATGAAAAACGGAAAAGTTGTGCCCCTAAGTGTTCATTCCGGAACAATCGGTTATATGGGAGCTATATGATATAGTTCTCCGATCTTGATCAGATCAGACCAGCAGACGTGGGGCCTCCTCAAATGAATACAACCCGAATTTAGCTTGATTTGGATAAAAAAAAAGAAAAAAGTTGTGTTCCTAAATGTTCAATCAGTTATATGGGAGCTATATGATATAGTTGTCCGATCTGGATGAAACTTGAACCAGCGTGCAGACAAAAGAAGCATCTGGTAAAAATTTCAGCTCTGTAGCTTTTAAGACTTCTGAGATCGTGTGTTAAAAGAGACAGACGGACGAACAGACGGACATGGTTATACCGATTCCCCTTCTCATGCTGATCAAGAATATTTATACTTTATATAGTCGGAAATGTCTCCATCTTTGCGTGGCAAGCTTTCTGACAAAATGTATATACCATTTTGTGAATGGTGTAAAAAAAAAATCAGAGTGCTGCATACTTTTGAGTGTGTGGAATACTGAATAAATGCTGAGTACGAGTATCTTTTAGTTGGAATAGCGACTACACCTAAGTCTGTTTTTACACGGTAGATTGGTTCCAGGAGAAGCCGTGTAAAAAAAAACCGTGTAAAAAAAGACATTGATCGTATACAAAAATAGGTGATTTGTTCCTAATCTCTAAAACCTATTAAAATTAGTGAAAAACAAGAAAATTTTATTGTATGCACATAAAGGGAATCCCCCTAAATTAGTGCTATTCACATTTGCTTTGACCAGTAAAAATTGCTTGTACGCGCTAAAAGGGAATTCACTTAAATCTTTAAGCTAGTGTTCGCAAACTATCGATAGCACTATCAATACTATCGATGGTTTCAGACTTTTTTCTTTCATAAATACTTTTTTGTGATATGAACATACTTCGCAAAAATTAAATTTGACAAAAAAATTTGAAGTACATAAAATTTTAAATCGTGCTAAATGGAATAAAATCGTGTAAAAAAATTAAAAATATTCAATTTTCAAACCGTGTTATATCAAAACCGTGTAAAAAAAGACCGTGTAAAAACAGACTTAGGTGTATAGCGTTCTTACTTGTTTTTGTTTAAAAATAAGACTGAAATTATACCCGAGCTTTCCTTCCTGGAGGTAGAAAATACCCCCTGGTAACTGATGAGGTTGGCACATTTAACACCTGTCTAGCAAGTATTTTGCATTAGCGGAAGCTTATTACAATCCTTCCAATGAGATCAAATTTTGTCTTTAATATGATTCCTGAATATCCCAAACTCATCTCTAGTACGAAGTTATGTATATGCCTTTGAGAATACGTGTGTTAGCTGCGCTGCCGGCGTTTGTTTGATTCCTATGAAGCTGGTTAGACTTTTGGAAACTTGCCCATCTCTGATCTAGACCAAAAATTGTATTTGCATTGGTATATATAAAGTAGAGTCTATTCCGCAACCAGTTTCAACCTTTCACTAAATCATATTCGATTCCCTTAAAAATTGTAATATCACTTAGCTTATTCATCTTGATTGTGTTTAAGCGCTTGGGCCAAACTGTATGAGCTTAGTGGTTGACATTTTCATACGAGATCGATTTTTTTTGCTTATATGCAAAAATGAGGGCAATGTTTGTATGTGAATGTAAGGAAATTCGTCTTTTGTCTTGGTCTTGTCTTGGCTTCAGTACGCATGCTAATGCAACTTGCAGTAAACGATTGCCTCTTTCTGTTCTGTATAAACCTCGAAAGCAGCATATTTAGCTTTTAAACAGCGCTTCTTTTTTTTATTTCAACAAGTTTGATTAATATTTGGAGGCATCAAACAATCATGAGTGTGTAAGCGAGTGAGTAAATGTTGCGAGAATGTTGGATACGTTGTCGACGTCACGACAGAACAACGGAGCTGCGTATTGCGCTATCTCTCATATTTCCTTTACGCAGGATAACGAAATGTTTTAAAACAAACGAGGTCGCCTAAGAGTAATACATAAATGTAACAGAAACTCGTATCACAACAACTTTTCTAGTCTAAACATAGCCGCGCTCACCGACAACTGGTTCTCTTTCTAATTCTCGTTTTCATCCATCCACAAGCAAAAGCGACACGCACTCTTTCCGCATGGCTTTGCTTTTGCCTTTTACCGGCTCTGCTTTCCCGTTTTGGGGACCCATTGCTATCTCTGTCTGGCATAAAGTTGGCGCTTTCCTGCGACGTATACATATATATACATATA